>CAWTZC010000493.1:7601538-8235000 GCA_963919715.1 Microtus obscurus
AACTTACAGTTATACAAATGTCTTGAAAGAATATTCTAGACCAGGTTGAAAATGTAATTGGGCTGGGCTAAAACAAAATCAAGCTCAAAGACCTAAGAACCTAGATAAAAATATGAAACTACAACACACTTTATTTTTTTTTTAATTAAGGGACTACTTGGAGCAATTATCTGGCTAGACAGAAAACACTATTGGTAAATGTGAGCAAAGTTTACTCAGAATGTAGGCTGTGCTTCTCACTGTCACATCTATAGGCATAAGAGCCAAATAAGACAGAAAGAGGGCTTCTGGGCTGTTGGCACACGCCTTTAATCCCAGCACTTGGGAGGCAGAGGCCGGCGTCTATCTCTGAGTTTGAGGACAGCCTGGTCTACAAGGGCTAGTTTCAGGACAGGCTCCAAAGCTACAGAGAAACCCTGTCTCAACTAGAACAAAACAAAACAAAAGACAAAAGGAGGGGCTTTGTCTTCACCTTCTATCACACAGAGAAAGACAGGCAGACATAGACACACAGAGACATAGGTTTAGTCTGTAGAAGCAATCAAAATAGAGACACATTTAAGGACTGTTGTTTTTAAGCAATTGGCTGCTACTTTGTGACAAGTTCAGAAACATAACCAGGCAAACATCATTTGTAGATGCATTAAATTCAAAATAGTCCTACACTGGTGCAGGAATTTTGATGACCTTGTAGGTATGACTGTTCAACAAACAGCTTTAGAGGTAACAAAATACTTTGTTTTCCTGGTGATTGCTTTTACTATAGATAGAACATCTTTTAATTAACAGTTTTCACTTAGTATAGGAAATAATGCGTTTTAATATGACATTTCCATACACACAAATCATTCTAGTTTATTTATGCTCTTTTGTACTCTTTCCTTTTTTTCCTAGTTCCCCTTCTCTCCCTAAATAGTTACTCTTCCTCTTTCATATCGTGGTGTGTGTGTGTGTGTGTGTGTGTGTGTGTGTGTGTGATAGAGAGAGAGAGAGAGAGAGAGAGACATCAAATTTCCTTTATCAATTAATCTGTTGATGAACACCTAGGATGATGCCATAACTTGGCCATTGTTAATAGTGCCACAAAAGAAACAGGGGCTCCCTCATCTCTCTGTAACAGGCTGATCAGATTCCCTTTCAGCTATTCCTAGAAGTCCTGCAGCTACATCATGTGACAGTTCTATTGTCAGTGCTTTGAGGAATCTGCACTGTGATTTTCCATAGTGGCTGGATTGACATCTCCACCAAGTTTCATTTTCTCACATTCTTGCCAGTATGTAATGTCGCTGCTTTGTTTTTGGTGGCCATATCGACTGCAGTGAGATGGAATCTGAATGTAATTTACCTTGCAGACCTGCTGCTATCTAAGGATGTTGAACATTTTCCCTACCTTCATCAGCCATATTTGCCTTTCTTCTAAGAATTTTTTGTTTAGTTCATAGATCAATGTATTGATTGAATAATTTGGATATTGATATTGGAGTTTTTCCTATAACATGTATATTAATTCTGTGTTCAGGTATAGAGCTAGCAAGAAATTCCTTCCTTCTGTATGTGGCATCTCCACTCAGCTGCCTGTTCCCTTTGCTGTGCAGCTCTACAGTTTTAGAAACCCCAATCTGTCAGTTGTGCCTCCTGAGCACTTGGAGCTCTTATCAGAATGTCCTTTCCATGCCTCACCTCACATGGCATGTTCTCCCCATTTCAGGCCAGCAGTTTCAAAATTGAAAGCCTTTTATTAAGGTCGTTGCTGCAGACCTAATCTACTTCTGTACAATTAGGTGAGAGATAGTGACTTAGATTAATTCTTCTTCAGGAGAACATACAGTTTTCTCAGCACCATTTGGTGAAAACGTGGTGCTTTCTGTAGTGTGAGCTTTGGACACCTTTGTCAAAAATTAGGTCAAATGACCATCTGCGATTCCAGCACTTGGGTGATAGTGGCAGGAGGATCAGTAGTTCAAGGCAAGACCATCCTGAGCTGCAAGGGATCCTGTCTCAGACACACATGCCAACCTGTACCTATGTGGATTTACTCTGAGTCTCTTTTCTATTCCTTTGTCTTTGTCTCTGTTTTGGTGATGGTAGAATGCTGGTTTTTTTTTTTTTTTGTCTCTATGGTTCTGTAGTATGACAAAATCAGGCATTGCCATGCTTAGGATAGCTTTGGTTACATGTGATGTTTTGTGTAACTGTGTGAATTGTAGAAGTTCTTTAGCAATTCTGTGAAGAATAACATCATAATTTTGATTGGGATTGCACTGAATCTGTCAATGTCTTTTAGTAAGATCACCATTTTCACAATATTAATTTTTTAAATTCATATCAGAGTCATTCTTCAAATTGTTTCTTTGGTGTTTTAAATCTTTTATTATTTATGAAAATTTATTTTATCTGCTTTGGTGTGAAGGTGTCAGATCCTCTGGAATTGGACATGTGAGCTGCCATGTGGGTGCTGGGAATTGAAGCCAGGCCCTCTGGAAGAGCAGCCAGTGCTCTTAGCTGCCAAGCCATCTCTCCAGGCCTGATGTGTAACATATTTATTGCTTTGTTTGTTTGTTTGTTTGTTTCATTGTTTTATAAATAATACCATTCAAAATGTCCACTTCCTCCCCTCCTCCCACTCCCGCACTCATCCTCTCCCCTCCCCCTCCTACAACATTGCTAATTGCCGTTTTACATTTTTAATTGTAGGGCTAGAGAGATGGCTTAGCAGGTAATGGCATATGCTACTAAGTCTGAGAAGCTCCATTCAGTTCCTGGGAGCTATTTGATGGAAGTGGTCCTCAGACTTCCACACACCCACAGTGGCAAGTGAATGTGTATACACACACAAAGAAAGAAGTGGAAAATATAATAAAATTTTAATTGCACATGTCTTCTTTTTGGTTTTTCAAGACAAGGTTTCTATGTGCAGCTTTGGAGTCTGTTCTGGATCTTGCTCTGTAGACCAGGCTGGCCTCGAACTCACAGAGATCTGCCTGCCTCTGCCTCCTGAGTGCTGGGATTAAAAGCATGTGGCACCACTGCGCAGCTTCATTATAATTGCCGGTCCTTGAACAAATATTTAGCTTAAAATTTAAGTTTTTCGCTTCCTCTGTCCCCGGATCTTTGAGCTACCAGGTGGCCCTGGTTAGGTGCTGAGGAATTCCATCTGGACGGGATCTTTGAGCTACCAGGTGGCCCCGGTTAGGTGCTGAGGAATTCCATCTGGATGGGTGAGTGTCTACTATCCAGGCGCGGTGTGCCTCAGAAGCTAACACAAACCCCCGTCCCCCAGCTCCTTCTGCAGGGCTGTCTTTCTTAGGCACGACCCAATCCCCCTGCACCCCACCCCCCAACACTGCCCTGCGGTTTGCTAGGACCAGTGCTCAGACCAGTTTTAACCTCCTTCACTAAGGCTATCCACCCAGAGCAGGGAGTGCCTGCCTTCTGGGCAGGTCTCAAGGTTCCCATTAAGGGAGCTTGGGCACCTACAGCTGGTGCTCCAGGATCTCCAGTGTTCTCCTGCACCCTGCGCTGCCTCCCACCTCCTTCCTCTGTCCCCGGATCTTTGAGCAACCAGGTGGCCCTGGTTAGGTGCTGAGGAATTCCATCTGGACTGGTGAGTGTCTACTATCCAGGCGCGGTGTGCCTCAGAAGCTAGCACAAACCCCCCTCCCCCAGCTCCTTCTGCAGGGCTGTCTTTCTTAGGCACGACCCAATCCCCCTGCACCCCACCCCCCAACACTGCCCTGCGGTTTGCTAGGACCAGTGCTCAGACCGGTTTTAACCTCCTTCACTAAGGCTATCCACCCAGAGCAGGGAGTGCCTGCCTTCTGGGCAGGTCTCAAGGTTCCCAGTAAGGGAGCTTGGGCACCTACAGCTGGTGTTCCACGATCTCCAGTGTTCTCCTGCACCCTGCGCTGCCTCCCACCTCCTTCCTCTGTCCCCGGATCTTTGAGCTACCAGGTGGCCCTGGTTAGGTGCTGAGGAATTCCATCTGGACAGGCTATCCACCCAGAGCAGGGAGTGCCTGCCTTCTGGGCAGGTCTCAAGGTTCCCAGTAAGGGAGCTTGGGCACCTACAGCTAGTGCTCCAGGATCTCCAGTGTTCTCCTGCACCCTGCGTTGCCTCCCACCTCCTTCCTCTGTCCCCGGATCTTTGAGCTACCAGGTGGCCCAGGTTAGGTGCTGAGGAATTCCATCTGGACGGGCTATCCACCCAGAGCAGGGAGTGCCTGCCTTCCGGGCAGGTCTCAAGGTTCCCAGTAAGGGAGCTTGGGCACCTACAGCTGGTGCTCCAGGGTTGCCATCTGAGTTGTGCTGAGGAGTTCCATCTGGACGGGTTGGTTCCTGTTTCTACACTGAAGAGATACACCCAGAGAGTCAGTCACAGCAAAGACTGGACCAAGACACCAGGCCTCTCCTGGCCCCATTTGAAGCAAGAGATGGGAAGGCGCCAATACAAGAATTCCTCCAACAACCTGAAAAGCAACATGACATCACCAGAATCCAGGGATCCCGACAAAAGAAGAATTGTACACCATACTCCAGAAGAATTAGAAGAAATCGAATCAAAAGTGAATTATATGAAAATAATAGAGGACCTTAAACAGGAGGTGAAAAACTGCCATAAACAATTGGAGATGACAAACAAAAAAGTAGAGGAAATGAATAAATCACTCAAAGATACCCAAGAAAACCAAGAGAAGCAAGAAAAAGCAATCAAACAGATAAGGGAAGCGGTTCAAGACTTGAAGAATGAAATGGAAGTAATGAAGAAAACACAAACCGAGGGAAGGATGGAGATGGAAAACCTTGGTAAACGAACAGGAACCACAGAGACAAGTACTACCAACAGATTACAAGAGATAGAAGAAAGAATGTCAGGCCGGGCGGTGGTGGCGCACGCCTTTAATCCCAGCACTTGGGAGGCAGAGGCAGGCGGATCTCTGTGAGTTCGAGACCAGCCTGGTCTACAAGAGCTAGTTCCAGGACAGGCTCCAAAACCACAGAGAAACCCTGTCTCGAAAAAGCAAAAAAAAAAAAAAAAAAAAAAAAAAAAAAAAGAAGAAAGAATGTCAGACACTGAAGATACCATAGAGAAAATAAACACACTGATCAAAGAAAATAGCAAAACCAACAAATTCTCATCACAAAACATTCAGGAAATATGGGACACAATAAAAAGACCAAACCTAAGAATAATTGGGATAGAAGAAGGAGAAGAAGTACAGCTCAATGGTCCAGAAAATATATTTAATAAAATTATTGAAGAAAACTTTCCCAATCTAAAGAAAGATATTCCTTTGAAGGTTCAAGAAGCATACAGAACACCGAATAGACTGGACCAAAAAAAAAACATCTCCTCGCCATATAATAATCAAAACACAAAACATACAGAATAAAGAAAGAATATTAAGAGCTGCAAAGGAAAAAGGTCAAGTTACTTAAAAAGGTAAACCTATAAGACTTACACCTGACTACTCTATGGAAACCATGAAAGCCAGAAGGTCCTGGATAGATGTACTGCAGAAGCTAAGAGAACATGGATGCAAGCCCAGACTACTATACCCAGCCAAGCTTTCGTTCACTATAAATGGAGAAAACAAAATTTTTCAGGATAAAAACAAATTTAAACAATACGTAGCCACAAATCCAGCCTTACAGAAAGTAATAGAAGGAAAATCACAAACCAAGGAGTCCAACAATGACCACAACAACTCAAACATCTAGAAACCCTTTACCAGCGCAACTAAAAGAAGGCAAACACACAAACTCTATGACTAATAAACTGACCAGAGTTAACAACCACTGGTCACTAATATCCCTTAATGTCTATGGACTCAACTCACCTATAAAAAGGCACAGGCTAAGAGATTGGATACGCAAACAGGATCCAACATTCTGCTGTTTACAAGAAACACACCTCAACCACAAAGATAGGCACCTACTTAGAGTAAAGGGATGAGAAAAGGTTTATCAAGCAAATGGACCTAAGAAACAAGCAGGTGTGGCCTTACTAATTTCTAACAAAGTTGACTTCAAACTTAAATCAATCAAAAGAGATGGAGAGGGACATTTTATACTCCTAACAGGAACAATTCTTCAGGATGAAGTCTCAATCCTGAATATCTATGCCCCTAATATAAAAGCACCCACATACGTAAAAGAAACATTACTAAAACTCAAGACTGCCGTCAAACCGCACACACTAATAGTAGGAGATTTCAACACTCCTCTTTCACCAATGGACAGGTCAATCAGACAGAAACCTAACAGAGAAATTAGAGAATTAATGGAGGTAATGAATCAATTGGACTTAATAGACATCTATAGAATATTCCACCCAAATAGGAAAGAATATACCTTCTTCTCTGCAGCTCATGGAACCTTCTTGAAAATTGACCACATCCTCGGTAACAAAGCAAACTTCCACAGTTACAAAAAAATATCCATAACCACCTGTGTCTTATCAGATCACCATGGACTAAAGTTAGAATTCAACAAAAATGCTACCCCCAGAAAGCCTATAAACTCATGGAAACTGAACAGTCAACTATTGACCCACACCTGGATCAAAGAAGAAATAAAGAAAGAAATAAAAGTCTTCCTTGAATTCAATGAAAATAAAGAAACAACATACTCAAACTTATGGGACACTTTGAAAGCAGTCCTAAGGGGAAAATTCATAGCCCTTAGTGCCCACTTAAAGAAAACAGAGAAAGCATACATTGGAGACTTAACAGCCCACCTGAAAACTCTAGAAAAAAAAGAAGCAGACTCACCTATTAGGAGTAGAAGACTGGAAATAGTCAAATTGAGGGCGGAAATCAACAAAATAGAAACACAGAAAACAATTCAAAGAATCAATGAAACAAAAAGCTGGTTCCTGGAAAAAATCAATAAAATTGATAAACCCCTATCCAAACTAATCAAACGGCAGAGAGAGAATTTGCAAATTAATAAGATCAGAAATGAAAAGGGGGACATAACCACAGACATAGAGGAAATTCAGAGAATCATTAGATCTTACTACAAAAGCCTGTACGCCACAAAACTGGAAAATGTAAAAGAAATGGACACTTTTTTAGATAAATACCATATACCAAAGTTAAATCAGGACCAGGTGAACAATCTAAATAGACCTGTCAGTCGCGAAGAATTAGAAGCTGTTATCAAAAACCTCCCTACCAAAAAAAGCCCAGGACCAGACGGTTTCAATGCGGAATTCTACCAGAATTTCCAAGAAGACCTAATACCTATACTTCTTAAGGTATTTCACAATATGGAAACAGAAGAGTCATTGCCAAATTCCTTTTATGAAGCTACAGTCACTCTAATACCAAAACCACACAAAGACTCAACCAAGAAAGAGAATTACAGGCCAATCTCACTCATGAACATCGACGCAAAAATCCTCAACAAAATACTGGCAAACCGTATCCAAGAACACATTAGAAAAATTATCCATTATGATCAAGTAGGCTTCATCCCAGAGATGCAAGGCTGGTTCAACATACGAAAATCTATCAATGTAATCCATCATATAAATAAACTGAAAGAAAAAAACCATATGATCATTTCATTAGATGCTGAAAAAGCTTTTGACAAAATTCAACATCCCTTTATGATAAAAGTCTTGGAGAAATTAGGGATACAAGGGTCATACCTAAATATAATAAAAGCTATATACAGCAAGCCGACAGCTAACATCAAACTAAACGGAGAGAAACTCAAAGCCATCCCACTTAAATCAGGAACATGACAAGGCTGTCCACTCTCTCCATACCTCTTCAATATAGTGCTTGAAGTTTTAGCAATAGCAATAAGACAACATAAGGGGATCAAGGGGATTCGAATTGGAAAGGAAGAAGTTAAACTTTCGTTATTTGCAGATGATATGATAGTCTACATAAGCGACCCCCAAACTCCACCAAAGAACTTCTACAGCTGATAAACACCTTTAGTAATGTGGCCGGATACAAGATCAACTCCAAAAAATCAGTCGCCCTCCTATACACAAAGCATATGGAAGCAGAGAGGGAAATCAGAGAAGCATCACCTTTCACGATAGCCACAAACAGCATAAAATATCTCGGGGTAACTCTAACCAAAGAAGTGAAGGATCTATTTGACAAGAACTTTAAGGCATTGAAGAAAGAAATTGAAGAGGATACCAGAAAATGGAAGGATCTCCCTTGCTCGTAGATTGGGAGGATCAACATAGTAAAAATGGCAATCCTACCAAAGGCAATTTATAGATTCAATGCAATCCCCATCAAGATCCCATTAAAATTCTTCACTGATCTTGAAAGGACAATAATCAACTTTATATGGAATAGCAAAAAACCCAGGATAGCCAAAACAATCTTATACAATAAAGGAACTTCTGGAGGTATTACCATCCCTGACTTTAAACTCTATTACAGAGCTACAGTAATAAAAACAGGGTGGTATTGGCATAAAAATAGAGAAGTTGACCAATGGAATCGTATAGAAGACCCGGATTTTAACCCACAAACCTATGAACACCTCATGTTCGATAAAGGTGCTAAAATTATACAATGGAAGAAAGAAAGCATCTTCAACAAATGGTGCTGGCACAACGGGATGTCAACCTGTAGAAGAATGAAAATAGACCCATATCTATCACCATGCACAAAACTCAAGTCCAAATGGATCAAAGACCTCAATATCAGTCTGAACACACTGAACCTGATAGAAGATAAAGTGGGAAGCACCTTACAACAGATGGGCACAGGCGATCACTTCCTAGGTATAACCCCAGCAGCACAGTCATTAAGGGCAACATTGAATAAATGGGACCTACTGAAACTGAGAAGCTTCTGTAAAGCAAAAGACACTGTCACTAAGACAAAAAGGGAACCCACTGACTGGGAGAAGATCTTCACCAACCCCGCAACAGACAAAGGTCTGATATCTAAAATATATAAAGAACTCAAGAAACTAGACTTTAAAATGCTAATTAACCCAATTAAAAAATGGGGCACTGATCTGAAGAGAGAATTCTCAACAGAAGAAGTTCAAATGGCCAAAAGGCACTTAAGGTCATGCTCAGCCTCCTTAGCGATCAGGGAAATGCAAATCAAAACAACATTGAGATATCACCTTACACCTGTCAGAATGGCTAAAATCAAAAACACTAATGATAGCCTTTGCTGGAGAGGCTGTGGAGAAAGGGGTACCCTCGTCCATTGCTGTTGGGAATGCAAACTTGTGCAACCACTTTGGAAAGCAGTGTGGCGGTTTCTCAAGAAATTTGGGATCAACATACCCATGGACCCAGCAATGCCACTCTTGGGCATATACCCACGAGATGCCCGATCATATGACAAGGACATTTGTCCAACTATGTTCATAGCAGCATTATTTGTAATAGCCAGAACCTGGAAACAACCTAGATGCCCTTCAATGGAAGAATGGATGAAGAAAGTATGGAATATATATACACATTAGAATACTACTCAGCGGTAAAAAACAATGACCTCGCGAATTTTGCATGCAAATGGATGGAAATAGAAAACACTATTCTGAGTGAGGTAACCCAGACCCAAAAGGATGAACATGGGATGTACTCACTCATAATTGGTTTCTAGAGATAAATAAAGGTCAGTGAGTCTATAATTTGATATCCTAAAGAAACTAAATAAGAAGGTGAACCCAAAGAAAAGCATATAGCTATCCTCCTGGTTATGGGAAGTAGACCAGTTTGCCGGGCAAAAATTTGGGATCTTGGGGGCACGGTGGGAGGGAGGGTAAGGGGAGAAGGGGAGAGAAATATGAAAAGGGGAGGTTGGGGGGAACTTGGGGAAACGGGATGATTGGGATAAAGGAAGGTTGGTTAGGGGAGCAGAGAAGCACACATCTTAATTAAGGGAGCCATCTTAGGGTTGGCAAGAGACTTGGATCTAGAGGGGCTCCCATGTGCCCAGGGCGATGTCCCCAGTTAGCTTCTGGGGCAGCTGTGGATAGGGAACCTGAAAGGACTCTATCATATAGCCATACTGATGAATATCTTGCATATCACCATAGAAACTTCATCTGGCGATGGATGGAGATAGAGACAGAGACCCACACTGGAGCACTGGACTGAGCTCCCAAAGTCCCAATGAAGAGCAGAAGGAGAGAGAATATGAGCAAAGAAGTCAGGACCACAAGGGGTGCACCCACCCGTGGAGACAGTGGGGCTGATTCTTTGGGAGCTCACCAAGGCCAGCTGGACTCTGACTGAAAAAGCATGGGATAAAACCGGACTCTCTGAATTTGGCGGACAATGAGGGCTGCTGAGAAGCCAAGGACCATGGCACCGGGTTTTGATCCTACTTTATGCTCTGGCTTTGTGGGAGCCTACCCAGTTTGGATGTTCACCTCCCTAGACCAGGAGTGAGGGGGGAGGACTTTGGACTTTCCACAGGGCAGGGAACCCTGACTGCTCTTCAGGCTGGAGAGGGAGGGGGAGGAGTGGGGGGAGGGGAGGAGGAGAGGGAGGAGTGGGAGGGAAATGGGAGGCGGGGAGGAGGCAGAAATTTCTTTTTTTTTCCAATAAAAAAAAATCAAAAAAAAAGAATTATACAATTTACAATGTCTTCCCCATTGTCCTGTCTGCTTATCTGTTCCCATCCCTTCCTCTTCCCTCCCTTTCTACCCTCTCCCATGTCTGCTTGTCTTGTACCTCTTCTTTGTATTGCATTTTTAATTACCTTAAAATTTAAAACAAACACATTCTTTTATTTGTTTCTAAAAAAAAATTAAGTTTTTCCTAGCCAGTTAATTTTTGACTCATTTTGTTTGTATAATTATGTATAATTATGTGTTTTTATGTATAGCTGTGTGTATGCAAGTGCCCTCAATGGCCAGAAGATAGCACTGGATCTCAGGGAGCTAGTGTTGGAGGAAGTTGTGAGCTTCCCAAACTTTAGTTCTCTGTAAGAGTAGCATGATCTCTTATCAGTGGGCTATCTCACTAGTCCAATTGCCTCGGTGATTTTATTTTTGCAATTGCTAAAGGAATTGTTTTATTTATCTCTCAGTAACCTCAGTATTTATATAAAGAAACATCTAATTCTATAGGTTTATTTGGTATTCTGCTACTGTGCCGAAAATGCTTATGAGATCTAAGACTCCTTTGGATCTCTCAAGTACAGAATCTGAGAGGTAATTTGACTACTTCTGTTTTCTATTGGCTTCTGTCTCTTGTCTTACTGCTTTGACTAAGATTTCAGCACTGAATTGAATGAGAGTGAAGAATGTGGACTTTTTGCCTTCTAATTCAAAATGAAAGGCTTTCAGTTTCCTCCCATTTAGTACAATGCTGGTGACAGGTTGACGTACATGGTCTTCATTATGTTTCTGTGGTTGATCTTTATTGCCACCATAAGTGAATTTGGGCCAGTCGAGTAGCACATTTCTAGAGAGACAGCTCTCCGGGAATACACCCGGGGAATGTCGGTGGCACCAGTCAATGGGCTGGGCTCCCAGAGTGAGCAAAGAGGACAAAAGGAAAAAGCAAACTGAGCAGAGCATCAACATTCTCTGCCTCGTCGCCATTGGCACAGTGTAGAGCTGTCTCAACCACCTGCCACAAGAGCTGGAGCCACTGTCACTATCATGATATCCCAATATGACTGGTTGCACTTGCTCCAAAGCCCGCACAAAATATGCCCTTTTCTTCTGAAGGTACTTTGGCCTGGTATTTTGTCAGGAAAATGAGAAATGAAATAAGTCCAGAACCTTGGTACCAGGGTGGGAATCATTATTGTTATAAATGTGACCTTGCAGTCCGTAGGCCTTAGGAATGAGGTCACGAGAGGAATGTAGAAGAGTTCTGAGTTGTTGGCTAGGGAGGTCCTCGAACACTGTACGTTGCAGAGAGATGCATTGTGCAGTGCCATGAGGGTGGCACTGGTTTCCACCCATCACCCCCTCATGAGAATGTGCTCTAAGTCATGTACTATCCCATATATGGCTAAGACTGAGAAGGTGGTCTAAGTCACATACCATCCCATATATGGCCTAAACTGAGAATGTGGCTTGCTTTTCGTGTACCTAGACCTATCCGCATTTCCCACGTAGCTTGCTGGGGCTGGTTAACCAGGAGCTGCTTTAGCTGTGGGTTGGCTTTCCCCGGTATTTGAAAAATGTTTCAAGGTTCCTGAATAAACTGCTGAAAGAAGAGTCTGGTATTGCGTCTTCCTTGCTGGTAGAAGTGGTCGCAACAGTACGTAAAGCTTAATGGGTGGGACATGGGAAGACCAAAATGCCAATAGAAAAATAGACAGTGAAGTCTGTGCTCATGAGGTTCCAAGGGGAAACAAGGACTCTGCTGGGAACTAGGTTAGATGCCATTTGTCTTATATCCTCTCAGAGAGTCTACCTGCATTCTATCTATACCCTGAGAAGCTGCAGGGACCTGAAATCAGAAGTGATGGACTAAGTCCATAGGAAGTCTCAACACATCACACTAATTCCTCTGATCAACTATTTTTTTAATATTTATTTATTTATTATGTATACAATATTCTGTCTGTGTGTATGCCTGCAGGCCAGAAGAGGGCACCAGACCTCATTACAGATGGTTGTGAGCCACCATGTGGTTGCTGGGAATTGAACTCAGGACCTTTGGAAGAGCAGGCAATGCTCTTAACCTCTGAGCCATCTCTCCACTAATTTTTAAATCACATTTGTGTGTTGATGGGCGAGGCCAATTGGAAGTTGTAATTAACCAAAGCAACTTAAAATAATATTCAGCTTTAATAAATAGAAGAAAGGAAACTTACAAAATCAGGGTTCCAGCAATTCAGGAGAGGATGAACACAAAGAGAGCGATCTAGAGCACATGGATGCTTTTTTTTGGCTATCTGTGGCCACAGAGGACACACTAAGCAGCATATGATAGGCTAAAGTCCCCATCATCTCCTCCTTTCTCTAAACAAGATCAAACTAAACCCAACACAACTATATACAGAAGGAACAGATACCAAATATAAAATTACAAACAACAAGCAATATTAAGCAAGAAACATATAACAAAAGTTTTGCTAAGCATTCTATTTCAAGGAGTCTAAATAATGTAGAGGGTAACTACAATTATCTTGCCTCTTACTGGCTAATTCTCACATCTTGATTAACCCATTTCTATTACTGAGTGTAGCACCACGAGGTGGTGGCTTACCAGGAAGGATCTTAACCTGCGTCTGTCTCACTGCCTTATTCCTCCCAGCATTCTGTTCTGTCTTCCCTGCCTACATATGTTCTGACCTATCAGGCCAAGCAGTTTTCTTTATTAATTAAACAATGAAAGCAACAGATAGATAGAAGACCCACCTACATCAGTGTGTGATTTCTTTCTGGGTCTCCCAACATTGGAGTCTGCTAGGAGCCAAGAGTGGTGTGTTTAAATAGAGTTCTCTTGCCTTGTCTACCATTTATGAGACTGCTGATCCTGGACTAGCCAAGAGTCAGGCCTTCAACATGTCCATCTTCTTTGGGAGTGTCTCTTCTTTGTATAGCAACAGCATCTACTACACACACTCTGCTTTCCAAGCCTCAGGGCTATGCAGGTGCTCCCATGTTCCACCTTCTCCAGAGTTTATGTTTCGGTCTCTGCCTACTTACCAAGTTGACAAGAGGCCCCTGAACACTTTGAAGAGTGGGGAAGGGGAGAAAAGAGAGGACTGAGATCTGAGCAGGAGGCTCAGGCTCTGTGTTTTCATAAGTCACCCCTCAGTGAACGTTCTGTGGGAGGAAGGGGGCTGTGGAAATCAAGCATTCCAATGGGTTTGAGTTTCTGTTTTCCATCCAGCCGGTTGTGAAATGCATGGCAGAAAGGTATCTCTAGAAGTCAAACTTCCTGCCGACCTTGGGTGACAGTAACAGTTCCTTATACTTACATGGAGGGCTGAGCTAGAAACCACCGTTCCCCTTAGCACCCTAATCAGGTTACCAACCTGAAAGGATCAGCATGATCATATCTGCTTTCCCGTTCTCTGTAATAGTGCCTACAGCTATCTCCCACTCGAGGGCTGTAACAGGGCGTCTTTAGGCCTCTTGAAGTAATCCTTGTTCTCATGACACCAGAGTAGCAAAGGTCAACCCCTTGGTTCCTTCTCATAATGGCACCTAGCCACTGTGATTGGGGAAGGGCACAATGAACATTCTGTGCTATGCCAACCTATCATGAAGCAGTCACAATCTCCCTAAATTCCCCAGCGTGATGCCAGCCTTGCAAGAAGAGTGGGTTTGTCCTACGAGTAGGACTACCAGTCACTCTTCCCCAGGCCCATCTGGTATGCTTTGACTGAATTGTCTGCTTTCTAAATAGGACTTCTTGGGTCCTGTGGAGTAGCTGAGAAAGGGGAACTGAAATACATTCAATAGGTAATTTGAGGTGCTTTAAGAAAAATTATCTTGAGTGGATTTCTGTCACTGCTACGTAACAATGGGGAAGCTAATGGTTGCTGGAGCTATGTCTCAGAGTGGACAGAAATCCACTCAAGACAGCTTTTCTTAAAGTCACCCCAAATTACCTATTGAATGTATTCTTTTGGTGACCAATTTCTTGAGTTCTTTGTATATTTTGGAGGTCAGACCTCTGTCTGAATTGGGGTTAGTGAAGATCTTTTCCCATTCTGTAGGTTGTTGTTTTGTCTTGTTTACCATGTCCTTTGCTTAATGGAAGCTTTTCCGTTTCAGGTGGTCCCATTTATTAATTGATTCTCTCTGTCTGTGCTGCTCGGATTATATTTAGGAATTGGTCTTCTGTGCCTGTGTTCCAGTGTACTTCCCACCTTCTCTTCTATAAGTTTCAGTGTGGCTGGCTTTATGTTGAGGTCTTTGTTCCATTTTGACTTGAGTTTTGTGCATGGTGATAAATATGGGTTTATTTTCATTCTTCTACATGTTGATATCCAGTTATACCAGCATGATTTGTTAAATAGGCTTTCTTTGTTCCATTTGATAGTTTGTTTCTTTTTCAAAAATTAGGATTAATATATAGGTCTTCTATTTGGTCCCATTAGTCCTCCTGTCTGTTCTTATGCCAATACCAGGCTGTTTTCAGTACTGTAGCTCTGTAGTAAGATTTGAAATCAGGGAATGTGATACCTCCAGAAGTTCTTTTACTGTACGGGATTGTTTTTGCTATCCTGAAATTTTTGCTTTTCCATATGAAGTTGGGTCCCATTCTTTCAAGGTCTGTGGAAATGTATGCTCGGATTTTGATGGGCATTGCATTGAATCTGTATATTGCTTTTGGTAAGATTGCCATTTTTACTATGTTAATTTTACCTACCCAAGAGCATGGGAGATCTTTCCACTTTCAGGTGTCTTCTTCATTTTCTTTCTTCAAACATTTAAAGTTCTTGTCATACAAGTCTTCCTCTTGTTTGGTTAGAGTTACTCTGAAATATTTTATGCTATTTGTGGTTATTGTGAATGGTGATGCTTCTCTGATTTCTTTCTCAGACCATTTATCATCTGTGTACGGGGGGGTGCTGCTAATTGTTTTGAGTTAATCTTGTATCCTGCTACTTTACTGAAACTGTTTATGAGTCATAGAAGATTCTTGGTAGAGTTTTTTGGGCCGCTTATATAAACTATCATATCATCAGCAAATAGTGAAAGTTTGAGTTTCTCTTTTCTTATTTGTATCCCCTTAATCTTCCTTTGGTGCCTTATTGCTCTAGCTAAAACCTCAAGATCTATACTGAATAGATATGGAGAGAGTGGACAACCTTGTCTTATTTCTGATTTTAGTGGTATCCCTGGGAGTTTCTCTCCATTAAGTTTGATGTTGGCTGTTGACTTAGGTATGTTCCCTGTATTCCTGCTCTCTCCAAGACCTTTATTATGAAGGGATGTTGTATTTTGTCAAAACATTTTTCACCATCTAATGAGATGATCAATTGGTTTTTATTTTTCAGCTTGTTTATATGGTCCATTACATTGACAAGTTTTCATATTTTGAACTACCCCTGCGTCACTGGGATGAAGTCGACTTGATCTTGGTAAATGATGGTACTGATGTGTTCTTAGATTTGATTTGCCAGTGTTTTATTTAGTATTTTTACATCAATGAGTGAGATTGGTTTGTAATTCTCTTTCTTAGTAATGTCTTTTTGTGGTTTGTGTATCAGGGTAATTGTAGACTCATAAAAAGAGTTTGGCAATGTTTCTTCTGTTTCTCTTGTGTGGAATAATTTGAGGAGGATTGCTATTAGATCTTCTTTGAAAGACTTGTAGAATTCTGAGCTGAAACCATCTGGACCTGGGCTTTTTTTAGTTGGGAGACTTTTGATCACTGCTTCTAATTCTTCAGCTGTTATAGGTTTCTTCAATTTGCTTATCTGGTCTTGACTTAATTTTTATAAGTGATATTTATCCAGAAAGTTGTCCATTTCATTAAGTTTTCCAATTTTGTGGAGTTCAAGCTTTCAAAATATGACCTGATGATTCTCTGTGTTTCCTCCATGTCTGTTGTTATGTTCCCTTTTTCATTTCTGATTTTGTTAATTTGGATATTCTCTTTCTGCCTTTTGGTTAGTTTGGATAAAGGTTTGTCTATTTTGTTGATTTTCTTGAAGAACCAACTCTTTGTTTCATTGATTCTTTGTATTGTTTTCTTTGTTTCTATTTTGTTGATTTCAGCTCTCACTTTGATTATTTCCTGCTGTTCCTGAGTTTGCTTCTTTTTGTTCTAAAGTCTTCAAATGTTCTGTTAATTCATGAGTGTGGGATTTTTCCAGCTTCTTTGTTTAGGCTTTTAATGCTATGAATTTTCCTCTTAACACTGCTTTCGCCCAAGCCTGCCCTATTGTCTTCAAGGTCCTTTGCCCAGGAACAGTTCCTGCTCCTGCACTGAGGCTATCCATACAAAGGGTTTAGTGTGCACCTACCCCCAAGTTCACCCTTTTGTCTGCGGGGTCCTTGGACCTCCAAGAGTCCTGTCCCTGTGCTAAGGACAACCATTCAGTGTTGAAATAGGAGCGGCCGGCTGTGTCCCCTTCACCCGGCCGCCCGCATGGCTTAGCTTACGCCCCGAAATAATTACACGAAAACTGTAATCTTTTAAACACTGCTTGGCCCATTATTTCTAGTCTCTTCTTGGCTAACTCTTGCATCTGGTCTAACCCATTTCTAATATTCTGTGTTAGCACCCCAAGGTGCGCTTACCGGGGAGATTCTAGCCTACGTCCATCTTGGGTTGGTCGGAGCTTCATCGCGTGCGTGCCTCAGAGAGCTGGGCCATCCTGTCTGCCCGCTAGACAGGAGGCTGCTGTCTCTGAGCGGAGCTGTGTGCGTTCTCTCTGAGCTCACTTCCTCTTCCTGTCCGCATACTATTCTGTTTACTCCTCCCACCTATGTTCTAACCAATTGGGCCAAGCAGTTTATTTATTGCTTATCCAATGAAATCAACAGATTGATATATGACACTCCCACATCACTTCCCCTTTTTCTGTTTAAACAAAAAGGAAAGGCTTTAACTTTAACATAGCAAAATTACATAAAACAGTTATCAAGTAAAAATTACAATAATCTTTATCATAACTAAGCAAAAGTATAACTATAACTAACTATTCTTAACTCCATCAAAGACTCCAGAAAGATACAATATCATCTAAGCAAACAAGAAAAAAGCAATGTTTAAACTCTAGAAATGACAGAGACATCTCGCTGCCTGTACAGTCACCCAAAGTTCCTCTGTACCGTTGGGGCATCCATCTTGGCCTACAGGCCCATAGCTTTCAGCAGACATTCCACAAAGTAGGAAATTTCAAAGGCAGTCACTATCTGCTTGTCCTGAAGAATGTCTTGCAGACTCTTTCATGAATCAGGAACCCCGAAAGATCATCTCACCTTTAGGCAAGTTCAGTAGTCCTCTCTCTGCGGGTTCTCTGTGTCCAGTTTATGCAATAGTCCAGGCAAGAGCAGTTTCTTGCCCAAATGGCTATCAAATTCCATAAGGATCCTCTTCGATGCCCATCTTCCTCTTGAAGTAGATTGGTGCTGCCAGGAGCAGAGTGTCTCATTGTCATGAAAAGTCCCAAGTTATTAAAACATTAAATGTCCTATTTTGTAGTCTTTGAAAGATATGAAGAATGCCTATCTAACTAAAATATATCTCTATATATCTAGAAAATCTAACTAACATAACTACAAACTTGACCATTATCGATGATTATCCATTAACAACCTATATACATTACATTTTTAAGTGAACTACACAATCATAATACCTTAATCAGGATCAGAAATACATGTACATATAACAAAATTGACCTTAAATTTAAATCACTAAAGCAAAATCCATATCAATGCAAATTATTCATACCTATACCATTTCCCCCTTTAAATGTAAAAGAACACTTATAAACCATATTTGGGAACATGGGCACAGTTTTTTCTCCAAACTGCTTCCTGCTGAATGGGGGCGTTGTTAATTAGGTCTTTCATGGTATAACCTGTGTGCTAGTTTCATCTCAGTTGGCAGTTGAGCGAAGCAATTTTCTGAAGGCGTTCACAGCAATCCTTCAGGAGGGCGTGGTCCATCATACCATATCGGAATAGAAGAAATGAACAGGGTCTCATCCTCTGTGAAAACAAAACAAGAAACTCCTTTCCAAAGTATTATGTCCTTAAATCCAAATTTCAAACTCAAGGCATTTTTACAATATCTATGTTGGGTTAGTTTAGCAGCATTTATAGACAAATATCTTTTAGCAGCTCTTGCTCCTTCCTCAGCATTCAAATGATTCAAACAGAGCATAATAGCATACAGTATCAAGATTCTCTGTGTATTTTCCATCTTTGTGCGCTTTAACCTCTATTTCATTTATTTCATTTATTTTTACTTTTAACTTTTTGCTTTTTTAAGCATATATCTTTGACCTGGACACTGTAGACCAGGCTGTTCTTGAACTCTCAGAGATCCGCTTGTCTCTGCCTCCCAGGCACTGGGATTAAAGGTGTATGCTACTACACCTTGAACTCACAGAGATCTGTTAGTCTCTGCCTTCTAGGCACTGGGATTAAAGGCGTGTGCTACCACACTTTGAAGTCACAGAGGTCAATCTCCCTCTGCATCCCAAGTGTTGGGATTAAAGGCGTGTACTACCACAACCAACATCTCTTTTTCTTCCTTATTTTTTTTTTACTTTTAAGAACTTACTTTTAGCTTGCATATATTTTTAACACACTGTAAACCATTTAAAAATTTTCTTTATCTTTGAATCTCTTTTTACTGTATCTCTCTCTGTTTTTCTGACCACATAAGTCTTTAATTTACCAAGCAATCTCAGAAGGACTAAAGGCGTGGCTCTGCCAGCTAGATCCAGTCCATTCCTTAGCTTTCTGCCACTCCAAACTTTTGGCTGAGGTATCGGCCAGAGCCGCCTTCAGTGCCACAAGTCTAAGTGTTTCAAGGTCCCTGCCAGCAATTAAGCTGCAACAGACAACACTCAAGTCCTTTCTCTGTAGTCTGCCCTCCTGCCTCAAACAGTCAGAGTTTGCCCTGGCAGGATGGCCCAGAAAACTGGCATTTTTAAACGGCGCAGCTTTTTTCCTGCTACGGCTGAAAACCGAAAAGCATGCGTTCAGCTTTTTGTCAATACCGTTTCAGTGTTCCGTGGCAGGACCTCTTAATGAGCTGCAGGGTTTTGCAGCTAAAGCTGAGTCAGGAAGCCTTTCTTAAATGAGAGCGCTTGCTTTCCTCTAGCAAGCAGAGCAGAACCGAGAAACTGCTGCTACCAAGAAAACAAACATGCTTTACTCTTTTCCAAGCTTTCTCAGACTTTCTGTGGATTCAGTTGTCCACAGGTTGGGCAGCCATCTGTTGAAATAGGAGCGGCCGGCTGTGTCCCCTTCACCAGGCCGCCCGCATGGCTTAGCTTACGCCCCGAAATAATTACACGAAAACTGTAATCTTTTAAACACTGCTTGGCCCATTATTTCTAGTCTCTTCTTGGCTAACTCTTGCATCTGGTCTAACCCATTTCTAATATTCTGTGTTAGCACCCCAAGGTGCGCTTACCGGGGAGATTCTAGCCTACGTCCATCTTGGGTTGGTCGGAGCTTCATCGCGTGCGTGCCTCAGAGAGCTGGGCCATCCTGTCTGCCCGCTAGACAGGAGGCTGCTGTCTCTGAGCGGAGCTGTGTGCGTTCTCTCTGAGCTCACTTCCTCTTCCTGTCCGCATACTATTCTGTTTACTCCTCCCACCTATGTTCTAACCAATTGGGCCAAGCAGTTTATTTATTGCTTATCCAATGAAATCAACAGATTGATATATGACACTCCCACATCAATTCAGACCGAACCTTTATCTGGAGAGGGATGGAGAAATAGACAGAGACCCACATTGGAGCATTGGACTGAGCTCCCAAAGCCCAGATGAAGAGCAGAAGGAGAGAGAACATGAGTGAGGAAGTCAGGACTAAGGCGTGTGTCCACCCACAGAGACAGTGGGACTGATTTAATGGGAGCTCACCAAGGCTAGCTGGACTGGGTCTGAACGAGCACATAATCAAACCGGACTCTCTGAATGTGGCTGACAATGAGGACGGACTGAGAAGCCAATGATAATGACACTAGATTTTGATTCTACTGCATATACTGGCTTTTTGGGAGCCTAGTCTGTTTGAATGTACACCTTCCTAGACCTGGATGGAGTTGGGGGGGGCTTAGACTTCCCACAAGGCAGGTCATCCTGACTTCTCTTATGTCTGGAGAGTGAGGGGGGGGGAAGTGAGGGGAGTGGGCGGGAAATGGGAGAATGTGAGAAGTTGGAAATTTTGAATAAATAAATAAAATTAATTAATAAAATAAAATAAAATTATTTTTATAAAAAGCACTGCATTCATTGTGTCCTATAAATTTGGGTATGTTGTTTGGTAATTTTATTCAATTTTAGGAAGTCTTTAATTTCTCCCTTTATTTCTTCCTTGACCCATTGATGATTCAGGTGAGCACTGTTTAATTTCCCCATGTGTTTGTGGGTTTTCTGAAATTAGTATTGTTGGCCACTTCTAGTTTTAATCCATGGTGATCTGATAAGGTACATTGGGTTATTCCAATTTTTTTTTATTTGTTGAGGTTTGTTTTGTTAACCAAGTATGTGGTCAATTTTTGAGAAGTTTCCATGAGGTGCTGAGAAGAAGGTATTTTCTTTTCTGTTTAAATGGAATAGCCTATAGATGTCTGTTAAGTCCATTTGAGTTTAACTTTTGTTAGTTCTCTAATTTCTCTGTTCATTTTTTGTCTGACTGACCTATCCAGTGGTGAGAGTGGAGTGTTGATGTCTCCCACTATTAGTGTGTGGCATTTAAAGTATGATTTAAGCTTTAAAAGTGTTTCTTTTATATATGAGGTTGCCCTTGTATTTGGGGCATAGACGTTCAGTATTGAAATTTCCTCTTGATGGATTTTTCCTGTGACTAATATGAAATGACTTTCTTTGTCTCTTTTGACTTATTTTAGCTTGAAGTCTATTTTGTTAGATATTAGGATAGCTATACCCACTTGTTTTTTAGGTCCATTTGATTGGTATATTTTCTCCCAACACTTTACTCTTAGACGATGTCTGTCTTTGAGGTTGGGATGTGTTTCTTGTATGCAGAAGAAGGATGGATTCTGTTTTCACATCCAATCTGTTAGCCTGTGCCTTTTTATAGGAGAGTTAAGTCCATTTACATTAAGGGATATTAATGACCAGTGAATGCTATCTACTGTTAATTTAGTTTTCATTATTGGTGATGTTAATTTGTGCATTTTTCCCTTCTTTAAGGTTTGCTGATATGAGCCTGAAAGACCTTCGGGGTGAGTGTCTTCCCTCAGAAGAGACCCTTCCCAAGGAGCAACGAGACCACTTACGCAGATGCAAACAGCAAGAGGTTTATTCAAATACCAGGTACCTAGGGCGACAGAGTCTCTCTGAGGACTCTGCTCGCCCACAGGATGGAAGAACAGTCTTTTTATGGGTTTGGGAGCAAAGGCACGGCTTACAAAAGCGAGAAGCATAGTTACAGGGTTCTCATTGGGTGATCCAAATGTGGCCAGGGTGGTACCAGGTTGAACTAGGGGGCATGTTTCACCATGTTCCCTAGAAATGGGGGTGCATCAGATGATTTCTGACAAAGTGTTTTTTCAGGAACCTTTGGTTCCCCTTTTGGGTCATCTGTCTGACCACAGTTATGGCCTAACCGTTGTGGTCAGACGCTGTGGGCAAACCCCAGGGGCCCTAGTTCTAGCGAGTTGGGGAAGTTTGCCTTAAGTTGAATTCTGTAACAAGTACAAGCCTTGCAGCTTTTAGCAGGGGGGGGGGTCTTTCAGAGCCCATCAGTTGTGTGTGTTTTGTTGACATAGCCAACTTCCTTGGGTTGGAGTTTTCCTTCTAGTATTTTGTGTAGGGCTGGGTTTCTGGTTTGATATTGGTGAAATCTAGTTTTGTTATGGAATAACTTGTTTTGTCTTCTATTGTGATTGAAAGTTTTGCTTGGTAGAGTAGTCTGGCCTGGCACCTGTGGTTTCTTAATGTCTGCATAACGTTTGACCACAACCTTCTGGCTTTCATTTTCTCCAATGAGAAGTCAGGTGTAATTATTTATATGTTACTGGGCCGTCTTTCCTTTGCAGCTCTTAATATTCTTTCTGTACTTTGTATGCTTAGTGTTTTGATTATTGTGTGGAGGGAGGACTTTTATTGGATCCAGTCTATTTGGTGTTCTGTAAGTTTCTTGTATCTTCATAGGCATATCCTTCTTTAGGTTGGGAAAGTTTTTTTTTTCTATGATTTTGTTAAATATATATTCTGTGCTTTTGAGTTGAACTTCTCTTTCTTGTATACCTATTATTCTTAGATTTGGCCTTTTCATGGTGTCCCATGTTTTCTGGATATTTTGGGTTAAGATTTTGCTAGATTTAATGTTTTCTTTAACTGATGAGTCTATTTCCTCTACTGTATCTTTAGCACTTGAGATTCTTTCTTCCATCTTTTATATTCTGTGGTTCATGCTTGTGTTTGTGGTTCCTGATTGTTTTCTCGTGATTTCTGATTCTATACTTCCACTGGCTTGTGTTTTCTTTACTGTCTCTATTTCTGCTTTCAAGTACTATATAGTTTCTTTCATACATTTGATTTCTTTTTCTTGATTTCTTTTAAGTGATTTGCTGATGTCTACCAATTTTTTTGTTTGTCTTTTTCTCCATTTTTTTAAAAGGAATTTCTCATTTCCTCTTTAAGAGTTTCAAATATTTTCTTGAAGCTATTTTTAGGTCATTTTCTTCTGCATCATCCATATTTGGTTGTTCAGATCTTGCTATTGTAGGGTCTTCAGGTTTTACTGGTGTTGTGTTGCTCTTTATGGTGTTACATGTGTTCTTAACTTTTCTACTCATATTTTCCCCTAATAAGTATGGTTGGGGATGTATGAGATTCTGTTGCATCATCATTTAGGTGCCAATGAATCCAAAGCTCAGATGGTTGTTCCTTGTGGTACAGTCAGTGCCACAGTTCTAGTTACCCCATTGGTTACTTCATGTTTCTGGAGATACCTCAGTTCTCCTGTGCTTTGCTCAGCTCCCTTAGAGTTTACTATCTCAGCCTTACTTTGGCCTAGGTTGCAGACTTTGCCCTGTTTCTGTAAATCCTGGTCTTGATTCCCTCCTGCAGAAGTCTCTGGCTTGGAGTTGGATTTGCAAAGGTTTCTGGCTTCTGTCTATTGCATCAGAGTTCCCAGGCTCAAGTGTGCCTGGGACTGCAGAAGACCTGGCTCAGGCTTCTTCCTTCAGAGGTCCCAGACTTACACTTGGACCCACAGAGGTTCCAGGTTTCTGCTTATTCCCTTTATTTTACCAGACCAATGCCTGAATCCATAGATAACCTGGCTCAGGCCTACTCCCTATGAGGTCCCAGACTCACTCCTGGCCCCATAATGATCTTTGGTTCCTGCCTATTCCCTTGGAGGTCCCAGGTTCACTCACACTCAGACTGGCAGAGGTCCTGGCTCAGCCCTAGTTCCTGAGAAGTCCTAGACTCACACCCAGACCCACCGAGGTCCTGGCTTAAGTTTACTCCCTTGAAGGTCCCAGACTCATGTACGGACCCTCAGCAGTCTCTGGCTCTGGCTCACTTGCTCGGCGGTTACTCCCCTGTACCTGTTCTGGTGGAGATTGCTGACTCTGGGTCTATTCTGTCTCAATCCTCATCCATCAGTATCCCGGGAATGGGTTGACTCCTTGGACTGGATTTGCTCCTGGCTTCTACTTCAGACTTTTTCTTTTATGTTATATGAAAAAACTCACTGTACCCATGTTATATTTATTTGCTCTTAGGTTGCCTATTATGATTCTTACAGTTTAGACCTACACTTAAATCTATGATGAATTTGTGTTATGATATATTTGCATCTGTTCTACAATTAGATCTAATGATGGTTTTGTATTAACTTTTGTCAGAAGTATAAGGTCTAAAATAATTCCTTGCTTTTCTGTGTTTTATTTGATAATTTTAAAAATCACTTCAAGATGTACTGTCCCTCCACTTTATAATTTGCCCTATAATTTTATTGCTGTTGAGAAGTACATCATCATGTATTGGGTAAAATAACTGGGGGATGTAAATATTTAGTAATACAGCAGGAAGAAATGAATAATGAAATAAAAAGTATTTTGTACTCATAGTAAAGCAGCAATCTTTAGGTTAATCTGTGTGAACTTCACAGGGCTTTTCACTTCCTTCTAATAGTTGAGCATAATGGTAGAATGTTTACAGAGCTATGCATTTCTCTTTTCCTAAGTGATAGGCTCAATGGGCTGTAACTGGATAATTCCATTTCCACCAACATATTGAAATCTGTAATAAGTCCAGCAAGTCCAGTCTTGGTAAAGTAATTTTTTCCTGACTGTGATATTTATGAACAAACAGGACCAAGTGATTTACACCTTTCAGAATGATTCACTTCCTCCCTTTTATAAAAGGTTTGTCCTTTGATGTTTACCACAGGAATATAGGAGATATTCTGGATGACAAAACACAAACTTGTGACTAATACTGAGTTCCTGTAAAGATAATGTCTTTCATATTTGCACATAACAACGTATAAACAATTTGCTAATTCTAACTATAGTTTTCTGTTTTGATTTTTTATAGGATATTTTTCATTTTACCTAACAACCTCAGTTTCCCTTCCCTCCCCTCACCTCCTATCCTTCCTCATCACCTCCCCCACCCAATCCCCTATCTACTCCTTAGAAAGGAAAGTCTACAAAGCTTGGCACATCAAGATGAGGCAGGACCAAGCCCTCCTGTCTGTAACAAGGCTGATTAAAGTATTACTCCATAGAGAATGAGTTTCAAAAAGCCAGTTCAAGCACAGGGAATAAATCCCAGTCCAACTGTAAGTGGTTCCACCGAATGCACAAGCCACACTACTGCCGCCCACATTCAGAGGCCATAATTCAGTTCTATTCAGTTTCCCCAGCTATCAGGCCAGGTCAATGAGCTCCCACTATCTCTATTCAGTTTTCCCTGTGGGTTTTCCCATCATGATCTTGATCTATTTGGTCATATAATCCCTCATCCCTCTCTTTGATTGGACTTGGCCAAGTTCTTATCTGTTGATCTCTACATCTACTTCCATCAGTTACTGCATGAAGGTTCTATGATAACAACTAGCGTGGTCATCATTCTAATTACAGGGCACCGTCTCCACTATTGCTAGGAGTCTTAGATTTTATGACAAAGATATCCTTGACATGTTTGTTAGTTGATTGCTACACAGGTAAGTTGTGAGTATCTACCCATTTTTACCTCAAAATGTATTATTCTTCATTTTGTGTGTATGGATATTCTGCTTGCATGTATGTGTTTGTACCATGTCCATGCTTGATACCATATGTGGATAGCAGAAAGTGTCAGGCTCCTAGAATTGGAGTCACAGTCCCTTTTGAGCCACCATGTATGTCTGGAAATCAAAGCTCCATCCTCTGGAAAATTAACCAGTGCTCTCAACTGCTGAGGTCTCTCCAGCCATACTATTTACTATTCCATGTTAGTGTTTATGCCTGTTACTTTATTTCTCTGATGATTTTAAGAGTGATTACCTTTTGCTGCCTAGTTGTGGTGTTGGGAGGCAGAGGAAGTTAAATCTCTGAGTTGTAGCCCAGCTTGTTCTCCAAGATAGTCAAGGCTACACAAAGAAACAATGCCATAAATAAATAAATAAATAAATAAATAAATAAATACATTCATAAATAAATACATTCATAAATAAATACATAAATAAATAAAAATGTAAGTACATAAATAAAAACAGAAAGCAAATATAAAAACAAAAAATAGGCAACCGGGCAGGCGGGAGTTCCTTTGTTTCAATAGCCTGCCTGCACCAGCTAGGTAGGCGCTTTGTTTACAAGCTACCCAACCAGCACGGAGATCTGATCTTGGCACCAGGAGAGCCATCACTGGGAACCTTCATCTGCTGATGGATGGAGATAGAGACAGAGACCCACACTGGAACACCGGACTGAGCTCCCAAGGTCCCAATGAGGAGCAGAAGGAGGGAGAACATGAGCAAAGAAGTCAGGACCATGAGGGGTGCACCCACCCACTGAGACAGTAGGGCTGATCTATTGGGACCTCACCAAGGCCAGCTCGACTGTGACTGAAAAAGCATGGGATAAAACCAGACTCTCTGAACATGGAAGACAATGAGGGCTGATGAGAAGCCAAGGACAATGGCACGGGGTTTTGATCCTACTTCGTGTTCTGGCTTTGTGGGTGCCTAGCCAGTTTGGTGGATGGAGGCGGGAGGACCTTGGACTTTCCACAGGGCAGGAAGCCCTGACTGCATTTCACACTGGAGTGGGAGGGGAAGAGCAGTGTGGGGAGGGGGAGAGGGACAGGAGGAGGGGAAGGGAAATGGGAGGCTGGGAGGAGGCGGAAATTTTTTTCAATAAAAAATAAAATAAAAACACATAAAAAATTGGGAGCATGGATATGGTGGTGGCTGGGGGAAAGGGGAGAGGGGGAAAAGGATTGGGGAGAGTTTGGGGAGTGGGATTGTTAAGATGGAGGAAGGGTGGATATGGGAGCACGGAAAAAGATATCTTAATTAAGGGAACCATTGTAAGGCTGGTAAGAGACTTGGCTCTAAAGGGGTTCCCAGGTGTGATGGAAAAAGGTCATTGGTTAATTAATAAAGAAACTGCTTGGCCTGATAGGTTAGAACATAGGTGGGTGGAATAAGCAGAACAGGATGCTGGGTAGAAAAAAGTGAGGTCAGACACCATAGCTCTGCTCTCTGAGGCAGATGCTATGAAGCTCCAATCCAAGATGGACATATGCTAGAATCTCCCTGGTAAGTTACCACCTCATGGTGCTACACATGTTAATAGAAATGGGCCAAGAAGTGTTTATATGAATACAGTTTGTGTGTTGTTATTTTGGGGCATAAGCTAGCCAGGCAGCCAGGAGCTGAGTTGCAGGAACGCAGCCCGCAGCTACTTCTACACAGGTGTCCACTGGGACATCCCCAGCTAGGTCCTTGGGCAGTAGAGGAGAGGGTGCCTGAACTGGCCTTGTCCCATACTCACACTGATGAATATCTTGAATATCACCATAGAACCTTCATCCAGCGATGGATGGAGATAGAGACAGAGACCCACATCAGAGCACTGGACTGAGCTCCCAAGGTCCAGTTGAAGAGCAGAAGGAAGGAGAAGGTGAGCAAGGAAGTCAGGACCATGAGGGTTGGTCCACCCACTGAGACAGTGTGCCTGATCTAATGGAAGCTTACCAAAGCCAGCTGGACAGGGACTGAATGAGCATGCCATCAAACTGGACTCTCTGAATGTGGCTGACAATGGGGCCTGACTGAGAAGCCAATAATAATGGCACTGGGATTTGTCTTTACTGCATGTACTGGCTTTTCGGGATCCTAGACCTGGATGGAGGAGGGAGGGCGTTGGACTTCCCACAGGGCAGGGTACCTTGCCCTCTCTTAGGACTGGAGAAGGAAAGAGAAGGGAGAGGAAGAGGGAAATGGGAGGAGGGGAGGAAGTGGAAATTTTGAATGGTATTATTTAAAAAGCAATAAAAAATTAAAAAAAAATAAAAAAATTAAAAAAAAAAACAAAAAATAAATACAATTAAACAAAAAAGGTGGCTGCCATTACATTTTGTTTAGGTTATTTTTTTTCACAGAAAACATGCAACCCTTTATCTCATTTTGTTATATGGATGGCAAAAATAGACCGCATAATTATGGAAGACCAAACAATATTTTCTTTTGTGGCTTGTCTCCTAATTATACAGTACATGATAGTATGATACTCTCCTATTTCACATTTAATAACAACTGGCCTAATAGAAGGTCTAGAATTGACACAGCTAACTAGATGTGAGTGGACTCTGGACATATGAGAAGTGCCACCCTTACTTTTAGGCCGTAGCTATAGAGCATGAGAAGTCTTTGAAGGTTCCCACTGCTCAGTGATGAAATTACAATCTGACATCTCTGCTAGTTCTCCCAGGTCTTATTATTTAAATGATTCATTATTAGAGTGTTGACCATCAGATGAAATTAATTTCAAATCTGGCACAAAGTGGCATTGTGAAATTCATTACAAGAACCGCTTTCACCTCCCAATCGAGAGACCCATGCAGTCATCTTGAGTTCAGGAAACCAATGAGGCTATGTGCCAGAAGGAGCCGTGGGCAGGAGACTGAGATGCGGATTTGTGTTATGTTTAATTTGACAGTTAACAAGGACAGAAAAATGATAAAAATTCTTACAATCTAGAAGAGAAACTTGAAATCACAAAACTTACAAATGCTATTTTTGAGGTCACCTGTATCCTTTGTAGATATCAAGTATGATATTTCATGTGATATTTGAGAATAATGAGGATAATAAATGAGGATAAAAGTATATTATGAGGAGAATAATAAATAAGGATGATTATAATAAACAAGAATAATAAATGAGAAATCCAACACATCTTAAATTATTTTTTTTGTTTTCTGATTAAAATTCTATGAATGGAAATTTGTAATGTTGTAACAAACAGAAATTTATGTATTTTTTAGAAACATTGCCTTTCTATGTAGCTCTGGATGTCCTGGAATTCACTCTCTAGACCAGGCTGACCTCAAACTCAGGTAAACTCTTACCTCTGCTTCCAAAGTTCTGGGTTTAAAGGAGTGTACTACAACTGCCTGGCCAAAATATCTTAATATTTTATTAGTTATTCTATTGTTGCTAGTAACATATAGATGCATTAATTATATACAGAATAAAGATATCTTTATTACCAATAAATATCTTTAGATTTGCTTTTATAGTCAGTCCTAACTCTTGAACTATAATCATAATGACATGTTTTTTTCTGTATATGTATGCATACATTCTTTGAGAAGGGTTTAATTTGGTAGACTAGACATGAATTGAACTGATGACAATCTTCCTCCTTTGGCCTTTTGAGTTCTGGAAGTACAGGCATATGCCAACACAGTAACAAAAGCATTATATTTTCTAAAATACCAAATATATTTAATCCATGCTTCTCTGATTTTATGTATAAATGTATTGATATGTAATAAGTGGACTTTTTTGGAACAGAAATGAGAACATCATGGTTATGTTGTTTTCAATCAAGGTCTAAAGAGGGATCAAAAAGTGGTATAATATAATAAAAAAATAGTAAACTATAGTACTCTAAATTCAAATTGATGATATGTCATTTTCTGAACCAGCAGGGTCTGACAAAGTATTTGATCTGGCTAATGTTGTGGAATATTAGTATAAGATGTGTTACATTCATTTATGCTCTGAAATATTTTTCAATAAAGCAAAGATGTGTTGCATTATTTTATGCTGCATTTGTTTAATTCTTTAAAGCTATGTTACTTTTCCTGTCTAAAACATAATTGTTGTCATAAAGAGCTAAATGCCCAGTAGATAGGCTGGAGAGAAAAAGAGGTGGGGATCATATGCAGAGAGGGCTCATATATATATTCATAATCATTTGTTACACCCGTTGAGTGGTACACGACTTTCTATTTTGACCTCTGTGAGTACCAAATACATATTAGCAGGAAGGCACATAGGTACACACACAAAGAAAATAAATAAAAATTTTAAAACAATAAATGTATAAATTAAGTTGTTTTTCTTTTTTAAGATGATGGATACTGATAAAATATTTTAATATTTTTATTACAAAATTTAAAATCTATTTGTTTAGTTTAACTCATAAAATGAATACAGTATAGCTAAAACTATGGTAAGAAAGTAAAATACCTTCATCTTTTATTTAATCTTTAAGAATTTCAGACATGTATATAATGTATTATTATATTATACCTCACATTTACCTTATCAAATTTGATGAACCCCTTAAAACAAACCTTCCTCTCAACTTCATATATAAATGATTTGAATGAGTATGGCCTGCATAGGTTCATATCTTTGAATAATTTGTCCCTGTGTTGGGTAGTCTTATGTCAACTTCACACACTAACTAGGGTTATCTAAAAAGGGGGAACTTCAGTTGAGAAAATGTTTCTCTTAAGATCTAGCTGTAAGGATTTCTTTAAAATTAGTGGTTGATGGGGAATTGTCCAGCCCATTGTGCATGGAACATACTGTGTTCACAAGAAAGCAGGCTGAGCAAGCCATGGGGAGCAAGCCACTAAAGAGCATTCTTCCATTTTCTCTGCATCAGCTCCTACAACCAGGTTTCTGCTCTGCTTGATTTCCTGTTCTTATTTCTGTTTCTATTTCCTTCCATAATGCTGTGAAAAAGTGAGACAAATAAACTATTTTTACCCTGGCTTTCTTTTTTTGTCATGATGTTTTGTTTCAGCAATATAAGTCCTAACTAAGATAGTCTACAATTGGAAAAATTCTTTGGGAAGGATTGTTGGCGATAATGTTTCAGGGGTGTAGTCTTTGAGAATTCAAAAGACTCATATCATTCCCATGGTGTTATCTCTATCTGTCTCTCTTTCTCTCTGTCTCTGTCTCTTTTTGACTCCTGCTTGAAGATCAAAATCTGAGTTCTGAACTATTCAACTTGCCAGTCCTCTGTTCCATCATCATGGACTCTAGACCTTTGGAACCATAAACACAATTAAATGCTTCCGTTTACATGTTGCCTTGGGCATGTAGTTTTGTCATGACAGTACAAAAGTGCAAATGTAAATCAGAAACATGTTGGCACTAGGACATCGCTTTGACAGTCTAGATCATGCTGGTTTTTGGGGGAACATGGAAGATTTTTGAGCCTTGGATTAGAGAAATCATTGAACTATATAATTAGAACTTAATGAGCTATTCTAGAAGAAACTTGGAAGACAGTATTAGTGAAAGCTTTAAAGATTATGGAGGTCTGGTCAGGAAGTTCCAGAGAAAAACGATTTTAGCAACTGAGCTAGAGACAATTTGCAAAGGTATGGGTGCCTTCTGCCTTTGTCCTAATAATTTTCCAGACACTAAACTGCAAAGTGATAGTTCTAAATAGCACAATACTGACTCTGTTGCATGATTATTCACAATTACATATGCACGACTAAAAAAAAGAGAAAGTATGGCAAAAAGAAATACAAAATGTAGGGTTATAAGGAAAAATGTTGGAGTCAAGCTTTTTTTCTAAAAAATATAATGAAATTAAGAAGAAGAATGTTACAAAATAAACCAAAAAGAAGGGTGCCCTATGGGTAGGAAACCACCCAGCCAAGCTTCCTTCATATGCAAACGGAAAAGGAATTTTCTCCTTCTACCATTCAACAATACAATACAAATTGTTGCAAATGTAATTCAATGAGGTCAGGCTGCATGCCACAGGTAGTTAAACTTGGCAATGTTTGAGTGTTTCTGGTTTTGGGGTCATTAAAAATACACAAATAAAGGGGTCATGGAATCTTCAAGAGTTGCTGAGAGCAGGAGTGTAACAGGCTGTCCCTGTATGTAGTCCCTGAGAGAACAAATTGTAAAAAACTATGGAAATAAATCCGGGTTTGCATTGGATTCCCCATAGTGCTAGAAGTAACAGAGATATATTTGCTAAGGAGAACTGTTAGAGAGAGAATGTAACCAGGACATGAGAGAGATGTGTGTTAAAGTCATAAAATCTAGAAGAGCAGCTTTATGTCAAAAATATCTGGAAGTTCAATTATGTAGTCATAATTTAAAATATTTTCTTAAAAAAAAGGATAAAATATTTTCTTATATTGAAGAAATTGTGCTTTTAGTTGAAATTTTATAACTTATGCCTCCAAAAGAAATGGTTTTATCTGGTGTCACTTTTAAAAAAGTGATTACATCATGGGAGTATCAACTTGATAAATGAGATTAGGCCTTCCTAATAACAATAAAGAACTTTGTTTAGCATTTACATATGGGTAAATGATGAAAAGAAACAGTTCATAAAGATGATGTTCTCACTAAGCACCTATTTCTAACAGGATCTTGATTTAGGAATCTCTCACTTTTAAAACTTCAAATGTTAATAGCCTTTGATAATAAACTCTCCAAGCTATATTATTTCAACATTGCAATAAGAATGGATTAAGATAACCTTTCCGACCAAAGTTTCTAGATCAGGAATTTTAAAATAATAATTTATAAGCTTGTTTTCTGCTGTTACTTTCACTTGTTTTTGTATAAATGCAAATTTTATAAAGTGTTTCTTTTTATTTTTTTTAATTTTAAAATGTTTGTAACTGATTTTATGACTGAGACACTAAATTTGAAGTCTTTTTATGTAAAATGTAGCTGCTCAAATAGAATTGTGTTGTGAACAATCTTTTATGTCTATTATCATCACTGTATTTTATCTAATTCAAAACTTATTGAAATGTGGATTGTTGGCCATTTAAGTATCTGTACAACATTCCTGAGTTTGGCCAGTACCACTTAACTATATGTCATATGCTATCTGGTCCTTTAGAAAAGCTATTTGTTGGCTTCAAATATAGCTATTAATACAAGTAAGCATAAGAATTTTCTGAAGATAATGATAAAAATATAGATTTGTTCTTCATACAAATATGAATGTGGGTACACTGATTTTGATTTAATAAACCAGATATGCGGCCTTGTAGTGTTAATAATTCTTACAAAAAGAAAGAATGCTAAAATATTCAAATGTTTCAATACTGATTTTAAGTTTAGTCACATCTTATTTAGTGACAAATTGCCATATAGAAAATTTAGTTACATGATTTTTGTGGTTGTACAAACATCATAGACTAAGTGTAAGCCCCTTGAGGCACACAAGATGTCAGGCCCCTCCCCGAAGGACCTCCAATCATCAGGTTCTACCCTCAGAACACAGAACTGACCTAACAGTAAGGTTCAGCCCCCACCCTACATAATTAAAAGCCCAAAGTTAGGATTTTAATCCTATTAATCACTGCAATTGACTCAAGATCTGGACATTTAACCTCACTAATTCTCATTTATCCCCTATATTTAGCAAGAAAATAATTGCATCTGCTATGGTACAAAATGTCCATCACTGATAAAACTATTGTTATTACAGTACTTAAATCTGCATGGGAGATAATGACTCTCTACCAAGACAAGGGAAATACTCATTATAAAGTCTTCTAAGGAGTGAATTTACACAGGAATCCAATTTATCTGTGTTTTCTTTCATTTCTCTAATCACCTTTCCTTAGAACACAACTTTTTATACACAGCAAGGCCTTGTTTTTGGTTTGAGAAGTTGGTGGTTACTAATTTACAGTTGTATGAAAAAAAGAATCACTTATTATTCATGTGTTGCACAGAGTTTCTCTTAAGTTCATTTTTGTCTTTTTTATTATTGTTTGTATATTATATGAAGGTATGCATGCACATATCTGCCACCTGTTCTATTCATCAATATATTTGTCCATCTAATTTCCTTACAAATGAATTTCAAATTTATTACACTGCCATTGTTCTCAACTATCTTGATATCCTAATATTTTACAAAAATATATAATTTGTGCTCTCATATATTTACACATTTGCCAATTTACCATAAAAAGAGCATATTTAGGAATATCCTGTTACAAGCAACAAAAATATTAAAATTAATATAGAAAATTTCACAATTATTTTTAGAAATTATCGATCACTTTTAGAATAACTTACTAATAATTCCTGAAAGTAGTGGATTACAAAAGAAATAATTCTTCTCCTGAGACAAATTTTAACATAAAATGTTACTCTTCTTTAATGAAGGTTTAAATGTCAGCAAGATGTTCATATCTTTAGGGATCTAATATTTACTTTTACTTTTTTCTACTTTTCTACATATTCATTTACCATTGCATCTATAGTGATATTATAAAAATTTAAATGGTACTTCTTTTAGTGTTGTGGATTTTTGTTCATGTATTCTATGAGTGCTCTCAGAATATCAACTACTACTTTACACAGTTACATTTTACACTTTCTCAATGCTAAATATTTCAAATCATACATATTCAATGTATTGGAATGCCTCGTTTTTAATTAATGAATTCTTTATAGATACCCAAGTCTTTTATACACTGCCCTTAACTAGTCAAATTGCTTTATTCAACTTCTAGAGACAGATTCCACATTGCTTTACTTACATAATGACATTTTCATTTTTTTAGAATTCTGAATGACATATATAATTTGCATATTATACAGAATAAAAATCTCTAAAAATGGTAACAATAAACACATGTAGGTTAAGATCAGTTGTAGTGTTAGTAAAAACTCTAAGTTCTTGGCCCAATACTGAAAATAATATTTCAACTAAACAATTATGTGTCTCTAATAAATTCAATATAAATTATGTGTGATTCAAAATATTTTTAGATAAATCTGTGTTATTGTTTTTTAACTTATGTGTATTATTAAAATTATTATGGAGAAGCATTTTTTAGCATTAAAATAAATAACATATGGACATGTATCAGAACTTAGAATTACTGAACATGACCCAATAATCTAAGGAAGCCATACCGCCTAAAGTAAAACCATTTTATTTGGGGCATTCAAGGAAAAGACATACCTAGTATATATATGGTTCTTTTTCCTGCCTGGTTTGCTTTAGTTGGAAGAAAATGAAACAAATGTTTCAAAATAATAACTTTACATGTGTTTTTATTGTTTGTCTAAGTAGATCACATTAGTATGCTGTGTCATAATAAAACATACAATGTCTGCTTGTAGGTAGGCAATTTGCTATACCAGAAAACTTGAAGACTTTATTGGCACATCTTGTACATGCTTTCATGACTTAAATTATCTCATATTATATGTATATTTATATATATTATACTTTGGTATTCTATGCCGTGCATGCATTATGAAGCCATAATACCATACAGACCAATAAATTTGCTGTTTCTTTAATTGGCATTATTATTAAATGTACATTCTTTTAAAAGTACATTTTAATTAAATACATTCATTCACATATAAACAGTAGACAAATTTCCCACCACCTATGATTTCTTAGCATGCAAATCTTAAAAATCTTCTCAGCAAAGTTGCACAGTATCACAAACATGTTACAAATTTTTTTTTTTAAAAAAAGGTCATGTTTAGAAAAACTTCATAAACCAGAAAAATTCTATGCATTCTCAAAAATTTGCAGGGTGGACCAATGTTAGCTAAATGGAGGTAAAAGAGTAGAGAGCAGATTATCACCAGTCATTTTTTGAAAGAATGTTCACTTACAAAAGATAACTCCTAAGGTTTAATATCACTTTTAGTAGTCACATTAAGGAATAACTACAGAAGTTTAATGGAAGCTCTTCTTGACATTTGACCTTAGACATAAAAATATGCAGAATTTTTTTGTCATTACAGTATCCATTTACATTTATAATATTCAATTACTATTTGTTTCCTTTAAGTATTGTCAATTCACAAATCTCTCTTTTTGTATACAGAATAAATAAATGCATTCTTGGTTTTTCTATTTTTGTTGTTTGGAAATAAATTTCCTTCATTTGCTTTGAATTTTTAAAATATTCTTATGACAATGTTTTTAACCCAAACTTAACCTTTTGACTGCACTAAAGTATTTTACTCTTTTAAATAATATTAAGCTATAATATATAAGGTATCTACTAGTTTAAATACTTGGGATTTTATGTGTTTTATTCAAGCACTTAGAATGTGCAAAGTTCTCAAAGATAGGTAACTTTAAAAAATCAATTGCCATTCTATATATATTAGCTTAATTTTAATTTTTAAATAATAACAGATATTTATTTGTATATATATATATATATACCTTTGGAAACCTAAAGTTAATCCCTAAAGGTATAAATTTTTATTGTATGTTTTATTTTGTTTAATGATTAGTTTTAAATAAAAAAGCAGTCTGATGACTGGGAAATTCAAGTCATATAATACCAGAATTTACTGTTTTGTTGGTGATTACTAAAGAACTTGTACATTTTTAAAAGGCCCTAAAATTCATATTAGAAATTTAAGGGAGCCTGGCAGTGGTGGCTCATGACTTCAATTCCAGCCCTCTGGAGACAGTGACAGGCAGATTCCTGTGAGTTCAAGGCCAAAATCTACAGAGTGACTTTCAGGATAGGCTCCAAAGCTACACAGAAAAATCTTTTCTCAAAAATCAAAACAAAAAAATGAAAAATATAAGTTGAAAATAGATTTTCACCAGGCAATGGTGGTGCATGCCTTTAATCTCAGCGCCCAGCACTGGGGAGGCAGTGGCAGGCAGATCTCTTGTGTGTTCGAGGCCAGCCTGGTCTACAAGTGCTGGTTTCAGGACAGGTTTCAAAACTACAGAGGAACCCTGTCACAAAGCAAGCAAACAAACAAACAACCCCAAAAAACAAAACAAAAAAAATCATAAAAAAAGAAATTTAAGGAAAAGACCTTTTCCCTGTTAAATAAGACATATTTTTAAAAATTGACTTTGATTTTTGAGGATCAAAGTACTTATAGTTTTGTTTTTACAGTATAAAAATTAGAAGGCCAGTCTTAAGTGTTACACTGCTTTAATCATAACACTCTGGCGATGGAGGTAGGTGGATCTCTGTGAGTTCAAATCCACCCGGGACTTTGTAAAGAGTGCTGGGTCTGTTAGGGCTATGAGAGTGTAACTTAAAGAAAAGATATTCAGAAATATGACTGGAGGTTTGAGAGATGGCTCAGTGCATAAGACCACTTGATGATCTTGTAGATGACCTGGTTTGAGTTCCTAGTAACCACATGGTGATTCATAACCATCTGCAATTCTAGTCCCCAAAGATGCAAAGGTCTTCTCTGATCCCTATAAACACTAGGCACACATTTGATACACTACACACTCATGTTGAAAAGAAATTCATACACATAAATTAAAATAATTTTATTCTTATAAAGCAAAAATTATAAGCTTTAGTATTAGGACTGTTTCAGGAATTTTTATTTTCTCATTTGCTTTTATACCTAGAGTATTTCTAAATACTGATGACATGCTGAAACTATGTAGGATACACTAACTGTCCCGAGTGTTTAAGAAATAATTTGTTACAGCATGTTTCAATAGATGTAAATAATAGTATTAGTGTATGCATATTAAATAATTTCAGATGAGCAAGTACTATTTACACAGGAATTGCTAGGATTATGTATTTCAGCACAGAAGTAAGAGTTTGTGAAATCTGATTGGTCTTCATATAGCATGTCATTAATGTATACAAAGTGTTGTTCTACAAATATTTTTTGAGTTATGTCAATCATTACAGGACTTGCATTCATGACATACTTTTCAATCAAATGTAGAATAATAATAGAAACATGTTATGATAAAATGACAAGGATCATAGATAAAATCTTAACACTTAAAGGAGGATATTTTAACTCCAAAATCATTATAAACAATAGAAGTATTTTCTTTGTTCTCAATTACAATTCAATGTGCTACTTAAAATCTCATTTATTTGATTAAATCCTGAGAAGAGAATAAAAAGTAACCAAATGGAAGGGTAGCTCTCATGTTATTAATGCACTCATTAATAGTTTGTGGAAAACTGCATTTTTGTTGTTAACCACAATTTTTATTATATATCTTAGCCATTTATTGACACTTTTCTAATTGTTCTCTTAAATTAGATAATTTATTTACATATAAGATGGTATTTAATCCAATTCTAACTTCCCAATTAAAGAAATTATTATTGCTTCCACCTACTTAAGCTAAATGTTTCACTTACATGTATTTTTCTATTTTCCTTAGTCATTGGTAATAAATAAAATATTACGTGTTAAGTCACCTGTATGAAAATTTATTCCCCTCCCCCAAATTTTTACGATGATAGTGTATAATCATAAAGGAATATTCTTAATTTTCTTCACCATGGGCATCTTTAAAATTTGTCCAAGTAACAGCTTTCAAAACTTAGACAAAACAAAACTCGAATTAAACAGTCAATTTTTAACTAACTAATTTTACTAAGCACATTTTTTTCTCAGAAATCCTGTGCTATAAGCTTTATAAAACCCTTGGCAACATTGTTATCCTTTGGAAGTCTATTATGAGTAGTCAAAACAAGCATAAGAAGGAAAATATCATCAGATGTTTCTATTCAAATAAAGATTACATATAACATATTTTCCTCACGGTTTTCAGCTATTGAAGCTTCAATTTTTCATATGGTTACATAGATCCTCAATATTTCTATTCTGGCTGTTCCTATAAATATGTAATTTTACCTGAAATTCATAAAGGCTGATCATTAGAATACAGTAACATTTCAAATTATAAGTTGCAAAGTCATGCATGACTTTTTTATTGTTTTTACTTCCAGGAACTCTTCCTTGATTTGTATTGGACCTAAGTTTTTTAAAGTATCAGGTTAAAAGTGATGTTTTGTACTTATAACTATGACTTTAAAATAATATTTGGGGCTGAAGTTATGTCTCAGTGGGTAAGATCACTGGCTTCTCTTCCAGAGCACCAAGGTTCAATTCATTTTATATATTTTTATAGCTTCAATAATATAAACTAAGTTCATCAATCACGAAAATTATATTTTTCTGATTTCTTTTCCATATAACTTTAGATGTATAATATCTGCTGAAAGTGTTCAAACATTTGGTGACATATCTAGCTGTTGTGTGTTTTAATTCTCTGGATGATTTAATTCTTACACATTAAGGAAGTTTTTTTGTCAAACTCATAATGTATATTTTCAGAAAAAAAAAGATGTACAGCACAGTAGATTTTACAAATTTTAAAAAATGTAGAATCAAAAATTTATCCAATTTTCATATTAAGGAAAAGTATGTATTAAAAGTTGAATGAGATACAATGCAAAACAAAAATATAAGTTATTTTTGTACAAAAGTGTACACATCTAATAAAAAGATATAAAAGGGTATGCACATACTAAAATTGAGAATGAATTTCTTCATTAATGTTTATAAGGTTCACAATTGTTTATGTATTATATTTATAATCAATAAATCAGTGATTTTCAGCTTGAAAATATTATAGTATGTATATACACCTACAATTGGATATCATTACATAGAAATATCCAATTTTCATTTTATGGTCAAAAAGTTTTAAAATTGTGCAATTTTTATGCTGTTAATGAAAATTCTTCTGTAAAGCAAAAAAACAAAAAACTAACAAGAGACATCAAACATGTTCTTGTGACTGAATCTGTCTTATGAGTGAATTATATAGTCTAAGAAAGTTATTTAAGTTAAATACAATTTGATTAGTTTTTTGATTTTCAAAAATGCTTATTCTGATGTTAAGAGTTATATGTATTAAAAGATTAAAGTGAGGAGAAGAGGTTACTGCAATGAAACGTGGAGAATTTTTATTTTAGAAATTGTATTGCACATGAAGAAGTTGCAGAATAATTTTTTTGGTTCCTAATGTTTGAAAACAGCATGTTTTGTTTTAAACGTTTTGAAGGAGCAAAGGATAATCTTTTGGAGTTAATAATGCTTATATAATGGATGGAGAATTATGACCTATTCAAGAAAAAAAAGTCTTTTCCTTAATGATACAACTGTCAATCTTTGCACATGGATATATTCAAGGTTAACAAGAAACAACAGGTCATTAGTTTTTCAGCAGCAGTGTATAAAATATTTAAAGGTAAAAAAAAGTTAGTGTAATATCAAATATTCTTTCTATTTTAACATAGTCTACCTGTAGGTATGAATTATATACATTTAGAAAAACAGCTATTAAGGATGCTTCTTAGAATATCATCAAATATTAAATATTGTGGAAAATATTTTAAGTCACCATCAGATTTTGAATAGATATTTATAAATGTAACAGTTTTCTAAAAGTACCAACTGCAAAACAAAAGCATGACATTAATAATAGCATTTTCCAATACTTCTTCAAAGATACTAACAAATCAGTAGAATGCTCCCAATATATTTATAAAGGAATAATAATACAAATAAATAAGATATACTATTCATAAAATTTAAAAAAGAATATTCCTTTAAAGTCATAATTTAAAATGAGATTATGGATCAATTTAAGTGTCCCATATGCATTTTCCCCTCCTTTAATGACTTCTCTAAAAAGGAAGTGGTGACTTTTCACTTTGCCAGAATCAGAAATAAGAACAATGCTAATAATATTTTCATGGTAGTAATTACATTATCATTATTAAAATAAAGAAAGAAATGTAATCAACTGGCCCCTTTATGCAATTCATAAAAATTAAGAGGAATAAATTTTATTCTACAATTTACTAAGGATAAAGATTATGTAAAGAATTCAGACAACTGACAATTTTATATTTGAAAATTATGTTCTTCACTATAACGAAAAAGATTTTCTCTATATACTTGCCAAAATAAAATTTTACACGCACACACAAAAATAAAAAAAAAAACAAAGACAAAACAAAACAAAACAAAAATCTGTGAATTGACAGAAATAACCCCTATTACAAAGACGCTCAAGCTAAGTAGGTAACAGCTGAAGGCTAAACAAAATGATCATTGTGATTCTCACCACCTGCCCCTTGCTTGGCCCAGAGTGACATTTAGTGGTTTAGAGCCTACTACACGACCATTCATCTCATCTACTGCTTTGGTAGCTTCTTCAAAAGAAGAGAAGCAGACAACACCAAACCCTTTGCCTTGTTCCACTTCCATCATCACTTTGGCTCGACTAATTGATCCAAACGAAGAAAATTCTTTCTTCAATTTTTCATCATCGATGGTCTCATCCAGGTTCTTAATATAGATGGGCACTCCTGGAGGCCTACTTTTTTCTTTTAATTTCAGCCTTTCAAATCTCCGCCTTAACTCAGCCAAGCGTTCAATTTTTTTCTGTGCTCTCCCTACATATAGGACTTTCCCATCTATTGACTTGCCATTCAGGTCTAGCACAGCTTTTTGGGCAGCTTCATGTGTCCCATATCTTACAAATCCAAAGCCTTTAGATTTTCCACTGGCATCTCTTATTACTTTAACACTCTCAGTTGGACCATATTCACTGAAAAGTTCCTTTAGTTTTTCATCATCCATGTCATCTCCAAAATTTTTCACGAAAACATTGGTAAATGTTGCTCTATCCCTTGTTCTGACTTCAGCTGCTCTTTCTTCAGGAAATTTGAATCGGCCCACATACACCTGACGGTTGTTGAGCCGAACTCCGTTCATGTGCCATATAGCCCTATTGGCAGCAGCAAGGCTATCAAAGTGGACATAGGCATAACCCTTAGAGCCATTGTCATCACATACAACTTTACAGGAAAGAATGTTCCCAAAAGCAGAAAATAAATAAAACAGGGCCCTATTGTCTATGGATTTATCCAAGTTTTTGATGAATATATTTCCAACTCCAGATTTTCTTAAGCGGTCATCTGGCTGTGACCACATGAGGCGAAATGGTTTACCATTAATTAAATCAAAATTCATTGTGTTCAAGGCCCACTCAGCATCCGCAGGAAAGCGGAAGTTAACATAACCATAACCCAGGGGCTTGCGGGTCACCGGGTCACGGCAGATTCTAGTGAAGCGTAGAGGGCCAGCAGGTCTGAACTTCTTATAGAGCATGTCCTCTGTGACATCAGGGGCCAAGTCACCCACATACAGGGCAGCCTTGAGGTACTTCTTTTTCTTGCCAGCAGTATTAGGTTCCCCACTCCCCATCTCTGAGCACTTAGAAGAAGCTCTCTTGGGAGAGGGGGAGGAGGCGCCTTTCTCTAATCTAGGGGCCAAACAGCTGTTCTTGAACACAAACAAGCCAAGGCAGGCGAAGGGAAGCTAAAAGAAGACTCAGATCACTGTTGAGGCTGAGAAAATGAAGTTCAGAAACAGCTGGTCAGCAGGCGCAGAACAAATGCATCAGACAAAAAGGCAACCCCAAATCAATCTGGTCTCCCGAAGAGGACTTAGAATTTTTACCCCTTCAGATTTCAAATTGCTTTCAAACGCCTGCATTAAGAACACAATAGCCCCTTCCCGGTTAAAATGAAAGAAATCACCAAGAATCTGGCTGGCTCCCCACATCTAGCTTTGTCAACAGAGGCCTCGCGACTGGCTTTCTGAAAAAAAAAATATAGGCCTCTAGCTCCTGTAGATTTAAAACGCCTGCAACCCCTGCAGGTCCAAGTGTATGTATTCCTCTGCCAGCCAGAGTCAGGCTGGCTAGGTGCTCACTAAGGCCTTTCTGCATTCAGCGTCTGCGAAAGGACACACAAGGCAGGCTGCTAGGAGCGGATTACACAGAGAGACAGACACACAGACAAACGCGTGGGGAACCGGAGACCGCCCAGATCCCCAAGATGCCCACTGGGTACGGACCGAGTGAGGCGCGGTGATTTCTGCAGCCTGAGGCTCTCGGCAGGTCCGGAGGGACTGACTGGCAGCCGCGCTGTGGGCCAGCTCTGACGCGGGGCGTATCTAGACAGATGTGGGCGGAGTCAGCAGAGGAGGGCAGCCGCGCCAAGGGCAGATGCAGTGGGGACAGAGAGACAAGGATTGCATCACGCAGTACGGAACAACCAAGGACCAAAGAGACTAAGATCTTGCGGCTGTGCTGTGCTAGGGAGGGCTGAAGGAACACTGGGAAACCCGGAACCTTGCTAAGTAATTTCTCCTGCATGCTTGAGAAAGAGATTCAGAAAGAGAGAGAGAGAAAGAGAGAGAGAGAGAGAGAGAGAGAGAGAGAGAGAGAGAGAGAGATTCAAAGAAAGAGAAAAAGGGGAGAGGGAGGGGGGGGGAAGGACCAAGATTGTGTTTAGATTTGTCTTTATCAAAGTTTACTTGTTTATTATTGTATTTAAGCATAGTTTATAAATCTCACTTTAACGTGATTAAAAGTGGTTATAACCAATGTAGCAAGAACACATAGGTGTTTTTTGTTTTGTTTTGTTTTTGACAAATTCTCTTCTGAGGAGAAGGGTTTGTGTTGGGAAAGAAGACACAGGTCACAAACTTAATTCAGTACACTAGAAACTCAAGAGTTGATAGCTTTCCTGCATATCAAGTGCTAAATGTTCACTGGGTCAAAAAGAACACAGAGAAGAACTTGGCTTTGTTCCTTATTAATCCTATATCATGGTAGAATTATTCTCGGGAAGTAGGGAGAATTTTTTTTCTTTGCTTCAGTGATATTAAGGTTTTAATGGCTGGAGAGCCATAAAATGGCATTTAATGTTACATAGTGACAAAAAAAAATAAACCTTGATTTATTTTTTAGCAGCATTTGGGTTGAATAGTTTAAAAGTCACAGTATAAAAGTTGAAAAAAGTGTATAAAATCATATAATTAACATTCTAAGATAAGGTAAGGATATCAGGACAAGGGTGCTTTCTAAAATTAATTATAAATATTAATGTGAATTATCAAGTTTAAAGCATTACTAAGAAGTAAGTTGCTGTATCTATCTATGTATCTATCATTTGTCTACCTATCTATCAATAAAATGGTGGTATTGTGGTACTAAATATTGAATTTAAAGCCTCAATCACTGTAAACAAAACAGGTTTAAATGAATTTTTAATTGTATTTGTGTCTCTAAATGTTACTTTTTTATTTTAAATTATTTAACAAAACTAATGGCAGAGAATGTGGTATGATACATCTGTAATGACAGAACTTTGAAGTGGATAACAAGTTGAAGGCTAGCCCGATCCACTTCTCAAGACATTTGGTCATCTTTCATCAAGGGAACTGTTCTTTGCAATAGATGGAGACTGGCACAGAAAACCTCAACCAATAAAAACGTGCACTTTTGGAGCCCAATCCTAATAGAGTCATGTAGAAAACATGATTGTAACTAAAACTCTAGGAACATTGCAGAAGATGGAGTGGAAAGACTGTAAGAGCCAGAGGACTTGAGAATTTGCTGTAAGATTGTGTGTCATACCAATATCTAAAGCTACATTTAAAAAGTCTCAACAAAATTGATGCTATAATGTGAGTAGAATGAGGGTGATGCCATTGTACATGTCAAACTGGATGGGGAAAACCCACAGTTGCCTAAACTCTACACAGAACTATAGATAACCAAGAAAAGCTGGCATCTTGAATTATGTATTCCCAAAGGGGAAAACATAGCAATTGGTGTTCCAGTGCCTAACAGACAGCCCTAAAAGCATATATACATAAACATCATAAGAACAGATAATATTGAGAAATGTATATATAAATACATAAAAAAGGCATGAAATAATAATTATTGATAAAAGAGGCCAGGTATTTGAGATAGAGTGTGGAAAGGTATTGGGGAGGTTTTGTGTGTGTGTGGGGGGGAAATGGAAGGAAGAAATGTAATAATTAAATTATAACCAAAAAATAAGAAAAATGAAATTCAAAGCAAACCAAATAATGTATATATATTTGTTTGCACAGTGTAAATGACATGAAAAATTTTATATAACAATTATCACATTCAAATTACCACACATCTTGACTTCATATTTTAATTATACCCAGTTGGTTTAAAATACATTTAAACACATGCAATTTAATACACATGCAGTTGTTTTATAAAAATTATGCAGTTGTAATGTCTTCACAATTCTGCCTCTTTGGAGTTTTATATATTTTGAGGAAAATTCTTTTCTTTCTTAATTCTTTTTTTCTATCTTTCTCTTTTTCTTTCTTCCTTTCTTTCTTCCTTTCTTTGCTTCTTGCATTTTCAATAAGGGTTTCTCTGGGTGTCCTGGAACTTACTTTGTAGACCAGGCTGACCTCAAACTCACTGAGATCCAACAGCCTCTGCCTCCCAAGAACTGGAACTAAAGGCATGCACCACTATCACCAAATTATTTCTCATATGCATTAACATAGGGTAAGGAGAGAAGCAACTGGGAAGATATTCTCAAAAAAACTATTTATTATTTGCTGAACATGAAAATTAACTTTCTTATAGTGTAATAAGAAAACAAAATATGTGATTATGAACTTTGAGTTAATATTATTTCACTTTGATGTAGTAGAAGAAATAAAATCATTAATTTATGAAATTAATGAAATTATTAATTCTTAAAATGTAACATGATGCTTTATATTTACTTTTAATTATAGTAATGCACAAATAAAATTTCTCACTTAAACAATTTAAGTAGCCCAATAACATCCACATCATTTTTAGTCATCTTGGAAATCCCTAAAACTCTGTCTTCTTTAAAACTAAACCGAGTAATATTTAATTTACCTATTTAGGTGACTTTTTTTCTTTTTTAAATATATTTATTTATTCATTTATTTATTAAAGATTTCTGTCTTTTCCCCACCGCTGCCTCCCATTTTCCTCCCTCAACCCCAATCAAGTCCCTCTCCCTCTTCAGCCCAAAGAGCCATCAGGGTTCCCTGTCCTGTGGGAAGTCCAAGGACCACCCACCTCCATCGAGGTCTAGTAAGGTGAGTATCCAAACTGCCTAGGCTCCCACAAAGCCGATACGTGCAGTAGGATCAAAAACCCATTGCCCTTGTTCTTGAGTTCTCAGTAGTCCTCCTTGTCTCTCTGTTTTTTTCCAAGACCGGTTTTATCCCAGGCTTTTTCAGACCCAGGTCAGCTGGCCTTGGTGAGTTCCCGATAGGACATCCCCATTGTCTCAGTGTGTGGGTGCACCCCTCGCAGACCTGAGTTCCTTGCTCGTGCTCTCTCTCCATCTTCTCCTGATTTGGACCTTGAGGTTTCAGTCTGGTGCTCCAATGTGGGTCTCTGTCTCTGTCTCCTTTCATCGCCTGATGAAGGTTAATATTCCGGAGGATGCCTATATGTTTTTCTTTGGGTTCTCCTTCTTATTTAGCTTCTCTAAGATCACGTATTATAGGCTCAATGGCCTTTGTTTATGACTAGGAAGGTGACTTTTAAAACATTAATTCCTTTCTCTTTTGTTTGACATTAAAATTGTTTTTAATTATTTCACAGTCATGACACATGATAGTTCAATGAACATTATTATTTGTTGTGGGAGATCTTTCTGTCTTTGTGTTGTTTTTCTTGGTTAATGAATAAAGAAACTGCCTTGGCCTATTGATAGGGAAAAACTTAGGTAGGCTAGGAAGACAGACCTGAATGCTGGGAGGAAGACAAGCAGAGTCAGGAGACACCATGGATCTGCTACCAGAGTCAGACATACAGAATCTTTTCTGCTAGACCACCACCTCATAGTGATATACAGATTAATAGAAATGGGTTAAATTAAGATGTATGAGTTAGCAAATAAGAAGCTAGAGCTAAGAGGCCAAGCAGTGATTTAAATAATACAGTTTCTGTGTGATTATTTCAGGGCTGGGTTGCTGGGACAAGCAAGAGGTCTCCTTGCAACAATTATTTATATAGCTTTCTATATATTGCTTTCTGTTTGTATCATGTAAATTGTTAGTAACAAGAATTGCTCAATTAAGTTAATGGACCCGGGAAATTTTAAATATTAATGTGTATTATCAAATATTTGTCAATGTTATGGTGATTTACTTATTTTGCAAAAATGAAAATTTGGTAAAATGAATTATTCCTAGAAAAGTAGGAATCACCAAATCTGTCTCAAAAGAACTGATATAAAGCCACTTACAATGATTAAATGTACACTAAGAAAAAAACCACTAGATTTTAATGGTATTCATTCAGAATAATGAAAAACAAACTGTGAAATGCATGCCCAACCATAATTAAACTTTAACACATGTTGATCCAATTAACTGCATACATATATAAAGGTGGAAAAATAACAGGGTGTTATATGAATTACAGTTAATTACTACATAGCAAACATACAAATGTGGATATGGTATGGGAAATCACAGACAGATCTCTGTGAGTTTGGGGCCAGCTTGGTCTACAAGATCTAGTTAAAGGACAGGTTCCCAAGCTACAGAGACCTGTCTCAAGAAAAAAAAAATAAACAGAGAGAGAAAGAGAGATAGAGATAGAGAGAGAGAGAGAGAGAGAGAGAGAGAGAGAGAGAGAGAGAGAGAGAAAGAGAGAGGCTCTGATCTATAGTTATAGTAATACGTAATTGGGAGTCATTTTAATTCTGTGCCCATTTGCAAAATACTATTGGGTTTTGCCATAGAGATACTGACCTCTATTGATGGAGGAAGGTCATTGGCTAATAAAGAAACTGCCTTGGCCCATTTGATAGGCCAGCCTTTAGGTGGATGGAGTAAACAGAACAAAATGCTGGGAGGAAGAGGAAGTGAGCTCATAGGCCTTAGCTCTGCTCTCTGGGGTAGATGTGATGAAACTCAGACCCAGAATGGACGTAGACTAAAATCTTGCCAGTAAGTGTACCTCGGTGATACACACATTAATAGAAATGGGCCAGGCAGTGTTTAAATGAATACAGTTTGTGTGTTGTTATTTCAGGGTATAAGCTAGCCAGGCAGCCAGTGTAGTAGGAGCTGCGGGCTGCATTCCTGCCGCCCCAGCTCCCAGCCGCCTGGCTAACTATATACCCAAATTAACAACACACAAATTGTGTTATTTTAAACACTGCTTGGCCCATTAGTTCTAGCCTCTTAATAGCTAATTCTCACAATCTTGCCTAACCCATATTTAGTAATCTGTGTAGCACCAGTCTTACCAGGAAAGATTCAGCATGTCTGACCTGGCGGCTGGCTGTATCATTTCAGTCTCGGAGAGGAGTGTGCATCTGCCTGGGAGAGGGGAGCATGGCGTCTGTCTGAAGCATCTTACCTCACTTCCTCTTCCTCCCAGCATTCTGTTCTGTTTACTCCACCCACCTATGTTCTAACCTATCAGGGACAAGCAGTTTCTTTATTTTTTAACCAATGACCTTCCTCCATCATTTCCCCTTTTTCTGTTTAAACAAAAAAAAGAAGGCTTTAACTTTAACATAGCAAAATTACATATAACGAAACAGTTATAAAGCAATTACAGTTACAATATTTACATCTATTTTATCTTTTATCATAACAAAGAAAAACAACTATAACTATCTATCTATTCTTCAACTCCATCAAAGACTCCAGAAGGATAAAATATTACCTAGGTAAATGAGAAGTAAGAAACTTACAAAACTCTAGAAATCACAGAGACATCTAGCTGCCTGGACAGTCACTCAAAGTTCCTCTGTACCGTTGGGGCATCCATCTTTGGCCTACAGGCCCATAGTATCCAGCAGACTTTTTCCATAAAGCAGGAAATTTCAAAGGCAGTTCAGTCACTATCTGCTGTGTCCTGCAGAATGTCTCGCAGACTCTTTCATGAATCAGGAACCCCAATAGATCATCTCACCTTTAGGCAAGTTCAGCAGTCCTCTCTCTGAGGGTTCTCTGTGTCCAGTTTATGCAATAGTCCAGGCAAGAGCAGTTTCTTGCCCAAATGGCTATCAAACTCCATAAGGATCTTCTTCAATGCCCATTGTCCTCTTGAAGTAGATTGGTGCTGCCAGGAGCAGAGGGTCTCACTGTCATGAAAAGTCCTAAGTTATTAAAACATTATATAGCATATTTCATAGTCTTTGAAAGATATGAAGAATGCTGATCTAACGGAAATATATATCTATATATCTAGAAAATCTAACTAACATAACTACAAGCTTGACTATTATTGATGATTATCCATCAACAACCTATATACATTACATTTTTAAATGAACTACACAATCACAATACCTTAATCAAGATCAGAAGCACATATACATATAACAAAATTGACCTTAAATTTAAATCACTAAAGCAAAATCCATATCAATGTAAATTATTCATACCTATATCATATCCCCCTTTAAATGTAAAAGAACATTTATAAACAATATTTGGGAACATGGATTTTTTCTCTCCAAACTGCTTCCTGCTGAATGGGGGCCTCGTTAATTAGGTCTTTCATGGTATAACCTGTGTGCTAGTTTCATCTCAGTTGGCAGTTGAGTGAAGCAATTTTTTGAGGGTGTTCACAGCAACCTTTCAGGAGGGCGTGGTCTATCATACCATGTTGGGATAGAAGAAATCCGCAGGGTCTCATCCTCTGCGTAAACAAAAGAAGAAATTTCTTTCCAAAGCATCATATCCTTAGACCCAAATTCTGAAGTCAAGATACCTTTAGAACATATGTGCAGGTTTAGCTTAGCAGCCCATATAATGAAATGTCTCTCTGTACTTAGCTCCTTCACAGTCAAAAATTTTAAAGAAAACACAATAATACAAAGAATCCAGACTCTCTGTGAATTTTCCATTTTTAGGTGGCCTGTTTTCCTTTATTTCTTTTAATCTCTTAACTATCTGTATTCTGTCTCTTTAAAGACTTTACCTTTTTTTAAGCCATTAACTTTATTCTCTCTCTATTTTTTTTCCTTCTCTCTCTCAAGCCTACATACATTTATCTAACATTGTGACTCATTTAGTGGTCTTTTATGCCTGGATCTGTCCCATTGTGAATCTGTAATCTTTTACTATCCACGAGCACTTTTGATTTGCACCTTTAAATCACTAAGCACTTAAGAATCTAAGCTGTGACATTGCTAGGTCAAAAACAGGTATTGCCTGCTTGCCCCACCCAGTCCAACATGACAGAGCTGCTCGTGCGTCTGATCCTTGCACATTGCACCAGTAGCATGATGGAGCTGCTTGTGCCTCTGAGCCACAGCACAAAATGACTTCCTTTTATGCACACAATGAGTCTATTTGCCATCAAACAAATCATAGCACTTTACTCAAAATGCTCCATTCAAAGACTCTGTCTCCCGCAGGAGACAGACAGAGATCACAATGGAGACAGACAGAGATCGCAATGGCGGCACAGCCAAGAAAGCCAGCATTTTAAATCAGCCAGGTTTTTCCTGCTGCTGAGTCAGAAAAATTTCTTTGCGGCAAGCCACCCACAAACAGCCAAAAGATGTGTTAGACTCTCTCTCCCTTTTTTTTAAAGCCTTCTCAGGTTTTTAAATGGATTTAGTCCATCACGTTGGAGCGTCACTCTGTAGAAATAAGAGTGGTGGGGCTGCTTCCCGCCGCCCAGCTAGCTTTACCCGAAATAATTACATGGAAACTGTATTCTTTTGAACACTGATTGGCCTATTAGTTCCAGCCTCTTATTGGCTATCTCTTACATATTGATCTAACCCATTTCTAATAATCTGTGTAGCCCATGAGCTGGCTTACCAGGAAAGATCTTAACCTACGTCTGTCTGGAGTAAGAGAATCATGGCAACTCCCTTGAATCTGCTTCTTTCTCCCAGAATTCTGTTCTGTTTACACCACCCACCTATGTTCTAACCTATGAGGGCCAAGTAGTTTCTTTATTTTTTAACCAATGACCTTCCTCCATCAGGCCAGGAGCTGGGTGGCAGGAATACAGCCCACAGCTCCCACAACACAATGGCCCCCAACGTGTGGGACAACTGTATCCACATAAAGTCTGAGAAGTCTTGGGAAAGAATAGAGTAAAGCATGTTTTCTTGGTAGCAGCAAATTCTTGGGTCTGCTCTGCTTGCTAGAGGCAAGCAAGCGCTCTCATCTAACAGAGGCTTCCTGACTCAGCTTTAGCTGCAAAACCCTGCAGCTCTCTTAAGAGGTCCTGCTACAAAACACTTAAATGGTGTTGATAAAAGCCGACTGAATGCTTGTGGGTATTCAGCCACAGCAGGAAAAAAGCTGAAATGCCGGGCAGAGGCAGGCAGATCTCTGTGAGTTCGAGGCTAACCTGGTCTACAGAGCTAGTTCCAGGACAGGCTCCAAAGCCACAGAGAAAACCTGTCTCAAAAAATCCAAAACAAAAAATGCCAGGGCAAACTCTGACTCATTCAAGCAGGTCGTCCTGACTACGGAGCTTTTGAGTGTTGCTTAATACTGTTGCAGCTTGCTTGTTGGCAAGGACCTTGAAACATTGTAGAGTTGTGGTGATGAACAGGGCTGTGGCCAATACTTCAGCCACAAGTGTGGAATGGCAGAAAGCTAAGGAATGGACTGGATCTAGCTGGCAAAGCCACGGCTTTAATCCTACCCATATTGCTCAGTAATTTAAAGGCTCATGTGGTCAGAAAAAGAGAGAGAGAGATGCATTAAAGAGAGATTCAAAGAAAAAGAAAATTTCTAAATGGTTTACAGTGTGTTAAAAATATATGCAGGATAAAAGTTAAAGTTCTTAAAGTAAAAAACAAAAAACACAAATAGGGAAGAAAGAGAGTAGTTGGGTGTGGTAATACACACCTTTAATCCCAACACTTGGGAAGCAGAGGGAGGTTGACCCCTGTGAGTTCAAGTTGTGGTAGCATACACCTTTAATCCCAATGCCTGGGAGGCAGAGACAGGCAGATCTCTGAGAGTTCAAGGTCAGCATGGTCTACAGAGTTATTCCAAGTCAAAGATATGCAGAGAACCCGTCTCAAAAAGCAAAAAGTTAAAAGTAAAAATAAACGAAATAAAGGTTAAAATAAAGCTGCACAAAGATGGAAAATACACAGAGAATTTTGATACTGTATGCTATTATGCTCTGTTTGAATTGTTTGAATGCTGAGGAAGGAGCAACAGCTGCTAAAAGATATTTGTTTATAAATGCTGCTGAACTAATCCAAGACAGATATTTTGAAAATAACTTGACTTTAAAATTTGGATCTAAGGACATGATGCTTTGGAAAGGAGTTTCTTCTTTTGTTTTCACAGAGGATGATATCCTGTGAATAGCTTCCATCCCAATATGGTATGATAGACCACACCCTCCTGAAGGGTTGCTTTGAATACCTTCAAAAAAATCACTTTACTCAACTGCTGACTGACATGAATCTAGCACACAGGTTACACCATAAAAGACCTGATTAACAATGCCCCCATATAGCAGGAAGCAGTTTCAAGAAAAAACTATGCTCATGTTCCCAAACATTGTTTATAAATGTTCTTTTACATTTAAAGGGGGGTATGATAGAGATATGAATAATTTGCATTGGTATGGATTTGACTTTATTGATATAAATTTAAGGTAAATCATATATATATATATAAATGTAATGTATATAGGTTGTTAATGGATAATTATCAATAATAATCAAGCTTGTAGTCATGTTAGTTAGATTTTCTAGATATATAGAGATATATTTCAGTTAAATAGGCATTTTTCATATCTTTCAAAGACTACAGAATATGACATTTTTAAATGTTTTAATGACTTAGGGATCTTCATGACAATGAGACACATCTGCTCCTGGCAACACCAATCTACTTCAAAAGGAAGATGGGCATCGAAGAGGCACCTTATGGAGTTTGATAGCCTTTTGGGCAAGAAACTGCTCTTGCCTGGACTGTTGCATAAACTGGACACAGAGAACCCGCGGAGAGAGGATTACTGAACTTGCCTAAAGGTGAGATGATCTTTCGGGGTTCCTGATTTATGAGTCTGCGAGACATTTTGCAGGAAACAGCAGATAGTGACTGAACTGCCTTTGAAATTTCCTGCTTCATGGAAATGTCTGGTGGAAACTATGGGCCTGTAGGCCAAAGATGGAAGCCCCAATGGTACAGAGGAACTTTGGGTGACTGTCCAGGCAGCGGGATGTCTCTGTCATTTCTAGAGTTTTGAAAGTTGCTTATTTCTTATTTAATTAGGTAATATTATATCCTTCTGGAGTCTTTGATGGAGTTAAAGAATATATAGATAGTTATAGTTTTCCTTAATTACGATAAAAGATAAAGTAGATGTAAATATTGTAACTGTAATTCTTGCTTCATAACTGTTTAGTTATATGTAATTTTGCTATGTAAAAGTTAAAGCCTTTCCTTTTTTTAAAAAATCAGAAAAGGGGTAAATGATGGAGCAAGGTCATTGGCTAATAAAGAAGCTGCCTTGGCCCATTTGATAGGCCAGCCTTTAGGTGGGTTGGGTAAACAGAACAGAATGCTGGGAGGAAGAGGAAGTGAGCTCATAGTCCTTAGCTCTGTCTCTGGGGCAGATGCGATGAAGCTCCGACCCAGGATGGACGTAAGCTAGAATCTTCCCGGTAAGTACACCTTGGTGCTACACACATTAATAGAAATGGACCAGGCAGTGTTTAAATGAATACAGTATGTGTGTTGTTATTTCGGAGCATAAGTTAGCCAGGCAGTCAAGAGCTGGGTGGCAGGAATGTAGCCTGCAGCTCCCACAACACTCTATCCATAGGTTCTCAGCCTCTTTAGCAGTGTCATGTATGCATTCTGTTTTTTTATGGAAAAGTCTTTAGATGGAATTAGAAAATAGTTACTCTCATAAGTTTCATGCCATTATTTACAAGTGTTTATATTTTGTCAGGTCAGTAGTTGGAGCTTGTAAGTTTTGCAGCTCAGTGAAAATTAGGATTACCTTTCTTCTCTAGTCCTAAGCATAACAATTTGAAAAATCTCCCATAGAGATGAAGCTTACAGGTAAGTAAAAGCCTGATTTCTTTATGTTCTATGATAAAATTCCGAGCACAAAGTGAGAAAGGTTTACAGAAAATTCCTCTACTATCTAAGGACATATTGCATTTGGTAGCTACAAGAAGAAAAAGAATTAGCCTTCTCTAATTATATGATACATTCTAGGTCCACTATATACCAGGACAGGCTATACTCCCAAGAATAACTAGGCAACAGAAATTAGATTCTAAGGGAAAAATAAAGGATAACAATTCAAAGATGGTTAGAAAAGGATAAGGCTGTTTAGAGGGTTGTTGTGGAAAATATTAGAATAAGGTTTAAATGTTTTCAAAATATATATAAAATTTTCCAGAAATTAAGAAAGTATATAAACAGTTAAACTGGAAAATATGGATCTATAGATTTTTATGAGTAAATTTAAAAAAAACAGATGATGTAGAAATAATTGTTTTTCTCTGACATAAAAATGAAAAAAAGGAATTAACATTACATTCATAGAATTGGAATATTATATAGATTCTTTCCCTCAAGTATTTTACATCCACAAGCTTCTATCATACACATATGAATACTGAGTATGCAATACATTTCTGTAAAATATTGTGGGATTCTTTTGAATATTTCTGTCTATTAATTTTCATAATATGTAATCATCATTATGTATATGTTTTATGTTATTTTATGTAATACACATAATGTAATTAATCATTTTATTTTGTTATATAAAACAATCTTTATAAAAATTACAGAATATATTTTTCAGCCTAAAAAGTCATCATTTTTTCATTTGGACTATGAATTCCTTTGTATTTCTCCATTGGTATTATTTGTAATAATGTCTGAAAGAAAAGATTCTTTCATAATAATAGATTGAAACTCTATTTCTTCTATTTGTTTCTGGAAGATAATGATGTGTTATGTGTGATTTCTATAACAAAATACCTTTTTTTTGATTTTTCCATTTAATTATTTACACTTCCTTCCCTCCTCCCAATCCCCTCCCACTTGCCCAAACCCCCTCCTTCCTCTCCCACCCTGCTTGAGAGAGGGCAGGGAATCCTGCTCTCTGGGAAGTCCAAGGCCCTCCCCACTACACCCAGGCCTAGGGAGCTGTGCATCTATATAGACTAGGGTCCCAAAAAGCCAGAACATGCCATAAAAAAAAAACGGTCCCAGTGCCTTTTTCAATGGCTTTTCAGTCAGCCCCCATTGTCAGCCACAATCCGAGATTCCGATTTGATCACATGCTCACTCAGACCTAGTCCAGCTGAATTTGGTGAGCTCCCATTAGAACAGGCACACTACCTCAGTTGGCGGACCAACTCTCGCGGTACTGACTTCCTTGCTTGCCGTCTCCCTCCTTCTGCCTTTCTACTGGATCTTGGGAGCTCAGTCTGTTCCTTTGATGAGGGTCTCTGTCTCTATCTCCATACATTGCCGGACAAAGATTCTATGGTGATATTCGAGATAATCATCATTGTGATAATGAGGCAAGGACCGTTCAGGAACCCTCACCTCTTTTGTTCAAGGACCTAGCTGGGGACATCTCTGTGGACATCTGGGATCCCCTCTAGAGCCAAGGCTCTTGCCAACCCTAAAGTGGATCTCTTAATGTAGGTATATTCTTCCCTGCTCCTATATCCTTCCTTCCTCCATCTCCAATCTTCTACTCCCCCAAACTGTTTCCAGTCCTTCCCTTCTTCCTTCCCTCTCCCCCTCTTCCCTTTCTCCCATCCTCACCCCCACCCCTGACCCCACCCCCATGCTCACAATTTTTTGTCCCACAATCTTGATTGCTTCCAATTTCCAGGATGATCCATAAATGTTTTCCTTTGAGTTCACCTTGTTATTTGTCTTCTCTGGGCTTGTGAACTATAGGCTTAATGACCTTGGTTTATGGCTAGAGTTCACAAATGAGTGAGTACATACCATACTTATTTTTGGGTCTGTGTTATCTCACTCAGGATAGTGTTTTCTATTTCCATCCATTTGCATGCAAAATTCAAGATGTCATTGTTTTTTACGACTTTTTTATCCATTCTTCCATTGAGGGGCATCTAAGTTATTCCCAGACTCTGGCTATTACAAATAATGCTGCTGTGAACATAGTTGAACAAATGCTTTTTTAGTATGATTGGGCATTTCTTGGGTATATTCCCAAGAGTGGAATTGCTGGATCCTGAGGTCGGTTGATCCCGAATTTCCTGAGAAACCACCACACTGATTTCCAAAGTGGTTGCACAAGTTTGCATTCCCACCAGCAATGGATGAGTGTATCCCTTATTCCACATCCTCTCCAGCAAAGGCTATCATTGGTGTTTTTGATTTTAGCCATTCTTATAGGTGTAAGATGGTATCTCAAAGTTGTTTTGATTTGCATTTCCCTGATAGCTAAGGAAGTTGAACATGACCTTAAGTGTCTCTTGGCCATTTGAACTTCTTCTGTTGAGAATTCTCTGTTCAGTTCAGTGCCCATTTTTAATTGGGTTAATTAGAATTTTACAGTCTAGTTTCTTGAGTTCTTTATTTCCATATTTTGGAGTTAAGACCTTTGTCTGATGTGGGGTTGGTGAAGATCTTCTCCCATTCAGTAGGATGTCTTAATGATATTGACCTTTGCTTTGCAGAAGCTTCTCAGTTTCAGGAGGTCCCATTTATTCAATGTTGCCCTTTTTGTCTGTGCTACTGGGGTTATATGTAGGAAGTTGTCACCTGTGTCCATGTGTTGCAGTCTACTTCCCACTTTCTCTTCTATCAGTTTCAAAGTGATCGAATTTATATTGAGGTCTTTAATCCATTTGGACTTGAGTTTTGTGCATGGTGATAGATATGGATATATTTTCATTCTTCTACAGGTTGGCATCCAGTAATGCCAGCACCATTTGTTGAAGATGCTTTCTTTCTTCCATTGTATACTTTTATCTCCTTTGTTGAAAATCGGGTGTTCATAGGTTTGTGGGTTAATATCCAGGTATTCTATTTGATTCCATTGGTCAACTTCTCTGTTTTTATGCCAATACCAAGCTGTTTTTTATTACTGTAGCTCTGTAATAGAGTTTGAAGTCAGGGAAGCTAATGCCTCCAGAAGTTTCTTTATTGTATAGGATTGTTTTGGCTATCCTGTTTTTTGTTGTTGTTGTTGTTGTTGTTTTTCCATATAAAGTTGATTATTGTTCTCTCAAGGTCTGTGAAGAATTTTGTTGGAATTTTAATGGGGATTGCATTGAATTTATAGATTGACTTTGGTAGAATTGCCATTTTTACTATGTTGATCCTACCCATTCAAGAGCATGGACAGTCTTTCCATTTTATGGTGTCCTCTTCAATTTCTTTCTTCAATTCCATGAAGTTCTTGTCAAATAGATTTTTCACTTTCTTGGTTAGAGTTACCCCCAGATACTTTTTGATATACTTGTACCTTTTGTGAAAGTTGAAGTTTCTCTGATTTTCCTCTCTGCTTCTCTATTCTTTGTGTATAGGAGGGCTACTGATTTTTTCGAGTTGATCTTTTAACCTGCCATATCACTGAAGATATTTATCAGCTGTAGGAGTTCTTTGGTAGAGTTTTGGGGGCCATCAATGTACACTATCATATCATCTCCAAATAATGAAAGTTTGACTTCTTCCTTTCCAATTTGAGTCCCCTTGATCTTTTTATGTTGTCTTATTGTTATTGCTAGAACTTCAAGCACTATCTTGAAGAGATATGGTGAGAGTGGACAGCCTTGTCTTGTTCTTGATTTTAGTGGAATGGCTTTGAGTTTCTCTTCATTTAATTTGATATTAGCTGTTAGCTTGCTATATATTTTATTATATTTAGGTATGATCCTTGTATCCCTAAAATCTCCAAAACCTTTATCATAAAGGGGTATTTAATTTTGTCAAATGCTTTTTCCACATCTAATAAAATTATCATATTTTTTCAGTTTATTTATATGGTGCATTACATTGATAGATTTTCTTATGTTGAACCAGCCCTGCTTCTCTGAGATGAAGCCTACTTGATCGTAATGTATAATTTTTAAACGTGTTCTTGGATTCTGTTTGCCAGAATTTTATTGAGAATTTTTGCATCAATGTTCATGAGTGAGATTGGTCTGTAATTCTCTTTCTTGGTTGGGTGTTTGTGTGGTTTTGGAATCAGGGTGACTGTAGCTTCATGAAAAGAGTTTGGCAATGCCTTTTCTGTTTCTCTTATGGGAAACACATTAAAGAGTATAGGTATTAGCTCTTCTTGAAAGTTCTGATAAAATTCTGCATTAAAACCATCTGGTCTTGGGCTTTTTTTAGATGGGAGAATATTTATGACAGCTTTTATTTCCTCACGACGTATAGGTTTTTTTTAAATTGTTCACCTGGTTTTGATTTAATTTTGGTAAATTTTATTTATCGAAAAACAAGTCCAAGCCAGGCGGTGGTGGCGCACGCCTTTAATGCCAGCACTCGGGAGGCAGAGGCAGGCGGATCTCTGTGAGTTCGAGACCAGCCTGGTCTACAAGAGCTAGTTCCAGGACAGGCTCCAAAACCACAGAGAAACCCTGTCTCGAAAAACCAAAAAAAAAAAAAAAAAAGAAAGAAAAAGAAAAACAAGTCCATTTCTTTTACATTTTCCAACTTTGTGGCATATAAGCTTTTGTAGTAAGACCTGGTGATTCTGTGAAGTTCATCAATGTCTGTTGTTATGTCCCTCTTTTCATTTATGATTCTGTTAATTCGTGTGTTCTCTCTCTGCTTTTTTATTAGTGTGTATAAATTTCTCAATCTTGTTGACTTTCTCAAAGAATGAGCTCTTGGTTTCATTGATTCTTTGAATTGTTTTCTGTGTTTCTGTTTTGTTTATTTCAGCCCTCAGTTTGATTATTTCCAGTCTTCTACTCCTCCTGGGTAATTCTGCTTCTTTTTTTCTAGAGCTTTCAGCTGTGGTATTAAGTCTCTAATGTGAGCTTTCTCCATTTTTTAATGTGGGCACTTAGTGCTATGAACTTTTGACTTAACACTGCTTTCATAGTGTCCCATAGGTTTGGGTATGTTGTGTCTTTATGTTCATTGAATTCAAGGAAGACGTTAATTTCTTTCTTAATTTCTTCTCTGACCCAGGTGTGGTCCAGTAGTTGACTGTTCAGCTTCCATGAGTTAGTAGGCTTTCTGTGGATAGAATTATTGTTAAATTCTAACTTTATTCCATAGTGATCTGATAAGACACAGGCGGTTACTAATATTTTTTTTTTATCTGTGGAAGTTTGGTTTGTTACTGAGTATGTGTTCAATTTTTGAGAAGGTTGAGAAGGTGCCATGAAATGCTGAGAAGAAGGTATATTCTTTCCTATTTGGGTGGAATGTTCTATAGATGTCTGGTAAGTCCATTTGATTCATTACCTCTATTAATTCTCTTATTTCTCTGTTAGATTTCTGTCTGATTGACCTGTCTATTGGTGAGAGAGGAGTGTTGAAATCTCCTACTATTATTGTGTGTGGTTTGATGTATGCTTTGAGTTCTAGTAATGTTTCTTTTACATAAGTGGGTGCTTTTATATTAGGGGCATAGATTTTCAGGATTGGGACTTCATCCTGATGAATTGTTCCTGTTATGAGTATGATTTTAGTTTAAAGTCAATTTTGTTAGATATTAGTATAGCCACACCGGCTTGCATCTTAGGTCCTTTTCCCAACCATTTATTCTGAGTAGATGTCTGCCTTTGTGGTTGAGATGTGTTTCTTGAAAACAAAAGAATGTTGGATTCCATTTTCTCACCCAATCTCTTAGCCTGTTCCTTTTTATAGGTGAATAGAGTCCATTGATATTTAGTGATATTAATGACCAATGGTTGTTAACTCCGTTTTTTTTTCCTTTTTTCTTTTTTTGTGGTAGAGTTTGTGTGTTTCCCTTCTTTGAGCTGTGCTTGTGAAGGATTGTTAGATGACTGAGTTATTGTGGGCATGTTGGATTCTTTGGGTTGTGATTTTTTTCTATTACTTTGTGTAAGGATGGATTTGTGGCTGCGTATTGTTTAAATTTGTTTTTATGCTGGAATATTTTATTTTCTCCATTTATGGTGAATAAAAACTTGGCTGGGAATAGTACTCTGGGCTTGTATCCATGTTCTCTTATTTTCTGCAGCACATCTATCCAAGACCTTCTGACTATCGTGGTTTCCATAGAGAAGTTAGGTGTTAAGTCTTATAGGTTTTCCTTTATAAGTTACTTGACCTTTTTCAGTTGCAACTTAATATTCTTTATTCTGTATGTTTTGTGTTTTGATTATTATATGGTGAGGAGATTTTTCTTCTGGTCTATTTGGTGTTCTGTATGCTTCTTGTACCTTCATTAGTGTATCCTTCTCAGGCTTTATGTGGAAGCAGTTGTCCACATGGGTGCCATTTGAAGTGATAAGAGCGGCGGGGCTGCGTCCCCAGCACCCCAGCTGCCCACACAACTAGCTTTACCGGAAATAATTACATGGACACTGTATTCTTTTAAACACTGCTTGGCCCATTACTATCTAGCCTCTTCTAGGCTAATTCTCACATATTAATTTAGCCCATTTCTAATCAGGTTTGTAGCACCCCAAAGTGCGCTTACCGGGAAGATTCTAGCATTCTAGCTTATGTGAATCCTGGGTCAGAGCTTCATTGCGAGCGTCTTGCTCTGAGAGGAGCTGCGTGATTTCTGAGCTCACTTCCTCTTCCTCCCAAAATCCTATTCTGTTTACTCCACCCACCTATGTTCTAACCAATCAGGACCAAGCAGTTTATTTATTGCTTAACCAATGAAATCAACAGACTGATATATGACACTCCCACATCATGATATTACTGACCAGTTGTTGTTAGCTCTGGTTATTTTTTTGGTGGTAGAGTTTTCGTGTTCCTCTTCTTTGAGTTGTGATGGTGGAGGGTTGTCAGATGCTTGTGTTATTATGTTATTATGGGTGTTGTTGGCTTCCTTGGTTTGTAACTTTCCTTCTAGTATTTTTTGTAAGGCTGGCTTTGTGACAACGTATTGTTTAAACCTGATTTTGTCCTGGAATATTTTGTTTTCTCCGTCGATGGAGATTTATAACCACAGTAGCACAGACAATAACTACAACATTGAATAAATGGGGCCTCCTAAAACTGAGAAGCTTTTGTGAAACAAAGGACACTGTCATTAAGACAAAATGGCAACCTACTGAATGGGAGAAGATCTTTACCAACCCCACAAAAGACAAAGGTCTGATTTTCAAAATATATAAAGAACTCAAAAAACTAGACCTTAATATGCTAATTAACCCCATTAAAAATGGGGCACTGAACTGAACAGAGAATTCTCAACAGAAGAAGTTCAAATGGCCAAAAGACACTTAAGGTCATACTCCTTAGCGATCAGGGAAATGTAAATCAAAACAACTTTGAGATACCATCTTACAACTGTCAGAATGGCTAAAATCAAAAACACCAATGATAGCCTCTGCTAGAGAAGATGTGGAGTAAGGGGAACACTCATCCATTGCTGGTGGGAATGCAAACTTGTGCAACCACTTTGGAAATCAGTGTGGTGGTTTCTTAGGAAATTCGGGATCAACCTACCCCAGGATCCAGCAATACCACTCCTGGGAATATACCCAAGAAATGCTCTATCATACTACAAAAACATTTGTTCAGCTATTTTCATAGCAGCATTATTTGTAATAGCCAGAACCTGGAAACAACTTAGATGCCCCTCAATGGAAGAATGGATAAAGAAAGTGTGGAATATCTAAGCATTAGATTATTACTCAGTGGTAAAAAACAATGACATCTTGAAAATTGCGTTCAAATAGATGGAAATAGAAAACACTATCCTGAGTGAGGTAACCCAGACCCAAAAAGATGAATATGGTATTTACTCACTCATAAGTGGATTCTAGCCATAAATAGAAGACATTGAGCCTATAAGCCATGATCCTAGAGAAGCTAAATAAGAAGTTGAACACAAAGAAAAACATATAGTTATCCTCCTGGATATAGGAAGGAGACAAAGTTGCCAGGCAAAAATTGGAAACTTGGGGGTGAGGGTGGGGTGGAGTAAGGGGATATGGGGAGAAAAAAGTGAGAAGGGCGATGGGGAGAGTTTGGGGGAATGGGATGGTTGGGAAGGAGGAAGGGTGGATATGGGAGCAGGGAAGTATATATATTAATTAACGGAGTCATTTTAGGGTTGGGAAGAGACTTGACTTTAGAGGTGTCCCAAGGTATCCATGGAGTTGTCCCCAGCTAGATCCTTGGACAGCTGAGGAGAGGGAGCGTGAAATGGCCTGATCCTATAGCCATACTGATGAATATCTTGCATATCACCATAGAACCTTCATCTGACAATGGATGGAGATAGAGATAGAGACCCACATTGGAGCACTGAACTGAGGTCCCAAGGTTCAAATGAGGAGCAGAAGAAGGGAGAACATGAACAAGGAAGACAGGACCTCAAGGGGTGTGCCCACCCGCTGAGATAGTGGGGATGATCTAATGGGTGCTCATCAAAACAATCTGGATTGGGACTGATGGAGCATATGAGCAAACTGGACTCTCTGAATGTGTCGGACAAGGAGGGCTGACTGAGAAGTCAAGGACAATGGCACTGGGGTTGGATCCTACTGCATGTACTGGCTTTGTGGGAGCCTAGTCTGTTAGGATGCTCACTTTTCTAGACCTGGATGGAGGGGGGAAGACCTTGGACTTCCCACAGGGCAGAGAACCCTGGCTACTGTCTGGACTGGAGAGGAAGAGAAAGGGAATAGGGGGAGGGGGATGGGTGTGGGAAATGGGTGGAGGGGAAAAAGTGGAAATTTTTTAAGTAAAAATAAATTAAAAATGCCAAAAAAAGATTTAGTAATGTTACTTTTACAAATGTGGGTTCCCTTATTTTTAGAATAGATAATTCATCTTGATGGATTTTCTTGTGAATATGAAATGTCCTTCTCAATCTCCTTTAATCAATTATAGCTTGATGTTTATTTTCTTAAACATTAGGATAGCTACATCACTTTGTTTCTTAGGTCCATTTTCCTGGAATAACATTTTCCAGCCATTTACTCTGAAGTAATGTCTGTCTTCAAGGCTGATGTGTGTGGGTTTTTTTTTTTTTTGTATGCAATAGATATATGGGTCCTCTTTTATATATTCATACTAATAGCCTGTGTCTTTTGATAGGTGAATGGAGACCATTGATATTGAAAGATATTATTCACCAGAGACTGCTAATCCCTATTATATTTGGTTTTGGTGGTGTTGGTGTTAGTAGTGTTTGTCTGTTTTCTTTCATTGTAGTTTGCTGATGTGAGGTTATTTGTTGCCTGTGTTTTTGTGGGTGCAGCTAACTTTCTTGAGTTTGAGTTTTCCTTTTACTACTATTTTTAAGGCTGGGTTTGTTTATAGGTATTGTTTTAATCTGGTTTTGTCATGGAATATCTTGTTTTTTTCTTATATGGTGACTGAGAGCTTTGCTGGATGTAGTCAAGGCTGGTATCTGTGGTCTCTTAATGTTTGCAGAAAACATCTGTCCTGATGTTCAGAGTTTCCATTGAGAAGTCAGGTGTAATTATAGATCTGTCTTATATGTTACTTGGCCTTTTCCTTTTGTAGCTCTTAGTTTTTCTTTCTTTATTTTGCCTGTTTATTGTTTTTATTGTTATATGGCAAAAGGACTCTTTTGGGAGTCTATTCTATTTGGTGTTTTGTAGGCTTCTTGTACTTTCATACGCATGCTCTTCTTTAGATTGGAGTAGATTTTTTTCTACGATTTTATTGAATGTAATTTCTGTGCTTTTTTTATTTTTTTTATTATTTTTTTTTATTTTTTTGTTTTTTCGAGACAGGGTTTCTCTGTGGTTTTGGAGCCTGTCCTGGAACTAGCTCTTGTAGACCAGGCTGGTCTCAAACTCATAGAGATCCGCCTGCCTCTGCCTCCCAAGTGCTGGGATTAAAGGCGTCTGCCACCACCGCCCGGCTGTAATTTCTGTGCTTTTAAGCTGGTATTCTTCTTCTATCTCTACTATTCTTAGGTTTAATATCTTTCATGGTGTCCTAGATGTTCTGGATGTTTTATGTTATGAATTTGTTGGGTTTACCATTTTTATTTGACCTATAAGTCTATTTTCTCCAATGCATCTTCCATATCTTGGATTTTATTTTTTCTGCTTGCATCTTTAGTTCCTGTTCATTTTTCCAGATTTTCCAGTTCCAAAATTCCCTTGATTTCTTTATTGCCTTTATTGGATTTTCAAGTCTATGGGTGTTTTCTTCCCATGTTTAATTGTTCTTCTTCTCCTTTTCCTTCTTCTTCCTCTTCCTCCTCCTCTTTCTCCTCTCTCTTTCTCCTCCTCCTCTTCTTGTTCTTGTTCTTGTTCTTCTTTTTCTTTTTCTTATTGTTGTTGTTGTTGTTGTTGTTGTTCTTCTTCTTCTTCTTCTTCTTCTTGCTTTTCTAGGCTTTCTTAACTTCGTTTAAGGGATTGCTTGGTTTCTTCCATTTTTTTGTTTGTCTCTTCCTCCATTTTTCTAAGTGAATATTTATCTCCTTCTTAACGGCCTCTATCATTTTTATAAAGTTATTTTTAAGGTCATTTTCTTCTGCTTCATCTGTGTTGGGATATTCAGGTCTTGCTGTTGTATAATCACTAGTTTCTGGTGTTTCCATATTGCTCTTTATGTTATTGAATATATTCATTCTTTTCTGTCTACCCATCTCTACTCCAATAGATATAGGTTGAGCCTGTAACTCTTATGGTCACTCTTCCTCCAGGTGCAATTGGGGCCTAACCTTCTGGGTGCAGTTGTGGCCTACAGCTCCAGTGGTCATTGTCCCTCTAGATGTATGTGGGGTTGGTAAGTCTGATGGTCACTGACTCTCCAGGTATAAGTATAGCACCTGGATCATGTGGTAGCTTTCACCCTTGGTGCAGGTGGGTGACTGGATCTGGTAGTCACTTTCCCTTCAGGTGCATGTGTGGTATGCTGGTTCTGTGGTCATTATTATGACAGGGATGGTTTTCTGGAGAGGGTGTTGTTATCTTGCCACTGGGGTTACTGTGGGTGGGGGAAAGTTGAAGACTAGTCCTAGAAACCAGGACTCTCCAGCTTGATACTCAACTGTCCCTACAGGTAGAGGTGGGCCTGATGGGTCCTGTGGTTGCTATTTTGGAGGGGGATGTGGTTCTGAGACAGTCCAGAGTGCACATGTCTGGGCCATATAATGAGAACAGTGAGGAAATAAAAAAAAAGAAGAGTCTCCAAATAATGGGAGTAGTCTGCTCCAGAAGACCAACCAAGATGATCTGAGGTGGAGGGGTAGATTAAGTAGGGAAACATAACCAAAATGGACTATATAGGGAAGGACATCTGTGGAAAGTACAGTGTAGATGCCTAGGCTCTAGAAGTTTACCGTACCAGGCCAGGTATGCCAGCCCTATCCTTTATAATGTGGAGACTAAGGGATGCTCAGAGGACCTGAGAGCCAGATTCGCTTTGGTATGTTAAATAGGTACTTCAGTTAGTGTTTTATTCCCAACTTTAGACCTAACATCTCTACCTTTTGTTATTAATTAATGATATGGGGCAATATGTAATATTTTCTATGGCTACTTCCTCTTCATCTGGAGGCATCATTGTTGGAGATCCAAGAAAGCTGAAATATTTGTCAAGTTCAGAAAATATAATCTGCTTCACTCTATCTTGGCTCTGTCAGACCACCTATGGTTCCAGAAGCACAGGCTGCTTTGGAGTACTTTGTAAGGCTGAATTACCTGGTACATGCCCTTAGAGTAGACTGGAATAGTGAGACTCGTGCTGGTCAGCAATTCCATCAAAAATACATAGGGATGTTGCTTATTGAGAATTTTACAGTCTTTATTTTATTGGAAATCTACTGTAACATATATGGATAAGGGATATGGATGTAGAAGGAGCTGCGGGCAGGCCTGCTTTTCATCCCACCCGGCTCCTGCAGGGTTAGCTTTACACCCAAAATAACAACACGCAAATTGTATTCATTTAAACACTTCCTGGCCCGTTAATTCTAGCCTCTTTTTGGCTAACTCTCACATCTTGATTAACTCATTTCTATTAATGTGTGTAGCACCACGAGGTGGTGGCTTACCGGGGAGATTCTAACCTACATCCATCTTGGGCAGGAGCTTCATCGTGACTGCCTCATTGCCTTCTTCCCAGCATTCTGTTCTGTCTATTCCGCCCACCTATTTTTCTGCCCTATTAAAAGGCCAAGACAGTCTCTTTATTAACCAATGAAAGTAACACATAGACAGATGACACTCCTACATCATAAGGAAGTTGTGGGAAATTTTTTCTCAGATGTACCTTGAAATTTTAACTACCATGGCCCTGGTAATTTGCTGAGACAAATCATCAGAACAAGCAAAATGGGAGAAATTCTAATCTCAGGAATAGGCATGTAGGGCAATTTAGGAATACTTATCTAAAGTGTGTTTTACCTAATCCATGCTGATACCCTGAAGACTGCATAAAATCTTTTTATGTTGATAGCATTACCACTGGTTGTAACCTTTTCTGAAATCCACATTGTAGAAAGAACAATAGACATACCTTTGAGACATAGTAAATGCTTGGGAAAAAAAAAGATTTTAGGTTTAAATCATCTACAAGTTTATCTCCTTTCAGGATCTGATTGCAAGTTAAAAAGTCTTTTGAGGATGAGGACTTAATTAATATCTCTAGGAAAATGAGGCCTGAGGCTTGATTTTTACATATAAATAGATAGCAGCTTACTCTTGTTAAAGATACAATCAGCCAATATCATTAGAGATCTGAAAAGGATACTTATCCATTTACATTACAGAGACTTACCACTCACTACCTAGAATGTTTTCCTAAGTTTCTATGATCTAGAATGCTTTACTGCAGGCAGTGGTCATAAGTTTTCAGCTATCATATAGAACATTTAATCAGTAGCATCCCCACAGAGCATCATTGTCCTTCAACTGACAGACACAGGTTTGAGAAGAATTTCCTGTGTAGAAGTAAATAATCTTACACTGACTTGCCAAAGAAGGACAGTGATCCAGAAAGTGTCCACAGTTTGAGTTGAGCCCAGGCAGCAGGTGAAGCATGGAGAAGATTATATGTTACTTGGCCTTTTCCTTTTGTAGCTCTTAGTTTTTTTTCTTTATTTTGCCTGTTTATTGTTTTTATTGTTATATGGCAAAAGGACTTTTTTGGGAGTCTATTCTATTTGGTGTTTTGTAGGCTTCTTGTACTTTCATACGCATGCTCTTCTTTAGATTGGAGTAGATTTTTTTCTATGATTTTATTGAATGTAATTTCTGTGCTTTTAAGCTGGTATTCTTCTTCTATCTCTACTATTCTTAGGTTTAATATCTTTCATGGTGTCCTAGATGTCCTGGATGTTTTATGCTATGAATTTGTTGGGTTTACCATTTTTATTTGACCTATAAGTCTATTTTCTCCAATGCATCTTCCATATCTTGGATTTTATTGTTTATGCTTGCATCTTTAGTTCCTGTTCATTTTCCCAGATTTTCCAGTTCCAAAATTCCCTTGATTTCTTTATTACCACAATTCAGTTATAATCATCATATTTCACCTTTTTCCTTTGAAGAACTTAGGGTTCCTAGTAAAATATGCCATCACTATTATGGAAAACCTTTTCATTAAACATTTTAAATACCATATTCAGTTTTGAAGAAGTTGAGGACCACCTATCTATCAAATATGTGTGATTATAGGCTTAACCTTGAAAACACATACAGGACAATAAATAAAGCTTGTCACTAAATAAATTGCATAACACTTTACAAATTAATAGTCTTATTCTATAAGCTTAGTATTTTACAACTTTATCTGTGTTTAATTTGAGCCTTAAAAATTTGAGTTAAAGACTTAAGATCTTTTAGCATCAAAAAACATTAAGTCTTAAATAAACCTTAAATACAGTCCATAAGGAAACTGGTTTTTTTTGAGGCTTTTACAATGCAGGATCATAAAATAGTACAGGCTTATATATGCTTTGGCTTATTCAAATAGCTAAAATATAAAAAAGTAAGAAAAGACAAAGAAGACTTTTGAATTTGTTAACCTTATTTACCAAATATACTTTATTTATCAAACATGTTGCTCATTTAAATTTTCTTAAGGCATGGTGTTTTGAACCTGAGAAGATCTTAGGATTTTATAATCCTTATTATTCCTTATCCATGTTCAACATTTAGTAGAGACATAAGTGGATAGATGTAAATTATTCAGTCAGATTTTCTTAATCTTAGTAAACCATAAAATTTTATTATCATGCAGAAATCCACATCAATTAAAATATTTTGGATACCTGATATTGTCTCCTTAATCTATTGAGAAGACATAATAATAAATTGAAAGCTCATTAGGACTAAAAGTTTTATAATTGCTGCTTTATGTCACAATGTCATTTTAAGATTGCAGGGTCACATGGAATGAACTCTTTTACTCTTAGTAAAGACAGCTGCCAGTCATGAGTTTGATTATATTGTGATGTGGTCATCAGTCAAGATGGAGGATAGCCACATGGTTGTTATTCAAAACATCCTTTTTCCTAGATCTGTTTTCAAACAAGAGTTGAATCCAAGTTACATATACAGTATATTTGAAGCAAGAGTTGAATCACATAAACAGTGAGCTATAAGAAATTAAAATTTCTGATGTACAGATTTTTACTATACAACTTTTTAATAATTTAAAGCCATATACCATTAGAGCACTTATAAACATTTTAATCACACCCAATGAATTTAGATATCCTGAGAGAGAGGTTACATTTTAATCTTAAGAGACATTGAGGACAGAGGACAGAGAAATTATAGAGATAAGATTTTTATGAGTGGAAAGTATAGGAAATATAAAGCAGAAAATATTTAAATATAAGAGATTTGGGGAACTTTTTTATAGTGGCAGCTGTCATGACTTCTAAAAATTTGGAAATCTAGTGCACCAGTTTTGGCCATTGTTCTGTACTGGGGCCAAACTGTTTGTAGTCTGAAGAGAAGAGAGACAACATTTTAAAAGTAAGCTCTACTGGAGGGAACTTCTATAAGCTTCAAGAGGGAGCATGGGTAGTGGCTCAGATGGGCTCAGGCTTTGAAGAAGTAAGACATGCATAGGAGATAGAGTAAATACTTCCAAGAGGGAAGAGGGGTGAAACTTTAGGAAGAAGCTGAGAGTGGGGTGGGGGGAGAACAGGGTCACACAGGCCCATACGGCTTAATGAACTCTGGGTTATCCACTCTTTGGTTCTTGGCTAACAAAACAGTTTTGGGTATATCAGGTATCCTTCTCATGGAGTAGGTCTTATGTCAAATCAAACATCAGTTGGGTACTACCACAATGATTTTATATGGCCAAAGCCCTAACATAATTTCCAGACAGGAATAATTGTAGATCAATGTACTATGGTTTGACTGGTGATCACATTTAATTTTTGATAATCTAGAGAGTAACTTCCCATACCAAAGAATCTAGAATGTAGTGGTAAAGACTATGTGTAGTCACTGGCACAACTTCATCAGATCCATTGTGTTTTGTGGATGTTGTCCTCAGCAATGGGTTCATGATGTCTGTCAGTTTATAGAAGACACCCTTTTCTCAGTATCATCCTGGATTGTCTGTGATTTCCTTGATATCCCATTTGCCAACATCTAAATTCAATGCAAACCCACTCATGCTATTACAAGCCTTTCCTGGCTAGAAGGGAGTGCCAGTTGGGAATCTATATCCTCATTATTAGAAATCCTTATTAGGATCATCTCCATAGATTTCAGGAATTTTCTTCTGTGCTATGTTTTTACACCACCCCTAAATGCTCTAATTCCAGTGGTTTCTCCATGAATTATCTGTATTCTAACTTTTCTCCAACCTGATTTCTCTGGCTCCTGTCACTACCTGCTCCCAGTTCACCCATACATTTGATTTCATTTTCCCTTACCATAGAGATCCATGTGTATCCTCTAGACCTTGCAGTTCATTTTACCATTTTTTTGTATACGGACTACAGCTTGATTATCATTTACTTGATGACTTATATCCAATTATAAGTGAATAAATATCGTATTTGTTTTTCTTGGCTGGTGCTACATCACCCAGGATGATATTTTCCTATGGATTTAATGATGCCTTATTTTTTATTGATTTTATTGAGCTCTACATTTTTCTCTGTTACCCTCCGTGACTCTAACCCCCCTTCAACCCTCTCCCAAGGTTCCCATTCTCTTAATTTACTAAGGAGAGCTTGTCTTTTTCTACTACCCATGTAGATTGTATCTATGTATATCTCTCTTAGGGTCCTCATCATTGTCTCGGTCCTCCGGGATTGTGATTTTTGGGCTAATTTTCTTTGTTTTATGTTTAAAATCCACTTATGAGTCAGTACATGTGAAAATTGTCTTCTGAGTGTGGGTTACCTCACTCAAAATAATGTTTTTTAACTCCATCCATTTGCCTGCAGAATTCAAGATGTTATTTTTTTCTACTGTGTAGTACTCCATTGTGTAATTGTACCATATTTTCCTTATCCATTTTTTTTTTATCACAAGGCATTTAGGTTGATTCCAGGTTTTGTCAGAATATGATGCCCTATTTTTTTTTTTGTTTTTTGTTTTTTTGAGACAGGGTTTCTCTGTGGTTTTGGAGCCTGTCCTGGAACTAGCTCCTGTAGACCAGGCTGGTCTTGAACTCACAGAGATCCGCCTGCCTCTGCCTCCCGAGTGCTGGGATTAAAGACTTGCGCCACCACCGCCCGGCTATGATGCCCTATTTTAAAACACAGGGTAATGTTTCATTACCCTGTAAATGAACCACACTTTAAAAAATACATTATTCTGTTAAGGGATATTAAGATTCTTCCAGCTTTTGGCTATTATGAATAAAGGTGTCAGGGACATTGATGAGCAAGTGTCTTTGTGGTAGAATGCAATTTCTTTTGGGTATATGCCCAAGATTAGTGTAGCTGAGTCCTGAGGTGGATCAATTACTATTCTCTGAGGTGCTGCCATGTTGATCTTCTTAGTGGTTGTTTAAGTTTCACTCCCACTAACAATGAATAATGGTTCCTTTCGTTACACATCCTTACCAAAATAAGCTGTTACATTTATTGATCTTAGCCATTCTGACAGGTGTAATATGAAATCTCAAAATATGTTTGATTTGTATTACTGATAATTCATGAAGTTGTATATTTTAAAATGTTTCTGATTCATTTGAGATTCTTACATTGCCAAATCTCTATTTAGACCTTAACTCTAGTTTTTAAATTTATTATTGTGTTTGTTTATATCTAGATTGCTGAATTCTTTACATGTTTTTGATATTAGTCCTCTATCTGATGTGCATTTTGTAATTTTTTTTCCCTTTTGTAGACTGCTCTTTGTTCATTTGGCTGTCTCTATTTCCTTAGAGAAGCTTTTCTGTTTCATTGTTGACCTTAGTGCTTGTGCTCTCAGCGTTCTACTCATAAAGTTGTTCCCTATGGCAACACATTCAATCTATCCCTCAATTTCTTTTCTATCAGGTTTAGAATGTTTGTTTATATGTTAAGGTCTTTGATTCACTTAGAATTGAGTTTTCTGCAGGGTAATACCTATGGATTTATTTTTATTCTTCTACATATAGACATTCAGTTTGATCAACACCATTTGCTGAGTATACTGTTGGTACAGGAGAATTGTCTGTATTTTGTCAATCATGTTTGAAATAGATGCTGATTGGCCAGGAAGGAAGTATAGATGGGTCAACCAGATAGGAAGTAGAGGCAGGGTGATGAGAACAAGAGTATTCTGGGAAGCAGGAAGCTCCCTCTGCACTCCTGCCCAGACCACCGAAGAAGCAGGATGTGAGCTGTCCATCTGAGAAAGATATCGAGCCATGTGACTAACATAGATAAGAACAATGGGTTAGTTTAAGCTACAAGAGTTAACAAGAAGCCTGAGCTAATGGGCCAATCAGTTTTATAACTTATGGAGATCTCTGTGTGATTTTCTTTGGGGCTTGCTGTCTGTGGGATACTGGGTTGGACAGAAACCCCCAATAAGCAGGCCCCTCATGTTACATACTGTTTTTCCCCAATTTATATTCCTGGCATTCTTATCAGTAATCAGATATCCAGATAGGTTTGGGCTTATGTCTACATCTATATGTTGACTTTAATTCCAATATCATATGGTATTGATCTGTTTGATGTTTTATTGGAATCAATTTGCAATTATATTTTGAACACTTTTGCAAATATATTCATGAGGGAAATTCATCTGTAATTCTCTTTATTTGTTGAATCCTTGCTTGTTTGGGCATCAGTATGGATGTCTTTTGGCTTCATTTGCAATGTTCATTCTGTTTATATTTTATTTAATAATTTGAGGAGTATTGGCATTAACTATTCTTTGAGAGCATGGTAGAATTCTGTTTTAAAACTATCTTAACATTTTATTTAAGTTTAATATTTTTATGTTTATTTCTTATTTTCATTTTCTTTTATGCTTTAGTTTCACTAGTTACCCTTTCTCTTGTTATTCACGTTTCTGCTTCTCCTTTATATGTTCCCCCCATTTTGTTCTAGTAATTTTTCTCTATATTTTTTCATTTGTACACTAATATCTATTTCTAATATATTATTGTTTAATGTGGTATTATTACTTTATCTTTTTCATTATAAAACCATTTCACTCCTTAAAATGACTTTTAGTTTAATCAGAAAAAACTGTATATTCAAAAGAATCTAATGTATCACTTGAAGTTGTTATTGTATGTACATGAGTGTACATATTTTTGCATGACATATTTTACATAAATTGTAAATTTTGTCAATGTTATGGAATTCTTCCCATATATCCATGAAATATTTGAAATATGGTAAAACTTGAGTAGAAAACTTTAATTTTAATTATTACTATTTACTCAAGTATTAAATATTTTGGCTACTAATACTGTAGATAATTATTTAACTTTTTATCTCACCCATGATTTTACAAGGGACTACCTTAGGGGATGTGTGATGCACATTGTGTATTTAAGTATGTTAAACTAACTTTTTCTTTATGTTAGTATGCAGTGTTGCTGATGCTAAAGTGTAATTTTAGAGCTACACATTTTGTAAAAAAAGAGTTATGTTAAAGGGAGAATTATTTATGTACATATTTAACAGAAGACTTTGTTAATAATACTGATATTTTGTTAAAAATATTAGGGATATGAGGGCAAGTAATGTTACTGATTTTCAATAAATTAAGTAGCTTTCTTTCTTTTTCCTTTTTCTGTCTTTTACTTCTTTTTTTCTCCTTTTTTTTCTTCTCTCGTTTTTTTTTTTTTTAGTGGGGGGCTTTCTTCAAGACAGGGTTTCTCTGTGTAGCAGTTCTGGCTATCATGAAACTAGCATTTGTAGATCAGACTTGACTCAAACTCACAAAGATCCTCCTGCATCTGTCTCTCAAGTGCTGGGATTAAAAGTGTGTGCCACCACTGCCTGGCACTAGATATCTAATAACTTTCTATTCCAAAATAAGTTTCTTATTTCTAATAAGTTAAGAAGGTTGCTAATAAGTTAAGTAGATTTTAATTATCATCCCTCATATGGTAAATAGCCAGTCTAGTATTACTAAAAGAAGTGATAAGGATGATCATGAATAAGAGTGCTGCAATCATTTGTTGCCTTGATATGATAAATTATATTAAAATACAAAGTTTAAAGTTTATGATGTGGGAGTGATTTCTTATCAATAAAGAAACTGCCTAGGCCCATTGATAGGCCAACCCTTAGGTGGGTGGAGTAAACAGAACAGAATGCTGCGAGAAAGAAGCTGAGTCAGTGAGTCGCCATGATGTTTCCATGCCAGGCAGATGCAGGTTAAGATCATTTCTGGTAAGCCAGCTCATGGGCTACACAGATGATTAGAAATGGGCTAAATTAATATGTGAGAATTAGCCTAGAAGAGGCTAGATAGCAATGGGCCAAGCAGTGTTTTAAAGAATACAGTTTCTGTGTAATTATTTCAGGGTAAAGCTAGCCATGTGGGCGGCCAGGTGCCGGGGACACAGCCCACTGATCCTATTACTACAAGTTTACTGTTCTTTCTAAATTTAACTGGATGGCTGAGTGACATTTAGAATTATATTGGAAATATCTTGACCATTTTTTATTCTAATTTGAAATATTCACAGCTAGGCAATATTGATAATTGCATTTTTTTCTTCATATACTTCCTACTGGCACAATATTGAGGTTAATATCATGAAATTACCCAGTCACTTCTGATTGTAATTAAGTCTTAATTCCACAAGATGAAACCCCAGCTTAATACTATTTATGGGCCAAAAAGCTACAGATTAATAGATTATATGATCTAGGGGACAATTTGTATTATTCTAATAAATGGACTTGATATTTGAAATATTTATTAATAATACTGCTATACACAGAGAATAATTGGATTTTCAACTTTTATAAAAGGATCTTCTTTAGGTGGACTTTGTTTATTCATTTCACAGCTGCCCAGACATGAAATAACCATACTGTATTAATTAAAATACTACTTGGCCTATTAGTTTAGGCATATTCCTGGCTAACTCGTATATCTTAAATTAATGCAATTCTATTAACCTGTGTATCTCCAGGTGGTTGTGGCCTATTGGTAATTTTCTGTCTGGCTTCCAGAATCTGTCTCCTGAGGTGACTACATGGTATCTTCAAGACTTTTCTTACCATCTCTATATATCTTTACCAGTCTGGCTTTATTCTTTTAAGCCATTGGGCAAAATTAAGTTCTTTATTAACGAATGGAAATACAGCATATTCACAGCATACAGAGGGGAAATACCACATCCCTCTTCTACTTGCAATATATCATAATTAGCACACATAAATAAAACTTGCCAAAGTTCAGAATATAAAACTATATATTGCTCAGACTTAAATAGAACAAATATGTTGCAACCCACTCATCTAAAAGCATGACGACTATTGAAGAAGAAGCATAAAACTAGTAAGATCCAAATGTGCTAGGAAACTAGAAGGAAAGAGAATCCCCTGAACACAGCAGGTAAGCTACATGTATAAACCTATAGTGGATATGAAAAACAAATATTTGTGCAAGCCAAATGAAATTCCAGAATAGAGAAGGAATTTAGACCCAAATTCCACACCTATTGTCTAGTATTTGCAACTGTTAGCTTTTATAAGATAGGGAACCAGTTTTCTTTAAGAATGTTAACTCTGGTGGAATAATACTTATTCAAGAATAATGGAGAAGCACAAAATGGGATTTTAGGACTTATTAAAAATGGGAAACATGGTAGGGTGCATATGGAAAGAGGGTATGGGCCAAGAAGGAGTTAGAGAAATGAATCAACATTATCAAAACACCAAACAAAATTCTCAAAGAATTAACTCAAATATATAAAAAGAATATATCACTGTCATATATATAACCTTTTCATCCATGCAAACTGGAGCTATGTATCTGTTATATAATTCCTCATTTTAACTATCCCTTTCTTTAGGGGCACAAGTTATAGCCATGGAATCAAATACTAGAGGAGGAATACATGTGAAAGAAATATTATTAAAGATTAAATTGTACAAGAAATCCCCACACACTAATAGTAGAAGACTTCAATACCCTATTCTCATCAATGGACAGGTCTGTCAGAGACAATCTTAACAGAGAAATAAGATATCTAACAGATGTCACGACTCAAAGGGACTTAATAGACATCTACATAACATTTTACCCAAACATAAAATGAATATACCCTTTTCTTAGCACCTCTTGGAGCCATCTTAAAATTGACTACATATTTGGTAAAAAAAAGTAAATCTCAACAGAAAAAAATGAAATAACCCCATGTTTCTTATTGGATCACCATGACTTAAAGTTAGAAGATAACAATATTATAAAATGCAGAAAGCCCACAAACTCATGGAAATGAAAGAGTGCTCAACTGAATCACCCCTGGGTCAAGGAAGAAATAAAGAAATTAAGGACTTCATAGAATTCATTGAAAATGAATGCACACAACACACAAATTTATGGGACACTTTGAATACAGTTCTGAAAGAAGAAAGTTTGTACCTCTAAATAAAAAACCTGAAGAAATCTTAGACAAGTAATGAAAAAGCACATCTGAAAGCTCTAGAACAAAAAGAAGCAACCTCACCTAGTAGGAATAGATGCAAGGAAATAATAAAATTGAGGGCTGAAATATTAATATAGAAACAAAGAAATCAATACAAAAAATCAAAAAGGCAAAGAGTCTTTTTTTTTCTGTGAGAAACTCAACAAGATAGACAAACCCTTATCTAAACTAATCAAAAGGAAGGGAGGAATTATGCAAATTAACAAAATTATAAATGAAAAGGGGGACATAACAATAAACAAAGAAGGAATTTAGACAATTATCAAGTCATACTTCAAAAATATATACTTCACAAAATTGGAAAATTTAAAGGAAATGGACAATTTTCTGGATAGGCACCACATACTAAAATTAAATCAAGAATAGACAAACAGTTTAGATAGACCTATAACACATAAGGACATAGATCAGCAAACATCTCTTAACCAAAACTAGTTGGTTTCAGTGCAGAAATTTAACAGAATTTTAAAGAAAAGCTAATAACAATACTCCTCATATTGTTCCACATAATAGAAACAGAAGGGCCTTGACAAACTCTTTTTGCAAGGTGACAGTTACCCTGGAACCCAAACTACACAAAGATGCAACTAAGAAAGATAATTACAGGAAATTTCCCTCATGAGCATTAATGCTAAAATGCTCAATAAAATATTGGCAAACTGAAGCCAAAAATACATCAAAGAAAAATTCATTCACCATGATAAAGTTTGCTTCCTTCCAGAGTTGTAAGAATGTTTCAGCATATGAAAATCTATCAATGTAATCCACCATATAATAAAGCAAAAGCAAAAAAAAAAAAACAAAAAAAAAATGGTCACCTCATTAGATGCTAAAATAGCCTTTGATAAAGTCCAATACCTTTTCATGATAAAGGTCTTGGAGACATGGAACACATGTAAACATAATAAAAGCAATGTACATCAAACTGAAATCCAGCATCAAATTAAATGGAGAGAAACTCAAAGGTATTCCACTAAAATCAGAAACAAGAAAAGGCTGTTCACTCGCTCCACACCTATTCAATGTAGTACTTGAAGTTCTAGCTCTAGCAATAAGCCAAGAAATGTTTAAAGGGATACAAATTGGAAAAGAAGACAAACTTCCACTATTTGCAGATGATATGATAGTATATAAAAGTGACCCCAAAAATTTGATTAATGAACTCCTACAACTGAAAAACAGTTTCAGTAATGTGGGAGGACACAAAATTACCTAAAAAAAATCAGTAGCCCTCCTATATTCAAATGACAAAGTGTCTGAGAAAAAAATCAGAAAAATGTCCCAATTTACAATAGGCACAAATAGAAAAAATATCTTTGGGTAACACTAACCGAAGAAATTAAATACCTATACAACAAGAACTTTAAGTCTTTGAAGAAAGAAATTCTGGAAGATATCAGAAAAAGAAAAAAAATCTCCCATGTTCTTGGATAGATAGGATCAATAAGTTAAAAATGGAAATCTTATCAAAAGCAACCTACAGATTCAATGCAATCTCTATCAAGATCCCAGCATAATTCTTCACAGACCTTGAAAGAAAAATATTCAACTTCATATGGAAAAACAAAATAACCAGACTAGCCAAAACAATGCTCTACAATAAAGGAACTTCCAGAGGCATCACCATCCCTGACATCAAGCTCTATTATAGAACTACAGTAATAAAAATGGTTTGGTATTGACATAAAAACAGACAGATTAACTAATGGACCTGAATCAAAAACATTTATACATCCATACACCTATGAGTACCTGATTTTTTTTTTGACAAAGAACTAGCATTATATGATTGAATAAAGAAAGCATCTTATACAAATGGTCCTGGCATAACTGGATATCAGTATGTGAAAGAATGCAAACAGATCCTTATCTATTCTCATGCACAAAAATAAGTGCAAATGGATCAAAGACCTCAACATATATCCAGTCACACTGACCTTAATTGAAGACAAAGTGGGAAGTAGCCTTGATCACATGGGTAAAGGTGAGGTTGATCATCTAAGAACCATCTCATAAGTGCAATAACACTGTGAACAGATTTTTTCCTTTGAATTTTGTTATAAATTCTGTCCTTTTTTTGGTACATGAAATAGGATGAGGCTTGAATTGAATTCTTCTTTTAAATCTTGTTTAATATTTTCCCATAGGTTTCCTTTTTCTCACAGGGTGTGCAAAGATTGTAGGGAAAGAAAACATGTAAAATAAATGGGCATGAAATGTCTAAAATCAGTGTAATTATTAGATATTCTAAATCCAAGACGAACCAAAAATCAATGAATTTTACATTAGACATTCCCTCATATTACAAATATGCATAAGGAAAGGTCTTACTTCCTTTTATCCGCCAGTCTAAATCTCAGTGTTCAAATTGCACCAATATCTATTCATTAAAGTGCTAGCTTAATCTTACTTAAAAAGAATGTTATATCATGTTTTGCAATGGTAACTAAAATTGTGTTTATTTACCAACTAACTTGAAATTATTCATTAAGAACTATAATCCTTTGCATTATGCAATTTAATTAGTTAAATTCATTTAGTATATACCTATGTTAAATTAATCATAATATATATGTATTTATAGTGTTTCAATATTCTTATACTTTAATACAATTTGGAAATATAAACTATTTAAACATTAAGATTCACTAGTTTTCAAAGAATAAAGGCAGAATCATATTTAAAATATAGATTTAAAAATGTAAATTTAAAAATTATACTTAATTATATAAACATTTAGTAAAATAAAAATTAAACTCCCACAAAAGAAAGCAAAAAGCTTAAGAAATTGGGCACTATAAATCATCATTCTTTTAGTATTAATATTTATGAAATAGAAAAGAATTTCAATATTTCACTTACATATATTTTGGAACATTGATTGTTTTTCATGCTATAGTTAAATTTTAGTACAATGCAACATGCACTCATAAATGTAAATAGATATATAGATGGATGGGTTTCCAAAACCCAAAAATTTCGAGGAAATCATCTATATCAGTAATAAAATTAGCTATTAGAAATTCCTTATCAGAGATTCCTGTTTACTTAAAATTTCTATTTGTCCTGTTACATATCCCCAAAGGGTAACCAATATAATGACCTCTCTATGTGCAATATTTTCACCTGTTTGAACTTTCTATTAAGTTGTAATTATATGGCCCATACTTGCATGTACATTTTTGCTCATGTATATATACTATATTATACATATTTTTTATGAATCAGAATCTTAGTAAGTAAAATAATTAAGAGTATCAAAACTAGTGAAAACCATAGATTTGTAGTATGATATACTTTGTTGTATTTGTTCTCTACTACTATTGAGAGATTTAGTTTTTGTTATTTTCCAGGGTAATTGAAAATTATCATACTTCATAGTACTATCAAGGGAAACTTGAAGATTCATGATTAGAGGTGTGGTTGCTATCTAATCAATATTCCTTTTGCATAATTCTTTCTAAAACAAAACATGTCTGTGGGATATTCCTAACATGACAGTTCTATGTGTGGGTGTGTATATTTTTTGCTCAAAATTGTGTTACTTATTAGCATTAACATGTTTTGCTCTAGTATCTTATTAACATTGCTTCAGAGCTCTTCAATTGATCAATAAGTTATGATAACCATTTTACTTATAATGCATCCATTAAAATTATAGGGTGTGTGGAGCTTTAGTTCTTATGTAGCTAGTTGTTGGTCTTTAATGTACATTGAACCCAAGGAAATGGGTTATAATTTTGGTAAAAGCATGTTTTAGCAGCAAGAGAGGTGACCTTACCAAGAAATTTGCATTTTAAGTTATTTCAGATGTAATCAAGTTAAGATATGATATTAATCACTGCAATAATATGGAGTCCTTTGATATATAACCATGTGTGGTATAGCTAAATGTTTTGGACTATCTATTTTTTGAATTTTTGGGGGAACTTCTACTGCAATTTACATAGTACTTGTACCAGTTTGTATACCAAAAATGTCCTTTGTTTGTTTGTTTGTTTCTGTTGTTGGCTGTTGCTACAGTTTGTTTTGTTTTTCTTTTTTTGTTTTTGCCATTCCGAATGAGGCAACATGAAATATGAAAGCAGTTTTAACTTGCATTTCCATGATGGTTAAAAATGCTGAACGCTCTGTGGGTGGATGCACCCTTCGTGGTCCTGACTTCCTTGCTCATGTTCTCCCTTTCTGCTCTTCATCTGGGCCTTGTGAGCTCAGTCCCATGCTCCAATGTGGGTCTCTGTCTCTATCTCCATCCATGGCCAGATGAAGGTTCTATGGTGATATGCAAGATATTCATCAGTGTGACTATGGAAGAAGGCCAGTTTAGGCACCCTCTCTTCTGCTGCCCAAGGACCTAGCTGGGGTAATCCCCTTGGACACCTGGGAACCCCTCTAGAATCAAGTCTCTCGCAAACCCTAAAATGGCTCCCTTAGTTATGATATCTTCTTCCCTGCTCCCATATCCACCCTTCTTCCATCTCAACCATCCCATTCCCCAAAGCTCTCCCCAATCCTCCCCTTCTCTCTCCCCATCACGCCTTCCCCCAACCTACCCCCACTCCCATGCTTCCAACTTCTGCAGGGAGGTGGTGGAACTGATCTAATGGGAGCTCACCAAAGCCAACTGGACTTGGACTGAATGAGCATGTGATCAAACTGGATTCTCTGAATGTGGCTCACAATGAGGGCTGACTGAGAATCCAATGATAATGACACCGGGTTTTGCTTTTACTGCATGTACTGGCTTGTTGGGAGCCTAGTCTGTTTCGATGTACACCTTCCTAGACCTGGATGTAGGGAGGAGGGCCTTGGCCTTCCCACAGGGCAGGGCAACCTGACTTCTCTTAGGACTGGAGAGGGAAGGGGAGTGGGGGAAGTGGGAGAGAAATGGGAGGATGGGAGGAGGTGGAAATTTTTAATAAATAAATGAATAAATAAAAATACTAAAAAAGCTAAACACTTTATTTTTTTAAGTATTTATATATAACTTTAATGTAAAAAACTCACGGACACCAAGGTTCCCACGGAGCACAGGAGACAGGAAGCAGGGAAGGGACCCGCAGCATCTGCGCGCCCCATTATATCAGAAAGCATTTGCCCGAGGCTATCCTGCCCCCAATAGGCGGACTATCCATACATCTCCCCCTTTTTGTCTAAATAAGACAGAACTAAACCAAATACAACTATAAACAATAATAATAAATATAACAAACAATATTGAGAACAAAAGTTTTACCAGACATTCTATCTCAAGGAGTCTAAATAATGTAGAGAGTAATTACAATTATATAATCTTCAACTCCATCAAAGATCTGAGAAGGGAATAAATATTACTTAACAAATGAGAGATATCCAAAATGTGCCAAAAATGACAGAGACAACTGACTACCTGGGCAACCACCCAAATTCTCATTTGCAATGTTGAGTCAACCAACTTTGGCTAAGGCCTAATATAACTGACATGCCATTATCAAATGCTTTAGAATTATCCTACCCTGTCTTGGCAAGATAAGACAATCCTGTTTTATATCTTTGTCAGTAGTTGAGGTATGGGCTTTTCTTAACCCAAAGGCCAGTTCTGCCAAGAAGACAAGCTCCCAGTGGAGTGTCTTTGATGCTCAACGTTCTCTCGGGAGTAGAGTGGCATTGCCAGGAGTAAACGTTTCTCGTTGGCACAGAATTCTAGGTTAGATTAAAGGCCATTTTCTACAGCTCTTCAAAGAAGCTGAAGATTATATTATCTATACTAAATATAATCTCTATATAACTAGAAGACCTGATTAACCTAAAAATAAACATGACAAACATATAATTTTCAATACCTATCTAACTTGAAGACTAAGAGAATAAACAACTGTGGAATATATGAAGACAATGATCTTTATCTGTAAACAATGTCATTACATATCAATGTAAACAATGATAGCCTACATAAAATATCAGAGGTAGGAAATGTACTGGTAACATGGTAGATGTATCAATACAATATAAGCATACTCTTATACAAAAATAGAGGTAGGAACATTCACATTCAATATTTCAATATATCAATATACAGGAAATAGTGATACAATTTTCTAAAATCAGTAACTCACAAATACCAATCATCCCATCAAACCAGTTAATCCCCTTTTTTTTAAAACATACCCCTAATTCATAAAACATCCCCATCCCCTCAACCCCAAAACAACCACTAAAAGATGTCCCTAACCCTGAGGGCAAACTCTGTTGGGAGAGGGGATGTCAGTCTCTAAGATTGCTTCAAGCTGACATGGGGGCGACGTACTTCTTAGGGGCTCCTGTGAAAGCAAATGATGGTAAAATTCCCAAATTAACCTTTGACCTAAGAACATTGTAACTAGTCTCTGTGCATTTTGAGAAGGTCTGGCCAGAGTGTTGTCAAAAATATGCACCATTCGAAATTGTCTCGTGCAGTTGGTACCAAAAAACAAGTCTAATGTTAGCACTTAAAAAGGAAAGAATATATATATATATATATATATATATATATATATATATATATAAAATCATGACATCATAAAAACCAGATTGAGTTGAAGTTGTGGGGCCCCATCTTCATCCTGAAAACTTCAAAAATTACTGTAGGAAAATTTGTTGTTTGTTATGGGAAATTTAAACATTAATAACAAGGACACATATAGTTGTGATTTTCCTTAGTTATGATAAAAGATAAAGTAGATATAAATATTGTAACTAATTCTTACTTGATAACTGTTTTACTATATGTAATTTTACTATGTTAAAATGAAAGCCTTCCTTTTTGTTTAAACAGAAAAAGGGGAACTGATGTGGGAGTGATTTCTTATTAATAAAGAAACTGCCTGAGCTCATTGATAGGCCAACCCTTATGTGGGTGGAGTAAACAGAACAGGATTCTGGGAGAAGGAAGCTGAGTCAGGGAGTCGCCATGATGTTCCCACTCCAGACAGATGCAGGCTAGAATCTCCTGGGTAAGCACACCTTGGGGTGCTACACACCTTTTAAGAAATGGGCTAGTCCAGGTGCGAGAGCTAGCCAATAAGAAACAGGAACTAATGGGCCAGGCAGTGTTTAAAAGATTACAGTTTCCGTGTAATTATTTCGGGGCATAAGCTAAGCCATGCGGGTGGCCGGGTGTGGGGAGGACACAGCTGCGCCGCTCCCTATTACTACACTGGACACCAAATATTGGTTATTCTTATTCTCATTTATAAAATGCAGTTGATTTTTCCCATACTCAGCTGCAAAATGAACATATGCTGAAATTTCAAAAATCTAGGATTGTGTGATTTTATGTCAGGTTTGTGTGGCTCCTCTTGATCCACAGAAGACACATGTTCAAAGGAGAACCTATTTGTCCCAATGCAATCAATGAACAAGATAAAAGAAGTCAGAGAAACCCTTTATGCTCCTCTATTCAGAGAAGGAATATGCATGAGCACAAACACAAACATTTGGAAACTCCTGATTCAGGAAGTAGGAAATGTTCCTAGATGGAACTCCAGCTCTCACTCCTGGTACAAGTCACGGATCTCCACGGCTATGACCTGCTCTTTAAGAAGTTCTCCTCTTCTATTATTTTCTTTGATTATAGCTGAAGTAGCACTGGAGCATCTCTATCTTAAGAGATTGCAGCCCTCCCAGACAGCCTCCTATTTACAGATGGTTGGATGCTTTCCACGCAGACTTTCGAAGGATTTTAAACACCTAGCTATTTCCCAACAAATTGATTCAACTCAGGTCCATGTACCTCTTGCTACACATAGAGTTACTCTCTAGACCACCTTTTGGTTTTTCAAGACAGGGTTTCTCTGTCCCAGAACTCACTCTGTAAACCAGGCTGGCCTCGAACTCACAGAGATCTGCTTGCCTCTGCCTCTTGAGTGTTGGGATTAAAGGCATGTGCCACCACTGCCCAGCTCTCTCTAGAATTCTTTATTTATTTATTTATTTATTAAAGATTTCTGTCTCTTCCCTACTGCCGCCTCCCCTTCCCTCCCCCTCCCCCCAGTCAAATCCCCCTTCCTCGTCCACCAAAAGAGCAATCATGGTTCCCTGCCCTGTGGGAAGTCCAAGGACCACCCACCTCTATCCAGGTCTAGTAAGGTGAGCATCCAAACTGCCTAGGCTCCCACAAAGCCAATAGGTGCAGTAGGATCAAAAAACCCATTGCCATTGTTCTTGAGGTATCAGTAGTCCTCTTGTCTGCGTGCTGTTCAGCGAGGTCGGTTTTAACCCAGGCTTTTTTCAGACAGGCCAGGCCAACTGGCCTTGGTGAGTTCGACAGAACATCCCCACTGTCTCAGTGTGTGGGTGTACCCCTTGCGGTCCTGAGCTCCCTGCTTGTGCTCTCTCTCCTTCCGCTCCTGACTTGGACCTTGAGATTTCAGTCCGGTGCTCCAATGTGGGTCTTTGTCTCTGTCTCCTTTCATCGCCCAAGTTTCTCAGCCATTTTTATTTCAGATTTTGAGAGTTTTGTTTAACAACATGCCCCATTTTTAATCCAGTTTTTTGATGTTTAGTTTTTATTTTGTATTTTTTGTGTATTTTCTAGATAATAAACTTCTGCCAAATACATTCGAATCTTCCCTATTCTGTATGCTGTCTCTTTACCTGAAGGATGGTATCCTTTGTTGTAATGAAACATTTTTGTTTCATGGTTTATCATGATCAATTTAACTATTCTAATTAAAGTTATTTAAAAAATATTTTCATTTTTTCTTTCATGCAAAAGTCTCTTTCTAGTATTGTTTACACATGTACATATTTTTTTCACTTTCTGTTTTTTCAGTATGCCAAAACTTTTCATCACAGTGCTACATATTGTGAATTACTGAGTAGCTGTATTATGATTATTTTTCACACTGATTTCCTCCTATAGTGTATCAACATAAAATTGAGCCTATACAATTCAACCTTCTAACTCTGGGAACCCCAGGGTTTTAAATGTAAATCTTATTTTCATTCATACTATTTATACTTATCATTTGGTTCTTTCAAACTTATAGTTTTATATAAAACTATAGTAATATTTGACTTAGCATTCTCTTTAAAAACTTCTTCACACTTTTTATAGATATCTATTTTAACAAATGTATTAAATAGTATCTTATTTATGCTTTTGTATGTTGAGATTATTACCTAAAAAAATTTTGTTTTTTTCTCTCTCTACAGTTTCTCTTTCTCTTTCTACAGTTATCCAAATTTAATAGATCTCATTTCTATTGTTCTCCTTAAAGTCTTATAATCATTAAATATCTACAAAAGAAAGTTGTTACTTATGTTACCCTCACTCATTGTCTCTATCACAGTATGCACTATAGATCATTCACACTTATCAAATAAATCATTTGTAGCTATTGGTTCTATGATTATAGAGATAGTTGATCATAAGACAAACTGAATAGTCTGTAAACTTATGGTATTTGAATCTGGACCAAGAAGAAAATACTTGTTATTCTATATTTTTGAAAATTACTTCATTTTTTGATATTGTAGTTTTCTGATGATCTGTTAGAATATTTCAGTTCAATACATTTTCTTCTTAGTAAAATATTGGTCTCTCTAAAGTTGTGACTCTACAAAATAAACTTTAAAGCACTCTTCCACATTCCAACTTGTTCCTTTAAGCATATGGAATATATAGAGCATTTACATGAAAGATTTTTAAAACTTAATTTTTGTCCTGTAATTTTTCCATAGTGTTTATTAGGTCCAAGAGTTTTCTATTAGACTCAATAGAGTTTTTGAAGTAAAAAGAGTTGACATCCAGTTATGCCAGAACCATTTGTTGAAGATGCTTTCTTTCTTCCATTGTATACTTTTAGCTCCTTTATCGAAGATCAGGTGTTCATAGGTTTGTGGGTTGATATCCGGGTCTTCTATTTGATTACATTGGTCGACTTCTCTGTTTTTATGCCAATATCAAGCTGTTTTCAATGCTGTAGCTCTGTAATAAAGTTTGAAGTCAGGGATGGTAATGCCTCCAGAAGTTCCTTTATGTAAAAGATTGTTTTGGCTATGCTGGGCTTTTTGTTTTTCCATATAAAGCTGATTATTGTCCTCTCAAGGTCTGTGAAGAATTTTGATGGGATTTTGATGGGGATTGCAATGAGTCTATAGATGCACAAAACTCAAGTCCAAATAGATTAAAGACCTCGATATCAGTCTGAACACACTGAACCTGATAGAAGAGAAAGTGGGAAGTACTCTACAACATATGGGCACAGGAGATTACTTCCTACATATAACCCCAGCAGCACAGACATTAAGGACAACATTGAATAAATGGGACCTCCTGAAACTGAGAAGCTTCTGTAAAGCAAAGGACACTGTCCCTAAGACTAAAAGGCAACCTACTGACTGGGACAGATGAAGGTCTGATCTCCAAATATATAAAGAACTCAAGAAACTAGACCTTAAAATGCTAATTAACCCCATTAAAGAAATGGGGCACTGAACTGAACAGAGAATTCTCAACAGAAGAAGTTCAAATGGCCAAAAGACACTTAAGGTCATGCTCAACCTCCTTAGTGATCAGGGAAATGCAAATCAAAACAACTTTGAGATATCATCTTACACCTGTCAGAATGGCTAAAATCAAAAACATCAATGATAGCCTTTGCTGGAGAGGATGTGGAGTAAGGGGTACCCTCATCCATTGCTGGTGGGAATGCAAACTTGTGCAACCATTTTGGAAAGCAGTGTAGTGGTTTCTCAGGAAATTCGGGATCAACCTACCCCAGAACCCAGCAATACCACTCTTGGGAATATACCCAAGAGATGCCCTATCATACTACAAATGTATTTGTTCAACTATGTTCATAGCAGCATTATTTGTGATAGCCAGAACCTGGAAGCAACCTAGATGCCCTTCAATGGAAGAATGGATGAAGAAAGTGTGGAATATATACATATTAGAGTACTACTCAGTAGAAAAAACAAACAAACAAACAAATTAACAATGACATATTGAATTTTGCATGCAAATGTATGGAAATAGAAAACACTATCCTGAGTGAGGTAACCCAGACCCAAAAAGATGAACATGGGATGTACTCACTCATAATTGTTTTTTAGCCATAAATAGAAGACATTGAGCCTATAATACATGATTCTAGAGAAGCTAAATAAAAAAAAAACATATAGTTATCCTCCTGGATATTAGAAGTAGGCAAGATTGCTGGCCAAAAACTGGGAACTGGGGGGTGGGGTGGAATAGGGGAAAGGGGAGATGGGGAGAGAAAAATGAGAAGGGGAGGATTGGGAGAGTTTGGGGAAATAGGATGATTAGGATAAAGGAAGGGTGGATATGGGAGCAGGGAAGTATATATCTTAATTAAGGGAGCCATTTTAGTCTTGGCAAGAGTCTTGACCCTAGAGGGGTTTCCAGGGGTCCAGAGCGATGTCCCCAGCTAGGTCCTTGGGTAGCTGAGGAGAGAGAGCCTGAAATGGCCCAGTCCTATAGCCATATTAATGAATATCTTGCATATCACCATAGAACCTTCATCTGACAATGGATGGAGATAGAGATAGAGACCCACATTGGAGCATTGGACTGAGGTCCCAAGGTTCAAATGAGGAGCAGAAGGAGGGAGAACATGAGCAAGCAATTCAGGACCACGAAGGGAGCACCCACCCCCTGAGACAGTGGGGCTGATCTAATGGGAGCTCACCAAGGCCAACTGGACTGGGACTGAAAAAGCATGGGATAAAATTGAACTCTCTGAACATGTCGGACAATGAGGGCTGCTGAGAAGCCAAGGACAGTGGCACTGGGTTTTGATCCTACTGCATGTACTGGCTTTGTGGGAGCCTAGCCTGTTTGGATGCTCACCTTCCTAGACCTGGATGGAGGCGGGAGAACCTTGGACTTCCCACAGGGTGGAGAACCCTGATTGCTCTTTGGACTGGAGAGGGAGGGGGAGGGGAGGGAAGGATAGGGAGGTGATGGGAGGGGGAGGGAAAAGGGAGGTGGGGAGGAGGTGGAAAATTTTAATAATTAAAAAGTTTCTAGACATTTTTCCTTAAATGCATATTCTCGGCAAAATACATTTTTATGATCAATTGAAATAATTATTCAGTTTGTACTTATGAGCTTGATTATGAGGTACATTTTATTTTTGACTTAATATGTCACATCAACTGTGTCTTCTAAGATAAAGCCCAATCAATAATAATGCATAATATTTTAGTAAATTCCCTTATTCAGGTTATTAATATTTTGTCAAAAAATTTGCACCCATGTGTCCCCCTTAGAAAACTCCTTGGTTTTTTTTAGCCTTTTGTGTCTTTGGATTGTAGCATGAAAATCATTTTCTTAAAAGCTAATATCTGCTTATAAGTGAGTATATACCATATTTGTCTTTCTGAGTGTGAGTTACCCCACTTGATATGCTTGATATATGTCACTAGGAAGGTAAAAATAGAAGAGATTTTGTGGGTAAACTTGTGGCAGGCAGAAATGAAAACCAGAGAGATCAGGTGTGGGACTAGTGATGAAAGGATTCAGATGACTTGAATTGGTGGGCAGTTTTGGGTTCAATATGAAAACACAGTTCAGTAAAAATACTCCCAGGAGACTACGAGGGTGACCACAATGAAGACTCATAGTAATAGAGGACAAAGAGTCTAAACTGGTCATCTTCTGCAATCAAGTAACTCCTAGATGAGAGACTGAGACATCAATACAGCCCTCAAAATTTCAACTTTCAATCTATCTTTCCTCAAAGATACGTTGGAATTAATGGATGCACAGAACATGTGGGAGAAGCCAATTATTTTCTAATTTAAGAACAACATGATGAGAAGGAGCCCATACTCTCCGATTAATGAATAACTCATTCCCTTTTCAAAAAGTTGCTTAATTTCCAAATTATTTGTGGATTCTATAGTTTCACTCCTTTTCTTTGATTTTCTGATTATAATATAATAACATTTTTTTCTGATGTGGGATTTCCCTCTCTATGTTGTGATTACCATTAATGAATAAAGAAACTACTTTGGGCCTATAGCAGAGATATAAGAGAACAGAGCTAGGTGGGGAAAACTAAACAGAATGCTGGGAGAAAGAAGGGTAGAATCAGGGAGAGGCCATGGAGCTGCCTTCAGAGTCACACATGCCAAAACTTTGCCAGTAAGCCACTGTTATATGGTGATACACAGATTAATAGAAATGCATTAAATTAATGCATAAGAGTTGGCCAATTAAAAAAAAAGCTAAAACTAATGGGCCAAGCAGTAGTTCAATTAATACCATCATTGTGTGATTATTTCATGTCTAAGCTAGTCAGGTAGCTGGAATTAACAAGCAGAATTTGCAATGCATTATTCCTTTACCATCTTCCCTCTAAAATCTCTCACATTCCTCTTGCTTTTTCCCATAATTTATGCACTCTTAAATTATTTCTAGTTTTATTTCATTTTCATTTGAAAAAAAGAAAATATCTCATTTGTATTTGGTGAGACAACTTATAACTTACAACAGATAAACTTGGGAGATGACTTCACATGCTACTTAGAAACATGTATTCTTTTTCTGTGGGGCACAACATTCTGTATATATTTGCTATATCCATTTAATCTACAGTATATTTTAACTCACAAATTACCTTACTTCCTTTTAGTTCAGAAGACCTGTTAATATTTGATTCTGAGGTATAAAAGTACCCCACTATTATTATATAAGAACCTGTGTTTTTATGTCTTTTATTCTTTAATTTATAAAATTAAGGGAACAAATATTTGTTGCATAATGGTATAAAATTGTTTCAGTTTTTGATGAGTTGCTCTTCTTCTTAATATGAAATATTGCCTTTTATATCTTGCAATTAGTTTTAGTTTGAATCTTGCTTTGTATGCCACAAAGAAAGCTACACAAGTTTTGTTATGTTTCCCATTAGATTGTTATTTTCCCCCCAGCCATTTGATATGATGCTTTAAATGTCTTTACTTTTAACTGAACTTCATGAAGGCAATATATAATATAATTTGTACTTGCTTTATAATACAATATGTTAGGCCATTTTATTTTAGTAGTTATTTGAGACTATTTACATTTAAAAATGTTCTCATAGAAAGGAGCTTGTTATTTCTGATAACTTTGTCAGTACTCTACAAAACTGTTGGATTAGTAGTATTTCTTTTCCTGTTCCCATTTCTGTTTAGAAGATTTTTCTATGTAACTACATTGAACACAGTTTTTTTTCCAAAGCCTAGTTTGTTCAACTGAGGTTAAACTATCTCCTTTATCTTCATATAAAATATTCTACAAAGAATATATATATATATATATATATATATATATATATATATATATATCACAGTGCTGCTTTGGTTTTGATGATTATAAGTGTGAATCACTTATTTGTTTTGAAATTTATTTATTTCTCCTTAAATTTTAAAAAATGGAATTTTATGATATGAAATTTCTTATCATAGTTGCTTGCAATCAGAACTTAAAATGTGTCATTCCACATCCTTATGGATGCTGATTAAAAGCTTTGAGAAATTCTTAAATTTTTGTCTTTGTTACTAGACTTTTCTTTTTCCTATTGTACTTAGGATTACTTTATTCACTTTGTTTTTGGACATACTGTGTATAATATGCCATGGAAATTTTCTCTGCTCATGTCTATTTAGATTTTGATATCTCGTGTGTGATTAAAAGCTCACTTTTTTTTCTCTAAACTTGAGAAGCTTTCTGCTATATACTCTCTGGTCTATCTATTTCATTAAATCATACCGCTTATCATTCCCTTGGTGTGGGGGGTTCTCCTGTCTATGGGTTGCTTTTATTGGTTAATGAAAAAAACTGTTCTGGGCCTATAGCAGAGCTATAGGATAACAGAGCTAGGTGGGGAAAACTAAACAGAATGCTGGGAGGTTGAAAGCAGAGTGAGAGAGATGCCAAGATGCCTCCACCAGAGCCAGATATGCCAAAACTTTGCCAGTAAGAAACTGCCACAGGTGATCCACAAATTAATGGAGATGGGTTAAATTAATATATAAGAGTCAACAAGAAGCTAGATCTATTAGGGTAAGAAGTGATTTGACTAATACAGTTTTGTATAATAAATTTTGTTCTAAGGTAGCTGGGCAGCCAGGAACCAATGGCTTCCTCCTACAACAAATTGGCACCCAATGTGGGGCAAAGTAAAATCCACTTAAAACCTGAGAGGGCTTGCAAAGGAATTCTAGACACTAACAAACAAAGTTTAATAACTTTTTTCCCCAAATGGGCTTTGCTTGATGGCTACAAGCTTCAGCTCCTTTAGGAGAGATTTCCCTGATTCAGTCAGGAAATGCCAGCGCTCTGAACCTTTCTTCGAGCATGCACCCTGGCTCTTCCAGGAGACCAAATATTTGGATAGGGTTTGTGAGCAGCATACTGTAGCTTGCTTGATGGTAACTTGGACTGCCTGTGTGCCTGGAAGTTTGGCTGGGTACATGGCACTCAGAGGTGGTAAGCAACTCCATCCATGCTGGACTGGTGTGAGCAAGCAGAAAATGCTGCATTTCTCCTAGCAATGATGCAGCTTAATTTTTTTAAGAAACACTTAGCCTTTTAAGAAGCCTTCCTGGTCAGAGAAGGCTTAAAGATGTACAATAAAATGGATTCAGAAATAAAAGACCTCTAAATGGGTCACATTTTTGGATAAATGTATGTAGGCTTGGAGGAGAAAAAAAGAAAAAAGTATAGGGAGTCATAAAATAATGTTAATAGTTTGTTGAAATTGGGGCGGCGAGGTTGCGTCCCCAACACCCCGGGCCGCCTGGCTAGCTTATGCCCGAAATAACAACACACAAACTGCATTCATTTAAACACTGCCTGGCCCATTAGTTCCAGTTTCTTATTGGCTAGCTCTCGTACCTGGTCTAACCCATTTCTAATATTCTGTGTTAGCACCCCAAGGTGCGCTTACCGGGGAGATTCTAGCCTACGTCCATCTTGGGTCGGTCGGAGCTTCATCGCGTGCGTGCCTCAGAGAGCTGGGCCATCCTCTGTCTGCCCGCTAGACAGGAGGCTGCTGTCTCTGAGCGGAGCTGCGTGCTTCTCCCAGCTCACTTCCTCTTCCTGTCCGTATACTATTCTGTTTACTCCTCCCACCTATTTTCTAACCTATAGGACCAGCCAAGCAGTGTCTTTATTTTAACCAATGAAATCAACAGATTGATAAACAGATTGATATATGACACTCCCACATCACTTCCCCTTTTTCTGTTTAAACAAAAAGGAAAAGGCTTTAACTTTAACATAGCAAAATTACATAAAACAGTTATCAAGTAAAAAATTACAATAATCTTTATCATAACTAAGGAAAGAAAAGTATAACTATAACTAACTATTCTTAATTCCATCAAAGACAGAAAGATACAATATTACCTCAGCAAACAAGAAAAAAGCAACCTTTAAACTCTAGAAATGACAGAGACATCTCGCTGCCTGTACAGTCACCCAAAGTTCCTCTGTACCGTTGGGGCATCCATCTTCGGCCTACAGGCCCATAGTTTTCAGCAGACATTCCATAAAGCAGGAAATTTCAAAGGCAGTCACTATCTGCTTGTCCTGAAGAATGTCTTGCAGACTCTTTCATGAATCAGGAACCCCGAAAGATCATCTCACCTTTAGGCAAGTTCAGTAGTCCTCTCTCTGCGGGTTCTCTGTGTCCAGTTTATGCAATAGTCCAGGCAAGAGCAGTTTCTTGCCCAAATGGCTATCAAACTCCATAAGGATCCTCTTCGATGCCCATCTTCCTCTTAAAGTAGATTGGTGCTGCCAGGAGCAGTTGTGTCTCATTGTCATGAAAAGTCCTAAGTTATTAAAACATTTAGAATGCTATATACTATAATCTTTGAAAGATATGAAGAATGCCTATCTAAAATATATCTACGTACATCTAGAAAATCTTAAGTAACATATTAACTAACTTATCTTAACTAATCTATTAACAACGTATATACGTTACATTTTTAAATGAACTACACAATCACAATACCTTAATCAGGATCAGAAATACATGTACATATAACAAAATTGACCTTAAATTTAAATCACTAAAGCAAAATCCATATCAATGCAAATTATTCATACCTATACCATATCCCCCTTTAAATGTAAAAGAACACTTATAAACCATATTTGGGAACATGGGCGCAGTTATCTCTCCAAACTGCTTCCTGCTGAATGGGGGCGTCGTTAATTGGGTCTTTCATGCTATAACCTGTGTGCTAGTTTCATCTCAGTTGGCAGTTGAGCGAAGCAATTTTCTGAAGGCGTTCACAGCAACCCTTCCGGAGGGCGTGGTCCATCATACCATATCGGAATAGAAGAAATGAACAGGGTCTCGTCCTCTGTGAAAACAAGACAAGAAACTCCTTTCCAAAGTATCATATTCTTAAATCCAAATTTCAAAGTCAAGGCATTTTCACAATATCTATGTGGGGTTAGTTTAGCAGCATTTATAAGCAAATGTCTTTTAGCAGCTCTTGCTCCTTCCTCAGCATTCAAACAATTCAAACAGAGCATAATAGCATACAGTATCAAGATTCTCTGTGTATTTTCCATCTTTGTACAGCTTTGTTTTAACCTCTATTTTGTTTATTTCATTTATTTTTACTTTTAACTTTTTGCTTTTTAAGCGTATATCTTTGACCTGGACACTGTAGACCAGGCTGTTCTTGAAGTCTCAGAGATCCGCCTGTCTCTGCCTCCCAGGCACTGGGATTAAAGGTGTATGCTACTACACCTTGAACTCACAGAGATCTGTTTGTCTCTGCCTTCTAGGCACTGGGATTAAAGGTGTGTGCTACCACACTTTGAAGTCACAGAGGTCAATTTCCCTCTACATCCCAAGTGTTGGGATTAAAGGCGTGTACTACCACAACCAACTTCTCTTTTTCATTTTTTTTTAACTCTTAAGAACTTACTTTTAGCTTGCATATATTTTTAACACATAGTAAACCATTTAAATATTTTCTTTGTCTTTGAATCTCTTTTTACTGTATCTCTCTCTGTTTTTCTGACCACATAAGTCTTTAATTTAGCAAGCAATATCAGTAGGACTAAAGGCGTGGCTTTGCCAGCAAGATCCAGTCCATTCCTTTGCTTTCTGCCACTCCAAACTTTTGGCTGAGGTATCGGCCAGAGCCGCCTTCAGTGCCACAAGTCTACAGTGTTTCAAGGTCCCTGCCAGCAATTAAGCTGCAACAGACAACACTCAAGTCCTTTCTCTGTAGTCTGCCCTCCTGCCTCAAACAGTCAGAGTTGCGCTGGCAGGATGGCCCAAAAAGCCGACATTTTTAAACGGCGCAGCTTTTTTCCTACTACGGCTGAAAACCGAAAAGCATGCGTTCAGCTTTTCATCAATACTGTTTCAGTGTTTCGTGGCAGGACCTCTTAATGAGCTGCAGGGTTTTGCAGCTAAAGCTGAGTCAGGAAAGCTTCTCTTAGATGAGAGCGCATGCTTGCCTCTAGCAAACAGAGTATGCCCGAGAAAGCTTTCTCAAACTTTCTGTGGATTCAGTTGCCCCACGTTGGGCGCCATCTGTTGAAATTGGGGCGGCGAGGTTGCGTCCCCAACACCCCGGGCCGCCTGGCTAGCTTATGCCCGAAATAACAACACACAAACTGCATTCATTTAAACACTGCCTGGCCCATTAGTTCCAGTTTCTTATTGGCTAGCTCTCGCACCTGGTCTAACCCATTTCTAATATTCTGTGTTAGCACCCAAGGTGCGCTTACGGGGAGATTCTAGCCTACGTCCATCTTGGGTCGGTCGGAGCTTCATCGCGTGCGTGCCTCAGAGAGCTGGGCCATCCTGTCTGCCCGCTAGACAGGAGGCTGCTGTCTCTGAGCGGAGCTGCGTGCTTCTCCCAGCTCACTTCCTCTTCCTGTCCGTATACTATTCTGTTTACTCCTCCCACCTATTTTCTAACCTATAGGACCAGCCAAGCAGTGTCTTTATTTTAACCAATGAAATCAACAGATTGATAAACAGATTGATATATGACACTCCCACATCACTGTTAAAGTCTTTAAAGCGACAGAGTAGAGATAGTCATAGATTTAAAGGAGTAAAGAAAAATAAGCTACATAAAAATGGAAAATTCGGGCTGGAGAGATGGCTCAGTGGTTAAGAGCATTGCCTGCTCTTCCAAAGGTCCTGAGTTCAATTCCCAGCAACCACATGGTGGCTCACAACCATCTGTAATGAGGTCTGGTGTCCTCTTCTGGCCTGCAGGCATACAAGCAGACAGAATACTGTATATTAAATAAATAAATGTTTAAAAAAAACATAGAATAAAAAAAAATGGAAAATTCACAGAGAGTTTAAATTATTTATATTATTGTGTTATCTTTGAATTTTTTTGACTGTGAAGGAACTAAGTAGAAAGGCATTTCATTGTCTTGACTGATAAGTTAAACCAACATAAATGCATCTTGATTCAAATATCTGAGTCTAAGGACATGTTGCTTTGGAAAGAGGTTCTTCATTTGATTCTGCATAAGAAGAGAACCTGTGGATTACTTCCAGACCAATATGTTTGATGGTACAAGATCCCCTGAAAGGTTACTGTGAACAACCCCTGTTGCGACGCCTTGGCCAGCAAGGAAGACGCAACACTGGACTCTTCTTTCAGCAGTTTATTCAGGAACCTTGAACAATCTTCGAATACTGGGGAAAGCCAACCCACAGCTAAAGTAGCCTCTGGTCAGCCAGCCCCAGCAAGCTACGTGGGAAATGCGGATAGGTCTAGGTACACGAAAGCAAGCCACATTCTCAGTTTAGGCCATATATGGAATGGTATGTAACTTAGACCACCTTATCAGTCTTAGCCATATATGGGAATAGTACATGACTTAGAGCACATTCTCAAGAGGGGGTGATGGGCAGAAACCAGCTCCACCCTCATGGCACTGCACAATGCAGCTCTCTACAAAACCCCCAAAGAAAATATTTTGTTCAATAAACAGCAGGAAAAAATTTGGACAGAAACATGCTCATATTCCCAAATATTGTTTATAAATGTTTCTTTACATTTAAAGGAGAATAAGCTATAGAGATTTGCATTGGTATTGATCTTGGATTATTGAAACACGTTTAAGGCCAAATTTATTATATGTATATTTCTGCTCACGATTAAGGTATTTTGTTTGTACAGATCATTAAAAATGTAATATATAATTAAGAAATATAGGTTAATAGATACTCATCTATAATAGTCAAGCTTGTAGTCATGTTAGTTGTTTTCTAAATATATAGAGATATATTTCAGTTAGATATTCTATAAATCTTTCAGAAACCTTCAGAATATGGCATTTAAATGTTTTAAGAAATTAAGATATTTCATGACAATGAGACACATCTGGTCCTGGCAGCACTGCTGTGGGAGCTCCTTCTGCTCTTTCAGCCAATAGCCATTAAGACACTAGCCTACTTGGGCATGGTCTCTTTTGCTTTAATAAGCACTGTTAACCCTGCTCTCTCTCTCTCTGTCTTTTTTCTGGCTCTTATTCTTGATACTAGACTCTGTTACTGGTAGTGCAGAGAGCTATTGTCTAGGATGATGATCTGTAAGTTTTTCTCTTGAATAAATAACCCTTTTATTAATCATAATACAAAAGTGGTGTGGGATTGTTTTATGATTTATGTCTATACAGCACCAGTCTACTTCAAGAGGATGATGGACATTGAAGAGGCTCCTTATAGATTTTGTTACCCATTTGGACAAGAAACTGCTCCTTCCTGGAATGCTTTACTGGATATGCAGAACCCACAGAGAAATGACTGCTGAACTTGTCGAAAGGTGAGAAAGGGCCTTCAGGGTTCCTGCTTCATTAAAGAGTCTTCCACACACATGCAGGACACAGAAAAATGTGACTGATGAACTGCCAATATAGCCAGAAAGGTTTTTAAATTTTTCTGCTTTATGGAAATGTCTGCTGGATATTATGGGTCTATGAGCTGAAAATTAGATGTTCCAATGATAAAGAAGAACGTTGGGTAACTGCCCAGGCAGCACAATGTCTCTGCCAATTCTAGAATTTTGGAAATTGCTGACAATACACTTCCTGTTTACTTAGGTAATATTATATCCTTCTGGAGTCTTTAATGGAGTTGAAGAAGAGATAGTTATAGTTTTCCTTAGTTATAATAAAATATAAAGTAGATATAAATATTGTAACTGTAATTCTTGCTTGATAACTGTTTTGTTATATGCAATTTTACTATGTTAAAATTAAAGTCTTCCTATTTCTTTAAAAAGACAAGGGGAAATGGTGTGGGGGGTCATTCGGTCTATGTGTTGCTTTTATTGGTTAATGAATAAACAAACTGCTTTGGGCCTATAGCAGAGATATAGGGGAACAGAGCTAGGCAAAGAAAACTAAATGAAATACTGGGGATAAGAAGGTAGAGAGAGATGCCATGGAGCCATCAATAGAGTCAGACATGCAAAAATTTTTCTGGTTAGCCACTGCCATGTGGCAATCCACAGATTTATGGAGATGGGTTAAATTAATTGGTAAGTGTTAGCCAATAAGTAGCTAGAGCTAATAGGTCAAGCAGTGATTTAATTAATACAGTTTTTTTTGTCATCATTTTGGGTCTAAGATAACTGGGTGGCTGGAAACCAACAAGCAGCTCCCTCCTCCAACATTTCTCTACAAAATGAATTCTCAGGTTTGGTCTTTTGAATGGGTCCCAGATTTGTTGAAAATATTATTTAAGTGCCTTAATTTTTGCACTTATATGTTTATGTTTGTATTATTTCTCATATTTGTCATCTATCCCTGAAGTTCATTTTTGTATGACCTTGTTGTTTAATTATAACAATTGTTATAGTTTTCTTTTTATTGGACAACCCCTTCATTCTAGCATTTCTATTTGGTTACTTTTCAAGATTTCACACATCTGGGTCTGAAAAAAGCCCGGGATAAAACTGGTCTCGCTGAACATAGTGGACAAGGAGGACTACTGAGAACTCAAGAACAACAGCAATGGGTTTTTGATCCTACTGCACGTATTGGCTTTGTGGGAGACTAGGCAGTTTGGATGCTCACCTTACTAGACCTGGATGGAGGTGGGTGGTCCTTGGACTTCCCACAGGGCAGGGAACCCTGATTGCTCTTCGGACTGACTAGGGAGGGGGACTTGATTGGGGGAGGGGGAGGGAAATGGGAAGAGATGGCAGGGAAGAGACAGAAATCTTTAATAAATAAATTAATTAATTAATTAAAAAAAGATTTCACACATCTTCCAAAATTTTCCTTAGTGCTTTGACATTTTGCTTCTAATGAATTACTCTTATATTTACTTCTGATACTGCCTTGTCTAGGTATTTTATATTTCTCCTTAATTCAAATGACAGTGTGACTTTTCTGTATGATCCATGATTTTTTTGAACAGTAAAACTATTTCCTTTCTTAGAATGTGTGGCTGTGTTCTAATTTTTTTCTCTTAAGGAACTGATTTGTTATTGGAAAGTCATGTCATGTGGTTGTATCATAAATTTAACACTGTTTTGTAATGTTTTACACCTCTGTTGTAGTGATATATTTTTATTATCTATTCTTCAGGACTCATTGGGATATTCTGGTTTCTGTAATCAATTTTGTGCTGTGTTTATCTGTGAGTATGGGTGAAATTTGGTTTCATCACCAAGCAAGTTGTTTAACTGATTTCACATTGACTTTGTCTCCACAGCATCAAGGATTGGACTATATGTTAAGCACCAGTGTTACCATATTAAATCAAAACATTAGTCACCCCTGGATTTTCTGAACCTGCTGTGTTCAAGATATCAACCTCCAATACCAGCTATATCTGTCTTCTATCATGTATCTGTGATTAGAGCCACAGGCTCACAATAACCTCTGCAGCCATAGAATATAGATTCAAAGTCTTGTCATGATCCTTAGCATAGCAGATATCAAAATTCTACATCCATATTTACCTGAGACACTGCTGAAACCAAATACCTACTCTCTCAGAGAGCTTAGAAATATAGGACTCAAAGTTCAGGCATTGACTGACCCCTTAGAACAGGCTACTGAACTCGAGATTTGGTACCAAAATTCTAACTAAGTTTGGAAGAAACCAAAATAACCTGAACAACTGTTTTTTTTTTTTTTATGCTTGTCTTGAACCTGAAGCCTAGTCACATGGAACTCTTTGACTGTAGAATTCAAAAGCTTAATTGCCCACTATAGACTGCTTTCTTTTAATAAATATATTCACAACATAATCCCTATTGAAATTGAAATTTTATATTAAATGTACTGATGAGAATAGGGAAAACTAAAATTGACATTCATTATGAAATGCAGATTTTCTGTTTGTATATCAAAAAATTGAGGTAGATATTTTGGTGCTATCAAGAAATCTGGCACTATAGAAACTTCCTGGTATATACAAGGATGGCACGAGCTAAGACCATAAACAATTGTGGAGAGGGTACCTGAAATAGCCTTGCCCTGTGGGCTGACTGATGACTATCTTAAATGTCATCATTGAATCTTCATCCAGAAACTGATGAAAGCAGATGCAGAGATCCACAGCAGAGCACTGGACTGAGTTCCCAAACTCTGGTAGAAGAGAGGAAGGAGTGGCAATACAAACAAAGAGGTCAAGACAAAGATGGCTATGCCCACTGAAACAGCTTACCTGACCTAATGTGACCATACCTACTCTGGTCTGCCAGTGGGGAAAACAGCACAAGATGGTACTAGGTGCTCTAAATGTGGGTACATTTACCATACAGCTGTGTGCCATACAGCTAGGGCAGACTGTGGGTCACTGGCAATTAAACCAGGATTTATCTCTACTGCTTATACTGGCTTTTTGGAATCCTTTCCCTTTGGAAAGATACCTTATTCATCCTAGAAATAGTGGGAAGGGCCTTGGTCCTGCCTCAAATCAATGTGCTAGACTTTGGTGACTTCCCACTAGAAGTATTTTCTGAGGAGTTATGAGTGGTGGAAATGGAAATAAGTTGGGGGGAAGGGAGGAAGTGGTAAGTTAGATTGGTGAGCAAAATGAAAAAAAGATAGTTTTGTAAAGATAAATAAGTAAAATATTTTATATTTGTGTGTACTTAAAGTAAATTAGGGAAATGTTTATGTTACTTAGGGAATTTATTCATAACCTTCTCTGTGACTTCTTAATGTGACAATTTTTTTTCAGAATAAAAATTAATTAAAATCAGCAACTTTACTTTCCTAATTAAAAATGAAATATACTCTAAAACATGACAAAATGTGATGGAGAAAATGAAAATTCACCACATTCACTTTGAATTTAGTAAGAAATATTCCAATTAGTGAAAAAGAAAAAAATCACTTTTATATTACTGGACAATTGCTAAAACATGCTTTCCTGTTTAGTTGCCTCTTCTAGAATATCTCAATATAACATAGAATTGCTGAATTACCTCTTTATCCCAGTAAATTCCTTCACATTGCAAATAATGAAAATCAAGGAAAATTTGAATTGATAAAAATTTTAGAAAGTGAATATTTCATTTAAACTTTTTGCAAATGTGATTTAATAAAACTTCTCAGTTTTACCAAAGCAATCAGAATCATTCCCTATCCAAATTTTATTTAACCTTCTTCATATGATTTTTCTTATCTAAAAAATAAGATTTATTAAATTTTGCAAATATTATGAAATGTCACTCCATTTGTAAGATGATAAGTTTGTTTTCCATTGTTTCATTGATACTGCCAAAAGTTAAGAGATTCTTAGATCACAGAGAAGGCTGACTTTACGAGTATTGACATGGTTTCCAGTTACTTTAGCTCTGATTTCTATATAACATGAAGAAGCAGCATGAGTATTGAGTTCTATTACTTCAGAAGCCACTCATTCATTGACAATTCACATTAAGCTTTTATGGCATTTTCCTTGTGTGGAATAATTTTATTATACTATACAAAAAATACAGGCTTTGTTTTGTAAAAATTATTGTCTTTTTAAAGATTTACTGTCAATAAATATCATGATACAAAGAAAAGAGAAAATCATGTAAAATATTCTCTCATAATATTGGCCATCTATTTCTATATTTTCTTCACTTTTCAAGTACTTTGCAATGCATAATGGCTTTTTAAGCCACTCTGACTAGTTGCAGAGATCTACATAGTCATTATAGGCTTATATGACATACTATTAATGTTTCACTAATCATGCCAATTGCTGACTACCTGTAATGGGCATGTAACATATATATATGCCTTACTTCTCTGCAATCCCACTTATTAAGTGATTTTTTTCTTATTTATGATGGCATTTACTGTTTTCCCACCATCATAAACTCAGTTGCTCTAATGGCATTGATTTTCTAATTACATCATATTTGTGCACATGAAAATTATGTCTAAGTAGGTCAGTATAATAAAGGCATCAGAAATTTATAAAACTTGTCAAGATATAATGCATCCTTCCTTTAACTGCATCAACCACTGTGGAAAATTCAGAATGTAAATCATTTACTGCATTGCTTTTATTTATGGCCATGGCAATCTAGCAGGAACATTTATGTGGTTATCAAATTTTAAGTTAGAATCTGCAGGAAGTCTATTTAACCATGCTGACAACTGAAAATACAGCAGTCAGGTCACCATAAAGTTGGTCTTTCCTTAGAGAAAGAAACATTAAGTCAAGGAATGATTCATAGTAATTTTTACCCACTGAAACATTTTATGGGAATTACCCATGAAATAGGTAAACAGGAATTGTTGATTGCCAGAGGCAAAAGAGACAACTACAAATCTTTATCAATTAGGTGTACAGAAGGAGGAAGTAGATGCAATGAAATGGTAAGCTCATCTGGTGGAATAGCTCAGCAATTAAGAGTACACACTGCACTTACAGAAGACTGCAATTCATTTCCGAAGACCCATATTAGGTTGCACAGTCTATTGTGATTTCACAGCTACAATTTAATGTCTTCTTCTTTTCCTCTACTGCTACTGTGTTAACATGTATAAACCCAAACTTGAACAAGCACATACATATAAAGTAAGAGTATCCAAAACACTGTGAAACACATTAATTTGCTTTTGTTTAAATTTATCACTCTAAGTCATTGCATTATTAGGAAAAGGGTGAGCTAAGGCATGTGCTTACGCTGGAGATAGGTCTTTTTTCTTTTCCTAGTACAGTGTATCTTGAGGCTCATGAACATCTTTTTACATGAGGTGGTTGCATAATATAGGCATATGTGTCCCCCAGTATGAGGATATCAAATAATGGACCTATTTTGCTTTTCAGAATAAGTTTGACAAATAGCTGTTCATCCTGAAAATAGTTGGCCTGATAGAATACTTTTGGATAGTTTGCTTATAACTCAATGAAAGAAACAACTTGTAGATAGCATATTGATATGGTTGATAAGACATTTAATGTAATAAAATGTATGCATAGAACCAATTATCGTTATACTATTCCTCGGCCTACTGGGAAAGTACAATATTCTAAGCACCAATCCTTAGGTAAAGATTTGTCTTTAATTGCTTTCTTAGTTATAAATGAGAATACTTTTAGAAAATTTGTTTAAACCCCTTATTAAACAGAGGGTTATTCCAGTAAGTAAGTTTTGTCTCTTGACAGGGAACAGGGCTAGGTTTCCACAGTAAGGTCCCATAACTTAACAAGAGAACTCAAAATTCTGATTACCACTTGTGCTTTTGGGAACTTTCATCTCACTGGACTAGTAGGCAAGACAGTATGATGTAAGAATAAGTTCCCATTTAGTCATTGAAAATAGGAAAATAATGAGACTTGTGCTCCATTGTAGACATAGGAAATAAAATGTATGAAATTTGGTGGATTCATCAAAGCTTATCTCAGTGCACCCATGGCCTGTATTACTAGTATCTACACCATCTTGAAACTGTTATTTTACTGTATTAGTGAACCTAAAAAACTACATTAAAATCATATTTTACTTTATTTTAATGAATAGAATTAATTCAAAATAAACCAATAAATTTATTTATGAAGCTTCCCTCCTGTATCTGAAGGACACTGTTTTCTTATATTAATCCACTTTCTTAAACCTTAAGTCTTCCTGTTCCTTTTTCCTATAATTCTCTCTCTAAACATTTGGAGGAGAGGATGCAGTATAGATGTCTAAAACTATTCTACCTATAGGCTATAACCATTTGGAATTTATATTACAAATAATCAAATTTTATTATAGACAAATCCACATTAAGTATGCACCTCTCAAGTAGCTAGTATATTGAAACATGTCTTTATCTATAAGTATTTATAGGGACAAATAAAACACGATGAATGAGAAAAAGTTAACAAAGTGTCTAAGGGAAAGCTAGATGGCTTAGCAGGAAGACTCACTTGCTGCCAAACTTATGACTTGGATTCAGTTTCTTAGAATTACATAGTAAAAGAAAAATACCACCTCTGACCTTCAATTTTATATTACTATGTGCACCCACATCTATACACATACACACAAAAAACTAAATTTAGGAAAGAAAACTAATATAAAATGTTTAAATATCTATTAGCATCATATAAGTAGATATTATTTATAGACTCTCAGCTCCATTTAATTTATTTATGGATGATCACTCTAGGAACAATGTATAAAAATAAAGAAATAAGTACTGGTAGCTTGGTTCCATAGGAAAAAATATTTATTGAATAATTTGGTGGCCTGACGTCAATGTCAATGGTCTTTATAGTAAAAGCAGAGAACTAGTCCCCTAATTAGAGAATTGTCTCCTAATTGGCACATGTATATCATGATTGCATACCAAAATACAAACAGAAACAGACAGGCAGCACATACAATGTAGTAACATTTTTAAAAATATGAGCCCTACTAATTTGTTTTTGTTAGTAGGCATACTACCCATTACCTTCTGCTTTTGCATGTGTAGTATAAAATTTAGTTTGTACAATTATACTTTCACACAAGACAACAGCTTATATTTGAATAAAGTCTTTGCCAATTTTCTAGTATTATCAGGTTACAGTAATTATACAAATGACCTCCTTTTTCTTTCCTTTCCTTCTCCTGAGATTGCCATTATCCATAATTAGATTTATTTTAGGTGTAGAATATGTCCCTGGATCACAGCTTTTGATGTGGGAGTGATTTTTTATTAATAAAGAAACTGCCTAGGCCCATTGATAGGCCAACCCTTAGGTAGGCGGAGTAAACAGAACAGGATGCTGGCAGAAAGAAGCTGAGTGAGGAGTCACCATGTTTCTCCCACTCCACGCAGATGGAGGTTAAAATCATTCCTGGTAAGCCAGTTCATGGAGCTACACAGATATTAGAAATGGGTTAGGTCAATATGTAAGAGCTAGCCAATAAGAGGCTAGAACTGATGGGCCAGGCAGTGTTTAAAAGAATACAGTTTCCATGTAATTATTTTGGGGCATAAGCTAGCCTTGCGGGCGGCCGGGTGCCGGGGACGCAGCCCTGCCTCTCGTATTACTATTGGTGGCACCCAGACGTGATGGGCTAAATCCACTTTAAAACCTGAGAGAGCTTAATTTTAAACAGAGAAAAAACAGAGTTTAGCACAGATTTTTGCTGTTTGTTGGTGGCGTGCTGTAGAGAGACTTCCTGATTCAGCAACAGCAGCAGAAAAATGCTGCATCATTTTAAAGCACAGCTTCCTGGGGCTGTGCCGCCAGTGCAAACTCTGGCTTTAAACATTTGGGACTGGATGTTTGTGTTCCTGCTTGGGATCGGAAGGAGAGTGTTCTGAGACCATGCCGGATGGCTCAGCCCTCCCCGCCTGCACCTAGGCAGACGGCAAAATCAGGCTTAGGCAGGCGGAAGAGTATGGCAGATTCCTGCCACCATACAGAGACTGTGCAGTGCTCTGCATGTCAGATTTGGTTGTAACTTGGATGAAAAGAGTTTCTGTGCTGCACGCTCAGTCTCAGGATTAAATTGCTGAGTGCAGCTCCAATGTGGACTTGCTGTGTGCCTGGAACTGTGAGCAGCTCAGGGGCACCAAAAGGATCTGAGGCAGGAGCAGCTGCTCCATGCTGAATTGTGCTGACCTCAGGCAGGAACTACCGTAATTACTGTAAAAACAGCGCAGTTAAGGCTTTGACTGGGCAGGGCACAGGCGGTACCGTATTACCCCTACATGGTGCAACTTAAGTTTTTAAGAAGTGCTTAACATTTTAAGAAGTGCTCCTGGACAGTAAAGAATTACAGATTCACAATGGAACAGATTCAGACATAAAAGACCACTAAATGAGTTACAATGTTGGATGAATGTACGTAGGCTTGAGAGAGAGAAGAAAAAAATATAGAGAATAAAATTAATGGTTTAAAAAAAGGGCAGAGTCTTTAAAGAGACAGAGTACAGATATTTATAGATTAAAAGAAATAAACAAAAATAAGCCACGTAAAAATGGAAAATTCACAGAGAGTCTGGATTATGTACATTGTGTTTTCTTTAAAATTTTTGACTGTGAAAGAGCTAAGTACAGAGAGGCATTTCATTACATGGGCTGCCAATCTAAACCAGAATGGATATAAGGGTATTACGATTTCAAAATTTGGGTCTAAGGATATGATGCTTTGGAGAGGGTCTTCTTTCTTTTTCACAGAGGACCAGACCCTGTGGATTGCGTCTATCCCGATTTGATATGATAGACCACTCCCTCCTGAAAGATTGTTGTGAACACCCTCAAAGAATTACTTCACTCAACTGCCAACTGAAATGACCCTGACACACAGGTTACACCATGAAAGATCTTATTAACAGCGCCCCCATTCAACAGGAAGCATTTTAGAGAGAAAAAACTGCGCCCATGTTCCCAAATATTGTTTATAAATGTTCTTTTACATTTAAAGGGGGGTATGATATAGGTATCAATAATTTGCATTGGTATGGATTTTAAGGTCAATTTTGTTATATGTATATGTATTTCTGCTCTTGATTAAGGTATCATGATTATGTAGTTCATTTAAAAATGTAATATATATTTAGGAAATATAGGTTGTTAATGGATAATCATCGATAATGGTAAAGCTTGTAGTCTTGTTAGTTAGATTTTCTAGATATATAGAAATATATTTCAATTAGATAGGCATTCTTCATATCTTTCAAAGACTGTAGAATATGGCATTTAAATGTTTTAATAATTTAGGGCTTTTCATGACAATGAGACATATCTGCTCCTGGCAGCACCAATCTACTTCAAGAGGAAGATGGGCATCGAAGAGGATCCTTATGGAGTTGGATAGCCATTTGGGCAAGAGACTGCTCTTGCCTGGCTGATGCATAAACTGGACACAAAGAACCTGCAGAGAGAGGACTGCTGAACTTGCCTAAAGGTGATATGATCTGTTGGGGTTCCTGATTCATGAAAGAGACATTCTGCAGGACACAGCAGAAAATGACTGAACTGTCTTTGGAACTTCCTGCTTCATGGAAATGTCCCTGGATACTATTGGCCTGAAGGCAGAAGATGGATGCTCCAATGGTACAGAGGAACTTTGGGTGACTGTCCAGGCAGCGAGATGTCTCTGTCATTTCTAGAGTTTTGGACTTCCTGTTTACTTAGGTATTATTATATCCTTCTGGGGTCCTTGATGTAGTTGAAGAATGAATAGTTATAGCTTTCCTTAGTTATGATAAAAGATAAAATAGATATAAATATTGTAACTGTAATTCTTGCTTGATAACTGTTTTGCTATATGTAATTTTACTATGTTAATATGAAAGCCTTCTTTTTGTTTAAACAGAAAAAGGGGAAATGTTGTGGGAGTGATTTCTTATTAATAAAGAAACTGCCTAGGCCCATTGATAGGCCAACCCTTAGGTAGGCGGAGTAAACAGAACAGGATGCTGGGAGAAAGAAGCTGAGTGAGGAGTCGCCATGTTTCTCCCACTCCAGGCAGACGCAGGTTAAGATCATTCCTGGTAAGCCAGCTCGTGTAGCTACACAGATATTAGAAATGGGTTAGGTCAATATGTAAGAGCTAGCCAATAAGAGGCTGGAACTGATGGGCCAGGTAGTGTTTAAAAGAATACAGTTTCCGTGTAATTATTTCGGGGCATAAACTAGCCATGTGGGCAGCCGGGTGCCGGGGACGCAGCCCCACTGCTCCATATTACTACAAGATTTTATGACTTTATTATTCTCTTCCTTTTGTCTTTGAAATATATAATATCAAAATGAATGTATTCTTCAAAACTGAAAGTAGATTAGGGTCTTATGGTCAAACTTTCCATTCATTACTTTCTATATTACTTAGATATTGGTAATCACCACTCTACTCTCATCTCCTAGAGTCTTGAATTCAGAGATCATACATAGATGTGATTACTTTACTTGACTCAGTTTTCAATGCTATGTTTGTCATGGTTATGTATTGAATTCTGTATATATGTAGCATTCATCTATCCATTTCTAACTTGATATGAGTTTAAGTTATTTCTGTTTGTTTACTCTTAAGAGTAATGTTCTAATGAACACAATATTGCATGGTTTTTTGTTGTTTCTTTTGCTGTTGTATGTGTGTGTCTCTCTCTGTGTGTTTCTATATTGTGCTGGTTTTATTTCTTGAATGTTTCTTCTTTTCCTCATGCCTTAATTTTTTTCCTTAGTCTACTGATCACCAAGAGGCCTTGGTCTGCTGGTAAGGTTTCGGCTGTGGTTGGTGTCTTTTTCCTTTTCTCCCATGTTTGGAGTCATTTTTAATGCTGAGAGAGGTGGAGCCAAAATCCAGGGCCACTGTGACTAAGCTCCTTACCACTTTAAAAGTGCCGCAGTGAGAAAAAATATTACAGATATTACACAAAAAAAATACACAATAAAGACAGATTCTGAGAGAAATAAACCTCTAAATGTTTCACAGTATGTTTTAAAACTATAAGTAGGTTTGAAAGAGAGAAGAAAATGAGTATAGATATTTATAAAAAGAAATAAATAGATTAAAAAACAAAGTCTTTACAAAGACAGAATACAGATAGTCATAAATTAAAGGAATCATGAAAAGCCAAATAGTGAAGGAAAATATACAGAGTCTGTATTATGTATATTATTATGGTTCCTTTTTTTTTTGGCTGTGAATGAGCTACAAGAGATACTTTATTGTTTGGAATGCTAAGCTAAACCAACATGTATATTTGAAGGTATCTTGACTTCAAAATTTGGGGCAAATGATATTTTGCTTTGGAAAAGTGTTTCTACTTTTGTTTCTACAGAGGATAGAAAACAGTGGATTCCTTACCAGCTAATGTGGTCTGATCAAAAAAGAACCCCTAAAGCAATGGCCCAGATAGTCTAACAACCATGACAGATTCAGGAATGTTGGATGAGATGGACCTACCACACATGATACCCCATGAAAGACCTTATTAACAGCACCAAATCATCAGGAAGTAGTCTAGAGGTTAAAACGCAAATTTCCAAAATGACAGTTTATAGTGAAGAGCTGCAGGTAGGCCTGCTTTTTGTCCCACCCGGCTCCTCCACGGCTAGCTTAGTCCCAGAATAATTACGTGGAAACTGTATTCATTTAAATACTGCCTGTCCCATTAGTTTCAGCCTCTTATTGGCTAACTCTCACATCTTGATTTACCCATTTCTAATAATCTGTGTAGCACCACAAGGTGGTGGTTTACCAGGAAAGATTCTAACCTGTGTCCATCTCAGAGAAGAGAGCTATAGCATCTGCCTAACTCTGCTTCTTTCTCCCAGCATTCTATTCTGTCTACTCCACCCACCTATGTTCTGACCTATCAGACCAAGCAGTTTCTTTATTAATTAACCAATGAAAGTAACACATAGAAAGAAGATCCACCTACATCAACTGTTTATAAATGTTTATTTACACTTAAAGGGTGAAATGGTATCGAGATAAATAATTTGCATTGGTATGGCTCTTGGTTTATAGATACAAATTTAAGGTCAATTTTATTGTATGGATATTTCTTCTTTTGATTATGGTTCTGTGTTTGTGCAGTTCAGTTTCAAAAATTAATGTATAATTAAGAAATGCATGCTAGTAGATATGTATAATATTCAAGCTTATAGTCATGTTAGGTTTTCTCAATGTACAGAGATGCATTTCAGTTGCATATGTGTTCTTCAAATGATTCAGAGATTTACAGAATATGACACTTAAAATGTTTTGAGAACTTAGCACTTATCATGACAATGAGACACATCTGCTCCTGGTAGCACCAATCTATTTAAAGAGGATGATAGATACCAAACTGGCTATTTATGGAGTTTGTTAGCCATTTGGGCAAGAAACTGCTTTTGCCTGGACTGCTTGGTATGATGAACATGCGGAACGCAAAGAAAAATGACTGCCAAAGTTGCCTATAGAAAGTGAGATTGTCCTTCATGCTTCTTTGTTTCATGAATGTATCTGCCATGTAGGACACAAAAGAAAGTGACTAATAAAGTAAAACTGTCTTTCACATTTCCTGCTTCATGGAAATGTCTGCCAGATACTATGGGCCTGTAGGCTGAAGATGGATGGCCCAATAGTAAAGAAAAAATTTGGATGACTGTCTGGGCAGTAAGATATCTCTGTCAGTTCTAAAGTTTTAGAAGATGCTTACAATATGCTTCCTGTTTACTTAGGTAATATATCTTTCTGGGTGGTTTGATGGAATTGAATGCTAAATAGTTATAGTTTTTCTTATTCATGATATGAAACAGTTTTGCAAAAATTCAACAACAAAAAGTACAAATAAGTTGAGATCAATTATAAATTCTTAAGATTTTCAAATTTGCTGGGAGATATTAACTGGCTACAACTTGCATCTGGATTAACAAGTCAAAAGCTAAGTAATTTGTTTTTAACCTTTCAAGATGATAAGAACTTAAATAGCCCAAGAAAATTATCAGCTCAGGCAGTGGGAAAAATTGATTGGAGAAAAAAAGAGACTAAATGATACACATGTTGATCACTTCAATCCATAACTTTATTATATTCTGGTTATTTTTAAATTCTATGATTTTTACACAGAAATTCATAAGCAGAGGGAATATAACATTTTATTATGAAGTTTTTGCCACATAAACAGAGTAAAAATTAAAAAGCTGAATTGATTCTGAAATGAAAATAGAGACATTATCAATTAACGGGAATATACACAACTAAATAATTACATTATTTTCTTTTTTACAAAATTTAGAAAAGAAATTTGCAAAAGTTATGTAAAGTTTAAAAGGTTGAGAATCAAAAGATTAAGGTGTTTAACTAAGGAAATGTTTTAAAACATAATTTAAGAATGGTGTTACAAGTTACAATAGCAATTGTTTAGTTATAAAACATCAGAATCATAAGGATAAAATAGATAATAAAGTAATTTCTCTGAAATTGCTAGCTACTAATGGGCTGAAATTTGTCAATATAGTTATTACCTGATAATCTTATCATGAATCATTTTCCTGTATTATAGTTAAAAACTTTTCCTTGTTATTTAGAAAGAATAAGGGTGAAATGAGGGATAATCATTTAGTACATTCTAAAGATGTGTCTTTGACAAGACAACTTCTGATTCATTAATTAAAGAACTGAATGACAAATAGGTTGGCAGGAGAGAATTTTCAAAATTTTCAGGAGAGAGGAAGATCCAGGGGGATGAATCTGGATATTTGGTAGATGCAAGCAAGACAGGGAGAGAGTTGGGAATACATATTGAAAGAAAGATAAAAAGCCGAAGAACATAGATTAATAGGAGCAGAGAAATTTAAGAAATAAGTGCTAATTGTGAAGAAGACTAAGGTAAAGTCCAAGAATTCATAATTAGTAAGTCTCAGTGTCATTATTGCAGAGCAAGCAGTACAAAAAGAAAGTTCAACAATAAAGCTTGCTAAATCGATGGTTCATTTATTACACACAAAGACACACACCCATATACAATTTGCTTTGGAGAAATGTTATTAATGCATAGTAAGGCTGTCCTGGTACTAATTGGTATATTGCTGAATGAGCCTCCCAATTACAGAGATTTTAAATATGTGTCATTTTACCCATTGTTCATTGATTTTTAATAATTTCGGTAATGTTTATGTCTTTTCTGATTTTCATTAAATCTTTCCTTCTACTACTTTTGTACCCTATTTGAACATATTGCTTTTCTTACTGGAAGAAAAAGGTTAATAATACATTGCTTCTCTGAGATCTATCTTGGTATAGTCCCACAATTTTCACATCGTAATTTATTGTTATAAATCTCATTTATACCATTTTTGTTTTATCTCATAGAATTTTGTGCTTTCTTACTCTATTTTAATTTGTATGAAGAAATTTTTATCCCAGGGTATCATGTACATATTTACTCATTTCTTCAAACATAGTGGACAATCATGACTACTGAGAACTTAAGAACAATGGCAATGGGTTTTTGATCCTACTGCACGAACTGGCTTTTTGGGAGCCTAGGCAGTTTGGATGCTCACCTTATTAGACCTGGATGGAGGTGGGTGGTCCTTGGACTTCCCACAGGGCAGGGAAACCTGATTGCTCTTTGGGCTAAGGAGGGAGGGGGACTTGACTGGGGGATGGGGAGGGAAATGGGAGGCGGTGGCAGGGAAGAGACAGAAATCTTTAATTAATAAATAAATTAAAAAAAACAAAGTCAAAAAAACAAAACAAAATGAAACACAAAAATAAAAAAAGAAATTTTTAAATGCTTTGCTTGATTTCTTTCTGGTAAACAGATTTAAAATTGAATCACTTTGTTCCAATGTACCTTTATTTTTTCTAATATTTTCTTGTTTGTCATAAGAAAATATTTTATATGATTTTAACATTTTCTGTATGTTTAAGTTTATTTTTAGCCATATTATATGATCTTCACTAGAGAATTCTTTATGCATTGATGAGAATGTTTGTTCAGAAAACATTATATGAAATGTTCTACAGATATTTCTTAGATTCATTTCAGCTACAGTTTCACTCTGCTAGTTCATTGACTTTTCTTTTTGAATTGTATGTCTATTATTCAATATGCCATTTAAAATTTTCAACTAATAATGTACAGAAGTGATATTTCTGTACTTCTACTAATATCTTATATATTAGGGTGTTCCAATGAAGGGAAAATATTCATTTAGAACTGATTCTTCTTTTTCTTGAATGGATCTCTTTATGGTTAGATAATGCTTTCCTTTTTTTTTCTTTATTCTGATGGTATGCCTATTTTATTTAATAAAAACGCAGAATTTTCCTTTTACTTCTAATTTCATGAAATATTACATTTGCTTCTCTTATGTTTAGGGAATGTATGTCAATAAAATAATTTTTGTGGGTCATAGTGTTATGAGCATCAGAGATTTTACGTTGTTTTTGTATCTGTTCAGAATGATTTCAAAAGTTATATATTTTTCTTTGAGATAGTGATTCACAGACAATAATATTGTCATATACCTTTTGTAACATTTTCTAGAATTTCTATGATTTTCTTCTTTCCTCTGTTTTACAGTTTACCTTGGTGCTTAAATGAATTATGATTATTTTGTTTCTTTCAACATCACTTTAATTTTACTTTATACATATTTTGTTTATGGTTTACTATAACTTGTATTAAACATTTTAGGCAATAACAACTATTTTAAGATGGAAATACTATAAACACATTATAAAAGTAGAAAAAAACACATGAATAATCAAAATATACTATAGTGCAGATGGTTATCTATTACCTACATTTCTTAATTATACATTACATTTTAAAATGAACTACACAATCACAATACCTTAATCAAATCAGAAATACATATACAGATAACAAAATTGACCTTAAATTTGTATCAATAAATCAAGGTTTACACCATTGCAAATTATTCATCTCTATAACATATCTCCCTTTAAAAGTAAAAGAACAGTTATGGACAATATTTGGGAATATGGACATAGTTATTTCTCTCCAAACTTTTTCCTGCTGCATGGGGGCGCTGTTATTCAGGTTCATCATGGTGTATCCTGTGTGCTACGATCATCTCAGTGAGTAGCTGTGTAAAGTAATTTTTCTGAGGGTGTTTATGGTGATCTTTCAGGAGGACATGTTTTATTATACCATATTGGTCTAGAAGTAATCAACAGGGTCTCATCTTCTGTGAAAACATAAGAACCTCTTTTACAAAGCATCATATACTTAGACAAAAACTTTGAAGTCAAAATACTTTTATAATATACATGCTGGATTAGCTTAGCAACACATGCAATGAAAAGTCTCTCTGTACTTAGCTCCTTTAGAGTCAAAAAAATTAAAGAAAACACAATAATATACATAATCAAGACTGTAAATTTTCCATTTTACATGGTTTATTCTTATTCTATTACTTTACTCTGTCTCTTTAAAGACTGCTCTTTTTAAGCATTAACTTTATTTTATGACTATACTTCTTTTTGAAGTCTATGAACATTTATCTAACACTGTGACCCATTTAGAGGTCTTTCGTGTCTGAATCAGTCCTATTATGAATCTGTAATTATTTACTGTCCAAGAACTGTTTTGCTTTGCAGTTTTAAATTGCTAAGGACTTAAAAATCTAAGCTGTGACATTTCTAGGTCAAAACCAGGTACTGTAGGCTTGCCATGCCCAGTGGAGCATTGTGGAACCACTCGCACCTCTGAGTGCCAATCCAGGCACAAAGCTGGTTCATATTGCCATGAAGCAAGCTGCAGCAAACTGCTGACAAACTCCATCCAAATGTTCCATCTCCCAAAAGAGTCAGATCACACTGGTGGCACAGACAAGAAAGCTGGTATTTTAAAACCACCATTTTTTCCTGTTGTGGTTGCTGAGTGAGGAAATTGTCTCTGCAGCACCCCATCAGCAAACAGCAAAAAGTTGTGTTAAACTGTTTTTGTTTCTAGAATTCCTTTTAGAGTCCTCTCAGGTTTTATGTGGAGTCAGTTTACCATGTTGGAGCATCAAACATGACGAGGATACCCATTGTTTGTCCCAGCTGCACAACTAGCTTACACCTGAAATAATCACACAGAAACTGTATTCATTTAAACACTGCCTGGCCCATTATCTCTAACTTCTTATTGGCTAACTCTTACATATTATTTAACCCATTTCTATTAATGTGTATTGCCATGTGACTGTGGCTTACCGGCATGATTCTAACCAGCATATGTCTCAGGCAGGAGAAACATGGCATCTGCAACCCTGCTCTTCTTTCCAGAATTCAGTTCTGTCTGCTCCACCTATTTAAGTTCTGCCATATCAAAAGGCCAAGGCAGTTTCTTTATTCAACCAATGAAAGCAATGTATAAACATAAGGACCTCCTACACCAAGTTCCTGACCCTATGTGTTTTATATAATCACTCAAGATGTCTAGTTGTAGCATTATCTGCCTGACGATTGTGTAAATTCTTTTTATATATGAATGTATTTTAGGAAGTTCCTATGGTAGGAATCTTCCATATAAGTTTTCAAACGACCTTCAGGAGTTAGTTCTTATTCCCCATATTTCCTCCTCTATTCTTCAAGCCACCCCCTTACCTTTTAATCATCATACTCTATATTTTCATTTATGTCTTTTTAAAACTATACTCTATTTGTCATTCTATGGAAGATACCCTTCTTCACCTTAGTCTTTAATTAGCTATCTTCTGTGATTATTCATACCGAAGAAGTTTAATCTGAAGTTTTAGGTGAACAATATATATGAAAAATACATTATATTTTTCTTTATAGTCAGAGTTAAGCCTCTGACAATGATTGTTTCCAGACCTTTCTATTTACCTGCAAACTTCATGACCTAATTTTTCTTAACAAATAAATGATAATCCATTGTTTAAATATATTCCATTTTCTTTCTTTATTATTTGAAAGGTGTGTAGACTTTCTGAAATTTCTGCATATAATGAATAAAGAGCTAATCAACATGTATGAACAATTATTTTTGTAGTATGATGTAAAATCCTTTAATTACATATACACAACTGATAAAGTTGGAACCTTAACACTGTCTTGTTGGTCAGACTCCAGTAGCACCGGGCTTTGGCAGAAATTCATGGTTTCAGAGAGGATAAACTTTTCTATCTGAGAGGGGCTAGGGAAAAAAAAGCACTCACAAACTCTCTTGATGTTTTCCTTTTTTTTCTTTTTTTATCTTTTCTTTTTATTCTCTCTTCTATATTTCCTGTTGTTTTACAGCTTATATACCTGAACATAATCTTCTAGGCAGTATAAGGGACAAAACAGCTGCATTCCATTTTGTAACTAAATATTGTTGGTAAAACATGTTTTTCCTCTCCATCACATGATTAAACATTTTATGTATTATAGGTGAAAACAGAATTATACCAAGAACCCACATACATTCATCCCCAAGCAACTTGTTATAGATTAACCATGTTGCAAGGTGATTTAGTCAGATCTTTTACTTGTAGGTGGCATTTTTGCAGTCACAAAAAAGGGCCAATTACTTTATTACCTATCTTGAAAGGTAATCTTATAAGGAATGTTAAAGAAATTATAAACCTAAACTTTCATATATGGAAGACAATCAACTCTATTTTAAATGCATAAGGTACATATCTTCCATTAATAGTTTTTTTTTAATATAAAGAGACTGAAAATGGGTATAAAGATATAAACATCACCATTGGTCATCAACCATACCTAGCAAGGATAGTACATCAGCCAGTAATAATTGGGCTACTTTGTTCTTGTTACCTGACAATACAGAGTTCTAGATTTAACTATGTGTCTTTATAGAGCTTTAGATTACCTTCTTTGGTTTTTCACCTAAAAGCTATTTAATATCTTAATCTAACTTTGGAATCTTCAAGACATTGTTTCAGCTATGATTCAATCTAAAACCTGTGAACACATAATCCAACATTAAGGTTAAAAGAATTTAAACTAGCTGGACTATTGGGATTCAATAACTCGTTAACTTGTACAATCCATGCAGCTTTTTAGGTGAGACTCAAAGAATCTGGTTCTGAAACATATCCTTTTATTTATTTTATTCATCAAAACTTTGTTAAAAACTATCATTATTATTATCAAATTAGGCAGTACAGCTTGGGGAGTTATCTTCTTGACAATTCACAGGTAAAAAATGCCCAGTAGAATGGGATGTTTCAAGTGATAAATACATTAAATCACAGGCAGTGGTGATCTCTCCACATACACATACACCATGCAAGATACGAGAGAAAGACACAGTAGAAAAAAAGTCATTCCAGGGTCTGTAGTCCCATGACCTTGCCTAAACTGTATTGATCCATCAGAGGGTTTTCTTCTGGTGGGCTGACACCTGACACTGCAATTGCAACTCACTGCTTCAGTGGCAAAATCCAAAGCAAATCTTGAGGTAGATTATTTATCTTCTTACTGAGAAATAAGCCAAATACAGCACCGTCACATATATAAGTCTTAGCCAAATTTTTGTTGGCTGTGTGGTCCCTGGAAAAGAGCTATTTTTCAAAGCCATTTGGCAGTAAAAATAAAAAGTGGAGATGACCTAGAAGGAAAGACTGAGAAGATAGGGTGCTTGTTTAATTTCAAAAAAATGTTTAGCTGTTAAAAATAGACCTTGTGATAATGTTTCCTCAGCTATTGATTTGGTGAGTAATTTTATCCCTTCTCACTTTCTAAAGGGTATTTCTGCTCAATGAATTATTCTTGGTTTGCAAATTTTTCTTAAGTGTTATGAATAGCACATGGTATTCTCTTATGGAATAAAACAATATTTCTCAAAGACATCACTAATTTGAGCAGTTCTATGTTTTTTTTATTGACCTTTGATTACCTTTCCAATATCTTTCACCTATGAGGGATTCATAACTTGAAATGATAGACTTTATTGACTTCAGTTTGACTCATGATTTTAGATTTTTTCTTCTCTCAGTATACATATAATCTCAATGTTTTGGAAGTTTGGAAGTTTTTAACTTTTTTGAATAGGCACTTTTGCCCCTTGTTATTAAATTTTTCTTGAATTCCAATAATACGAATATTTTCTATTTGATAATACCATAGTTTTGTTACTTACCTGTATCCATGACAAAAAAAAACATTTAAATGGAAGGATTGATTTTTTTCTTTATTTTATCTTTTTATTTTAAGGATTAATTTTGTACACAGTTTGAAGATATAGTTCACAATGGCAAGAAAGCTATGGAAAAAGGAAAATAATATTGTTGGTTACATTGAATCCACAGTCACTATTTGACATGGATAAATACTGGTGATATTCAAAGATTCTCCTTCTGTATTCAGTACAGATTCTCTATATATGGATGATAACTGTACATATTCTAGTTAAGCCTTCCATGCTCAGGAAAATCTCTCTAGAAATTCCTTCACAGATAATTCCCAATGTATGTATTTTGGGGAAATTTGAATTTTGTAATGTTGACAATGAAATTTATCTGCCACTAATACATTTTTTCTTCCTTCTTTCTTTTCTTTCTCTTTCTGCATCATCGTTATTTTTTATTTAAATTTAATTCAAAATATTTAAATTTAATTCAAATATTTTTTCATGCAACCTAATTTTCCTTGAATATGATGTATGTCACTATTTATGCCATGAATTGTATCATGCTTCTAATTTTGGTGAATGTTTTTTAGCTCAATATTTTCTATTGGATATCTTCAATTGTGTTCACTTATTTGGTAAATGTTTTCATTAAAATATCAAAATTTATCTCTCTTACTGTATCAAATACATTATGCTTCATTTTGCCTCACTGGGAAATACCCATAATAATGCTCAGTTTCTGACACATTTTTGAAAATATGTGAATTAAGGGTTTGTTGTAAGACCTCGATTCATATGTCATAGTCATAGTGTCATAAGATCAATGAAAGAGAGCCGGGCGGTGGTGGCTCAGGCCTTTAATCCCAGCACTCGGGAGGCAGAGGCAGGCGGATCTCTGTGAGTTCGAGACCAGCCTGGTCTACAGAGCTAGTTCCAGGACAGGCTCCAAAGCCGCAGAGAAACCCTGTCTCGAAAAACCAAAAAAAAAAAAAAAAAAAATCAATGAAAGAATAAGAAGGTAATTATTCCAGTCTTCCTCATTTTTTTTACTTTGTACTAGTTTTTCCAGAAATTATAAGCTATTTATTTTCATTGGCATAATAATTCCATTATTTTAGCACTATATGACAATCATATCTGTATTTGCATGGAATCTGCTTTGGTTCAGTGTTAAATGGAAATATGGAGCAAACATGATCCTTGTGTTTTTCAGAAATGAAGGAGTGTCTTTAAAGAAAACTCTGTCCTTACATGCTTTCCTCTGTTTAAGATAAGGTAGGATACCTTTTGTAGAGTTACCAGAAAGTTCAGACAGCAAACCTTCTATCCAGCTGTGGGAATCACCATGGTTAAACCAAGCCTCTACTACATCACCCTTGTGACAATAAAATTAGCAAAACTGAGATTCATCATGTGCACATAACAGCTAAGTTTACCACACTATGAAATAACAAACACAACTATGACATTTAGAGTTTTATAAAGTAACAGTATTGATAGACCAAACCTTTATGTATCAAAAGTGGAGTTATTGAAAGAGATTACTGGTTGTGGTCTGGCTAGTCAAACAATGACTTGGCTTTTCTCCATAAAAATCTACAATGGAATCCAAAAGACATGGGTTCTAATGCCACTTTAGTAATGTTTCTGCAGCAGGGTGGATGACATTTAGCATTGAATATGAGTACTGTCCACCAAAATTTGTGGCCAAAATTTAGGGTGGGACCAAATGCCTGAAATGGTTCATACTTTGGGTTAATCTTCTTTTTTTTTTAAGATTTATTATGTATACAATGTTCCTCCTTCATGTACACCTCTATGCCAGAAGAGGGCAACAGATTTCATTACAAATGGTTATGAGCCATCATGTGGTTGCTGGGAATTGAACTCAGGACCTCTGGAAGAGCAGTCAATGTGCTTAACCTCTGAGCCATCTCTCCAGCCCCTGGGTTAATCTTCTTATCTCTAATAATTTTATAAAAAAAAATTTCTTCACAGGTCTACTTATCTGCTTGGGTTTTAGTTAATTCTAGGTTTAGTTAAAATGATAGACATTAGCCATCACAGTGGCTCATACTTTTAGGACCTCACTAATGGTGAGATACTGCCTGAAGTATACAATTGATGGTAGATGAAATATTACCCTGGTAGACTTAGGACATATATTTCTTCTCAGACTTGAGCTGTTCCAGAGGCACTATCCTTAGACAGAACTGGAGATGGGAACATTTCCTGTTTCTTAGTGTTAAATTGAATGAGCTCAGCACTATATTCCAAGGAAAGTCTTTTATTACAATCTTCTTATGTCAACATGGAATTTAATTATTGTACCATTTTAAACTATCAAGTGATAGAATAGGGCTAGTAAAAGAAGTTTTTTTTGTTGTTATCTAGATTAATACTAACTTAAGTTTGACCTGCAGGTAGAAAAGTTTTCACTTGATGCAATATGTGAGCCTATAGAGACATCAGTTTTTGCTATTCACTTTATGTGTCTCATGAGAATAAGCATATTAATGGTCTCTTAGATAATTTCCTATGATAGTATTTACTTCCTATTACACACAGAATAGACTGTTATACACTCTTGTAGCTGAAATGAAAGAATATTTGTGTATAAAATTTATTTTGTGCCTGACATATTTCTTGAAACTTAGGCCTTAACTATCCATTGAAGACATACAGGTTTAATGAGTTTTGATTTCATCATGTGTCTGGTTCTGGGTTTCAAATGTAATGTCTGAATGAAATTCATTTTTCATCTTCTAAGTAGAAAGCTACTCCTTCTGTGCTGGGATATTTACAGTTAGACTCATGGAGTGTCATAGGCCTCTTTCTACTTCCTGCCTTCTCCAGTGCATCTATTATTTCTGTTATATTGAAAACACTGTTGTCTCTCATTGGCTTTCTTTGCCATTGTTCTTGTTGTATGTGAATAGCTCATTATTCTTATTTTTCAGTGTAGTTCTTGACCATACCCATGTGACAAATACTTTAATTCTAAAAAAGGGTACTTTCTTCAGTTTTTATAAAATGGAAATTAATTTTTTTAATGAATTTTGATTCATAATCCCTCAATTTATTCCTTTTCCTCTGTGGGACTTCAGTTACCTGGGTGTATTGGACAAGAAAAGTCTAATTTTTTACCTGCTTGCGAACTATGCTGAGTAAAACAGAGACCTTTTTTTTTCCAGCAGACCCCATACAGTGTAGCAAGTAATATTTAATATGTTTTAAAAAAATTCTAGTCTGATGCTGTGTCTTCTTAGGGCCCCAGTCCCAGCATCTCCCCCTCAGTCTATTGTAACAATGTAAATGAATGCAGACAGATTGTAAAAATATATACAGCTTTAATGGGGAAATAGACTTACAGAACCACCATTACTGTGGAGACCAGGAAAGCAGAAGGGGCACACAGGCTCCTGCTACACCGATTTATAAGTAAACATTTGCCCAAGGCGAACACACCCCCTAAGGGAATGGGCTTATTCCTATATCTCCCCCTTTTGTCTAAATAAGACAGAACTAAACAAAATACAACTATATACTATAATAACAAATAATAAATATAACAAACAATATTGAGAACAAAAGTTTTGCTAAACATATTATCTCAAGGAGTCTAAATAATATAGAGAGTAACTACAATTATATAATCTTCAACTCGGTCAAATATCTGAGAATGGAATAAATATTAATTAACAAACGAGAGATATCCAAAATGTGCAACACATGACAGAGACAACTGACTTCCTGGGGCAATCACCCAAAGTCTCGTTTGCAATGTTGAGTCAACCAAATTTGGCAAAGGCCTAACATAACTGACATACCATTATTAAAGGCAAGGAACTTTCTTAGAATTATCCTACCCTGTCTTGGCAAGATAAGAAAATCCTGTTTCATATCTTTGTCAGTAGTTGAGGTATGGGCATTTATAACCCCAAGGGCAGTTCTGCCAAGAAGACAAGCTCCCAGTGAAGTGCCTTTGGTGCTCAATGTTCTCCCGGGAGTAGAGTGGCGCTGCCAGCAGTAATTGTGTCTCCTTGGCACAGAATTCTAGGTTAGATTAAAGGCCATTTTCTACAGCTCTTCGAAGAGGCTGAAGATTATACTATCTATACTAAATATAATCTCTATGTATCTAAAAGACCTGATTAACCTAAAAATAAATATGACAAACATATAATTCTCAATACCTATCTAACTTGAAGACTAAGAGAATAAACAATTATGCAATATATGAAGACAATGATCTTCACCTGTAAACAATGTCATTACATATCAAATGTAAGCAATGTTATTACATAAATAATATCAGAGGTAGAAATGTACATCGCAATATGGTAGATGTATCAATACAATATAAGCATACTCTTATACAAAAATAGAGGTAGGAACACTCACATTCAATATTCAATATATCAATACACAAGAAATAGTACCAATACAATTTTCTAAAAACGGTAAATCACAAATACCAATCATCCCATCAAACCAATTAATCCCCCCCTTTTTAAAAAATATCCCTAATTCCATAAAATATCTCCTCATCCCCTCAACCCTAATCCAACCACTAAAAGATGTCCCTAACCCTGAGGTCAAAGCCTGTTGGGAGAGGGGACATCTTCCTCTAAGATTGCTTCTAGCTGACATGGGGGCGATGTTCTTCTTAGGGGCTCCTGTGAAAGCAAATGATGATAAAATTCCCAAATTAACCTTTGACCTAAGAAAATTGTTACTAGTCTCTGAGCGTTTTGAGAAGGTCCAGCAAGAGTGTTGTCAAAAATGTGCAACATTCAAAATTGTCTCGTGCAGTTGGTACCAAAAAACAGGTCTAATATTAACACTTAAAAAAAATCATGACATCATAAAAACCAGATTGAGAGTCCGGTTTTATCCCATGCTTTTTCAGTCATAGTCCAGCTGGCCTTGGTGAGCTCCCAATGGATCAGCCCTACTGTCTCCATGGGTGGGTGCACCCCTTGTGGTCCTGGCTTCTTTGCTCATACTCTCCCCTCCTTCTGCTCCTCATTGGAACATTGGGAGCTCAGTCCGGTGCTCCAGTGTGGGTCTCTGTCTCTATCTCCATCCATCGCCAGATGAAGATTCTATGGTGATATGTAAGATATTCATCAATATGGCTATAGGATAGGGTCATTTCAGGTTCCCTATCCTCAGCTGCCCCAGGAACTAACTGCGGACATCGCCTTGGGCCCCTGGAAGCCCCTCTAGGGCCAAGTCTCTTGCCAACACTAAGATGTCTCCCTTAATTAAGATGTGTGCTTCCCTGCTCCCCTAACTAGACCAGGATTGAGGGGGGAGGACTTTGGACTTTCCACAGGGCAGGGAACCCTGACTGATCTTCAGGCTGGAGAGGGAGGGGAAGGAGAGGGGGGAGGGGGGAGGAGGGGGAGGGAAATGGGAGGCGGGGAGGAGGCAGAAATTTCTTTTTTTTTTCCAATAAAAAAAACAGATTGAGTTGATGTTGTGGGGCCCCATCGTCATCCTGGAAACTTCAAAGATTACTGTAGGAAAATTTTTTGCTTGTTATGGGAAGTTTAAACATTAACAACAAAGACATATACTGACATATAACAAAAGAAACATATATGAGGAAAGGCAAAGAAAGTTTATCAAGTATATAATTATTCTTATTCTGTCCCATTTCATGGCTCCTGACCTGAGACAGAAAATCTGAGATATCTCTTATCAACAGGCTTGGAATTGAAGAGGGACTGAGCCGTAATCCAACTCCAAAACAAGCTCTACATATTTATAAAGTAGTGTTTAATAAGACATATAAAAATCAATAATTACAGAATCTATAGAATTTTATTGTTGATCCTTAGTGGGTCATAAATAGCTTCCATCCGTCAGTAATTAAATATTCAGGGTTCCTTAAATTCTTTGTAGATGAGTATTTTCCTGTGGAGATAAGAAAAGAACCCTGCCCCAACCTATCTGTATTCCTTACCATCAGTATGCTCGCCATCCTTGTGAATGAATTGTTATTTATCTTTTCCAAGTGGCTTTTCTTCTTCAAACTGAACCTTTATTAATTTTGAAGGTATCCACAATTTTTCATCACCTGTGGAGACAAGAGCAAAACCCCTTCCCCAACGCAGCACATCTCCTGGCTTCCATTGTGAGGTCAGCACATCCTTGAAATAAACTGGTTGATTTAGTTCAATAGACTATTCCATTATCCAATGTCTTTCTGCAGCCATTGTTCCCTTCTCATTAGCGCTGAGAAAATTCAAGGTTAACAAAGCATTATATAAACTATTTCTGGGGCTGTTCTCCACCCCTTTCTGTTTGTTCAACATATCCTTCATAGTTCGATTTGATCTTTCTATGACTACTTAAATTGTAGGATTGTATGGTATACCTGTAACATGCTTGATATTGTGATAATCAAAAAACCGCTTAATTTGCCTAGAGACATAAGCAGGACCATTATCCGACTTTATTTGTGTAGGTCTACCCATGATAGCCATGACTTCTAATAAATGAGTGATTACTGAATAAGCTTTTCCTGAACTTAAAGCTGTTGCCCACTGAAAGCTTGAATAAGTGTCAATGGTGTGATGAACATATTTTAATTTACCAAATTCTGCAAAGGGGAACACATCCATCTGCCAGATTTCACTCCTTTTGGGTGCCCTTTGGATTAGCCCCTGCAGGCAGTGGCATTTGGTTATTGAAAGAGCAAGTAGGGCATTTCTTTACAAACTCCTTATCTTGTTGCCAAATAATAGAAAACTCTTTCGTCAAACCTTTGTTATTAACATGATGCTTTTTATCAAATTCAGAGGCTTGTAGCACATTACCAATAAATAATTGATCAATTTCTGCATTACTTTGTGCTAGAGGACCTGGCAGACCCGTATGGGATCGGATGTGTGTTATGTACATAGGGCAAAGCCTGTTCCTGATAAAATCTTGTACCTGGATAAACAATGAGGTTAGTTCTGTATCATCAGGTATAAATTCAGCAGTTTCATATATGTAAAATAACTCTTTCTGTGTATTGTGTATCAGTAACTATATTAATAGGTTCTTTAAAATCCCTTAGCACCATAAGAATGACATATAATTCTGCCTTCTGGACAGAATCATAAGGACTTTGTTCCACCTTACCCAAGTCTTCTGATTTGTAACCTGCCTTCCCTGATTTATTGGCGTCAGTATAGAATGTATGGGCTCCAGTTATTGGAGCATCACGGACGATTCGAGGAAGGATCTAAGAAGTTCTCTTTATGAAGTTAAGCCTCTTGCTTTTTGGATAGTTGTTATTAATGTCTCCCAAAAAATTAGCACAAGCTCTTTGCCATGGTTCATTATCTTCCCACAATTTCTTTAGTTAATCAGCAGTGAAAGGAATTATAATTTCTGCTGGGTCTATGCCTGCTAGTTGAAAATGTCTCAACTTGCCTTTAATAATTAACTCAGAGACTTTTTCCACATAAGTTTTCAGTTTATTCCTTGGTTTATTTGGTAAAAAGATCCATTCCAAGATAATATCATTTCTCTGTATTAAAATTCCTGTAGGAGAAATTTTTGATGGTAGTATGACGAGAATACAATCGAGCTCTGAATTCACTCTGTCCACATGTACCTGTTGTAATTTTTCCTCAATCATTGTCAGTTCCTTTTCTGCTTCAGCTGTTAATTCTCTGGGACTGTTTAAATCTTTATCACCATCCAAGGTTTTGTTCAAATGAATTATTAGATCAGGTGTTATCCCAATAGCTGGTCATAGACTGGAAATGCCTCCTAACAGTCTTGGGAAGTCATTAAGAGTCCTTAGGTGATCTCTTGTAATTTGTGCCTTTTTTGTCTTAATTTTTTGCAAACCTATTTTATAGCCTAAATAATTAACAGAATCTCCCCTCTGAATATTTTCAGGAGCAATTTGCAATCCCCATTTAGGTAAAAGTACCTTTATTTCTTCAAACAGTCTGTTCAATGTATCCATGTTTGAATCAGATAACAAAATGTCGTCCATGTAATAATATATTATCGATTTGGGAAACTTCTTGCAGATCATTTGCATTGGTTGATTCACAAAATACTGGCACAAGGAGGGGCAATTTAGCATACCCTGGGGGAGGAGAGCCCAGTGGTACCTCCTCGAAAGATGAGAATTGTTATAAGTAGGCACTGTGAAGGCAAATTTTTCTCTATCTTCTTTCTGTAAAGGTAAAGTGAAAAAGCAATCCTTTAAATCAATAACTACGAGAGGCCATCCTTTTGGTAATAAAGAGGACAAAGGGATTCCAGATTCCAGAGGGCCCATAGGTTGAATAACCATGTTGATAGCTCTGAGATCTATCACCATTCTCCATTTACCTGATTTTTTCTTATCCACAAATACAGGAGAATTCCAAGGACTCGTAGATTCTTCTATATGTCCAGCTCTTGTACCAGCTGTTCTAAAGCCTGTAACTTTTCCTCAGCTAAAGGCCATTGCTTTGTCCATATTGGTTTCTCAGTCAACCATTTTAGAGGCAAGGCTGTTGCTATCTCTGAAGGAACATCAATTGCTTGTTCTTGAAAAGCCTGGATGGCCAGTTTTCTCCATTTGTAATATCTTTTAATATTATTCTCAGAAATATAAGCTCTAGAAGTAGCAGGAATGTTTGGGTATTCCATTGTTGTAATAGGTCACGACCCCATAAATTCATTGCAATATTGGCTACATATGGCCTTAATTTTCCTATTTGTCCCTCTGGCCCTATACATTCAACTCTTCTCGTGCTCTGCCTTACTCGAGATAGGGTTCCAATTCCCAGGAGCTGAACATTTACATTCTGAAGAGGCCAATACAGTTGTCAAGATTCTGGGGTAATTATACTTACATCAGCACCTGTGTCCAGCAGGCCAGTAATAAAAATCCCATTTACACACACTTTCAGCTTAGGTCTTTGATCATTTATAGAAGTTTGCCAAAACACATCTATTTCATCTTTCTGATCAGTATTGCTTGTAACAGTAGGCATGGGGCTTTCTAATTGTCCTGATGAGGCACGTTCTCTGCAGAAACTGGAAATGACTGAACCATGTTTGCAAGGGGGCCTGTGAGGCCCCACTCACGTTTCCCATCTGTATCAGGTTGCCTTGTGTATCCCTTGTAGACCTGCATTCATTCTTCCAATGTCTGCCTTTTCCACATCTTCTACATAAACCTGAAGGCTGAGTCCTCTTATTTCTTTTATTTCTAGAATATGCATTATTATTATTTCTGAAAGTCCGTTGTCTACAATTCCTTTTCATATGAACCATTTTGCCACAATTAAAATATTTGGTTTCTGGTGTCTCCTTTTACCATTGGAAATTTCTTCTTCTACCCATGCTTCAGTGCCATAGTCAAATGTATTCAGTGTATGCAAGACCCATTTTTCCAAGGGCACTCATCTGAGCTTTAAAGGCCCCCAAACCCTTTTGCATTCCACATTGCATTTGACTCATTCATTATATGCCTTGCTTTTGGGTCAGATATCCCTCTTTGTACAGTCTTATTTAGTCTTTGTAAAAAGTCACTAATGGGTTCTTTCTGACCCCGTTTTACTCTGACAAATGATTCCATTCTCTGTCCTGGGTCTTGTACCCTGTCCCAAGCCCTTAAGGCTGTTGTAGTACACACGGAGAGTGTGTTTTCATCCAAATTAGCTTGTTCCTGAGAGTCAGAAAAGAGCCCTTCACCCAGAATTTTATCTAGGGAAATGTCAATTCCCTTCACTTTTTTCTGCTGTTCTAAAAGTCTAGCCTCTTGCCTGAATAAACATTTCCATGTCAATTGTGGTCCACTCTCAAGAACCTCAGAGCTCAGCTGGAGCCAGTCCGAGGATTTGCTCTGCTTGTCGTGGCCCAAGATTTTAGCATCTCTTTAACAAAAGAGGAGTGCATCCCAAAAGTCATGACAGCCTGTTTAATTTCTTTGAGATCATTCATACGGACAGGCTCTCATGTAACTTCCTTGATGACCCTATGGTTTCTGGAACCAATCATCTTCTCTGTTGTGGAAAGGCAGGTAGAGCTGAAAGTAGAGCTTTGTGGAAATTGTCCCGGAGAGATGTAGTTAAAATTTGCCTTTCTACCCTTTGCTCTTCTTCATCAGAATTTAGAAATTCCTCAATCTTTTCAATTCTATTCACCATTGCCTTCTGCATTCTCCTGTCCAGAATTATGTTCCGAAGCCTTCATTGAGGATTTTAAAGTATGAAGTTTGTCCATTAGAGATAACATCTCATCTTTGGACATAATTTTTATGGCATAAACCATGCCTTCTTGTATTGACAATCTTTCCGCCAATCTGTCATAAGCTTTAGACAAAATCCGTTTGTCACATTCAGCAGTTTTTGATTCTCTCAGTTAATGTTTCAGTTCCTATAGAAAGGGACTGAAGCTTACGATCCAAATCATCTGTTCCCTCTTCCATAGTAATGAATTTCTTCTTAACATCAGCCTGTACCTTTTCTAAATTTTGCTCAGTTGATCAAATCATGTTAAACAAAGATCTGTTCTCTTCCTGGAGAACTTCAAACTGATTCTTTTTTTTTTTATTAGAAAAAAAAAAGCAATTTCTGCCTCCTCCCCGCCTCCCATTTCCCTCCCACTCCTCCCTCTCTCCTCCTCCTCCCCCCACTCCTCCCCCCTCCCTCTCCAGCCTGAAGAGCAGTCAGGGTTCCCTGCCCTGAGGAAAGTCCAAAGTCCTCCCCCCTCAATCCTGGTCTAGGAAGGTGAACATCCAAACTGGGTAGGCTCCCACAAAGCCAGAGCATGAAGTAGGATCAAAACCCGGTGCCATGGTCCTCGGCTTCTCAGCAGCCCTCATTGTCCGCCAAATTCAGAGAGTCCGGTTTTATCCCATGCTATTTCAGTCAGAGTCCAGCTGGCCTTGGTGAGCTCCCAAAGAATCAGCCCCACTGTCTCCACGGGTGGGCGCACCCCTTGTGGTCCTGACTTCTTTGCTCATATTCTCCCTCCTTCTGCTCCTCATTGGGACTTTGGGAGCTCAGTCCAGTGCTCCAGTGTGGGTCTTTGTCTCTATCTCCATCCATCGCCAGATGAAGATTCTATGGTGATATGCAAGATATTCATCAGTATGGTTATATGATAGAGTCATTTCAGGTTCCCTATCCACAGCTGCCCCAGGAGCTAACTGGGGACATCGCCCTGGGCACATGGGAGCCCTCTAGATCCAAGTCTCTTGCCACCCCTAAGATGGCTCCCTTAATTAAGATGTGTGCTTCTCTGCTCCCCTAACCAACATTCCTTTATCCCAATCATCCCGTTTCCCCAAGATCCCCCCACCCTCCCCTTCACACATTTCTCTCCCCTTCTCCCCTTACCCCCCCCTCCCACCAAACCCCCAAGATCCCAAATTTTTGCCCGGCAATCTGGTCTACTTCCCATAACCAGGAGGATGGCTATATGCATTTCTTTGGGTTCACCTTCTTATTTAGTTTCTTAAGGGTATCAAATTATAGACTCACTGACCTTTATTTATCTCTAGAAACCAATTATGAGTGAGTACATCCCATGTTCATCTTTTTGGGTCTGGGTTACCTCGCTCAGGATAGTGTTTTCTATTTCCATCCATTTGCATGCAAACTTCGCGAAGTCATTGTTTTTTACCGCTGAGTAGTATTCTAATGTATATATATTCCATACTTTCTTCATCCATTCTTCCATTGAAGGGCATCTAGATTGTTTCCAGGTTCTGGCTATTACAAATAATGCTGCTATGAACATAGTTGAACAAATGTCCTTGTCATATGATCGGGCATCTCGTGGGTATATTCCCAAGAGTGGTATTGCTGGGTCCATGGGTATGTTGATCCCAATTTTCCTGAGAAATCGCCACACTGCTCTCCAAAGTGGCTGCACAAGTCTGCACTCCCACAGCAATGGATGAGGGTACCCCTTTCTCCACAGCCTCTCCAGCAAAGGTTATCATTGGTGTTTTTGATTTTAGCAATTCTGACGGGTGTAAGGTGATATCTCAATGTTGTTTTGATTTGCATTTCCCTGATCACTAAGGAGGCTGAGCATGACCTTAAATGCCTTTTGGCCATTTGAACTTCTTCTGTTGAGAATTCTCTCTTGAGATCAGTGCCCCATTTTTTAATTGGGTTAATTAGCATTTTAAAGTCTAGTTTCTTGAGTTCTTTATATATTTTGGAGATCAGAACTTTGTCTGTTGCAGAGTTGGTGAAGATCTTCTCCCAGTCAGTGGGTTGCCTTTTTGTCTTAGTGACAGTGTCTTTTGCTTTACAGAAGCTTCTCAGTTTCATTAAGTCCCATTTATTCAATGTTGCCCTTAATGACTGTGCTGCTGGGGTTATACCTAGGAAGCGATCGCCTGTGCCAATCTGTTGTAGGGTACATCCCACTTTCTCTTCTATCAGGTTCAGTGTGTTCGGATTGATATTGAGGTCTTTGATCCATTTGGACTTGAGTTTTGTGCATGGTGATAGGTATGGGTCAATTTTCATTCTTCTACAGGTTGACATCCAGTTGTGCCAGCACCATTTGTTGAATATGCTTTCTTTCTTCCATTGTATACTTTTAGCACCTTTATCGAAAATGAGGTGTTCATAGGTTTGTGGGTTAAGATCCGGGTCTTCTACACGATTCCATTGGTCAACTTCTCTATTTTTATGCCAATACCACACTGTTTTCATTACTGTAGCTCTATAGTAGAGTTTAAAGTCAGGGATGGTAATACCTCCAGAAGTACCTTTGTTGTACAAGATTGTTTTGGTTATCCTGGGTTTTTTGTTATTCCATATAAAGTTGATTATTGTCCTTTCAAGATCCGTGAAGAATTTTAATGGGATCTTGATGGGGATAGCATTGAATCTATAAATTGCCTTTGGTAGGATTGCCATTTTTACTATGTTGATCCTCCCAATCCACGAGCAAGGGAGATCCTTCCATTTTCTGGTATCCTCTTCAATTTTTTTCTTCATGCCTTAAAGTTCTTGTCAAATAGTTCCTTCACTTCTTTGGTTAGAGTAACCCCGAGATATTTTATGCTGTTTGTGGCTATTGTGAAAGGTGATGCTTCTCTGATTTCCCTCTCTGCTTCCATATCCTTTGTGTATAGGAGGGCGACTGATTTTTTGGAGTTGATCTTGTATCCTGCCACATTACTAAAGGTGTTTATCAGCTGTAGGAGTTCTTTGGTGGAGTTTTTGGGGTCGCTTATGTAGACTATCATATCATCTGCAAATAACGAAAGTTTAACTTCTTCCTTTCCAATTCGAATCCCCTTGATCCCCTTATGTTGTCTTATTGCTATTGCTAAAACTTCAAGCACTATATTGAAGAGGTATGGAGAGAGTGGACAGCCTTGTCGTGTTTCTGATTTAAGTGGGATGGCTTTGAGTTTCTCTCCGTTTAGTTTGATGTTAGCTGTCGGTTTGCTGTAAATAGCTTTTATTATATTTAGGTATGACCCTTGTATCCCTAATCTCTCCAAGACTTTTATCATGAAGGGATGTTGAATTTTGTCAAAAGCTTTTTCAGCATCTAATGAAATGATCATATGGTTTTTTTCTTTCAGTTTATTTATATGATGGATTACATTGATAGATTTTCGTATGTTGAACCAGCCTTGCATCTCTGGGATGAAGCCTACTTGATCAGAATGGATAATTTTTCTAATGTGTTCTTGGATACGGTTAGCCAGTATTTTGTTGAGAATTTTTGCGTCAATGTTCATGAGTGAGATTGGCCTGTAATTCTCTTTCTTGGTTGAGTCTTTGTGTGGTTTTGGTATCAGAGTGACGATAGCTTCATAAAAGGAATTTGGCAATGACTCTTCTGTTTCTATATTATGAAATACCTTAAGGAGTATAGGTATTAGGTCTTCTTGGAAATTCTGGTAGAATTCTGCATTGAAACCGTCTGGTCCTGGGCTTTTTTTGGTAGGGAGGTTTTTGATAACAGCTTCTAATTCTTCGCGACTGACAGGTCTATTTAGGTTGTTCACCTGGTCCTGATTTAACTTTGGAATATGGTATTTATCTAAAAAAGTGTCCATTTCTTTTACATTTTCCAGTTTTGTGGCATACAGGCTTTTGTAGTAAGATCTAATGATTCTCTGAATTTCCTCTATGTCTGTGGTTATGTCCCCCATTTCATTTCTGATTTTATTAATTTGCAAATTCTCTCTCTGCCGTTTGATTAGTTTGGATAGGGGTTTATCAATTTTGTTGATTTTCTCCAGGAACCAGCTTTTTGTTTCATTGATTCTTTGGAATGTTTTCTGTGTTTCTATTTTGTTGATTTCAGCCCTCAGTTTGATTATTTCCAGTCTTCTACTCCTCCTAGGTGAGTCTGCTTCTTTTTTTTCTAGAGCTTTCAGGTGGGCTGTTAAGTCTCCAATGTATGCTTTCTCTGTTTTCTTTAAGTGGGCACTAAGGGCTATGAACTTTCCCCTTAGGACTGCTTTCAAAGTGTCCCATAAGTTTGAGTATGTTGATTCTTTATTTTCATTGAATTCAAGGAAGACTTTAATTTCTTTCTTTATTTCTTCTTTAATCCAGATGTGGGTCAATAGTTGACTATTCAGTTTCCATGAGTTTGCAGGCTTTCTGGGGGTAGCTTTGTTGTTGAATTCTAACTTTAGTCCGTGGTGATCTGATAAGACACAGTTGGTTATGGATTTTTTTTGTAACTGTGGAAGTTTGCTTTGTTACCGAGGATGTGGTCAATTTTTGAGAAGGTTCCATGAGCTGCAGAGAAGAAGGTATATTCTTGCCTATTTGGGTGGAATGTTCTATAGATGTCTGTTAAGTCCATTTGATTCAATACCTCCATTAATTCTCTTATTTCTCTGTTAGGTTTTTGTCTGATTGACCTGTCCATTGGTGAAAGAGGCGTGTTGAGATCTCCCACTATTAGTGTGTGCTGTTTGATGGCAGCTTTGAGTTTTAGTAGGGTTTCTTTTACATATGTGGGTGCTTTTATGTTAGGGGCATAGATATTCAGGATTGAGACCTCATCCTGATCAATTGTTCCTGTTATGAGTATAAAATATACCTCTCCATCTCTTCTGATTGATTTAAGTTTGAAGTCAACTTTGTTAGAAATTAGTATGGCCACACCTGCTTGTTTCTTAGGTCCATTTGCTTGATAAACCTTTTCCCATCCCTTTACTCTAAGTAGGTGCCTGTCTTTGTGGTTGAGGTGTGTTTCCTGTAAACAGCAGAATGTTGGATCCTGTTTGCGTATCCAATCTCTTAGCCTGTGCCTTTTTATAGGTGAGTTGAGTCCATTGATATTAAGGGATATTAATGACCAGTGGTTGCTAACTCCGGTCACTTTTTTAGCCATAGAGTTTGTGTGTTTGCTTTCTTTTAGTTGCGCTGGTAAAGGGTGTCTAGAAGTTTGAGTTATTGTGGACATTGTTGGTCTCCTTGGTTTGTGATTTTCCTTCTATTACTTTCTGTAAGGCTGGATTTGTGGCTACGTATTGTTTAAATTTGTTTTTATCCTGGAAAATTTTGTTTTCTCCATTTATAGTGAATGAAAGCTTGGCTGGGTATAGTAGTCTCGGCTTGCATCCATGTTCTCTTAGCTTCTGCAGTACATCTATCCAGGACCTTCTGGCTTTCATGGTTTCCATAGAGTAGTCAGGAGTAAGTCTGATAGGTTTACCTTTATAAGTAACTTGACCTTTTTCCTTTGCAGCTCTTAATATTCTTTCTTTATTCTGGATGTTTTGTGTTCTGATTATTATATGGCGAGGAGATGTTTTTTTTTGGTCCAGTCTATTCGGTGTTCTGTATGCTTCTTGAACCTTCAAAGGAATATCTTTCTTTAGTCTGGGAAAGTTTTCTTCTATAATTTTATTAAATATATTTTCTGAACCATTGAGCTGTACTTCTTCTCCTTCTTCTATCCCAATTATTCTTAGGTTTGGTCTTTTTATTGTGTCCCATATTTCCTGAATGTTTTGTGATGAGAATTTGTTGGTTTTATTGTTTTCTTTGATCAGTGTGTTAATTTTCTCTATGGTATCTTCAGTGTCTGACATTCTTTCTTCTAACTCTTGTAGTCTGTTGGTAGTACTTGTCTCTGTAGTTCCTGTTCGTTTACCCAGATTTTCCATCTCCAACCTTCCCTCGGTTTGTGTTTTCTTCATTACTTCCATTTCATTCTTCAGGTCTTGAACCATTTCCCTTACCTGTTTGATTGCATTTTCTTGTTTCTCTTGGTTTTCTTGGGTATCTTTGAGCGTTTTATTCATTTCCTCTACCTTTTTGTTTGTAATCTCTAATTGTATATGGCAGATTTTCACCTCCTGTTTAAGGTCTTCTATTATTTTCAAAAAATTCACTTTTGAGTCGATTTCTTCTACTTCTTCTGGAGTAGGGTGTACAATTCTTCTTATTTCGGGATCCCTGGGTTCTGGTGATGTCATGTTGCCTTTCAGGTTGTTGGAGGAATTCTTACATTGGCGCCTTCCCATCTCCTCTTTCAAATGAAGCCAAGAGAGGCCTGGTTTCTTGGTCCAGTCTTTGATGTGACTGAGTCTCTGGGTGTATCTCTTCAGTGTGGAAGCAGGGACCGTCCTGCTGAGCTTGAACTCCCCAGTGATGTCTCTCCTGGCAGCCGGTTCTGATCTCCCTGCTGCTTGGCTGTCCCACGAACAAAGGGCCGAGCCTGCTGCCGCAGGGCAGGCAGGCCACCTAGACAAAGGAGCCACTACCCTCCCGGTTGCCCCCCCAATTCGGACCCCGTCCCAGCGCCCAAACAGGCTGAGCTGGGATCTGTTGTGTGGTTCAAAGAGGGGAGGGGGGTCAGAGGGGGTGGGGGAGGGCCATGGATGCTAGCTGGGTGGGATAGGAATAGAGAGGAAGTATCTGGCAGTATAGCCCCTGCAGACTGCCCAGGGAGTGCAGGAGGGGCGAGGAACGTCTGAGTTCCCTGTCCCGGGCTGCCGCCACGGTCAGAAACTCACTCACCCGAGTGATGTCTCTCCTGGCACCCGGATCTGGTCTCCCCGCTGCTTAGGTGTCTCACGAACAAAGGGCCGAGCTTGCTGCCGCAGGGCAGGCAGGCCACCTAGACAAAGGAGCTACCACCCTCCCGGTTGCCCTCCCAATTCGGACCCTGTCCCAGCGCCCAAACAGCCAAACTGATTCTTGAGATGATTTTTGTAATTCTCAATTGTTTTTAAGTGTTCAACCTCTGCCTTAAGAATCATGGATTTATCTCATAAAGACTTTAGCATATTTCTATTATCAAACCATATAGTGCCAAGGAAAACTACGATTCCCAGAAGGATCCATAGACGTGGGGTGACAGACACTTCTTCTAAATTTTCCCACATGGTACAATCAAAAAAAAAAACTGTTAAAGTCTTGAATGGTAATGTTTTCAGACATTTTATTTATAAAAGAAAATATTTTACCTGCAATGACTGGTTCCTGCCAGTGGTGGCAAAAGAAATGCTCTTGAGTCCACGTTGCCAAAGCCAAAGCAGGTCTGAAACAACTCAAAACCGAAAGTTATTGTTCTTCCTGAGGAGTTAGAATGGTTGCTGAAGGGGTCACTTTGTTTCAGACCAAATCTGCTGCTGTGGTGGCTTTTGTTGAAAAACTAGAGGCACTTGAGCTGCTGCTAATTCAGTCAGCGGGATTCCACTGCAAACTTAGCCAAAGCAGGCAGGGAGAGGTTAATTGCTCCAGTGAGCAGGCAGGGTGGAATGTGTGGCCAAGTGTATCTCGGACTCGGCACTAGGGCCTGAGTCACGAACTACAAAACGGCACCCTGGAGCATGCTGTGTTAGCTAGCGGGCTACATGCTTGAGTCCAATTGCACTTCCTGAGCTCCGGTAGCTAATCTCCCTTGCAAAGGCTGGGAAAGATCAAGCTTGCCCCCCCCCCCTGCCAGAGCGGGGGCAAAATAGCTCGTTGTTGGACGCCAAAATGTATGCAGACAGATTGTAACAATATATATATATAGCTTTAATGGAGAAATAGACTTACAGAACCACTGATTCTGTGGAGACCAGCAAAGCAGAAGGGGCGCCCGGGCTCCAGCTCGCCTGATTTATAAGTAAACATTTGCTGGAGGTGAACACGCCCCCTAAGGGGCTGGGCTTATTCCTACAGTCTATTGTACTGCTTTGAATCTTTTACTTGACCTCTGGGAACTTTGCTCTCCTTGTCAAAAATGGGCTGTTAAGAGCTGTTAAGAAAGTAAAGTAAAATGAGGCAGCCATCTCCCCTATCCAAATGCAATTCCATGCTTATAAAGGAATGACACAAGTATGCATAAAAATTCCTCAAAGTTCTCTAACAGTTTAACTGTTATGCTAACTTTACAGTGCCATACATAGATTATACTAAGCACAACAAAATTGTTTGAGGAGAATAACTCAGTTTTACATAATTTCCTTTATACAGTTCTTATAACAGGAATCAAATAGTATATATTATAGTACCACATATATTGAATTTATTAGCTAATATCAAAATCAAGCATAATAAAGTGTCATAAATCAAAATATTACATGTTGTTTTATTTTTCATGTGTTTACTTTATAGCTGCTGTTTTTCTTTGTATAATTTAAATTATCCACTTTTCCTTTTATATTGATCTACCCACTATAAGGAAGAATTAATTGCTGATGATTTTTTTTTTGATTATTCCTCAATTTTCAACTATGTCAGTTCTTTCGGATCTATGATTTTGTTGGGTAGATTCTTCAATAGCAGAGTAATTAGTATTATATATGCCACTCATTTGCTTTCTTCCATCCCCATATGTTTTTATGTACTGCTAATTGTTCATCTTAATTTAGGGTCTATTATTCCATAGTGTAATCTTACTCTTCATATATTAAAATTTTATATATAACTTTTAAATTCAGTTCTTGAATATGCAGTTTCTCTGTAGCACATTGATGATATTTTTGATAGTATAGAATGTTAGTTTTCATTTAACAAGGAGGTTTTTACTCATTACACCTTCAGAAATTGTTCTGGTTTTCATTTTGTTCTTGATGATTTTATGTGTTCGATGGAAATTATAACTTCCTAATTTTTCCATATTTTCCCTTTTCTTTATATCAGGTAATCTCAATGGAAATATTTTAATAAGTCAGTGCACTATATATTTTAGTAAAAATATGATCACTGAATTTCTATTATTGTACTTTTGAACTCAAAATTTCTGTGATTATTATTTTTTTATTGAGAAAAGGGAAAAAAAGTTTCCACCTCCTCCCAGCCTCCTATTTTCCCCCCTCCTCCCACCCTTCTCCCCCAACTACTCTCCCCCTTCCTCTGCAGTCCAAAGAGCAGTCAGGGTTCCCTGCCTGTGGAAAGTTCAAGGTCCGCCCCTGTCCGTAAATGTCTACGAAGGTGAACATTCAAACTGGCTAGGCTCCCACAAAGCCAGAATATGAAGTAGGATCAAAACCCCGTGCCATTGTCCTTGGCTTCTCATCAGCAATCATTGTTCGCCATGTTCAGAGAGTCCGGTTTTATCCCATGGTTTTTCCATTTACAGTCCAGCTATCCTTGGTGAGCTTCCAATAGATCAGCCCCACTGACTCAGTGGGTGGGTGCACCCCTCGTGGTCCTGACTACCTTGCTCATGTTGTCCCTCCTTCTGCTCCTCATTGGGACCTTGGGAGCTCAGTCCAGTGCTCCACTGTGGGTCTCTGTCTCTATCTCCACCCATCACCAGATGAAGGTTCTATGGTGATATACAAGACATTCGTCAGTATTGCTATAGGATGGGGTCATTTCAGGTTCCCTATCCTCAGCTGCCCCAGGAACTAACTGGGGACATCACCCTGGGCTCCTGGGAGCCACTCTAGGTTCAAGTCTCTTGCCAACCCTAAGGTGGCTCCCTTAACTAAGATTTGTGCTTCCCTGCTCCCCTATCCAACCTTCCTTTATCCCAATCATACTGTTTCCCCAAGTTCTCCCCATCCTCTCCTTCTCACTTTTCTCTCCCCATCTCCCTTTACCTGCATCACACCCCACCCGGAAGATCCCAATTTTCTCTCCGGCAATTTTGTCTACTAACCATAGCCAAGAGGATAACTACATGTTTTTCCTTGGGTTCACCTTCTTATTTAGCTTCTTTAGGATCACCATTTATAGACTCCCTGATCTTTATTTATGGCTAGAAACCAATTATGAGTGAGTACATCCCATGTTCATCTTTTTGGATCTGGGTTACCTCACTCAGGATAGTGTTTTCTATTTCCATCAATTTGCATGCAAAATTCGAGAAGTCATTGTTTTTTACCACAGTGTAGTACTCTAATATGTATATATTCCACACTTTCTTCATCCATTATGCTATTGAAGGGCATCTAGGTGGTTTCCAGGTTCTGGCTATTACAAAGAATACTGCTATGAACATAGTTGAACAAATGCTTTTGTCATATGATAGGTCATCTCTTGGGTATATTCCCAAGAGTGGTATTGCTGGGTCCAGGGGTAGGTTGATGCCGAATTTCCTGAGAAATCACCACACTGGTTTTCAAAGTGGCTGCACAAGTTTGCATTCCCACCAGCAATGAATGAGGGTACCCCTTCTTCCATCACCTCTCCAGCAAAGGCTATCATTGGTGTTTTTGATTTTAGCCATTCTGACAGGTGTAAGATGATATCTCAAAGTTGTTTTGATTTGCATTTCCCTGATCGCTAAGGAGGTTGAGCATGACCTTAAGTGTCTTTTGGCCATTTGAGCTTCTTCTGTTGAGAATTCTCTGTTCAGTTCAGTGCCCCATTTTTTAATTGGGTTAATTAGCATTTTAAAGTCTAGTTTCTTGAGTTCTTTATATATTTTGGAGATCAGACCTTTGTCTGTTGCGGGGTTGCTAAAGATCTTCCCCCAGCCATTAGGTTGCCTTTTTGTCTTAGTGACATTGTCCTTTGCTTTACAGAAGCTTCTCGGTTTTAGTAGGTCTCATTTATTAAATGTTGCCCTTAAGGTCTGTGCTGCTAGGGTTATATATAGGAAGTGATCTCCTGTGCCAATCTGTTGCAAGGTACTTAACACATTCTCTTCTATCAGGTTCAATGTGTTCACACTGATATTGAGGTCTTTGATCCATTTGGACTTGAGTTTTGTGCATGGTGATAGATATGGGTCTATTTTCATTCTTCTACAGGTTGACAGGCAGTTGTGCCAGCACCATTTGTTGAAGATGTTTTCTTTCTTCCATTGCATACTTTTAGCTCCTTTATCAAAAATGAGGTAATCATAAGTTTGTGGGTTAAAATTAGGGTCTTCTATATGATTCCCTTGGTCAACTTCTCTATTTTTATGCTAATACCACCCTGTTTTCATTACTGTAGCTCTGTAATAGAGTTTGAAGTCAGGGATGGTAATGCCTCCACAAGATCCTTTATTTTAGAGGATTGTTTTTGCTATCCTAGGTTTTTTGTTTATCCATATAAAGTTGATTATTGTCCTCTCAAGATCTGTGAAGAATTTTGATGGGACCTTGATGGGAATTGCATTGGATCTATAAATTGCCTTTGGTAAAATTGCCATTTTTACTATGTTGATCCTCCCAATACAAGAGCGAGGGAGGTCCTTCCATTTTCTGGTATCCTCTTCAATTTCTTTCTTCAGTGCCTTAAAGTTCTTGTCAAATAGATCTTTCACTTCCTTGGTTAGAGTTACCCCAAGATATTTTATGCTGTTTGTGGCTATTGTGAAAGGTGATGCTTCTCTGATTTCCCTCTCTGCTTCCATATCCTTTGTGTATAGGAGGGCGACTGATTTTTTGGAGTTGATCTTGTATCCTGCCACATTACTAAAGGTGTTTATCAGCTGTAAAAGTTCTTTGGTGGAGTTTTGGGGGTCACTTATGTAGACTATCACATCATCTGCAAATAACGAAAGTTTAACTTCTTCCTTTCCATTTTGAATCTTCTTGATCCCCTTGTGTTGTCTTATTGCTATTGCTAGAACTTCAAGCACTATATTGAAGAGGTATGGGGAGAGTGGACAGCCTTGTCATGTTCCTGAGTTCAGTGGAATGGCTTTGAGTTTCTCTCCATTTAATTTGATGTTAGCTGTAGGCTTGCTGTATATAGCTTTTATTATATTTAGGTATGACCCTTGTATCCCTAATCTCTCCAAGACTTTTAGCATAAAGGGATGTTGAATTTTGTCAAATGCCTTTTCAGCATCTAATGAAATGATTATATGTTTTTTTTTTCTTTCACCTTATTTATATGATGGATTACATTGGTAGATTTTCATATGTTGAACCAGCCCTGCATCTCTGGGATGAAGCCTACTTGATCAGAATGGATAATTTTTCTAATGTGTTCTTGGATTCAGTTTGCCAGTATTTTGTTGAGGATTTTTACATCGATGTTCATGAGTGAGATTGGCCTGTAATTCTCTTTCCTGGTAGAGTCTTTGTGTGGTTTTGGTATCAGAGTAACTGTAGCTTCATAAAAGAAATTTGGTAATGACTCTTCTGTTTCTATATTGTGAAATACTTTAAGGAGTATAGGTATTAGGTCTTCTTGGAAGTTCTTGTAGAATTCCGCATTGAAACCATCTGGTCCTGGGCTCTTTTTGTTATGGAGGTTTTTGGGTTTTTGATAACAGCTTCTAATTCTTCGCGACTAACAGGTCTATTTAGGTTGTTTACCTGGTCCTGGTTTAACTTTGGTATATGGTATTTATCTAAAAAAGTGTCCATTTCTTTTATATTTTCCAGTTTTGTGGCATACAGGCTTCTGTAGTAAAATCTAATGATTCTCTGAATTTCCTCTGTGTCTGTGGTTATGTCCCCCATTTCATTTCTGATCTTATTAATTTGCATATTCTCTCTCTCCCATTTGATTAATTTGGAAAAGTATTTATCAATCTTGTTGATATTTTCTAGGAACCAGCTTTTTGTTTCATTGATTCTTTGGATTATTTTCTCTTTTTCTAATTTGTTGATTTCAGCCCTCAGTTTGATTATTTTCAGTCTTCTACTCCTCCTGGGTGAGTCTGGTTCTTTTTTTTTTCTAGAGCTTTCAGGTGGGCTGTTAAGTCTCCAATGTGTGCTTTCTCTGTTTTCTTTAAGTGGGCACTTAATGCTATGAACTTTCCTCTTAGGACTGCTTTCATAGTGTCCCATAAGTTTGAGTATGTTGTTTCTTTATTTTCATTGAATTCAAGGAAGACTTTAATTTCTTTATTTTTTCCTTAATCCAGGTATGGTTCAGTAATTGACTGTTTAATTTCCATGAGTTTGTCGGCTTTCTAGGGGTAGCCTTGTTGTTGAATTCTAACTTTAATCCATGGTGATCAGATAAGACACAGGTGGTTACTATTACTTTTTGTAACTGTGGAAGTTTGCTTTGTTACCGAGTATGTGGTCAATTTTCAAGAAGGTTCCATGAGCTGCAGAGAAGAAGGTATATTCTTTCCTATTTGGGTGGAATATTCTATAGATTTCTGCTAAGCCCAATTGATTCATTACCTTCATTAATTCTCTAATTTCTCTGTTAGGTTTCTGTCTGATTGACCTGTCCATTGGTGAGAGAGGAGTGTTGAAGTTTCCTACTATTAGTGTGTGCAGTTTGATGGCTGCCTTGAGTTTTAGTAATGTTTCTTTTACGTAAGTGGGTGCTTTTATATTAGGGGCATAGATATTCAGGATTGAGACTTCCTCCTATTGAATTGTTCCTGTTATGAGTATAAAATGTTCCTCTCCGTCTCTTCTGATTGATTTAAGTTTGAAGTCAACTTTGTTAGAAATTAGTATGGCCACACCTGCTTGTTTCTTAGGTCCATTTGCTTGATAAGCCTTTTCCCAGCCCTTTACTCTGAGTAGGTGCCTGTCTTTGTGTTTGAGTTGTGTTTCTTGTAAACATCTGAATGTTGGATCCTGTTTTCATATCCAATCTCTTAGCCTGTGCCTTTTTATAGGTGAGTTGAGCTTATTAACATTAAGTGAAATTACTGACCAGGGGTTGTTAATTCCGGTCACTTTTTTAGTAGTAGAGTTTGTGTGCATACATTCTTTGAGTTGCACTGGTGAAGGGTCTCTAGATGTCTGAGTTATTGTGGTCATTGTTGGACTCCTTGGTTAGTGATTTTCCTTCTATTACTTTCTGTAAGGCTGGATTTGTGGCTACATATTGTTTAAATTTCTTTTTATCCTGGAAAGTTTTGTTTTCTCCATTTATAGTGAATGAAAGCTTGGCTGGGTATAGTAGTCTGGGCTTGCATCCATGGTCTCTTAGTTTTTGAAGTACATCTATCCAGGACCTTCTAGCTTTCATGGTTTCCATAGAGAAGTCAGGTGTCAGCCTGATAGGTTTTCCTTTATAAGTAACTTGGCCTTTTTCCTTTGTGGCTCTTAATATTCTTTCTTCATTTTGTTTGCTTTGTGTTTTGATTATTATGTGGTGGCGAGGTTTTTTTTTTTTTTTTTTGATCCAGCCTATTTGGTGTTCTGTATGCTTCTTTAACTTTCATAGGTACATCTTTCTTTAGATTGGGAAAGTTTTCTTCTATAATTTTATTAAATATGTTTTCTGGACCTTTGAGCTGCCTTTCTTCTCCTTCTTCTACTCCAATTCTTCTTAGGTTTGGTCTTTTTATTGTGTCCCATATTTCCTTAATGTTTTGTGATGAGAGATTGTTGGACTTGCTGTTTTCTTTGAACAGTGTGTTTATTTTCTCTATGTTATCTTCAGAATCTGAGATTCTTTCTTCTTTCTCTTGTATTCTGCTGGTTATGCTTGTTTCTGAAGTCTCTATTCGTTTACCTAGATTTTCCATGTCCAGCTGGCCCTGTTTATGTTTTCTTCTTTGCCTCCATTTCAATTTTCAAGTCTTGAACTGTTTCCATTATCTGTTTATGATTTGTACTCCTTCTAGTTGGCACTGAAGTCTTTTGTCAGTCCAGCATTGTACTTATCTGCACATAATTTTTCTTATATATTTTGAAACAGTGAAATATTTTTCCATTAGCAATTTCTGTTTATGTGCTTGTTCATGTCTGGGTGGTATATGTGGATGTACATATATAATGCACTATTTATAGTTGTGTTTTAACTGTAATTAGTTCCCCAGTACAAACTTCAAGATCATACAAATAGGAAAATTCATGGTTGCTTTTTCAAATTTTATGAGCAGGTTTCTGTTGTTCATATATGAATATAATTTTAGAGACCCACACGTATTAAAAAAGACTTGAAAAGATGGGTTCTGTAAGTGATTTCCTCTTTATTTTAATAAAAAGGAATGTGAAAGAAATTTTATGAAGGGCCATGATTACATTACATTTCAGGTAAGTGGTTTGTTATAACACATATATGCCTTGATGGAAAAACTTTTCTAGGGCATATAGTTGTGGATTAAATATCAGAAATACTCCAGGAAAACTCTTCCAGGGATCAGAAAGGTATACACGTGAAACTTACACAAGAAATGACATTTTTGTCGAAATACAAGCATATCTGGTTTCCATTTATAAGTGCAAGTCAACTGGCTTTGAATAAAGGGAACAGGTTAAAACACTGCTTAGCAAATCAATATTCAAAAGTTATTATTGAACTAATTTCTGTGCACTAATTTATGTTGTTCATGCCTGCTACGTAGGCAAGGTTGGCCTGAATATTATAGAAATACCCTTGCCTCTGCTTTCTGAGTACCATCATTATTCTTCATCTAAACTGAATTTTTTCAAAAAATATTTAACTGACAAATCTGATGTAGTCTTTATTAATGATCTATAAATTTCTTAATCAAGTTGTAAGTAAGATAAACTATCATGTCTATTTATAGTCTTTTACATGTCAATGTCATATTTTCCAATGATCTTTTTTCCAAGGTTGTCTTTTAGTCTGCTCTTTCCATGAATATACATGTTTGACAACATAAGATAAGCCAGACACAGAAAGATAAACACCTCATGATCTCTTTCACATGTAGAATCTAAAGCATTTCATCTCATAGGAAGAGAACATCAAATATTTTTAACAGATGTTATTCGATGAGTGGAAAGAGGGGAATGAAGAATCTGCAAAACACACAGTTATATTTAAATAAGATGAGCTATATTCCTTTATGAATACGTATGAATATACAATATTATTGTCTTACTTTTTATTTTTATTACAATTTTATGATTAGGAAATTTTGTTTTGGCTACAAACATATAAATCTTTACCACGTTGTATGCTAATGTATTTTATTTTCAACACTATTTATATTATTGTTTTGAGAATATTCAATTACAGATAATCTCACATGTCTTCCAAATCTACTTTGACATTTCTTATTTCTTCTTTCACGTTCTTTCTCCAGAGACTGCAGTGATAATTAATGTATTTTATTTTTAATAAACAATAAATAAATTCATTGACAAGCAAATAAGCAAGCTTTTTTGTGTGTTTGTTCTCTATGTTTTAAAATAATTGAGGCAGACTTCAGAAGCTGTTGACAAATGCTTTGTCTTCCCTTAAATTGCAGACTTTTTCTCACATCTACAGTCATTGTACTTTTCAAACATTGCATATATGCTCCCATGTGTTTATAGTTACACAAATATTTGAATTTTTTCTTCATTATATTTCTTACACAACATTTTAGGTTTTATTTAAGTAAATTTTAAGTATAATTCAAAGACAGCATAGTTTATGTTTAGGAAAAAATAAATGATGACATATAAAAGGGTATAATTTCATTTTAATTACTGTTGAGAATACAGAGAAGAAAGTACAAAGACAGATTTTTTTTCTCTGATGGACTCCTAAGCAAATGTTTTCAAATGGTCTATTTGGGATGTACGCACTCATATTTGGTTTCTAGCCATAAATAAAGGATATTGAGCCTATAATTTGTGATCCTAGAGAAGCTAAATAAGAAGGTGAACCCAACGAAAAACATATAAGCATCCTCCTGAATATTAACCATCATCAGGCGATGAAAGGAGACAGAGACAGAGACCCACATTGGAACACCGGGCTGAAATCTCAAGGTCCAAATCAGGAGCAGAAGGAGAGAGAGCATGAGCAAGGAACTCAGAACTGCGAGGGGTGCACCCTCACACTGAGACAATGGGGCTGTTCTATCGGGAACTCAACAAGGCCAGCTGGCCCAGGTCTGAAAAAGCATGGGATAAAACCGGACTTGCTGGACATAGCGGACAATGAGGACTACTGAGAACTCAAGAACAATTGCAATTGGTTTTGATCCTACTGCACGTACTGGCTTTGTGGGAGCATTGTCAGTTTGGATGCTCATCTTACTAGACCTGGATGGAGGTGGGTGGTCCTTGGACTTCCCACAGGGCAGGGAACCCTGACTGCTCTTTGGATTGACAAGGGGAACTTGATTGGGGGAGGGGGAGGGAAATGGGAGGCAGTGGTGTGGAGGAGGCAGAAATCTTTAATAAATAAATAAACACAAACAACAACAACAAAAAACAAACTGAGACCAAAACATTAAAAAATATTCTGTTTGAATCTGTCATAGCTACTCAATGTGAACATTCTAATAGGATATCAGCCTAGGCAGTAGAAAATAAATAAATGTGATACATATCAATAAATATTTACATAAACAGGAACATGATGTCTGGACTGTTGTCTGTCTAGAAAAATACTTTGTCAGAATATGAACTACAGTAAGTTAAGTTATCAAAGATTCATAGACAGCCTCCTTGAGAGTTTGAGTACATTTTTTTTTACTGCAAATAGTAAGTGAAATGCAAATGGCAAACCCTATTCATTTTCTTTCTCTGTTTTATTTTCTCGTTGAAATCTCATCAAAGCCAAAGAATAACTCTCTACCTCTCTAAAATAAATACTCTGAATATAATTAGTATTGGTCAATATGACTAAGTGAAACTTACAGAATAATTTACAAAGAAAAAATACACCCTAGTGGTAATGAAGATATAGGTTAATCTATTCTTGTTATTATAACTGCCAAATTTTTCCTAATTTTGTACTTGTTTCTTTGAAGATACTCAGTTACAAACTTGATCATTATTCAACTGAAAATATATGGAAATATTCCAGCAACAGATGTGTTTGAAATACATAATAATTTCTAAAGATATTAGAATTACTACTAGAATTTAGCACACTTGGTATAAAGCTTCCCTAGCATATGTAATGTTCTAAGTTTGATCAACAGCATGACATAAACCTGGTAGATAGATACATGATGTTAGAACAGGAACTCAAAATCAACTTTAGCTACATAGTAAATTTGAAATTCCTGAGCTACCTGTAACATCCCCCTAAGAAAAAATAAGGGAAATTGGATGGTTGACACTTTTTAACCTGAGTTTTATTTCTGGGACCTATATGATGAAAAGAAAAAGCCAAATTCTATAAAATATTGTTCTTGTTGTATTTTGTCAACTTATGGAATATTAGTCATATTTGGAAAGAGGCAACCTTTAATGAGAAAACATCACTTTAATGTTTTTCTGTAGTAAAGTCTCTGGGATACATTTTTAATTAATGATTTTTGAGGGTCAATCAATTGTCATTATAGACATTTCCACCTTTAGATGTGTGATCCTTGAATATAACACAAAGTGGGTTGAGCAAACTATGAGAAGTAAACTACTAAGCATCAGATTTTCATAACCTCTGTATCAGTCCTGCCTCTGGGTTTCTTTTCTGACTTCCTAGAATGGGTAATAAACCCTTTCTTCTACCAGTTGATTTTGGTCATGTTGGTTTTCAAAGCAATGGAAATCATAACTAAGAATGATATCCTCTGATATTTACATGAATGAGGTCCTTACCTAACCATCCCTCATATACAAATGTACAACTGTCTGTAAAAAAGTTAAAAAATAAATATTATGATCAAATATTTAGTAATTTATTGAAAACAACCAATTCATATTTACAATTTTAAATTAGTTAATTATTATTGACAAATTTGCAGTATAACCTAATTTATTTTAATAACATTTAAAATACCTTGTTGACACTACAACCAATTTAAATGTAGTAAAATGAAGTATGTGCCAATTTTCTGTATGTAAATTTCAGAAACCATTTTCTTAGAATCAACGTCATTTATTTTCAATGTAATATAGCATGTTTTTACATTTAGTTGTGTGGGAATTCATTCTGTATATGCATTGCTATTATTGTTTAATGAATATAACTGCCTTTGGCAAAATAATTAACAAAGTAAAGCTAGGCATAAATCCACACAGAGATAGTAGGCAGAGTCAGAGGAGAAGCCATGTAGTGAATGCTGGAGACAGAATCACCAGAACCTAGTTGTTAACTACAACCACATGACAATACACAAACTAACAGAAATGGGATAATTTAAAATATAAGATTTAGCCAGAAATATGCTTAAGCTATTAGCCAAACAGTATTGTAATTAATGCAGATTTCTGTGTGATTATTTGGGGTCAGCACAATTGGGAAATGAACTAGCAGCATCTGCAAACAAGTGGTGTGCCAATGTGTGCAGCTTAATCCACATAAAACCTGAGAGAGCTTGGAAAGGAATTCTACACACTCAAACACAAAAATAAGTTTAGACCCCATTTTTTTCAAAGGGGCTGTCTGCTAACAGAGAGCAGGGTCACTGTGTCTTTTTTAAAAGAGGTCTCCCTGATTCAGTAGTAGCAAAATAAATAAAAAGCCGTACTTTTTCAAAATGTCTGCTTCCTGGACCATTCTCCCTTTATGAACTCTGGCTTATTCAAGAGACCAAGAACTTGAATGGGGTTTGTAGATAGTGTGGTACAAGTTACTTGGTGGCATCATGGGCCAACTGCTTACCAGAGTTGAGGTATTTTCCGGGTTCTCATCTGGCAGTCTCAGAGGCATTAAGTGGGCCTCCGTCATGTTGGATTTGGCAGAGAAAACTGGCAGGACTTTGAAGTTGTTCTTAGCCATGACAACTTAGCATTATTTTTTTAAAGGCACTTCTGGTCAGAAAATAATTAAATATACACATGCAATAAAGACAATTACAGATGGAAAATACCTCAAAATGGGTCACAGTGTTAGATAAATGTATATAGGCTTCAGAGAGAAAAGAAAAATAATATAGACACTTATAAAAAAAGTAAATGTTCATAAAAAGTAAAACAAAGTCTTTAAAAAGACACAGTATAGACAGTCATCTAAAATAGTCACGCTTGTAGTCATATTAGTTAGGTTTTATAAATATATATGTGTGTATATATATATATATAGAGAGAGAGAGAGAGACAGAGAGAGAGACAGAGAGACAGAGCGAGACAGAGAGAGAAATAGAGAGAGAGATTTGAGTTAGATATTCTTCAAATCTTTCAAAGATTGGATATAAAAACAGGATCCAACATTCTGCTGTTTACAAGAACCACAACTCAACCACAAACACAGGCACCTACTAAGAGGAAAGAGCTTGGAAAAGGCTTATCAAGCAAATGGACCTAAGAAACAAAAAGTTGTGGCCATACTAATTTCTAACAAAGTTGACTTCAAACTTAAATCAATCAGAAGAGATGGAGAGGGACATTTTATACTCATAACAGGAACAATTCATCAGGATGAAGTCTCAATCCTGAATATCTATGCCCCTAATATAAAAACACCCACTTATGTAAAAGAAACATTACTAAAATTCAAGGCAGTCATCAAACCACACATACTAATAATAGGAGACTTCAACACTCCTCTCTCAGCAATAGACAGGTCAATCAGACAGAAACCTAACAGAAAAATAAGAGGATTAATGGAGGTAATAAATCAAATGGACTTAACAGACATCTATAGATCATTCCACCCAAATAGGAAATAATATACCTTCTTCTCTGCAGCTCATGGAACCTTCTTGAGAATTGACCACATACTCAGTAACAAAGCAAACTTCCACAGTTACAAAAAAATATTTGTAACCACCTGTGTCTTCTCAGATCACCCTGGATTAAAGTTAGAATTCAACAACAATGTTACCCCCAGAAAGCCTACAGACTCATGGAAACTGGAGAGTCAACTTCTGAACCACACCTGGATCAAGGAAGAGATAAAGAAAGAAATTAAAGTCTTTCTTGAATTCATTGAAAATAAAGAATCAACATACTCAAATGTATGAGACACTATGAAAGCTGTGGTAAGAGGAAATTTCATAGCACTAAGTGCTCACTTAAAGAAAACAGAGAAAGCACACAATGTAGACTTAACAGCCCACCTAAAAGCTCTAGAAAAAAAAGAAGCAGACTCACCTAGGAGGAGTAGAAGACTGGAAATAATCAAAATGAGGGCTGAAATCAACAAATTAGAAACACAGAAAACAATCCAATGAATCAATGAAACAAAAAGCTGGTTACTTGAGAAAATCAACAACATTGATAAATACCTATCCAAACTAATCAAATGGCAGAGAGAAAATATGCAAATTAATAAAATCAGAAATGAAAAGGGGGACATAACCACAGAAACAGAGGAAATTCACAGAAATATTAGATCTTACTACAAAAGCCTTTATGTCACAAAATTGGAAAATGCAAAAGAAATGGACATTTATTTAGATAAGTATCATATTCCAAAGTTAAACCAAGACCAGGTGAACAATCTAAATAGACCTGTTAGTTGCAAAGAATTAGAATTTCTTATAACAAACCTCCCTACCAAAAAAAAAAGCCCAGGTTCAGACGGTTTCAATGCAGAATTCTACCAGAACTTCCAAGAAGACCTAATACTTATATTCCTTAATGCATTTCACAATATAGAAACAGAAGAGTCATTGCCAAATTCCTTTTATGAAGCTATCGTCACTCTGATACCAAAACCACACAAAGACTCAACCAAGAAAGACAATTACAGGCCAATCTCACTCATGAACATCGATGCGAAAATCCTCAATAAAATAATGGCAAACCGAATCCAAGAATACTTTAGAAAAATTATCCATTATGATCAAGTAGGCTTCATCCCAGGGATGCAGGGCTGGTTCGAATTACGGAAATCTATCAATGTAATCCATCATATAAATAAACTGAAAGAAAAAAAAACATATGATCATTTCATTAGATGCTGAAAAGCATTTGACAAAATTCAATATCCCTTTATGATAAAGATCTTGGAGAGATTAGGGATACAAGGGTCATTGATGTAGGTGATTTTGTTGGTTAATAAAGAAACTGCCTTGGCCCTGATAGGTTAGAACATAGGTAGGTGGCGTAAACAGAACAGAATGCGGGGAAGAAGGGAAATTAGGCAGAAGCGATGCAGCCAGCCACCAGGTCAGATATGCTGAATCTTTCCCGGTAAACGCACCTCATGATGCTACAGAGATTATTAGAAATGGGCTAAACTATTACGTGTGAATTAGCTAAGAAGAGACTAGATATAATGGGCCAGGCAGTGCTTAAAGAATACAATTTGTGTGTTGTTATTTCAGGTAAAGCTAGCCATGCCTGAGCTGGGCTGAGGGAATGTAGTCCACATCTCCTCACTACAGGTCATACCTAAATATAATGAAAGCTATTTACAGCAAGCTGACCACTAACATCAAATTAAATGGAGAGAAACTCAAAGCCATCTCACTAAAATCAGGAACATGACAAGGTTGTGCACTGTCTCCATACCTCTTCAATATAGTGCTTGAAGTTCTAGCAATAGCAATAAGAAAACATAAGGGATCAAAGGGATTTGAATTGGAAAGGAAGAAGTTAAACTTTTGTCATTTGCAGATGATAAGATAGTGTACATAAGCGACCCCAAAAACTCCACCAAAGAACTCCTACAGCTGATAAACACCTTTGGTAGCATGGCAGGATATAAGATCAATTCCAAAAAATCAGTTGCCCTCCTATACACAAAGGACACGGAAGCAGAGAGGGAAATCAGAGAAGCATCACCTTTCATGATAGCCACAAATAGCATAAAATATCTTCGGGTAACTGTAACCAAGGAAGTGAAGGATATATTTGACAGGGACTTTAAGTCTTTGAATAAAGAATTTGAGAAGGATACCAGAAAATGGAACGATCTCCCTTACTATTAGATGGGGAGGATCAACATAGTAAAAATGGCAATTCTACCTAGGGCAATTAATAGATTCAATGCAATCCCCATCAAGGTCACATCAAAATTCTTCACAAATCTTGAAAGGACAATAATCAACTTTATATGGAAAAACAAAAAACCCAGGATAGCCAAAACAATCTTATACAATAAAGGAACGTCTGGAGGCATTACCATTCCTGACTTCAAACTCTATTACAGAGCTACATTATTGAAAACAGCTTGGTATTGGCATAAAAACTGAGAAGTCAACTAATGGAATTGAATAGAAGACTCAGATTTTAACCCTCAATCCTATGACCACCTGATTTTTGATAAAGGAGCTAAAAGTTTACAATGGAAGAATAAAAGCATCTTTAACAAATGATGCTGGCATAATTCATGTCAACCAGTAGAAGAATGAAAATAGGTCCATATCTATAACCATGCACAAAACTAAGTCCAAGTGGATCAAAGACCTCAATATGAATCTGAACACACTGAACCTGATAGAAGAGAAAGTGGGAAGTACTCTACAACATATGGGCACAGGAGATCACTTCCTATGTATAATCCCAGCAGCATAGACATTAAAGGCAACATTGAATAAATGGGACCTCTTGAAACTGAGAAGCTTCTGTAAAGCAAGGGACACTGTCACTAAAAAAAGGCAACCTACTGACTGGGAGAAGATCTTCACCAACCCTACAACAAAGGTCTGATCTCCAAAATATATAACGAACTCAAGAAACTAGACTTTAAAATGCTAATTAAAACAATTATAAAATGGGGCACTGAGATGAACAGAGAATTCTCAACAGAAGAAATTCAAATGGCCAGAAGAAACTTAAGGTCATGCTCACCCTCTTTTGTGATCAGGGAAATGCAAATCAAAACAACTTTGAGATACCATCTTACACCTGTCAGAATGGATAAAATAAAAAAAAAACACCAATGATAGCCTTTGTTGGTGGGAATGCAAACTTGTGCAACCACTTTGGAAATCAGTGTGGCGATTTCTCAGGAAACTCGGTATCAACCTACCCCAAGACCCAGTAATACCACTCTTGGGAATATACCCAAGAGATGCCCTATCATATGACAAAAGCATTTGTTCAACTATGTTCATAGCAGCATTATTTGTAATAGCCAGATCTTGGAAACAACCTAGATGCCCTTAAATGGAAGAATGAATGAAAAAAAGTGTGGAATATTAGAGTACTACTCAGAGGTAAAAAACAATGACACCGTGAATTTTGCTTGGAAATGGAAGGAAATAGAAAACACAATTCTGAGTGAGGTAACCCAGACCCAAAAAGATGATCATGTGATGTACTCACTCATAATTGGTTTTTAGCCATAAATAAAGGACATTAAGCCTATAATTTGTGATCCTAGAGAAGCTAAATAAGAAGGTGAACCCAAAGAAAAACATATAGTCATCTGCCTGGATATGAACCTTCATCTTGTGATGGATGGAGGTAGAGACAGAGACCCACATTGGAGCACCAGACTGAGAACCCAAGGTCCAAATGAGGAGCAGAAAGAGGAAGAACATGAGCAAGGAAGTCAGGATCACAAGGGATACACTCACCCACTGTGACAGTGGGGCTGATCTATTAGGAGCTCATCAAGGCCAGCTGGACTGGGACTGAAAAGCATGGGATAAAATCGGACTCTCTGAACATGGCAGACAACGAAGGCTGATGAGATGCCAAGGACAATGGCACTGGGTTTTGATCTTACTGCCTGAACTGGCTTTGTGGGAACCCAGACTGTTTGGATGCTCACCTTCCTGGACCTGGATGGAGGGGCCCGGAACTTGGACTTCCCACTGGGCAGGGAATCCAGACTGCTCTACAGAATAGAGAGAGAGTGGGAATGGAGTGGGGTTAGGGAGAGAGGATTGGGGAGAGGGGGAGAGGAGTAGGGACAGGGGGAAAGGATTTGGGGCAGGGGGAGAGAAATGGGAGGAGGGGTAGGGATATGGGAGGTGGAATTTTTTCAATAAAAAAATAAATTTAAAAAAAGGAGATTTTATTTTTTTTAATTTATTTTATTTTATTTTTTTGCACACCCAATTATATCTTTGAAGATAAAACTAGATCATTGTCTTGCATGTAATTACAGATCCCTTTAGCATCAACCTCTTTTTTTTGATTTATTTATTTTTATTGGAAAAAAAAGAAATTTCTGCCTCCTCCCTGCCTCCCATTTCCCTCCCCCTCCTTCCCCTCCTCCCCCCCTCCCCCCACTCCTCCTCCTCCCTCTCCAGCCTGAAGAGCAGTCAGGGTTCCCTGCCCTGTGGAAAGTCCAAATTCCTCTCCCCTCAATCCTGGTCTAGGAAGGTGAACATCCAAACTGGGTAGGCTCCCACAAAGCCAGAACATGAAGTAGGATCAAAACCCAAAAGTCCTTGGCTTCTCAGCAGCCATCATTGTCCGCCAAATTCAGAGAGTCCGGTTTTATCTCATGCTTTTTCAGTCACAGTCCAGCTGGCCTTGGTGAGCTCCCAATGGATCAGCCCCACTGTCTCCGTGGGTGGGTGCACCCCTTGTGTTCCTGACTTCCGATCATATGACAAGGACATTTGTTCAACTATGTTCATAGCAGCATTATTTGTAATAACCAGAACCTGAAAACAACCTAGATGCCCTTCAATGGAAGAATGGATGAAGAAAGTGTGGAATATATACACATTAGAATACTACTCAGAGGTAAAAAACAATGACTTCCCGAATTTTGCATGCAAATGGATGAAAATAGAAAACACTATCCTGAGTGAGTTAACCCAGACCCAAAAAGATGACATGGGATGTATTCACTCATAATTGGGTTCTAGAGATAAATAAAGGTCAGTGAGTCTATAATTTGATATCCTAAAGAAACTAAATAAGAAGGTGAACCCAAAGAAAAACATATACCTATCCTCCTGGTTATGGGAAGTAGACAAGATTGCCGGGCAAAAATTTGGGATCTTGGGGGTTTGGTGGGAGGGGGGTAAGGGAAGAAGGGGAGAGAAATGTGAGAAGGAGAGGTTGGGGGGGGACTTGGGGAAACGGGATGATTAGGATAAAGGAAGGTTGGTTAGGGGAACAGGGAAGCACACATCGTAATTAAGGGAGCCATCTTAGGATTGGCAAGAGACTTGGACCTAGAGGGGTTCCCAGGTGCCCAAGGCCAAGTTTCCAGTTAGTTCCTGGGGCAGCTGAGGATAGGAACCTGAAATGACCCTATTCTATAGCCACACTGATGAATATCTTGCATATCACCATAGAACCTTCATCTGGCAATGGATGGAGATAGAGACAGAGACCCACACTGGAGCACCGGACTGAGCTCCCAATGTTCCAATGAGGAACAGAAGGAGGGAGAATATGAGCAAAGAAGTTAGCATCAACTTCTTAAGCCCTATAACTTCCAATGGCACCCCCATCAGAATGCTAGTCAACTGAGTTACCTGAAGCTCTTTTTTTTTATTTTTTTTAAGTTGTTGAAAAAAAAAATTCCCGCCTCCTCCCCATTTCCCATTTCCCTCCCCCTCCTCCCACACATTGCCCCCTCCTCCCATTCCCCTCCCCCTCTCCTCTCCCCCCTACTTTATTCCCTAGTGCCATTGTCCTTGGCTTCTCATCAGCCTTCATTGTCTGCCATGTTCAGAAAGTTAGGTTTCATCCCATGCTTATTCAGTCCCAGTCCCGCTGGCCTTGGTGAGCTCCCAATAGATCAGTTCCACTGTCACAGTGGGTGGGTGCAACACTCGTGGTCCTGACTTCCTTGCTCATGTTCTCCCTCCTTCTGCTCCTCATTTGGATCTTAAGAGCTCAGTCCAGTGCTCCTATTTGGATCTCTGTCTCTATCTCGATTCATCACCAGATGAAAGTTCTAAGGTGATATTCAAGATATTCATTCATTTCAGGTTCCCTCACCTCATTTGCCCAAGGTACTATCTGGGGACATCTCCCTGGACACCTGTGAGCCCCTCTTGAGTCAAGTCTCTTGCCAACCCTAAGGCAATCCCTTAATTAGGATGTATATTTCTCTGCTCGCGTGTCCCAACCATCCCATTCCCCCATCCCATTCCATTCCCCCAAGCTCCCCCAATCCTCCTCTTCTCACGTTTCTCACCCCAATTCCCCTTAGCCCCATGCCACCTCACCCCCAACAAAGAAATTGTGTTTGTACCTCATCATTTTTTGGGCAAACACAATTCTGATCTCTACCCCTTTGCGTACTTAGGATGAAAGGAGGCAAAATTCTCCAGTTACAAAGTCTATGAACACACAACCTAAGGACTATGATCCATTTTCCTAAGAATGTAATGAGGATTGGGAGTATAGACACTTGCTATTGTTCTGGTTTCTGTACTTTCTCATCAAATTACTCCCCAGGGAAAGACATAGGAAGAATAAACAAGGTCAGTGTTCACATGAGATAAAGTACAAGGTTGCATAGAAGTGCAATAAAATGCAACTGTGACTCGTCACTTAACTTTGATTCAAATAATAATCATGTTATCAAATATAATATCAATTTTTCATACTATTAGATGGGCAATAAAAAGGCCAAAATTGGAAGAAAGTGATTCAGAAACAGTTGATTAATAGAACATCTTTTAGCTTCTTTTTTAGAAAATAAAGAAAATTTTCAGTTTTAATAGTAGTAAGCATTTTAAAGAATTCTATTTTGGATTTTAGAAACAAATATGAGACAACTAATATGCCTATTAAACAGTTAATGGGAATGGAAATGGAGACAATAATTTTGATGAAAAGATATATTATTGTTAAAATACTAGATATATATTCTTCATTTAAATTATTTCAGATTAAAATTGATATTAGTTTGATACTTGTATCCTATGCAAGATACCTGTATTATTTGATATACTCTTATTAAAATGAAATGCTAGTATCTTTCATTGTGTGGATTTACACATCCCATTTAGATTTTATCAATTTATAATCCTTTCTTATTTTTTCTCATTACTTTTGTTCTAAGATGTGAGATTTTTTAAAATTAAATTAAGGATATTAAACTTTAGTCATTATCTGTGATAGAGCTTGGATTCAACTAACAGAAGCTCAAAATTGGGATATAGAATATGCAACTTCAGGAATTAGGATTTTTATATATTTTGATACTTCATTTTCACATTAATAAATTCAGTTTAAAAACATAAAAAAAAGAGTTTTTAGCCATTTGGGCAAGAAACTGCTCTTGCCTGAACTGCTAGAGTTGACTAGCAGGACCTACAGAAAAATAACTGCTGAACATGCCTAAAGGTGAGGTGATTCTTTTTGGTTCCTTCTTCATGAAAGAGTCTGCCAGACATTCTTCAGGATACAGAAGAAAGTGACTTGATAAACTGACAATATAGGCAGAACTGTCTTTGAAATTTCTTGCTTCGTGGGAGAGTCTGCCAGGTACTATGGGCCTGCAGGACAAAGATGGGCACCCCAATGTTACAGAAGATCTTTGGGTGACTGCACAGGCAGCAAGATGTCTTTGTCAATTCTAGAGTTTTGGAAGCTGCTTACAATGCACTTCCTGTTTACTTATGTATCATTATATTCTTCTAAAGTCTTTGATGGAGATGAAGAATAGGTATTTATAATTTTATTGTTTTAGTTATGATAAAAGATAAAGTCTATATAAATATTGTAACTGTAATTCTTGCTTGATAATTGTTTATTTGTAATTTTACTATGCTAAAGTTAAAACCTTCCTTTTTATTTAAACAGAAAAAAAGGAAATGGTGTGGGAAGTACTTCTGTATATATGTTGTTTTTATTGATTAATGAATAAAGCTGCTTTTGAGCAATGGCTTAACAGCATGATGCCAGGAAGGAAATTTAAACAGAGATACCGAAAGAGAGTAGGCAGAGTCATGGGAAAAGCCATGTAGCTATTGCCAATGATAGACACACTAGAACTTTGCCTATAAGCCACAAACACTTTGTGATATACAGATTAATAGAAATGGTAAAATTTAAGATATAAGAGTCAGCCAGAAATATGTTTAAGCAATTGGCCAAACAGTATTGTAATTGATACATATTTCTGTGTGATTATTTTGGGTCAGAGCAGTCAGAAAACAAGTTAGCAGCCATTGCCAATACAATTTAGTGCAGTAAAAAACATTGTATAATATACAATTTTGCAGCAGAAAGATGTATTTTAATTTATTGTGAATATTAAAGTAAACAACTCAGTAAAACTATCAATGAAATGTGATTAAAGAAGGTTAGGTTACATCTCAAGCTAAAAGGGAAGCTTGGTTGTTGTCAATGTTTCTGTCTTGCCCAGTCCTACAGCCTACATCCAAATTAATCACACAGAGGTCTACATTAGTTATAAACTGATTGGCCCCTCAGCTCAGGCTTCTCATTAACTAATTCTTAAAAATTACATTAGCCCATAATTCTTGTCTGAGTTAGCCATGTGGCTGTCCTGAAACTACCATTGTAGACCAGTCAGTCCTTGAATTCTCATGGATCTGCCTGCCTCTGCCTCCCAAATGCTAGGATTAAAGGTGTGTGCCACCACACCTTGAACTCACAGAGATCTGTTTACCTCTGCCTCCCATGTATTGGGATTAAACGTATGTGCCACGACACCCAACCACTCTCTTTCTTTTTTATTTTAGGAGGTTTTCCTTTTTTTCTTTTCTCTCCCAAGCCTCCATATATTTTTTTTTACCACACTGTAAACAATTTAGAGGTTTTTTTTTCATCTTTGAATCACTCTTTATGTAGTGATACATATGATGTAGCTAGGATTAAAGCTGTGGCTTAGACAGCTAGATCCAGCCCATTCTGTAGCTTTCTGAGATTCTAGCCTCATCATGGAGGTACCTGCCAGAGCTATGTTTATTGCCACAACTCTATAGTATTCCAAGGTCCCTGCCACCCCCAAAAAACATGTGATCAGCTTTTCATCAACACCATTTAAGTATTTCTTGGCAGGACCTCTTTAAAAGAACAGCAAGGTTTTGCAGTTAAAGCTGATTCAGGAAGCCTCTTTTAAATGAGAGCACTTGATTGCCTCTAGCAAGCAGAGAATAGCTGAAAAATTGCTGATACCAAGAAGCCATGCTTAATGCTGTTTGTTGTTTTGTGTCTAGAATTACTTCCCAAGCTCTCTCAGATTTTCTGTGGATGCAGTTGTCCACACATTGGGTGCCATTCTATTGTCATGGTTTCTGTTCTGCTCAGTCCTGCAGCTGGTAAGTCCCAAAGAAATCACACAGAGGTCTACAATAGTTATAAACTGATTGGCCCATTAGCTCAGGCTGCTCATTAACTAATTCTTATAATTTACATTAGCCCACAATTCTTATCTGAGTTAGTCACGTGGCTCAGTACCTTTTTTGGTGAGGCAGTCACATCTTGCTTCCTCTGTGGCTGGGTCATGAATGCAGACTGTGCTTCCCACTTCCCAGCATTCTTGTTTCCTCAACTCTACTTACTGCCTGTTTTCCCCACCTATACTTCTTGTCTGGCTACTTGCCAATCAGCATTTAAAAAAATAAGATTGACAGGATACAAACCAATGTCCCACAGCACTTGGTAGTGCTATTCAAATTTTTATGACTATGAAATACTTAAAGAAACAAAGCTGAAAGTGTTCTGAATTTTTCTTCTGCAATTTTAGAGAATTGATGAGCTCAGATAGTATGTGAAAACACTGAGATGGTAGGAGGCCTGTGAAGCCATTTATGAAGCTGTGAAGTTGAAACTTGGGTTGCTATGGTGACTAAAAGATGTTGAAGATGTCAATGATGGAGAAAGATGGCAAAGTTAGAGAAAACAAAGATGTATCCCAGTCAAGAAAAGATGAATGATGTAGTCAGCAAAAAAGAAGGGACAAAACCATCTAAGTGCTTTGACATGAGACATAGATATATAAAATTCTATGTTTGCCCTGATGGCACCTTACTTTTGCCCATTATTTCATTATTATGGTCTCCTTCTTACACTTTGGAATGATAATTTATATTAATTTCCATTTTTTTGAAGTATGTAATTTGTTTTTTTTAATTTTACACGGGATTACAGCCCTTATATTAGCTGGGGTCCCCAAAGAAACTTAACTTTTAACAAATTTTGAAAACAAGAAGTGCTTGAAGGGCTGTTGGTGGATTTCACACCTGAAAAGAAAACTGACATGCTATCTCCTCTAGCATCCATAAATTTCCAAAACTTTCTCAATTAGCTATGGGAATCTGTGAGCCCATTCATCATGCACACTGGACATTTGTCTGGCATGATCTTATGTATTCATTCAACAGTCACAGATTGAGTTCAGGTGTAGAATGTTTTTTTTTTTCATAGACAGAAAATAGTGCTTCACAACAGTCATCCACTATCTGAAGCTCTTTTTTAAGCTTCTTGATGATAGGTTAAAAACATTTAGTATTCTCATTTCTAGTTATTTTTAAATACATACTATAATAAATGTTATTTATTATCACCCTGCTATATTATAGTCAAATAAGTTTGGGTCAAAAGACTAATTTTTCAGCATAACATAGAACCACAATGTTCCAGCTATGCAAAAGAGAACAAGTCATATATCAGTTATAGATTTTCCTGAAAGAATCTTTCAAATTGTGTTTTTAAAAACTTTCTCACATCTTTCTTTTTTTTTTTGAAATTTTTACTAGTATTTTTTAGTACATTGTCATTATTCTTACCTGTATTCTGTGTGAGGGAGTCCGATCCCCTAGAACAGGAGTTAAAGACAGTTGTGACACATCTACACATTAGAGTACTACTCAGAGTTAAAAAGCAATAACATCTTGAATTTTGCATGCAAATGGATGGGAATAGAAAACACTATCCTGAGTTAACCCAGACCCAAAAATATGAATATGGCATATACTAACACATTAGTGGATTCTAGCCATAAACAAAGAACATTGAGCCTATATTTCACCATCCTAGAAAAACATGTATAAATCCTCCTAGAAATTGGAAGCAGATAAGATCGCCAGGCAAAAGTTGGGTGCATGGGGGTGGGATGGGGTGGAAGAAGGGGAAAGGGGGAGAGAGAAGGGAGAAGGGGAGGGTTTGGAAAATGGGATGGTTGAGATGGAAGACGGACAGATATGGGAGCAAGGAAGAAGGTATTTTAATTAAGGGAGGCATTGTGGGGTTGGCAAGAGGCTTGACTCTAGAGGGGTTCCCAAGTGTCCACAGGAATGTTCCCAGCTAGGACCCTGGGCAGTAGAGAAGAGGGTGCCTTAACTGGGCTTGTCCCATAGTCAGACTGATGACTATCTTGAATATCACCATAGAACCTTTGTCTGGCAGCAGATGGTGATAGAGATGGGGACCCACATTGGAGCACTGTACTGAGATCCCAAGGTCCAGTTGAAGAGCAGAAGGAGGGAAAATATGTGCAAGGAAGTCAGGACCACGAGTGATTGGTTTACACACTGAGACAGTGTGCCTGAGATAATGGGAGCTCACCAAATCCAGATGGACTGGGACTGAACAAGTATGGGAACAAACTGAACCTTCTAAATGTGGCTCACAATTGAGGCAGACTGAGAAGCCAACGATAATGTCACTGGAATTTGTCTCCACTGCATGCACTGCCATTTGGTGATCCTACTCTATTTGGATGCATACCTTCCTAGGCCTGGATGGAGGGGGAGAGCCTTGGATTAGGGCAGGGTACATTGTCCTCTCTTAGGACTGGAGAGGGAGGAGGAAGGGGGAATGGGGGAGTAGGAGGGAAGTGGGAGGAGAGGAGGAAGTGGAAATTTTGATTGGTGTTATTTATAAAGTAATAAAAATTAATAGAAAAAAGACAGTTTTGAGCAGCCATGTGGGTGCTGAGAATTTAACCCAGAACCTCTGAAAGATCAGCTAGTTTTCTTATCCCCTGACCCATCTTTCCAACACCTTCTTCCCTAATAGTTTATTAAAAATATTTACCAGATTATATTATGTCAGGTACTATGTATTTAATAGAGACTTTCAAGAAGGATCCCTGTTTCCATGGAGTTTAACATCTCCGGGGGTGGTGATTCTAAGTGAAAAATAAACAAAACTACCAATTACTTATAAAACATACTAAGGGTGCTTAGATATTCTAGGCATATGTCAGAGTTATGTTGAACAGAAGGCAGAAAAGAATTCTTTCAGTAAAAAATCAAGGAGATATAATTTGAAAGTCTACAATAGTAAAGTGGTATAAAATACATTCTTGCTGATTAGAAAATACATTATGAATGAATGTAAGTAAGAGAAATTGTACACTGGATAATAGAGAACCTTCACATTTAAATTGAAGTAAAACCTACAACATCCCAAAATTTCTGCTAATTATCATTGAATTTAATAGGACTTTTCTATACAGCCAAATGTTCCTCAAATAACCACAAAGAGACTTAAAATTAGTTATAAATCTCCAGTCAATATATTAGCACTGTATTTTAGCTAGCTCTTATAACTTAAATTATCCCATTTGTATTAACTTTTGTGGTCTCTGGAGGCTCATTTACGTAATATATGTATTTCCCATTCTGCTTGCTCCATGTCTCATTGCATGTCTTCCGAGTTTGTCCTCATTTTAGCCAAAATTCTCTCTGTGAGTCTGAATCATCTCAATCAACGGTCTGAGCACTGTTTTGGATGAGGAGATTGTAGCAGAGGCAATTTGAGATATTAGCTCATTAGTGTCATATATTTCCATTCATGTCTGGTCCCCTTGTTTGAAAATACATAAACTTTTAAAGGCAACCTATATGTATATATTAGTAAAAATATAGATATTATGTTGTACACAAGTTGAGCAAAAAATATTTTTTTGTTTTATGTTTGATCAGAAAAAATATACAGCATATATCTTGTAGTTCTTCTAGGTTTATTTCTCTATGTCTGTAGCCAGAATTTTCAGAGGGTCTTCTCCAAGCAAGCCTGATACATATCAATCTGAAATGGATCCACAACCTCTCATTTATTGTGGAAATAAAATCATAACCTCTTCCCCAAAGTACCATATATTTTGACTTCTATTTTGGAGTCAAGACATTTTAAAAATATTTTGGCTGGTTTAATCCAACAGTTTTCATAATCTAATCTGTGTTTTAACACTTCATTCTTTCATTAGCAATTAGAAAATCTAATGAGAAGACAGCATTCAAAATTTATAATCTTCCTGTGTTTTTCCATATTTATGTGACTTATTATTAATTAACAGATTAATTTATATTTTAATGTTTTACTTTATTTCTTTTTATGGAGTTTATTAATTTTAAACTATGAATTATATAACTCTTCTCTCTTCAAAGTCTATATGTATTTTTAAACACAGTATAAGCCATTTAGAGATTTCATTAATTTGGACCTATCTTTATTGATTTTTGATTCCATGAGACTAACCTTAAGCTACTCTAGTAGTTGATCAATACAACTCATCTTAATATATTCATTGGCACATGTCATAGGTTCCTGGTTCCTCCCTGCTTTGTTCCCTGAGAGCCTAGCCCCTTATTGTATAGGTTCTGGCAGGAGGCAAGTTGTTGGGTCCACAGAGTCACTGCCCGTTTCTCACAAACCCCACTCAGGGGTTTGACAGTTGTACCTCTTAATAAAGACACCCTTGTGTTTGCTGCTAGCACCAAGTCAAATAAGTCACTCTTTAAAGGGAGCCACACTCTATCACTAGTATTGAGCCTATCTGAGTAAAATTGTTTATCAGGAAGCTGCATTTGGCTCCATTTTTGTCTATTTCAATCTTTTAAAAAAATCTTTTTAGAGCATTATGTGGAAATTTTGTCCCATGTTGTAATGTCATATTTAGGCAGAGTTTCACTGTGTCCCACCAGTCACTCCACAAATAACCACACTGAAATTTAATATAAATTACAAATTCTTGGCTAATAGCTTACATTTGTTATTAAATATTTCTTTTAACTTAAATTAACATATTTCCAGGTAATTTCCTCAAATTTATATGTGAAACTCCCAATCACAATTATTCATAATATGACTGTATTTGAAGATAAGGTCATTAAGTGATAAATGAATACAGATAATGTTAATATGTATAAGTATTTGTCCAGTAAAATTGTTTTCTTTCACATGAAGACAATAGAAGTTGGTGGCTATCTACAAGCTGTGAGAGATGACAATACCAGTCAATCATGATATCTTATGATGGTAGCTACAGCATATACACATGTTACTAGAAATAATGTAGAAAAAAGTACAGTCACTTCCACTGATCTTGAATTATATGTACCATTAAAGCATTTAAAGTTCCATCATGACAAAAAATCCTCTTTTCTATGACCTCCTCTATAAATTATAGCTTTTTAGGTGGCATGAACTGGTCTTGAATTTCGATTATCCTGCTTTTGCCACTGAAACAGAGGGATGAAAGATTTGGAGTACATTCCAAGGTAGAAAAATGACATTTCTTTCATATACTTAAGGTTTCTATCACTAATAACTATAAAAAAAGCAAAATTCTAAGCCAAAAGAAAACTAGTGAAATGCCTACACAAACTTTGAAGTTTCTATAATTTTTGGAAATTGAAATATAAAAGTCCATAATTTTAATGTAAACAACAAGATGCATAATTATATTTCTAAAATTTAGATCATAGGACATCCCACTTTAAAATAACATTTAGAAGAACCTTTTTTTTTCAAAAAATAATGTATAGGCAATTAAAAACAAAGCTTAAGGCTTTTGTGAAAAAATGTGAGAGAAAATGAACTAAAATTTATTATATATTAAAATATATCTAATTGTTAATGTTGTTAGGCAGAAATGTTTGGGTTTATATGTTTTGTAAGTTTGATTAAAAGATAAAATTATCCTTGATGTATAATGCTAAGGATTATTGATTTCTCAATAATATAAATAACATTTGTTAAAGCTGTTGTTACTACTGCTGAATGAAATACCAAGAAAGGTACAAAATTTCCTGCCACAGTACTATAGTAAAGGTACTGAAAATGCTGGTACTGATCCTGATATTGATGAGGTTAACGTGCATCTTTTATACTCTAGAAAAAAAGTAAAGATTTATTGGTTAGCAACATGAGCTTCTAGCAACCACAATCTTGCTCCTGTTGTTTGGGTTACACACACAGAGAGAGTGTATTTTCTTCTTCATGGCTTTCTAATTTGAATTACACTCAACCAATAGTAAAAATTGTCCTTTCATAATGTTTATTTCTATTTATGATTGTAGTTTTATGATAATTAGTCATAGCTATACTCTTTAAATTTATGAGCAAGCAGTATACAATATTGGAAAATCATACAATTTAGTTGTTCCTTAATGGGTAATTAGAAATCATAAAATATAAAACATTTATAAGTATTATCACCCCATCTGACTATTGATAAAGTATTCTGACACTTCTAAACACTTACTTTACAATTTTCGTTGTTCCTTTTGTAAAAATGTAAAAATCATTTTTTTAAAAACTTGAAAAAATAAAATAAAAATCGTCACAGTATAATCTAAGTAATTTAGAGTATTAGATAGGTAAACAATGATCTTGAGGTAAATATGTCAAGGTCTAGTGGAGAAAACAGTAGAACAATATATCTAAGACAGTATTATTTATGACATGAAATTTCTCTGAAAATTTGAATGTTTGGTTTTTATAATTTTCTTTCCTTACCACTTTCATAATTGTAATGTTTTCATAAAAAACTATTAATACTTATTATAACTTTATATTTTAGATTTTATGAGTTTGTTACCCCTCAAATGTTTGGTATTTTGGGGTTTCATGAGTTTCTATATTTTTCTACCTTTCTTAAATTTTTCCAAATGTTGCACTAATATTTTAATGTCTTATGACATGTATACTATTAATTAATGAGACCACTTTTAGAAAAGTCATGTTCTTTAAAAGTTCTTAAATAAGCACAATAAGACTGAAAAATACATAAATATTTGTACTTTGAATTATTTGCTGTCATTTTGCAGTAACAATATCTTTGTTTCTAATATCTATTTATACTTTTTGAAGATACAGACAAAATTAAGAACAAAAATGCCTTATTAAAATATTTTGGTACAAATATAATCCCACTTTCCTCAGGCTACACATGGAAAGTAGTTTCTACTACTGAGGAAAGTAGTTTCTAAGTACTTTTAGAAACTACTCAAGCAAATAATTCTTTCCAGTCCAATTAAAGTAGACTATCTGTAGTTAGGATATCTCTAATTTTTATTGTTAACCATATGTTTCTGATTGATTAACCATTAATATTGAAGAGAATTCTCTTCTTAGTTGTCAATTTGACTTCGTTTGGAATTAACTGAAAACCAAGATTCTGGCTATATCAGTGAGAGATGTTTTCTTAATTTTATCTTTGTTTGACTTGAAAACATGCCTAATGTGACAAGTTCAATTATAGCTGGTGACTGATTATTTTTATTTATTTATTTATTTTATTTTATTTTTTTTTTGGTTTTTCGAGACAGAGTTTCTCTGTGGTTTTGGAGCCTGTCCTGGAACTAGATCTTGTAGACCAGGCTGGTCTCGAACTCACAAAGATCTGTCTGCCTCTGCCTCCCGAGTGCTGGGATTAAAGGCGTGCGCCACCACTGCCCGGCTAGCTGGTGACTAATTAATAACCAGCATTTCCTTATATAATAACAATCCTAAAGAGTTGTTAATAATAATTTGTAATGACTTGAGATTTGCATTACATTGTTAAATGAGCTGTATAGGTACAATACCTTGAAAAATATTAGTAATGTATATACAGTATGTTTTAATAAAATTAATATCAAATTTTTATCAACATGCAAAATTTGTATACAATACACAAAAGTCCAATCCAATGTAAAGCATCTAAAGCCAGTAGTTGCTGTTTAAAAGTAGATTGAATAATCTACCTTTTTATCTTATTATAGCTATATCCTCTCCTTTTTTTTTTCAAAATAAGATCATATCTCTATACCCCCCTTTTCTTTTCAAATCAAGAACCTTGAACCTAATTTCCTTTGTTCAGCTTTTTTTCCCTAATCATTACCAATGAAATCTTGTAACTAACACACCTAAACAATGACAAATATCCATAATCCATTTGGGGGTAATGTGGGCATAGTTTCTAGGATACTTCCTGCTGATAGTGGGTATTGTGACCAAGTGAAAATTTAATTATAGTCAAGTCATAAGTGGAATATTCTCTGAGTCTGGATCTTCTCCACCAAAAAGTCTGAAGCTGTACTGGATGTAGACCTTAGAGGAAACTGCAATAGAGGTGCTGTAAAACTGGGCCATCCACTCCTATGAGAGATTTTTAAGGTGATCTTCCTTCATCAAGCCTTATTTTTCTTAAACCAGAATAAATCTGCAGCCTCTTACTTCCTGTGGAAACAAAAGAAAAACCTCTTCTCCAAAGTAGCATATATTTTGACTTAAATTTCAAAGTCAAAGCATTTCAAAATGTATAGATTGTATTAATTCAGCAAGATTTACAATCAAATTTCTTTTAGCAACTGTTCCTCCTTCCTTATCAGTCATACAATTCAAAGACATCAAACTATAGAGTGCTCAGATTTTCTGTGCATTTTCCATCTTAACATGGAAGTTAAGCCAAGGCAGATGGGAGGTGGAAGTGCTAGTTTTTCTTCTCAACCCAGGTGGCTAGGATTGTGTAGAGCTCAGGCCTGTGCATGTGACTAAAATGCTTCAACAAATGGCTTTTTTTGTGTATATGTACCCCAAAAGTTCAGTGCCAAAATGAAACACAATTCATAAAATTTCAGAATCAAATATAGGGGTTCTACCTGAAGACTTAAAAAGCAAAACAGCCACCCACTGGCTCTTATATTTACTTAGGTCTGAAATTGATGAGTCTTCCTTCAGAAAACCTCAGAATTAGACTGAGAGCTATCTCCTTCCATCTTATAATTCTCTCTAGTTCTTGGCTTTATAATCCTCTCTAGTGTTGGGATTAAGAGTGTGCAACACTACTGCCTGGTTTCTGTGGCAAGATAGTATGCTACTAGGGTTAAAAGTGTGTGTTATTGCTGTCTGTTTTGTAAGGTTGAACAGTGTGGCTGTTTTAGTTTATATAGACAGGTAATCTTCCAATGCTTCAGAGACCTACAGAATATGGCATTTGCGATGTTTTAATATCATAGGCTTTTTTATGACAATGACATATGTCTACTCTTGGATGATGGATTTTTATTAGTATCTCACTGTGAACATTGACAATTATTTCCCCTATAGCTCCAAATATTCATTCCAAGTGAGATAACATGTCCCTCTAGACTACTGTGCTCCTTTGTGTTCCTTTCCTTTATGACTGATTCTTTTTTTTAAGATTTATTTATTATGTATTTAGTGTTCTGCCTGCATGTATACCTGAAGGAAAGAAGAGGGCACCAAATCTCATTACAGATGGTTGTGAGCACATGTGGTTGCTGAGAATTGAACTCAGGACTTTAGGAAGAGCAGGTAAAGCTCTTAACCACTGAGCCATTTCTCCAGCCCACGACTGATTCTTACTGTGCTAATGTTCATAGTTTTTTGTTCTTATTCACTAGTATGTTTTTCCATTGAATTGATCATTAAATTCATACACAAATCCTCAGTTTTATATATTATTTGATTTAGTTTTTAAATGTTTCTTTATCCATATCTTTAGATTACAAATCTTTTTTGAAAGTGTATAATTTTATTTTTTATTCAAAACATCTAAAATTTGTACATATTGATACTTATTTTAATTTATTATATAACCTTAGAATAAGGAGCTTATGTGTTTTTTTTATCTATTGCTTTACTTTTATTTAGTTTAGCTGAACTATTTCCTAACTCCATATTTGTATAATTTCTTTTGTATTCTTAGAATTATGTGTACAAAATAAGATGTATTTGTGTGAACATGTGGGTTTAAATCAGCAAGGCTTATGGGTTTGTTCTAACACTCAAATAAACAGAGTGAATAATAATGATAACATAAAGCAGTTTGGAATACTTCATCTACAAATTTTTCTACTTGACAGTTTACTTGCTCATCAAGCAGCCCATTTCATTGTCATACTAAGTCTATTTATAGGTTCTACTAAATGCTGGATTTGTGCTCTTCATATTTATCTAGCTTCATTTGTTAATATTTTACCTCTGAGCACCTGTATCAGAATGTAGCAAACAAATTGAGTTAGAGAGAAGCTATATGATCAGAGGTAGGGTTTTGGCTTCTAAATGAAAATAAAAAGAGAAGGATTTTGCAGAATTTAAGAAATTTTTTGTTCTTGTTGTTTTGTTATATTTGTTTGGTTGTTTGTTTTTCTTAGGCACTAGCTTTTGTTTTGAAATAATCTGCATTTCCAGAAAACACATTTTTCTGTATAGTTTGTATAATTAAAATAAAACTTTGTATTAGTAAGGATTTCTGTTCCTACAAAGAGTCGTCATGATCATGGTAACTGAAATAAATGAAAACATTGAATTTGGACTAGCTTATAGTTTCAGAGGTTTAGTAAATTAGACACATGACAGTGGTCAGGCAGATATGGTGCTGGAGAATGTGAGTTCTACATCTACATCCAGAAGCAACAGGAAGAGACTGAGATATGCTAAACCTGAATTGAGCTCCTGAGACCTCAAAGCCCACCATTAGTACCACACCTCCTCCAAAGAGACCACACTCCAACAAGGCCACAACTTTTACTAGTGTCACATCTTATGGGCTTACGTAGGTACATTTTTATTAAAACTACCACATTCTCATGATTCATGTTTTGCACTATCTTTGCTATTAAAACATAAAATTATCCCCAAGGGACTTGAATTATTTAAGTTCAGATTAGTCTCATTGACTTAGTTAAATAATGTGTATAATTTGCTTTGTAATTTCTAAAAGTTGCTTGTATGGAAATGATCATCACAGGTTATTAAAATATTTAATAAAAACTACCTTTATGGGATCAGCATCAAGTTTTAGGATTTATGTCTGAGTTAGATACTTGCTTTCTAAGATTCTAAGGTAAGCCTTGTTTTATAAGTCCTTGATTATCAGGTGAAATAATTTATCATGAAAATTTGAATAATGTGTATCCCAAATAGCAAGATTGGCTACTGACTGAATAATTCTAGATTGATACTAATTATTAGATATCTGTTAGTACCTTATGAACATCCAGAGCTAGATAGTATATTCAATTTGATCTTGGAATTAATCATGCTTTTGGTGCAATGATAATTTGTATTATTTGTTCATGTCAAAATACATGAACTATTTTACTTCTGGCAACAAAGACTTATTAAATTGAACAAAATAATCCATATTGTGGTAAAATAGAAATATCTACTTTTTACATGGGTTGAGGTGGCTAATGCCTTTAATCTCATCATTTGGAAAGCAGAGGCAGGTTGATCTCTCTGAGTCCGAGGCCAGCCTTATCTACAAAGAAAGTTACAGTACAGCCAGAGCTATTACAAAGAGAAACACAGTCTCAAAAAATCAGGAAGAAAAAAAAACTTACATTCTATAGATCATATATAGAAAACATGAAAAAACACCTTGAATAGTACAATGTTGTCTTATTCTTAAACTATGAAAAATGATAAGCATGCCTTGTAGAAAAAAGGAATAAAACATTTTAAATATGAAAAATATTGTGTGTTGGGAATATATATTTCCAGAGATCATTTATAAGGAAGTAATAGGTACTTTTAGGCTATTAATTTTATTTTCTTCTTAATTGGGATGTAGTTTCCAAGTAGACATTCTAAATGATCCCAAGAATACATTTTAGTTTTGAAAACAGAACACAGTATAACTATATCTGAAGTCTCATTTGATATTTTTAAAAGCTTTGATATACCTGATGACCAAATTCAAATTTTAATACTGGTATGACTGTTTAGCATTTCTTATTGATTTATGTAGTAAGGAGAATCGGGCTATGTCCTGCCACCCAGCTAGCTTAACCTCCAAAATAACCACACAGAAATTGGATTAATTAAATTACAGCCTGGACCATTAGCTCTAACCCCTTATTGGCTAACTCTTGCATATTCATTTAACCCATCTCTATTAATGTGTATCGCCACTTGACTGTGACTTACCAGCATGAGTCTAACCAGCATCCATCTTGAGCAGGAGAATCATGGCGTCTGCCTATCTGTCCCTCTTTCCAGAATCCAGGTCTGGGTACTCCACCTACCTAAGTCTGTCCTATCAAAAGGTCAAGGAAGTCTCTTTATTCGAACAATGAAAATAACACATAAATAGAAGAACCCCCTACACCATTTCCCCTTTTCTGTTTAATCAAAAAAGAAAGGCTTTCACTTTAACATAGTAAAATTAGATAAAATACTCAGAGACTACTTGCACTCTTACCAGACATTAAGCTTGAAATTTAATCATCATTTTACTTTCACAGGATCCCCCAGAAAGAACATCAACCCATGAAAGCTGGAAGTAATTCTAGAGGACGATGTCCCCTCTTCCAGCAAAGTTTGTCCTTGGGTTTAGGGACAACATAAAGGGGTTGATTATGATTAGTATATGGTTAAGGGTTGGGGGAAGACTTTTATAAGCTAAGAATCTTTTTGAAAAAAGGGGGAAAATAGATTGGTATTTGTGAGTTATTGTTTATAGATAATTACATTGGCATAGATTCTTGTATATGGATACAAAGTTAAATTATATTGAATATTGTACACATGCATGCTTCTACTGAATATATATATATATATATATATATATATATATATATATATATAATATTTCAGTGTACATTTCTACCTCTGATTAAGATACCTATATATTTTTGTATGTATATATGTACATATATATCATATTGCAATGTATACTTGTACATTGTTTACATTTGGAGGTCATTGTCCCCATTTACTGCACAGTTGTTTATTCTCTTAGTCTTTAATATAGATAGGCATTAAAAATTGTAGATCAATAGTCATATATGTTTGTCATATTTATAGTTAGACTAATCAGGTTCTTTAGATACATAGAGATTATATTCTGTATAAATAATCTTCAACCTCCTCAAAGAGATATAGAAAATGACATTTAATCTAACTTAGAGTTCTGTGATAGAGAGACACAATTGTTCCTGGCAACACTGATCTGTTCCTAAGAGATTGTTGAGCACCAAAGACATTCCACTTGGAGTTTGTCTTCTTCTTGGCAAAACCGGCCTCTGGGCAAGGAACTGCCCATATCTCAACTACTGACAAAATACATAGTATCCAGAAATGGATAAGCAGAACTGTCAAATCTTGCCAAGACAGGGTAATACGGTTTTGAAAAATATTCTTGCCATTAAAAATAATCTGTCAGTTATTCTAGGCTTTAGCCAAAGTTGATTGCTGCAAATGTGATTTTGGGTGATTGCCCAGGTAGCCAGCTGTCTCCATGATTTGTTGAATGTTTTGGAAGTTGTTTGATTGTACTTCCTAATTCCTCAGATAACATTATTTCCCTTCTCAGATTTTTGAAGCGGTTGAAGACTAGATAAATGTAGTTACTTTCCTCTTATGATTGGCCAAGACATTTATTATACAAGACTTAAGCTAGTTAGAATAGGATATTTGTTCTTATTGTATATAATTTTGTAGTAGGTTTAGAACTTTCTTACTTAAACAAAAGGGGAAGGTGCTACAGGAGCTCCTTTCACTCCTTTAGCCAATAGCCGTTGAGATACCAGACTGCTGGGGCGTGGTCTCTTTCTCTTTAAAAAAGCAGTGACAGCCCTCTGTTCTCTCTTGCTCCAATGACTAGACTCCTTTCCTGTCTGTCATGTAGAATGGTGTTCTGTAAGTTTTTCCCCCTCAAATATATAACCCTTTGAATTCAAACTGGTGTGGGATTGTTTCATGCTTTAGATTTAGTACATTACTTATCATGTATTTTGCGAACCAATATGTTATACAAAAAAAAAAATTATCTGACAAGTCTCTTATAAAGTGCTCATTTACTCATAAACAGTATAATCTCAGACATGTAGCTTAACAATACTTGACAAAGTTAACATTTAAAAAGATGAAAAGCAACCTTTGAAATAACATTCACTGGGGTTACACTTACATTTATGAACTAATTGCCACACTTGTTTTCATCATTTACAATTTGATGAATAACCTAGGGAAAACAGCCTTAGATATTTTCAGTTGTGAGTACTCTTATTTGCAATCAATAGTGAAATTTCAAATGTGAGGAAATTGGGGTTAATGGCAGTTAATGCAAACCTGCAATGTAGCCTTTTGAGCTCACTTTTCTGTGATTTTAAAGAATCAAGTCCCTACGATTGCTGTTTATATATGTAAGTAAAACATCTGCCAGAAATAGACACCTGGAAATGTGAAAATGGGATTTGTTTCGCTTGAGTGCTTCTTTCTTAAAATAAAAAAAAAAAGTTTATTTTTACTTAAATTGTTTAGGATTGGTGTGAAATAAGATTTCCATGTAAAATATATTTTGACTTGCAGTTTAAAATTTGTACTTATTTATGAATAAAGAACAGTTATTAATTCCCTAGGCCAATTACTAACTAGAACACAAACTCTTATGTAAAAAATGAGTAATATGATTAGGGACTGCATTCAGTTTTAAAACATGAGTGCTTTTGCTTTAAATGCTCTTTCAAATAAGAATTTTGAAAGGTGGCATCAACATAAAATTAGCATTTTTTGAGATATTTATCTGGGTGCAAAAGTAATGGCAGACATCTGCTTGCTGTTAACAGTGTTTTCACTCTTAAAATAATATAATATAGTAAGATGTGTCCATAAAATCCATGTCTGGAATGAAAGCCTCAGTTAAGTATAAGAACAACTTACTCATTCATGCTGCACATTGCATTCAAGGAAAATTATCAACCATGTATACATATCACGATTTGTCTGTATTAATCTAAACCGCCACATTTTGGCCCCAACGTGGTTCTGATAATCCGAGCCCGCCCGTGCGCACAAATTAGGAGAGATCGCCTACGAACTCTTAATGACTTTCAAAAACTGTTAGGAGACATTTCCAGTCTACGACCAGCTATTGGGATAACACCTGATCTAATAATTCATTTGAATAAAACCTTGGAAGGTGATAAAGATTTAAACAGTCCCAGAGAATTAACAGCCGAAGCAGAAAAGGAACTGACAATGATTGAGGAAAAATTACAACATGCACATGTGGACAGGGTGAATCCAGAGCTCGATTGTGTTCTTGTCATATTACCATCAAAAATTTCTCCTACAGGAATTTTAATGCAGAGGGATGATATTATCTTGGAATGGATCTTTTTACCACATAAACCAAGTAAGAAACTAAAAACTTATGTGGAAAAGGTCTCTGAGTTAATTATAAAAGGCAAGCTGAGACTTCGTCAACTAGCAGGCATAGACCCAGCAGAAATTATAGTGCCTATCACTGCTGATGAACTAAGGAAATTATGGGAAGATAATGAACCATGGCAAAGAGCTTGTGCTAATTTTTTGGGAGACATTAATAACAACTATCCAAAAAGCAAGAGGCTTAACTTCATAAAGAGAACTTCTTGGATCCTTCCTCGAATCGTCCGTGATGCTCCAATAACTGGAGCCCGTACATTCTATACTGATGCCAATAAAACAGGGAAGGCAGGTTACAAATCAGAAGACTTGGGTAAGGTGGAACAAAGTCCTTATGATTCTGTCCAGAAGGCAGAATTATATGCCATTCTTATGGTGCTAAGGGATTTTAAAGAACCTATCAATATAGTTACTGATTCACAATATGCAGAAAGAGTTATTTTACATATTGAAACTGCTGAATTTATACCTGATGATACAGAACTAACCTCATTGTTTATCCAGATTCAAGATTTGATCAGGAACAGGCTTTGCCCTATGTACATAACCCACATCCGATCCCATACGGGTCTGCCAGGTCCTCTAGCACAAGGTAATGCAGATATTGATCAATTATTGATTGGTAGTGTGCTACAAGCCTCTGAATTTCATGAAAAACATCATGTTAATAGCAAAGGCTTGAAGAAAGAGTTTTCTATTACATGGCAACAAGCTAAGGAGATTGTAAAGAAGTGCCCTACTTGCTCTTTCTATAACCAAACGCCACTGACAGCAGGAGGCTAATCCTAAGGGCACCCATAGGAATGAAATCTGGCAGATGGATGTGTTCCACTTTGCAGAATTTGGCAAATTGAAGTATGTTCATCACACCATTGACACTTATTCAGGCTTTCAGTGGGCAACTGCTTTAAGTTCGGAAAAGGCTGATTCAGTAATTACTCATTTATTAGAAGTCATGGCCATCATGGGTATACCTACACAGATAAAGACAGATAATGGTCCTGCTTATGTCTCTAGGAAAATGAAATGGTTTTTTGACTATTACAATATCAAGCATGTTACAGGTATACCATACAATCCACAGGTCAGGCAGTCATAGAAAGATCAAATAGAACTATAAAGGATATGTTGAACAAACAGAAAAGGGTGGAAAACACCCCCAGAAATAGGTTACATAATGCTTTGTTAACCTTGAATTTTCTTAACGCTAATGAGAAGGGAACAATGGCTGCAGAAAGACATTGGATAATGGAAAAGTCTACTGAACTAAATCAACCAGTTTATTTCAAGGATGTGCTAACCTCACAATGGAAGCCAGGAGATGTGCTGCGTTGGGGAAGGGGTTTTGCTCTTATCTCCACAGGTGAAGAAAAATTGTGGATACCATCAAAATTAATAAAGGTTCGGTATGAAGAAGACAAGACACTTGGAAAAGATAGATAACAATTCATTCACAAGGATGACGAGCATACTAATGGGACCCTGAATATTTACTCAGTGATGGATGGAAAATGGTTACAACTCACTAAGGATCAGTAAGTATTGACTTTATATATATACATATCTATATGTTTTATTGAACACTTTTTTATAAATATGTAGAACTGGTTTTGGTGTTGGACTCTGGCCCAGTCCCTCTTCAATTCCAAACCTGTTGATAAGAGATATCTCACAGGATAAGAATAATTATATACTTGGTAAACTTTCTTTGCTTTTTCTCATATCTGTGTCTTTCTTTATATGTCATTATGTGTCTTTGTTGTTAATGTTTAAATTTCCCATAACAAACAACAAATTTTTCTACAGTAATTTTTGAAGTTTTCAGGATGAAGATGGGGCCCCACAACATCAACTCAATCTGGTTTTTATGACGTCATGATTATATACATATTTTTTTTCTTTTTTCTTTCTTTTTAAGCGCTAATAATAGACTTGTTTTTTGGTACCAACTGCTCGAGACAATTTCGAATGGTGCACATTTTTGACAACACTCTGGCCAGACCTTCTAAAGATACATAGAGACTAGTTACGATTTTCTTAGGTCAAAGGTTAATTTGGGGTTAATTTGGGAATTTTATCATCATTTGCTTTCACGGGAGCCCCTAAGGAGAACGTCACCCCCATGTCAGCTTGAAGCAATCTTAGAGGACGACGTCCCCTCTCCCAACAGAATTTGCCCTCAGGGTTAGGGACATCTTTTAATGGTTGGTTTGGGATTGAGGTGATGGGGGGATGTTTTATGGAATTAGGGGTATGTTAAAAAAAAAGAGGGGGATTAACTGGTTTGATGTTTGGTATTTGTGAGTTACTGATTTTAGAAAATTGTATTGGTACTGTTTCCTGTATATTGATATATTGTATATTGAATGTGAGTGTTCCTACCTCTAATTTTGTATAAGAATATGCTTATATTATATTGATACATCTACCATAATACAATGTACATTTCTACCTCTAATACTATTTATGTAATATCAATATTGAATGTGAGCTCCTTCCATTGTTTACATTTGATATGTAATGACATTGTTTACAGATGAAGATCATTGTCTTCATATATTGCACAGATCATTGTCTTCATATATTGCACAGTTTATTCTTTTAATCTTCAAGTTAGATAGGTATTGAGAATTATATGTTTGTCATGTTTATTTTTAGGTTAATCAGGTCTTCCAGATGCATAGAGATTATATTTAGTATAGATAGTATAATCTTCAGCCTCTTTAAAGAGCTGTAGAAAATGGCTTTTAATCTAACCTAGAATTCTGTGCCAACGAGACACAATTACTCCTGGCAATGCCACTCTACTCCCGAGAGAACGTTGAGCACCAAAGACACTCCACTGGGAGCTTGTCTTCTTGGCAGAACTGGCCTTTGGGTTAAGAAAAGCCCATACCTCAACTACTGACAAAGTTATGAAACAGGATTGTCTTATCTTGCCAAGACAGGGTAGGATGATTCTAAGAAAGTTCCTTGCATTTGATAATGGTATGTCAGTTATGCTAGGCCTTAGCCAAAGTCGGTTGGCTCAACATTGCGAACGAGAATTTGGGTGATTGCCCAGGTAGTCAGTTGTCTCTGTCATTTATGGCACATTTTGGATATCTCTCATTTGTTAAGTAATATTTATTCCCTTCTCAGATCTTTGACGGAGTTGAAGATTATATAATTGTAATTCCTCCTTGATATAGAATATCTGGTAAAACTTTTGTTCTCAATATTGTTTGTTATATTTATTATTTGTTATTATTGTTTATAGTTGTATTTGGTTTAGTTCTGTCTTATTTAGACAAAAAGGGGGAGATGTAGGGATAAGCCCGCCCATTGGGGGCGGGTTTGCCTCGGGCTAATGTTTACTGATAAATTGGGCTCGCAGAAGCTGCGGGCCCCTTTTTTTTCCTGTTTTCTGTGCTCCGCGGGAACCTTGGTCGTGTGAGTCTGGTTTTTGCATTAAAGTTGTGTATACATATCACGATTTGTCTGTATTAATCTAAACTGCCACAGATGGAGATATTTTGTCTATGGTTGAGTATTCCAATGACCCTCACATTTTGTATAATGTATGGCTATGCATCTCTTTATTTGTTCTCATCTGCTACAGGAGAAATCTTCTCTGATCTGCTTCTTGTGATTGAGTGAAAAGTCATAATTTTTAAAGATATATAGAAAATGAGATCTGTATTTCTTAGAAATACAAACATCAATACTGCAATAACAATATTCTTCAGACAAGTATTTAGATGAATTTAGCTGTAGTTGACCTAGAAGTCTCTGTTCTAAGGAGTGGCTATCATACTATCAGAAGTTGCTGTGCAAGATGCCAAATGAGAAGATATTTTGGTAGACATACCCAGATGGAGAATTTATGAAACAACACAATATTTGAACCAGGTAGATATCCTAAAGGTACAATAGTGGAACTTTTAACTTGGGGATAACCAATAGCTGTCTAATTGAACTCAAGGATTGATCAATAGAAGGCAACTCATTCTTGGTACTGTAAGCCTAAAGTTGTTTTTTTGAAAAACAATGTTTTTTATTGTCTCATGTTTGAATACTTAGTTCCCAGTTTGTGAATCTTTATGGGATGGATGAGGATGTAAGACCTTGTGAAGGAAGGTTGTCACAGAGGACAGACTTATAGTTTTCAGAAACCTCTTGCCATCCCCAGTTCTCTTTCTGCCTATTGCTTATAGTTTGAAATGTGAGCTTGCACCTGTTTTTGCCAGAATGCCTTTGTTCTGCCATCATGGACATTAAAACTCTGTATTGATAACTTCAATTATATCTTTTTGAAATAGGCTGACTTAGCATTGTGTTTCATCACAGAAATAGAAAAGTAACTAATAAGTGCAGGCCCGCAGCTCTCTACAGTCTGGAATTCCTTTGCCTTCTCTATTACCAAAAGGATGGCCTCTTATAGTTATTGATTTGAAAGATTGTTTTTTCACTATACCATTAAAAGAAAAGGATAGAGAAAAATTTGCCTTCACAGTGCCTACTTATAACAATTCTCAGCTTAATAGAAGATATTAATGGACTATCCTCCCACAGGGTATGCTCAATAGCCCTACATTGTGCCAATATTTTGTAAATAAACCATTGGAAATAATTCGTAAACAATTCCACAAGTCCATAATTTATCATTAAATGGATGAAATCTTGTTATCTGATTCAAATAAAGATGCTTTAGAAAGGAAGTTTGAAGAAGTAAAGAAAGTCTTGCCTAGGTGGGGATTACAAATTGCCCCTGAAAAGATTCAAAGAGGAAACTATATTAATTACCTAGGTTACAGAATAGGGTTAGAGAAAATTAAAACGTAAAAGGCACAAATTAGGAGAGACTGGTTAAAGACTCTTAATGACTTCCAAAGATTGTTAGCAGACATTTCCAGTCTACGACCAGCTGTTGGGATAATACCTGATCTAATAGTACATTGAAAGAAAACCTTAGATGGTGATAAAGATTTGAATAGTACAAGAAAACTGAGAGCTGAAGCAGAAAAGGAACTGACAATGATTGAGGAAAAATTACAGGAGGCACATGTGGATAGGGTGAATCCAAATCTTAGCTGCATCCTAGTCATACTTCCTTCCAGAATTTCTCCTACAGGGATTCTAATGCAGAGGGAAGATATTATTGTAGAGTGGATATTTATACCTAATAAACCAAGTAAAAAATTAAAAACTTATGTGGAAAATGTCTGAATTAATTATAAAAGGTAAGATGAGACTTCATCAACAAGCAGGTATAGACCCAGCAGAAATTATAGTGCCTTTTACTACTGAAGAAATAAAAAAGTTATGGGAAGACAATGAACCATAACAAAGAGCTTGTGCTAATTTTTTGGGAGAAATTTATAGCAACTATCCCAAAAGTGGTAGACTTAACCTCATAAAGAGAACTTCTTGGATTCTTCCTAGAGTTGTACGTGATGCTCCAATAACTGGAGCCCGTATGTTCTATACTGATGCAAATAAATCAGGGAAAGCAGGTTACAAGTCAGATGAATTGAGTAAGGTGGAGGAACAAAGCCCTTATAATTCTGTCCAGAAGGCAGAATTATATGCCATTCTTATGGTGCTAAGGGATTTTAAAGAACCTCTTAATATAGGTACAGATTCACAATATGCAGAAAGAGTTATCTTGCATATTGAAACAGCTGAATTTAGACCAGATGACACAGAGTTGACTTCATTGTTTATCCAGGTACAAGACATAATCAGAAACAGGCTTTGTCCGATGTCCATAACAGACATCAAGTTCCATACAGGTCTGCCTGGTCCTTTAGCACAAAGCAACAATGAGATTGATCAATTACTGATTGGAAGTGTGCTGCAGGCCTCAGAATTTCATAAGAAGCATCATGTCAATAGTAAAGGCATAAAGAAAGAATTTTCCATTACTTGGCAACAAGCTAAGGACATTATAAAGAGATGTTTTACTTGTTCTTTCTATAATCAAACACCGTAGCCTGCAGGTAATAACCCAAAGAGTACTAAGAGAAATGTAATCTGGAAGATGGATGTATTCCACTTTATGGAATTTGGTAAATTAAAATATGTACACCACACCATAGACACGTATTCAGGTTTTCAATGGGCTACTGCCCTGAGCTCAGAAAAGGCTGATTCAGTAATCACACATTTATTGGAAGTTATGGCCATCATGGGTATACCTGCACAAATAAAGACAGCTAATGGTCCAGCATATGTATCTAAGAAAATGAAATGCTTTTTTGATTATTATAATATATAACACATTACAGGTATACCAAATAATCCTACATGTCAGGCAGCTATAGAAAGATCAAATCATACTATAAAGAATATGCTGAACAAACAGAAAGGGACTGAAAATACCCCCAGAAATAGATTACATAATGCTTTATTAACCTTGAATTTTCTTATGCTAATGAGAAAGGAATGACAGCAGCAGAAAGACATTGGATAATGGAAAAGTCTGCTGAACCAAATCAACCGATTTATTTCAAAGATGTGCTGACCTATCAATGGAAGCCAGGAGATGTCCTACATTGGGGAAGGGGTTTTGCTCTTGTTTCCACAGGAGAAGAAAAATTGTGGATACCATCAAAATTAATAAAGTTTCGATTTGAAGAGGAGAAACCTCTTGGAAAGGAGAAATGACAACTCATCCACAATGATGATATTCATACAGGTGTTAAGAAAAATATATAGAATATGGGCAGGGTTCTGTTCTTATCTCCACAGGAAAACACTCATCTTTGAAAAATTCAAGGGACCCTGTATATTTGGATAGAGACAGTTGGAAAAATACCTGCCCAATAGGAGATAACAAGAAAACTGAATAGGTTGTGTAAGTAAAATATATTAAACCATATTTCTAAATTTATAGAGCTGGTTTTGAAATTGGACTGTGACTCAGTCCTCCAATTCCAAGCCTGTTAGTAAGAGAAAAACCCAGAGTTTCTGGAGATTCTGTCTCATGTCAAGAGCCATTATATGGGACAGAAAGAAACATGAGTTTAGAAAACATCTTTGCATTTCTTCATATCTATCATACTTTTCATTGAATATATCTATCATGCCTTTCATTGAAATATATATATATATATATATATATATATATATATATATATATATATATATATATGATTAATGTTTAAGTTTTTAACAATGAACAATGAGTTTTTCCTGAAGTGACATCTGAAGTTTCCAGGAAGAAGATGGGCCCCATAACAACAACTCTACCTGGTTGATATGACATCATGATACTGATAGTGCTACTACAAGAACTGTTTTGGGTACCAGCCGCACAAGACATTTCCAACTTTTTTAGCTGAAATGGTGCACATCTTATACAACATTTTGACCAGAACTGCACAAAATACTCAGAGACTATTTGCAATTTTAAAAGTCATTGATCTTGAAATTTAACCATCATTTTACTTTTACAGGACCCCCCAGAAAGAACATCGCCCCCATGACAGCTGGAAGTAATTCTAGAGGACGAAGTCCCCTCTCCCAGTAAAGTTTGCCCTTGGGTTTAGGGACATAATTTAGGGGCTGAATATAAATAGTATATGATTGAGGGTAGGAGGAGTAATTTTATAAGCTCAGGGATCATTTTGCAAATAAAAAGAGGGATGATGGGATAATAGATTTGTAATTGTGAGTTACTGTTTTTAGACAAATAAATTTGTATTGATTCTTGTATATTGATACAAAGTTAAATTATATTGACTATTGTATGCATGTTTCTACCTCTGTTTAAAACATTTTTTATGTATTGACATATATTGTATTGATATATATATATATGTATATATATATAGTATATATTTACCATATTGCAGTGTACATTTCCACCTCTGATTAAGATACTTATATATTGTTTGTGTATTGATATATATTTACCATACTGCAATGTATATTTGTACATTGTTTATATTTGGAGGTCATTTTGCTCATTTGTTTCACAGTCATGTATTGTCTTAGTCTTTAAGTTAGATAGGTATTGAGAATTATATAGATCAATAGTATTCTGTTTGTCATTTATAATTAGACTAATCAAGTTCTTTAGATACATAGAAATTTTATTCAGTATAGATAGAAAATCTTCAACCTCTTCAAAGAGCTGTAGAAAATGGCCTTTAATCTAACTCAGAGTTTTGTGGTAGTGAGACACAATTGCTCCTAGCAACACCACTCTATTCCAAAGAGAATGTTGAGCACCAAAGACACTCCACCTGGAGCCTTTCTTTTTGGCAGAACTGGCCTTTGGGCAAAGAAATGCCCATACCTCAACCACTGACAGAGATACAAAGCATGCATCAATGGATAAAACAGGACTGTCATATCCTGCCAAGACAGGGTACGATAGTTTTGAAAAGTTGCTTGCCTTTGAAAAAGGTATGTCAGTTATGTTAGGCCTTAGCCATAGTTGGTTGCTTCAACTCTGCAATCGTGACTTTGGGTGATTGCCCAGGTAGCTAGTTTTCTTTGTCATTTATTGCATGTTTTGGAAGTTGTTTGATTGCACTTCCTAATTACTCAGGTAACATTATTTCCCTTCTCAGATCTTCGATGGGGTTGAAGACTATATAAATGTAGTTAATTTTCTCTCATGACTTGGCCAAGCTATTTATTATACAAGACCTAAGCTAGTTAGAATAGGATATTTGTACTTATTGTACATAATTTCGTAGTAGGTTTAGAACTCTCTTACTTAAACAAAAGGGGGAGGTGTTGTGGGAGGTCCTTCTGCTCCTCCAGCCAATAGCCGATGAGATACCAGCCCACTGGGGCGTGGTCTCTCTCCCTTTAAAAAAGCAGCCACTTCCCTTCTTGCTCTCTCTTACTTCTTGCTCTGCTTCTGGCGACTAGACTCCCTTTCTGATTATGCAGTGGGCTGTTTTCTGGGACCGTGATCTGTAAGTTTTTTTCTCTTTTAAATATATAACCATTCTATTAATCACAATTCTAAACTGGTGTGGGATTGTTTTTGACTTACGCCTTCGCCTTCAGTACACTGATCAAATAAAAATCACGTAGAAGGGAATGTAGTTGAGAAATATAAATAATGAAAAAATACTGAGACAAAGATTTACATACTGGAGTAACAATAATGCTTGTAGAAATAAATAAAAAAGGAGAATTCCAGTTGACCTGAACATCTAAAGTAGCATTTACTTTACCTATGAATTGGTTTCTTAATGCTTGGTTACATGGTAATTATGATACATCATCCAGGGACACAGTGACCAGAGTTTGAAAGAATGCAGAGTATGTTTTAAGAATTTTGATGGCTGGGGATAGAGAAGGGAAAATGGGGTTTTGTTACAACATGATGAGAAAGTTAATTTCCACAAAAAAGTAAGTTTTGAAAATGTAGAGTGTTGCAGCTTTTTGTGATGTCTAGACATGAGGCTCAGTTGTTTTTTGTTTTGTTTTGTTTTTTTCCTCACAATTTCTGGGAGCATGGGCTCAGGAAATTTTAGCTCAGTTTATTGCCCTCATTATTTGTGAGTAGGAGATGGTAATCTTTATTTAAAACCTCTTATAAATAAAATAGCGGAGCACAATGACATTTGAACTAATTATCTTCTGCTGAAGTGGAGGGATATTACTTTTGGAATGCATCTGGAATTTGGAATAACTTTGAAAGAAACTTGGTTTTTATTCCATCTTTTTCACATATAACTTTTTTTTTTTAATTTTATATACCAAACACAGTTCCCTCTTCTTCCCAACATCCTGCTTCCAACCCCATCTCCCCACAGCCCAATTCAATTTACTCCTCAGAAAGTTTAAGGCCTATCATGGGGTTTCAACAAGGCTTGGAACATTCTGTTGAGGCAGTATCAAACACCTTCCCCCACATAAAGACTGAGCAAGACATTGTACCATATGGCAGTTAGGAGGTGGTTTTGAAATATAATGGAGGTCAACATTTAAACTTGATCTTGAAGAGTGTTCAATTATTCTGAATCTCCTGATAATTGGTATAACAGAGAAGTTAATTGATGTGAAGATATGTGTACCCCTGTTTTTCCTAACGTAACCCTAGAGAGAACACCCAAGTGTTTCTAGTTCTCTTTGATTTTACTAGAATAAAGATTATTAAAGAGATATGGGTATCTGGAGGTTTATGGGAAATGGTAAGAAAAAAACTAGTGTGTAAGTGTCCATCTACCTAGGCAGACACATGTAGGCAGTTAAACCACATAATACTGAAAACAGTCCTGTCTGAAACAAGAGATACTGAATAAGCCTTAAGGTGGTTGCCTAGTGGAGCTCAGCTTTTATCTTATCTAAAAATAACCTAGGGACAACATGTAAATGGTTGTGATTTGACAATGAGAGATTGGTCTCTTCTGGAGTTTTCTTGAACTAGGTAGAAGATATTGATTTCAAGGAAATATGGATAAAATGTATGAGTGTTTAGAAGCTTACAAGTAGTGGTGGAATAACATATGAATAGGTGAGCTTTATGTTTTGGAAGACATTTCTAACCCTGGTAATCAGGCCTCTCCCTTACCAAACAGTATAAACATCAGTGGAAAATGCAAATAGAATGAAGATAGGAGGACCAGAAAGATGGGCACATTATAAGTTCTACGTACTGTAGCAGAGTCTGTGTGTTTCTTGGGGAAAACATGAGACAGTTGTTGCATTGCTTCGGCAGGAGATTGCCATTCAGGATAGTCATAGGGAAATAGATCCTATAGATATATAACAGAGCCTGATATTCTATAGTTAACTGGGTTTGTTGAGTTTATTTTAATCAGTGATAGGTAGAAAGAGCTAAAATATTTAAAATGATAAAGTATTGATGGATCAAAGATTGCTGTTTTGAACATTCCAGAATTCTTCCTTTATGAACTCAAACTCAAAAGCATTCAATGATATACTCCCTTTGTCTTCTGGTATAGATTCTCTTTAAGAAGTGACAGTATGAGTGAAATAAAAACCTAAAGGGGAATTAAGCCAAGATGAAAATTTGTACAGGAAATTACTTGATAGTTTTGTGAAAAAGAGAGGAGGGAGATTCAAAAATCAGTGGTAAAAAGTTACTATGATCCTTTAAAAGTTGCATTGCCAGTTAGATAATAAGTGTGGTAGTCTTCAAAATTGTGAGTCTTGTAGAATAGTTGGTTTGGGAGGGGAGAGGGTACTCTGAGAGACCCGGCTTTTGCAATCAGAGTAATGACTATACAACAGAGGAAACAAGTTCTCATTTTAGCAGGAAGCCCTCTCCAAGAAGGAGTGTATCTATAGTTATTCTTTGAATTATTCTATAGCAACCACATGGGCTAATATTGTAAAAAGCATCAGGATTATTATTATTAGAGTCAATAGTAGGGTATACCATATCGATCCCAATTTCTATATATCATCTATTGTATTAATATCTATTAATATTAAGAAATAGAGCTCTCATCTTAGTGGATTGTTTTGTAGCCATTATGAGCTACAGTGTCCCGAGAACACAAATGCAGATTACCTTTAATTCCATGTTTCAAAATGGAATCAATTCCATGAAATTTCATAGAAAAAAAGAAATTAATATATCAACTCAAGTTTAAATACATTCATAGATTCTTCAGAGAAGTGGTAACAGCAAGATAGAAGCTTTTCCCAAGATTCTAACTGATGATGTGCTTAATTATTTTGGTTTTTGAAAACAGTGGACTTATAAAATTAATGGATTGTTATTAGCCACAGGATTTTAATTATGACATGGAGGTAGGCAAGGAATGGATGTTCCATGCAGTAAAGTTAGCCCAAGATAAGGTAAATAGCATTGGGGCTTGTAACAGTACATCCCTCCACAGTACTGAAGTTCTTGAATACCAATCTGATAGTTGACAAAACTTCTTTCCTGATGTTTCTTGATTTAGTTTGTATCTAAACTTTCTTATTCCCAAGTTTCAACTTTTGGTCAAAAATCAGAATTTTATCATGCAGCAGGACCATATTATTAAATATTACAATGTTGTATAGATAATAAGTCATTTTTCTGAGATCTGATGTGGATAAGGCTGAGCAGTAGATAGGACAGTGGTCTTGGAAGAGGAAGAGCTTGTGAAGGCAATTAAAGAAATTTCTGTTTTGATGTAGGAAGTTCTTTGGTATATGTGTTGCTTTTATTTGTTAATGAATAATCTGATAGGGCAGAGTAGAGGTAGGCAGGAAAAAATAAACTGGATGCTGGGAGAAAGAAGGTGGAGTCAGGCAGAAGCCATGAAGCTGCAGCCAGAGACAGACATGCTGAAACTTTGCTGGTAATCCACATTCACATGATGATACAAAGATTAATGGAGATGGGTTAGTTTAGGATATAAGACTTATCCAGAGACATGCTTAAGCTATTGTCCAAACATTATTGCAAATAATATAGTTTCTGGGTTATTATTTAGGAACTGAGCAGCAGTGAACAAATAAGCAGCCGACTACAATGCTGACTCATATCAAAACTATAATCCATTATGTCCAAATGTGATATGTTTCCATTCTGTAACTGAAATATCATTCACATGAAATATATCATATCGTTACTAAACCTAAAATGAAATAATTAAGAACAAAGTTTGGTAAATATGATGAAAGTAATAGGTGATGAAGTGATATAATTAAAATAACCAAAATTTATATAGTTTAGTTAGATTAACTGTTGTCCATTATATTTTGAGTTATTTGTACTCAATGAACAAGCTCACATTTATTTATATGAATAAAACATGACTTTGAAAGATTCACTTTAGCATTGCCTTCCTCCTCTTCTTTCTTGTATAATATGAATCTTATTTAATCACCTTTTGCATTCTGTCCAGTTTTACTATATGCCATTTTAGATACAAATTAAAATCAAGTATTTCAGTATTGAAAGTGTAAAATATCATGAATGTTGATATTAGATATTTATGTCATTTGTATAATTTGAACAAAAAGAATTAACTCAAATCTTTGAGGATCTTTAGCTAGAGCAGAGTTAAATTTGAAATTAAAATCTAAATATTTTTTCTGACAAATTAAAATAAAAAATAAGAATATTTTTGTTTGTTCATGTGTATATGTATATATAAGACAATAGAAAACCTAAATCCTTTAAACATTAATTTTCAATTAATTAGTATTCTAGGGTAAAACAGGTTGTTATAACAAAAAGGTATGCTCAAATAAAAAGACATTCTTCATTTGTAACTTCATTAAAAACAAAAGTGGTGTTATTTCATCACTCCTTGGTAGAATATTAAATTTTATGAATGTTTTAAAGATATTAATTAAATGGTATCTAAAAGAAAACATAAAAAGGGCCAAGTGATGGTGGTGCATGCCTTTAACCCTAGCACTTGGTAAACAGAAACTGAAAGATCTCTATGTATTTGAGGTTAGCCTCATCTCCAGAGATAGTTCTAGGACAGTCAGAATTACACCAATGAACATTGTCTCAAAAAAGCAAACAAACAAAAAAACATAAGTCATGAGAGAAATAGCTAGTTATATGTGGTAACATATTGTAAATTGAAAATTAGTATAATCTATTAAAATAATAGATTAGTATAATTTAATATTAGTATAATTGATTACTCAAGACAGGGTTTCCCTGAGCAGTACTGGCTGTTTTGGTAGCTGCTCTGAAGACCAGGCAGTCCTTGAACTTAGAGATCCACCTAAGTGGATCCGCCTTCTATGTGTTGGGATTAAAGGAATGGGCCGCCAACTCCAGGCTCCTTTACCATTTTTTTTTATTTTTATTTATTTATTTATTTAAGATTTCTGTCTTTTCCCCACCGCTGCCTCCCATTTCCCTCCCCCTCCCCAGTCAAGTCCCCCTTCCTCTTCAGCCCAAAGAGCTATCAGGGTTCCCTGCCCTGTGGGAAGTCCATGGACCACCCACCTCCATCCAGGTCTATTAAGGTGAGCATCCAAACTGCCTAGGCTCCCACAAAGCCAATACGTGCAGTAGGATCAAAAACCCATTGCCATTGTTCTAGAGATCTCAGTAGTCCTCATTGTCTCTATGTTTTTTTCCCAAGACGGTTTTAATCCAGGTTTTTTCAGACCCAGGCCAGCTGGCCTTGGTGAGTTCCCGACAGAACATCCCCACTGTCACAGTGTGAGGGTGCACCCCTCGCTGTCCTGAGCTCCCTGCTCATGCTCTCTCTCCTTCTGCTCCTGACTTGGACCTTGAGATTTCAGTCTGGTGCTCCAAGGACTTCTTGAAGTTTGCAGGCAAATGGATGGAAATAGAGAACACTATCCTGAGTGAGGTAAGTCAGACCCAAAAAGAGGAACATGGGATGTACTCACTCATATTTGGTTTCTAGACATAAACAAAGCACATTGAGCCTCTAATACGTGATCTTAGAGAAGCTAAATAAGAAGGAGAACCCAAAGAAAAACATATAGGCATCCTCTTGAATATTAACCTTCATCAGGCGATGAAAGGAGACAGAGACAGAGATCCTTTACCATTTTTAAAGTTCACACGAATGTGCTTTCTCTCTCAGATGATGTAAGAAAGTTAACTGCCTCCAGTTCTGTGGTATAGGAATGAGTTAGAAATATATGGATATAGTCTTACTATTTTATTCAGAATGAAATCTTTGATGTTGATGTCTTTTTTTCCCTAGCTGATGAAAAACTTGTTCTTTCTTTTTTTATTTCCCGCTTTTTGTTTTATTTATTCTTCTCTCATACAGTAGTACATCCCTATTACAATCTCCCCTACCAACACTTTTTAAGTCACTCCCTCCTACCTCCTTTCACTCCCAAATCCACAGTTGCTCCTTTACTTTTCTAAAACAAGAAGGCCTTCTAGAGATACCAACACAACAAGGCATAACAAGATGCAATTAAGCTAGACACAAATCCTCAAATCAATGCTGAATGAGACAACCCAATAGAAGGAAAGGGGTCCCAAGAACAAGCAAAATAGTCAGAGATACACCCAATCCCAATGTTAGGAATACCACAAAATCCTCAAGCTATACAGCCACAGTATGTATGCAGAGAATCTAGTGTGGATCCACGTGGTTTCCATTATTGCTGCAGCATCATTCTCTGTGAGCCCCCAGGAGCTCAGGTTAGTTGAAACTGTGGGGTCTGTTCTCATGGTGTACTCAGTCTCTCTTGCTCCTACAATCATTCCCCTGCCTCTTTGACAGTGTTCTTCTCATTCTGCCTCTTGTTTGGGTCTTGGTCATCTTATTTTGTTTATCCACTGCAGGGGTGAAGAAATGAGTATCCCCTCTTATTTCAGAATATTCTATCCTGAAAGTGGAGTTTAGAAAGAGACAAGGAATATAAAGAAGACAATGAGCATTATTAGTTTTCCAAATGTGCAGTGGAATGCTGAAGTCATTTTTGGTTTTTATATAGGCCCTCTGTATTTACAATGGGAGAAGCAGTTCTGAAAGTTTGGGAACAAGGAGACAGAAGCCCAATATCAAATAAAACAGAAATAGATGAAATATATGAGGTTCGTTGAAATGTGTTTTAATTTTTGAAGTACTTTTACAAGTATCTAGGGTGACTGAGAGATAAATTGAATGTGGAAAAAAAAGGAAGGTCCTTGAAGACAGTAGGGTCTTGAGTATGTTTATTAATGACACTATGAGGTCATGAAAAGAGAAGGGATTGCATCGATCTTCTAGGTGATTTCCCTAATTTTGTAATATTTAACCTGGCTGTAGATGTTGTTTTTAATTCTGAGTAGTAGGCATGAAAGTATATGGTCTCTCTTGTGTCTATCACTAGCCTGGTTTGTTTGGTAATTCCTATTTGATTCCTATCAGAGGGTAGCATCCTTTCTATTGGCAATATTCAGTTTTGTTGATATAAATTGTCAACAAATTGAGTAGCTGACTGGCAGATACTGCCTGTTTCATTAGGTGTCAAAATGGAAATCAAAACAAAATAGATATCTTACCAGAGTTAATAATAGGCTGTGTGAATCATGAAAAAATCCTTTTCAGGCCAGGTGGTGGTAATAGAAGACTTTAGTTCCAGCACTAGGGAGACAGAGGCAATTGGACATCTGAGTTTGAGGCCAACCTGGTCTCTGGTTGTTTCAGCAAGTTTTAGGACAGTCAGGGCCACACGGTGATACCCTGTCTTGAAAAATACAAAAGATATCCAAAAATATCCTTCTGAAATGTAGAAAGGCTTTTGAGAAAACTGCACAGTCATTCCTCTACTTGGAAGGTACACATTGAAAAACTGACCATGAACACAGATGATACTGTCTAAAAGTACAAGTTTGTTAAGGGAAAATGGAAGGGAGTGGGTAGTCCTAGGCTATGTGATTAGCGAGTGGAAGAAAAGAAGTAGAATTAAAGGGAGAAAGAAGATTTTGGTTGTCCACTTGGAGGGACAATGGCAATTTGGAGAGAAGATGTATGTAGAGAATCGTCCAGGACTGGGTTGAGAGTTGGGCTACCAAACTGTATTTAGTAGAGTAGTCTGAAACTACAGTTAAGGATTCAGTTAATATGAGGATAGAGGGGAAAGGTAATAAATACAGGAAAGTGTGCAGGTTCCAAAGCTACAGAGAAATGCTGTCCTCCAAAAAAAAAAAGGAATGTAGGAAAGAAAAAAAGTTGGTAAATTAAAGAGATTGGGGAGTAGAGAATGGATGATGAGCGTAAGGGGTGAGGATAGGTGATATATGTTGTAACTGAGAAAGGACATTTAGTAGGTAAGGGGAAGAGAAAGGAGACCATGCAGAAGAGAAAGCAAGTCCAGAAGTGCAGAGTGAGAGATAGAGTAGAGGAACCCTCAGGCTTGATAAGGAGGGGACTTATCTGCAGGATCAGGATCAGGATCCAAGAGAAGTTCTGGGTCATTCAGTTTAGAAACTCAAAGCTAATATGATCTGGTTATGGAAGTTTGGAAAACAAAGGGAAGGCCAGAAGCAAAAATGAAAGAAGGACTAGAAATAAGAAACCTCTGTGCATTTGTCAATTCATTGGAGAAAAATTGAATATTCACAGAATGTTGTGATCAAGCATGAGAAATTAAAACCGGTAGTTTGAGTTGTGAAGTGGATATTGAAGTCAGATTTGAATAAAAATAAGTTTAGATGGGATGTTTTAAGAAATTATTTGAGGCCCTGTTGTTTGAAATTTTGTAGAAGATAAGCAAAGGATTTTCTGTGACATAGGAGAAAGATGACCCATTTTGAAGGTGTTAATAAGCCAGACTAGAGGTCGAAATTTTGGTAGGTCACTGCTCCCAGGATTTTCTCAAGAGTTATTAATGGAACCAGTGTGAAAAATGAAACTTTCCCTGTCCTGTAAAGGAGTTGAATTTCCAGCATAACTGGGGGGATTAACAGGGTTCAAACTTACTTGCTTTTGAAGCAGGAGAATAGCTAGTATGGATTTTAGCTCTGGAAATAACATTGATGGAAATAACAACTTCTCAAGTGTTGGAGGCTGAGTAAGAAGATAAGGCAAAGGGAATTTACCACTCATCTCTATGAGTCCCAACATATCTTCACAAAACTCTTAATCTCCTTATATAAAAACAAGGCTGCTTAAAACATGGCCCCAGGTGGAGCAAGGTCTATGAGTGGCATTCCTCCTGTCATTTAGGTATAGTTAGTTCTGAATAAAGAGTACTTTTGAAATGTTATACCAAAAGGTGCTCAATCATAGGTCATGTACTCAACAATGTACACAGCAACATTACTTATAATAGCCAGAAACGGGAAGCAATCTAAATGTGCCTCTGCCAAAGAATGAATAAGGAAAATTGGTTTATTTATGCAATGGTTTACTACACAGCAGAAAGAAATAATGACATCTTGAAATTTGCAGGCAAATGTATGGATCAAGAAAACATCATGAATGAGGCAATCTAGACCCAGAAAGACAAATATTATAAGTACTCACTCATAAGTGTCTTTTGGACATAAAGCAAAGAAAAAACAGTCTACAATTCACAAGCCCAGAAAATCTAGACAACAAAGAGAGCCTAAGAGAGCCAAACATGGATCTAATCTACATTGGAAGCAGACAATGACAGCATCTTCTGAGTAAATTGCAACTGTGGGAATCATTCAAGAGGGTAGAAAGGGAGTGAGGTGAGGAAGAGGTGAGTTGAGAAAAATATGTATCTCAATAAAAACAGTAACAAATAAAGAAAGGTTAAGGAAATATGAGAAATAGGAGGTAGGACATAAGAAAGAAGGCTGGCTTAAAGGCTGTAATTATCCCAGAAAGCTCTTGCCTAATTTCATCACCAAAGATAAGAATAAAATTTGTTGGCAGAAATAAATAAGGAGAACTTATATTGACTTCAAAAGTTAGAGTAGGCTTTATTCAATGTAACATTTGGCATCTCAAGATTGAGGTTGACAGAATGGAGATTACATGCTTTTAGATTTTTTTTTCATAGCTAAGGATAGAAAAAGGGAAAATATGCTTCCTTTTGGTATGAATGCAGAGGTTATCAGATTTCCCTAGATAAACTCTTTTCAAAACCCCAAGGTCTGTTGCTTCATTTTAGAACTACCCTGTTCATCTTTTTGGGTCTGGGTTACCTCACTCAGGATAATGTTTTCTATTTCCATCCATTTGCATGCAAAATTCAAGAAGTCATTGTTTTTTACCGCTGAGTAGTACTCTAATATGTATACATTCCACACTTTCTTCATCCATTCTTCCGTGGAAGGGCATCTAGGTTGTTTCCAGGTTCTGGCTATTACAAATAATGCTGCTATGAACATAGTTGAACAAATACTTTTGTAGAATGATAGGGCGTCTCTTGGGTGCTCACTCATAATTGTTTTTTTAGCCATAAATATAGGACATTGAGCCTATAATTTGCAATCCTAGAGAAGCTAAATAAGAAGGAGAACCCAAAGAAAAACATATAGATATCCTCCTGGATATTGGAAGTAGTCAAGATTGCTGGGCAAAAATTTGGGAACTGGGGAGTGGGATGGGATGGGGAAAAGGAGAGATGGGGAGAGAAAAGTGAGAAGGGGAGGATAGGAGAACTTGGGGAAATGGGATGGTTGGGATAATGGAAGGATTGATATGGGAGCACAAAAGTATATATCTTAATTAAGGGAGCCATTTTAGGGTTGGCAAGAGCCTTGACTCTAGAGGGGTTCCCAGGGGTTCAGAGAGATGTACCCAGCTAGGTCCTTGGGCAGCTGAGGAGAGAGAGCCTGAAATGGCCCCATCCTATAGCCATACTAACGAATATCTTGCATATCACCATAGAACATTCATCTGGCGATAGATGGAGATAGAGACAGAGACCCACATTGGAGCAATGGACTGAGCTCCCAAGGCCCAAATGAGGAACAGAAGGAGGGAGAACATGAGCAAGGAAGTCAAGACCATGAGAAGGGCACCCACCCACTGAGATGGTGGGGCTGATCGATTAGGAGATCACCAAGGCCAGCTGGACTGGGATTGAAAATGCATGGGATAAAACCGGACTCATTTAATATGGTGGACAATGAGGGCTGCTGAGAAGCCAAGGACAGTGGCACTGAGTTTTGACCCTATTGCATGTACTGGCTTTGTAGGAGCCTAGCCAGTTTGGATGCTCACCTTCCTAGACCTGGATGGAGCGGGGAGGACCTTGGACTGCACACAGGGGAGGGAACCCTGACTGCTCTTTGAACTGGAGAGGGAGGAGGAGGGGAGTGGAGCATGGAGAGTGGGAGGAGAGAGAGGGAAAAGGGAGGCAGGGAGGAGGCAGAAAAAAATAGTACATTACCCAATATTGTGTCAACTGATGATTTTTTGAGAATACAGTAATTCAATAAACCTGTATATAGTTTTCAAAAAAAAATACTACCCTGTTCATGATCAGAGTCAATTATTTTTCTCATGCAGTCATTGGGAGCTTTGCTTCTTGGAAATTTGACATTCGGTAAAGGTCTTGGCGTTTTGGAGGGAGGTATTCATTTCGAGAAAGGGAAGAAAATGTGGATATAATAAAGGTACATTACATTTATGTATGAGATTTTTGAAGAATACATGATTATTAAATTTAAAAAAAATGTTGAATATAATGTGTAAAAGATAAATAGGAATATAATGTGTAAAAGATAAATAGGAATGTCGGTGTATATGTGTACTTTTCAAATTAATAGTTAGAAAAGAGAAGCATCATCAGTTTTAGGTTAGCTTATTGCTACACAGATACCCTAGTAGTATGTATTCAAAGAAAACAGGAAAGGTGTGCATATCAACATGCTTTGATTAAAGGTAGACATCAAATACAACAAAATGAATATATAAGTTGTTATATGATACAATACATAAATATGATACATATTTATGACAAAATTTGGAATTGAACCCAGTAGCAGATAAAGATCATAGGAAACTGTTTTGAACCCTATCTTCTCTTTCTCTTTTTAAACCTGTAACAATTCGAATTATTTATATAAACTTTTATTTATCTGTTTTCTATCTTACATAAACTCAGAGAGGGCTAACATACTGCAAGATCACCAAATTGTTTGTAAATAAAGACTGCCTTAATATGATTGCAAAATAAGCTAGGAAAAGTCATGTGGTATGCTAGTTCACAGAAAATATGCCAAAAGAAAATGAAATATTAAAGCTATGTTTGTACGACTGATACATCAGTGTTATGTAGCTATTTTTCTTTTAGGTAAATCATATGTGGAGGAAGAAAATTCATGAGACTAGGATGTAAATGAAACTTACATATCTCAGTAAGTTCCTAAAATAGAAACCCTAAAGGACCCTTTCAATATTACATAAGCACTCAAAGTGTCAGTGAGAAGTGACAGTGTGGTTGCTTTCAAGTTCTGAAACAAGACCTAGGGATGCATTTTTTTTCTGAATTATGACCCATAATGGAGTGGACTTTTTGGTTCATGTAGTTTCCTGTGAGTCATTCATGTTGTTATCCCTAATGATTCTCCTAAGTAACGCCAATAACTCACTAGTTTACTATGATAAATTTGAAATGGTTTCTTCAGTCTATTTTCACTGTCTCACTGAGATGAATAGATGCTTACATTTCTTCAATGACAGTAACACAACAGTTAAACGCATCTCATTTAGATGACTTTGATCAATACGTTAATAAGCTCACAGCATAAAACGATACATAAAAGGCATTTTAATTTTTTTTTCAATTTCATATCTTATTTTTTTATGCCTAAAAATGCTCTCATTTTCTTTTTAGTAGTTGTTTTGTTTCCGTGTAAGGAGTGTATGCAAATACGTTTATACGTATGTACAAGTACATGCACAACAACCATATGTGCATACAGGGCAGGTACTGACCTCAAGTATCTTCTTCAGTAATTCTCCACCTTATGATTTTACAGTTTCTCACTGAACCTGTATCTCAGAATTTCAGCTTGATTGACTGAAAGGCAAGTCTTAAAAATTGTTCAACCTCCACTCCCTGGTATGTGGGTTACAAATATCTGCTACTGTCCACTATTTTTAAATGGTCCTGATATTTGTAAAGCAAGCATGTTTCATACTGAGCCTTGTTTCTAGGTTCCTATTATAATGAATAGAGAGTAAATGCTATGCAATTCCAACATTGAGAAAATGACAGGAGAAACATCTTTAAGTTCTTAGGCCTATCTTTATGTTCCTATATCACTTCTCCCTCTTCCATAATAGATCATATTATTTCATTAATTCCTTCTTCTGTATTCATGTCTCATATATTTTACTACTTACTCAACAATCTACCTTAAAGCCTCACTTTTGTTTCCCATATTATAGACTCCTTTGCAGTTCCTTGGCCTCAAGCCATGCACCTGTAATAAACTCAAATTTATCTGACATTTCAAACCTAAGACCCACATATGACAAAGAACATGAGATATTTTGTCTTTTTGAGCCTGGATATTCTCAATATAATATTTTCCAGATCATCCATTTTCTTCTGTATTTAATATTCCTTTAAAACTGAATAAAATTTTATTGTGAGTATAACCTCGTTTTAATTATATATTCCTTTATTTATGGTCATCTTGACTGATTATTTTTGCTATTGATAAATGTAATACACCACATAAATAGACTAAAAGACAAAAACTACATTATTATTTTATTAGAAGCAGAAAAGGCTTAGACAAAATTCAACAACTCTTCATGATAAATATTCTGGAGATACTCAGGATACTGAGATATCATCATAATAAAGGCAATTTATAGAAAGCACACAGCCGTTGTCAACCCAAATAAAGAGAAACCCAAAGCATTTCTGCTAAAATCAGGAATAAGACAAAGATCTCAACTCTCTATATAACTACTCAATATACTACTTGAAGTCTAAGTTACAGTGAAAAAGAAAACTTAAGGAGATCTAAGGGATACAAATTTGAAAGGAAGAATAAAAGTATTGTTATTTACAGATGGTATCATTTTATACATAAATGACCCTAAACCACCATGAGAAAAACTCTTCAAAGTATAAATATTTGCAGAAAAGTAGCAGGATAAAAAAATCAGAGCACAAAACCAGTAAACATGTAAACTAAAAAATGACAGAGAAAGAAATCAGGGGAAATACCTTTCACAATAACTTTATAAATTATTTTGGGGTTGCTAACCAAGAAAGTGGAATATATGCAAAATAAAAACTTTAAGACATTGAAGAAAGAAATTGTAAAAGATATGAGAGTATTGAAAGATGTCCCATTCTTATGGATTGGTAATATTATAATAATATGACCATCTTATCAAACCTGGAATACAGATTCAATGCAATTCCCATCAAAATGACAACACAGTTCTTCACTAACTTAAAATGACAATTTCAAGCTGAATGTTGAAACACAAAAAAGACAGGATATATAAATTAATTGAAGCCATTAAAGAACTGCTAGAGGTGTCACCATACATAATGTCAAGATATACTATAATAGAGAGCGGGGAGTGCCTGCCTTCCGGGCAGGTCTCAAGGTTCCCTGTAAGGGAGCTCGGGCACCTACAGCTGGTGCTCCAGGGTCTCCAGTGATCTCCTGGACACAGCGCTGCCTCCCATGTCCTTCCTCTTGTCCCCGGATCTTTGGGCTACCAGGCGGCAATGTTTAGGTGCTGAGGAGTTCCATCTGGACGGGTGAGTGTCTGCTACCCAGGGGAGGTGTGTCCCAGAAACAATCACAAACCCCCCTCCCCCAGCTCCTTCTGCAGGGCTGTCTTTCTTAGGCACGACCCAACCCCCCAGCACCCCACCCCCCCACCCCTGCCCTGCTGTATGCTCAAGACCCGTTTTAAGCTCCTACACTAAGGCTACCCACCCAGAGCAGGGAGAGCCTGCCTTCTAGGCAGGTCTCAAGGTTCCCTGTAAGGGAGCTCGGGCACCTACAGCTGGTGCTCCAGGGTCTCCAGTGGTCTCCTGGACCCCGCGCTGCCTCCCACGTCCTTCCTCTTGTCCCCAGATCTTTGGGCTACCAGGCGGCCCTGTTTAGGTGCTGAGGAGTTCCATCTGGACGGCTTGTACACTGAAGAGATACACCCAGAATCAGTCACAGCAAAGACTGGACCAAGACACCAGGCCTCTCCTGGCTCCATTTGAAGAAAGAGATGGGAAGGTGCCAATGCAAGAATTCCTCCAATAACCTGAAAGGCAATATGACATCACCAGAATCCAGGGATCCCGAAACAAGAAGAATTGTACACCCTACTCCAGAAGAATTAGAAGAAATCGACTCAATAGTGAATTATATGAAAATAATAGAAGACCTTAAACAGGAGGTGAAAAACTGCCATAAACAATTAGAGATGACAAACAAAAAGGTAGAGGAAATGAATAAATTGCTCAAAGATACCCAAGAAAACCAAGAGAAGCAAGAAAAAGCAATCTAACAGGTAAGGGAAGCGGTTCAAGACTTGAAGAATGAAATGGAAATAATGAAGAAAACACAAACCGAGGGAAGGATGATGATGGAAAATCTGGGTAAATGAACAGGAACTACAGAGACAAGTACTACCAACAGATTACAAGAGTTAGAAGAAAGAATGTCAGACACTGAAGATACCATAGAGAAAGTAAACACACTGATACAAGAAAACAGCAAAACCAACAAATTCTCATCACAAAACATTCAGAAAATATGGGACACAATAAAAAGACCAAACCTAAGAATAATTGGGATAGAAGAAGGAGAAGAAGTACAGCTCAATGGTCCAGAAAATATATTTAATTAAATTATAGAAGAAAACTTTCCCAACCTAAAGAAAGATATCCTTTTGAAGGTTCAAGAAGCATACAGAACAATGAATAGACTGGACCAAAAAAAAATCTCCTCAACATATAATAATCAAAACACAAAACATACAGAATAAAGAAAGAATATTAAAAGCTGCAAAGGAAAAAAGTCAAGTTACTTATAAAGGTAAACCTATCAGACTTACACCTGACTACTCTATGGAAACCATGAAAGCCAGAAGGTCCTGGATAGATGTACTGCAGAAGCTAAGAGAACATGGATGCAAGCCCAGTCTACTATACCCAGCCAAGCTTTCGTTCACTATAAATGGAGAAAACAAAATTTTCCAGGATAAAAACAAATTTAAATAATACGTAGCCACAAATCCAGCCTTACAGAAAGTAATAGAAGAAAAATCACAAACCAAGGAGTCGAACAATGACCACAATAACTCAAACATCTAGAGACCCTTCACCAGTGCAACTCAAAGAAGGCAAACACACAAACTCTATGACTAAAAAACTGACTGGAGTTACCAACCACTGGTCATTAATATCCCTTAATGTCAATGGACTCAACTCACCTATAAAAAGGCAAGGCTAAGAGATTGGATACGCAAACAGGATCCAACATTCTGCTGTTTACAAGAAACACACCTTAACCACAAAGACAGGCACCTACTTAGAGTAAAGGGATGGGAAAAGGTTTATCAAGCAAATGGACCTAAGAAACAAGCAGGTGTGGCCATACTAATTTCTAACAAAGTTGACTTCAAACTTAAATCAATCAGAAGAGATGGAGAGGGACATTTTATACTCATAAAAGGAACAATTCATCAGGTTGAAGTCTCAATCCTGAATATCTATGCCCCTAATATAAAAGCACCCATGTACGTAAAAGAAATATTACTAAAACTCAAGGCTGCCATCAAACCGCACACAATAATAGTAGGAGATTTCAACACTCCTCTTTCACCAATGGACAGGTCAATCAGACAGAAACCTAACAGAGAAATAAGAGAATTAATGGAGGTAATGAATCAAATGGACTTAACAGACATCTATAGAACATTCCACCCAAATAGGAAAGAATATACCTTCTTCTCTGCAGCTCATGGAACCTTCTCGAAAATTGACCACATACTCGGTAACAAAGTAAACTTCCACAGTTACAAAAAATTATTAGTAGCCACCTGTGTCTTCTCAGATGACCATGGACTAAAGTTAGAGTTCAACAACAATGCTACCCATAGAAAGCCTACAAACTCATGGAAACTGAACAGTTAACTATTGACCCACACCTGGATCAAAGAAGAAATAAAGAAAGAAATTAAAGTCTTCCTTGAATTCAATGAAAATAAAGAAACAACCTACTCAAAGTTATAGGACACTATGAAAGCAATCCTAAGGGGAAAGTTCATAGCACTAAGTGCCCACTTAAAGAAAACAGAGAAAGCACACATTGGAGACAAAACAGCCCACCTGAAAGCTCTAGAAAAAAAAGAAGCAGACTCACCTAGGAGGAGTAGAAGACTGGAAATAATCAAACTGAGGGCTGAAATCAACAAAATAGAAACACAGAAAACAATCCAAAGAATCAATGAAACAAAAAGCTGGTTCCTGGAGAAAATCAACAAGATTGATAAAACCCTATCCAAACTAATCAAACGACAGAGAGATAATACGCAAATTAATAAGATCAGAAATGAAAATTGGGGCATAATCACAGACATAGAGGAAATTCAGATAATCATTAGATCTTACTACAAAAGCCTGTATGCCGCAAAACAGGAAAATGTAAAAGATATGGACACTTTTTAGATAAATACCATATACCAAAGTTAAATCAGGACCAGGTGAACAATCTAAATAGACCTGTCAGTCACGAATAATTAGAAGCTGTTATCAAAAACCTCCCTACCAAAAAAAGCCCAGGACCAGACGGTTTCAATGCGGAATTCTACCAGAACTTCCAAGAAGACCTAATAACTATACTCCTTAAGGTATTTCACAATATAGAAACAGAAGAGTCATTGCCAAATTCCTTCTATGAAGCCTCAATCACTCTGATACCAAAACCACACAAAGACTCAACCAAGAAAGAGAATTACAGGCCAATCTCACTCATGAACATCGACACAAAAATCCTCAACAAAATACTGGCAAACCAAATCCAAGAACACATTAGAAAAATTATCCATTATGATCAAGTAGGCTACATCCCAGAGATGCAAGGCTCGTTCAACATACGAAAATCTATCAATGTAATCCATCTTATAAATAAACTGAAAGAAAAAGACCATATGATCATTTCATTAGATGCTGAAAAAGCTTTTGACAAAATTCAACATCCCTTTATGATAAAAGTCTTGGAGAGATTAGGGATACAAGGGTCATACTTAAATATAATAAAAGCTATTTACAGCAAACCGACAGCTAACATCAAATTAAACGGAGAGAAACTCAAAGCCATCCCACTTAAATCAGGAACACGACAAGGCTGTCCACTCTCTCCATACCTCTTCAATATAGTGCTTGAAGTTTTAACAATAGCAATAAGACAACATAAGGGGATCAAGGGGATTCGAATTGGAAAGGAAGAAGTTAAACTTTCGTTATTTGCAGATGATATGATAGTCTACATAAGCGACCCCAAAAACTCCACCAAAGAACTCCTACAGCTGATAAACACCTTTAGTAATGTGGCCGGATACAAGATCAACTCCAAAAAATCAGTCGCCCTCCTATACACAAAGGATATGGAAGCAGAGAAGGAAATCAGAGAAGCATCACCTTTCACGATAGCCACAAACAGCATAAAATATCTCAGGGTAACTCTAACCAAAGAAGTGAAGGATCTATTTGACAAGAACTTTAAGGTATTGAAGAAAGAAATTGAAGAGGATACCAGAAAATGGAAGGATCTCCCTTGCTGTTGTATTGGGAGGATCAACATAGTAAAAATGGCAATCCCACCAAAGGCAATTCATAGATTCAATGCAATCCCCATCAAGATCCCATCAAAATTCTTCACTGATCTTGAAAGGACAACAATCAACTTTATATGGAAAAACAAAAAACCCAGGATAGCCAAAACAATCTTATACAATAAAGCAACTTCTGTAGGCATTACAATCCCTGACTTCAAACTCTATTACAGAGCTACAGTAATGAAAACAGTGTGGTACTGGCATAAAAACAGAGAAGTCGATCAATGGAATCGTATAGAAGACCCGCATTTTAACCCACAATCCTATGAACACCTCATTTTCGATAAAGGTGCTAAAAGTATACAATGGAAGAAAGAAAGCATCTTCAACAAATGGTGCTGGCACAACTGGATGTCAACCTGTAGAAGAATAAAAATAGACCCATATCTATCACCATGCACAAAACTCAAGTCCAAATGGATAAAAGACCTCAATATCAATCTGAACACACTGAACTTGATGGAAGAGAAAGTGGGAAGTACCCTACAACAGATGGGCACAGGAGATTGCTTCCTAGGTATAACCCAAGCAGCACAGTCTTTAAGGGCAACATTGAATAAATGGGACCTACTGAAACTGAGAAGCTTCTGTAAAGCAAATACACTGTCACTAAGACAAAAAGGCAACCCACTGACTGGGAGAAGATCTTCACCAACCCTGCAACAGACAAAGGCCTGATCTCTAAAATATATAGAGAACTCAAGAAACTAGACTTTGAAATGCTAATTAATCCAATTAAAATATGGGGCACTGAATTGAACAGAGAATTCTCATCAAAAGAAGTTCAAATGGCCAAAAGACACTTAAGGTCATGCTCAGATTCCTTAGCGATCAGGGAAATGCAAATCAAACCAACACTGAGATATCATCTTACACCTGTCAGAATGGCTAAAATCAAAAACACCATTGATAGCCTTTGCTGAAGAGGTTGTGGAGAAAGGGGTACCCTCATCCATTGCTGGTGGGAATGCAATCTTGTGCAACCACTTTGGAAAGCAGTGTGGTGGTTTCTTAGGAAATTCAGGATCAACCTACCCCTGGACCCAGCAATACCACTCTTGGGAATATACCCACAAGATGCCTGATCATATGACAAGGACATTTGTTCAACTATGTTCATAGCAGCATTATTTATAATAGCCAGAACCTGGAAACAACCTAGATGCCCTTCAATGGAAGAATGGATGAAGAAAGTGTGGAATATATACACATTAGAATACTACTCAGTGGTAAAAAACAATGACTTCTGAATTTTGCATGCAAATGGATGAAAATAGAAAACACTATCCTGAGTGAGTTAACCCAGACCCAAAAGGATGAACATGGGATGTACTCACTCAGTAATTGGTTTCTAGAGATAAATAAAGGCCAGTGAATCTATAATTTAATATCCTAAAGAAACTAAATAAGAAGGTGAACCCAATGAAAAACATATACCTATCCTCCTGGTTATGGGAAGTATACAAGATTGCCGGGCAAAAAATTTCGATCTTGGGGGTGTGGTGGGAGGAGGGTAAGGGGAGAAGGGGAGAGAAATGTGAGAAGGGGAGGTTGGGGGGAACTTGGGGAAACGGGATGATTGAGATAAAGGAAGGTTGGTTAGGGGAGCATGGAAGCATACATCTTAATTAAGGGAGCCATCTTAGTGTTGGCAAGAGACTTGGACCTAGAGGGGTTCCCAGGTGCCCAAGGCGATGTCCCCAGTTAGTTCCTGGGGCAGCTGAGGATAGGGAACCTGAAATGACCCTATCCTATAGCCATACTAATGAATATCTTGCATATCACCATAGAACCTTCATCTGGCGATGGATGGAGATAGAGACAGAGACCCACACTGGTGCACTGGACTGAGCTCCTAATGTTCCAATAAGGAGCAGAAGGAGGGAGAATATGAGCAAAGAAGTCAGGACCACAAGGGGTGCACCCACTCACGGAGACAGTGGGGCTGATCCATTGGGAGCTCACCAAGGCCAGCTGGACTTTGCCTGAAAAAGCATGGGATAAAACCGGACTGTCTGAATTTGGCGGACATTGAGGGCTGCTGAGAAGCCAAGGACTTTTGGGTTTTGATCCTACTTCATGTTCTGGCTTTGTGGGAGCCTACCCAGTTTGGATGTTCACCTTCCTAGACCAGGATTGAGTTGGGAGGACTTTGGACTTTACACAGGGCAGGGAACCCTGACTGTTCTTCAAGCTGGAGAGGGAGGGGAAGGAGTGGGGGGAGGGGGGGAGGAGGGGGAGGAGGGGGAGGGAAATGGGAGGCGGGGAGGAGGCAGAAATTTCTTTTTTTCCAATAAAAAAATAAATAATAATAAAAAAGATATACTATAATACTCTATTATTAAAAATAACATGACATTAGCATGAGAGTCAGGCTGATTGGTGGAAATCAATGGAATACCCAAGCGTAAGTCCACACACCTATAGACATATAATTTTTTTATAAGGAGGAGAGAAATAAACACTGGAAGAAATGACAACCTCTTCAACAAATAGTGCTGGATAAACTGGATGGCATTATGTAGAAGATTGCCAATAGATACATATTCATCAATTTGTACAAAACTCATTTCTAAATATAAGAAGAACCTCAATGTAAAACCAGATATATTGAATTTGCTAGTAGTTAAATTGGCAAATAGTCTAATACCCATTGTCACAGGAAAAGAATTTCTGAACAGAACACTTAAGAGTACATGCACATCAATTACCAAATGATACCTCTTGCAAATGAAGCTCTTCTGTATTGCAAATGACATCATCACTTGAAAAATGCATCAGCGTATAGAAAGGGAAAGATTTTTACTAATCATACATGCTATAGCATACTAATATCCAAAATATATAAAGAACTAATATATATTTAGTTCTAGATATCTAAAGAAAAACTTTCACAATTGAAATGGCGTACAAGCCGGACGGTGGTGGCGCACGCCTTTAATCCCAGCACTCGGGAGGCAGAGGCAGGCGGATCTCTGTGAGTTCGAGACCAGCCTGGTCTACAAGAGTTAATTCTAGGACAGGCGCCAAAGCTACAGAGAAACCCTGTCTCAACAAACCAAAAAAAGCCCTTTGTTCGCGAGACACCCAAGCAGCACAGAGACCAGATCCCGGTACCAGGAGAGACATCACCAGGGTGGGTGAGTTTCTGACTGTGGCAGCAGCCCGGGACAGGGAACTCAGACGTTCCTCAATCCTCCTGCACTCCTTGGTCAGTCTGCAGGGGCTATACTGCCCGATACTTCCTCTCTATTCATATCCCACCCAGCTTGCATCCACGACCCTCCCCACCTCCTCTGACCCCCGCCCCTCCTTGAACCACACAACAGCTCCCAGCTTAGCCTGTTTGGGCGCTGGGACAGGGTCCGAATTGGGAGGGCAGCCAGGAGGATAGTAGCTCCTTTGTCTAGGTGGCCTGCCTGCCCTGCGGCAGCGAGGTCGGCCCTTTGTTCGCGAGACACCCAAGCAGCAGGGAGATCAGATCCGGGTGCCAGGAGAGACATCACTGGGCAGTTCAAGCTCAGCAGGACGGACCTTGCTTCCACACTGAAGAGATACACCCAGAGGCTCAGTCACAGCAAAAACTGGACCAAGACACCAGGCCTCTCTTGGCTTCATTTGAAAGAGGAGATGGGAAGGCGCCAATGCAAGAATTCCTCCAACAACCTGAAAGGCAGCATGACATCACCAGAACCCAGGGATCCCGAAATAAGAAGAATTGTACACCCTACTCCAGAAGAAGTAGAAGAAATCGACCCAAAAGTGAATTTTTTGAAAATAATAGAAGACCTTAAACAGGAGGTGAAAAACTGCCATAAACAATTAGAGATTACAAACAAAAAGGTAGAGGAAATTAATAAATCGCTCAAAGATACCCAAGAAAACCAAGAGAAACAAGAAAATGCAATCAAACAGGTAAGGGAAATGGTTCAAGACCTGAAGAATGAAATGGAAGTAATGAAGAAAACACAAACTGAGGGAAGGTTGGAGATGGAAAATCTGGGTAAACGAACAGGAACTACAGAGACAAGTACTACCAACAGATTACAAGAGTTAGAAGAAAGAATGTCAGACACTGAAGATACCATAGAGAAAATTAACACACTGATCAAAGAAAACAGCAAAACCAACAAATTCTCATCACAAAACATTCAGGAAATATGGGACACAATAAAAAGACCAAACCTAAGAATAATTGGGATACAAGAAGGAGAAGAAGTACAGCTCAATGGTTCAGAAAATATATTTAATAAAATTATAGAAGAAAACTTTCCCAGCCTAAAGAAAGATATTCCTTTGAAGGTTCAAGAAGCATACAGAACACCGAATAGACTGGACCAGAAAAAAAACATCTCCTCGCCACATAATAATCAGAACACAAAAACATCCAGAATAAAGAAAGAATATTAAGAGCTGCAAAGGAAAAAAGGTCAAGTTACTTATAAAGGTAAACCTATCAGACTTACTCCTGACTACTCTATGGAAACCATGAAAGCCAGAAGGTCCTGGATAGATGTACTGCAGAAGCTAAGAGAACATGGATGCAAGCCCAGACTACTATACCCAGCCAAGCTTTCGTTCACTATAAATGGAGAAAACAAAATTTTCCAGGATAAAAACAAATTTAAACAATACGTAGCCACAAATCCAGCCTTACAGAAAGTAATAGAAGGAAAATCACAAACCAAGGAGACCAACAATGACCACAATAACTCAAACTTCTAGACACCCTTTACCAGCGCAACTAAAAAGAAAGCAAACACACAAACCCTATGACTAAAAAAGTGACCAGAGTTAGCAACCACTGGTCATTAATATCCCTTAATGTCAATGGACTCAACTCACCTATAAAAAGACACAGACTAAGAGATTGGATACGCAAACAGGATCCAACATTCTTCTGTTTACAAGAAACACACCTCAACCACAAAGATAGGCACCTACTTAGAGTAAAGGGATGGGAAAAGGTTTATCAAGCAAATGGACCTAAGAAACAAGCAGGTGTGGCCATACTAATTTCTAACAAAGTTGACTTCAAACTTAAATCAATCAGAAGAGATGGAGAGGGATATTTTATACTCATAACAGGAACAATTGATCAGGATGAGGTCTCAATCCTGAATATCTATGCCCCTAATATAAAAGCACCCACATATGTAAAAGAAACATTACTAAAACTCAAAGACGCCATCAAACCGCACACACTAATAGTGGGAGGTCTCAACACGCCTCTTTCACCAATGGACAGGTCAATCAGACAGAAACCTAACAGAGAAATAAGAGAATTAATGGAGGTATTGAATCAAATGGACTTAACAGACATCTATAGAACATTCCACCCAAATAGGAAAGAATATACCTTCTTCTCTGCAGCTCATGGAACCTTCTCGAAAATTGACCACATCCTCGGTAACAAAGCAAACTTCCACAGTTACAAAAAAATATCCATAACCACCTGTGTCTTATCAGATCACCACGGACTAAAATTAGAATTCAACAACAATGCTACCCCCAGAAAGCCTGCAAACTCATGGAAACTGAATAGTCAACTATTGACCCAAACCTGGATTAAAGAAGAAATAAAGAAAGAAATTAAAGTCTTCCTTGAATTCAATGAAAATAAAGAATCAACATACTCAAACTTATGGGACACTTTGAAAGCAGTCCTAAGGGGAAAGTTCATAGCCCTTAGTGCCCACTTAAAGAAAACAGAGAAAGCACACATTGGAGACTTAACAGCCCACCTGAAAGCTCTAGAAAAAAAAGAAGCAGACTCACCTAGGAGGAGTAGAAGACTGGAAATAGTCAAACTGAGGGCTGAAATCAACAAAATAGAAACACAGAAAACAATCCAAAGAATCAATGAAACAAAAAGCTGGTTCCTGGAGAAAATCAACAAAATTGATAAAACCCTATCCAAACTAATCAAACGGCAGAGAGAATCTGCAAATTAATAAGATCAGAAATGAAAAGGGGGACATAACCACAGACATAGAGGAAATTCAGAGAATCATTAGATCTTACTACAAAAGCCTGTATGCCACAAAACTGGAAAATGTAAAAGAAATGGACACTTTTTTAGATAAATACCATATACCAAAGTTAAATCAGGACCAGGTGAGCAATCTAAATAGACCTGTCAGTCGCGAAGAATTAGAAGCTGTTATCAAAAACCTCCCTACCAAAAAAAGCCCAGGACCAGACGGTTTCAATGCGGAATTCTACCAGAACTTCCAAGAAGACCTAATACCTATACACCTTAAGGTATTTCACAATATAGAAACAGAAGAGTCATTGCCAAATTCCTTTTATGAAGCTACCATCACTCTGATACCAAAACCACACAAAGACTCAACCAAGAAAGAGAATTACAGGCCAATCTCACTCATGAACATCGACGCAAAAATCCTCAACAAAATACTGGCGAACCGTATCCAAGAATACATTAGAAACATTATCCATTATGATCAAGTAGGCTTCATACCAGAGATGCAAGGCTGGTTCAACATACGAAAATCTATCAATGTAATCCATCATATAAATAAACTGAAAGAAAAAAACCATATGATCATTTCATTAGATGCTGAAAAAGCTTTTGACAAAATTCAACATCCCTTTATGATAAAAGTCTTGGAGAGATTAGGGATACAAGAGTCATACTTAAATATAATAAAAGCTATTTACAGCAAACCGACAGCTAACATCAAATTAAACGGAGAGAAACTCAAAACCATCCCACTTAAATCAGGAACACGACAAGGCTGTCCACTCTCTCCATACCTCTTCAATATAGTGCTTGAAGTTTTAGCAATAGCAATAAGACAACATAAGGGGATCAAGGGGATTCGAATTGGAAAGGAAGAAGTTAAACTTTCGTTATTTGTAGATGATATGATAGTCTACATAAGCGACCCCAAAAACTCCACCAAAGAACTCCTACAGCTGATAAACACCTTTAGTAATGTGGCCGGATACAAGATCAACTCCAAAAAATCAGTCGCCCTCCTATACACAAAGGATATGGAAGCAGAGAGGGAAATCAGAGAAGCATCACCTTTCACGATAGCCACAAACAGCATAAAATTTCTCGGGGTAACTCTAACCAAAGAAGTGAAGGATCTATTTGACAAGAACTTTAAGGCATTGCAGAAAGAAATTGAAGAGGATACCAGAAAATGGAAGGATCTCCCTTGCTCGTGTATTGGGAGGATCAACATAGTAAAAATGGCAATCCTACCAAAGTCAATTTATAGATTCAATGCAATCCCCATCAAGATCCCATTAAAATTCTTCACTGATCTTGAAAGGACAATAATCAACTTTATATGGAATAACAAAAAACCCAGGATAGCCAAAACAATCTTGTACAATAAAGGTACTTCTGGAGGCATTACCATCCCTGACTTTAAACTCTACTATAGAGCTACAGTAATGAAAACAGTGTGGTATTGGCATAAAAATAGAGAAGTCGACCAATGGAATCGTGTAGAAGACCCGGATCTTAACCCACAAACCTATGAACACCTCATTTTCGATAAAGGTGCTAAAAGTATACAATGGAAGAAAGAAAGCATCTTCAACAAATGGTGCTGGCACAACTGGATGTCAACCTGTAGAAGAAAGAAAATTGACCCATATCTATCACCATGCACAAAACTCAAGTCCAAATGGATCAAAGATCTCAATATCAAGCTGAACACACTGAACCTGATAGAAGAGAAAGTGGGAAGTACCCTACAACAGATGGGCACAGGCGATCGCTTCCTAGGTATAACCCCAGCAGCACAGTCATTAAGGGCAACATTGAATTAATGGGACCTACTGAAACTGAGAAGCTTCTGTAAAGCAAAAGACACTGTCACTAAGACAAAAAGGGAACCCACTGACTGGGAGAAGATCTTCACCAACCCCGCAACAGACAAAGGTCTGATCTCCAAAATATATAAAGAACTCAAGAAACTAGACTTTAAAATGCTAATTAACCCAATTAAAAAATGGGGCACTGATCTGAAGAGAGAATTCTCAACAGAAGAAGTTCAAATGGCCAAAAGGCACTTAAGGTCATGCTCAGCCTCCTTAGCGATCAGGGAAATGCAAATCAAAACAACATTGAGATATCACCTTACACCTGTCAGAATGGCTAAAATCAAAAACACTAATGATAGCCTTTGCTGGAGAGGCTGTGGAGAAAGGGGTACCCTCATCCATTGCTGGTGGGAATGCAAACTTGTGCAACCACTTTGGAAAGCAGTGTGGCGGTTTCTCAGGAAATTCGGGATCAACCTACCCATGGACCCAGCAATGCCACTCTTGGGAATATACCCACGAGATGCCCGATCATATGACAAGGACATTTGTTCAACTATGTTCATAGCAGCATTATTTGTAATAGCCGGAACCTGAAACAACCTAGATGCCCTTCAATGGAAGAATGGATGAAGAAAGTATGGAATATACATACATTAGAATACTACTCTAGCGGTAAAAAACAATGACTTCGCGAATTTTGCATGCAAATGGATGGAAATAGAAAACACTATCCTGAGTGAGGTAACCCAGACCCAAAAGGATGAACATGGGATGTACTCACTCATAATTGGTTTCTAGAGATAAATAAAGGTCAGTGAGTCTATAATTTGATATCCTAAAGAAACTAAATAAGAAGGTGAACCGAAAGAAAAACATATAGCTATCCTCCTGGTTATGGGAAGTAGACCAGATTGCCGGGCAAAAATTTGGGATCTTGGGGGTGTGGTGGGAGGGGGGGTGAGAGAAGAAGGGGAGAGAAATGTGAGAAGGGGAGGATGGGGGGAACCTGGGGAAACGGGATGTTTGGGATAAAGGAAGGTTGGTTAGGGGAGCAGAGAAGCACACATCTTAATTAAGGGAGCCATCTTAGAATAGAAAAAAAAATAAAATAAAAAAAAAACAGTTTCCAATAGAGAGAGCTTAAAGCTGCCTAACAGGTACTCAAACAGGTAAAATATAAATCAACAGGTAAAGTATACAATAATCAACAAATACAGTATATTAATTATAATGCAGCTATGGCAAGTGTGCATATTAAATATAAAACTTATTCTACAACATTTTTATAAAAAAATGCTGTTTATGGCAAAATCTTCTCAAGTTTTGCCAATTAACATATTAAACTCTTAATTTAAACCAGTAGCCTGTCTGGTACAAAAGGGCAGGATAAAAGCTAAAAAATGGCTTGATCCCCAGATGATTATTGCTACAATTCACACAACTGTATTTTGCTAATGTTATAGCAAAAAAAATCCCTTAAAGGATTTTATGCTAAATTTTACAAATGGCTCTTCCAATGGAGGAACTGCATATATGGCTAATAATAATAAAAAAAATATTATGGAGCATAATAAGGCTCCTTGTAACCAGCTTATGAAACTTGCAAGTAGATCCAGATGCAAACAGATCTGACATGATAACATCAAGCTGACCTTTGCTAGGGCAAGGTGGAAAAGCCCTTGCAATGCATTATGAAAAAAACCCGACCATATATATATTTGGGGTCGAGGATATGTTCATGCTTTTTTTCACAGAAAGAAAATAAAAGCTGGGCCTGATGTCGAGGCTGTGCTGCGGACACAGAGGAGTTCCTGAGGCGATTGCAGAGAGGTCCTTAGTCTGGCTTTTCCTGCCCCCAAGGAGAGGAGTCCCTGATAACAGAACCTGCTGCTCCACTCTACAGGGTGTCAATTCTGCCTCCTGAGTCCAGGGGAGACCCGGCTGAGATAATGCCAGGATGTGCTTCAGATAGCTGAATCTCAGCTCACCTCACCCAGGAATCCCACCGGCCCTGAAGCACAAGTGCTAAACTGCTTCTGCAGCTTGAACTCTGGTCTGCTTTGGAGCTGAGGATGCAGACTGGACATCAGACTGTTTTAATCTTTGGGACACAGAACTCATTTTAATTAAAATACTAACCTCTTCACTTAAGAAGGGGAAAGATTGGGGTTTCTGTGACTGTTGCTCAGAGTCTGGAAATGGTGGTATTTGACAACAATGTATGTCATTGTACTCTTACTGAAATTGATCTAATGATATTTGTAACTGCTTATAGATGTTGGGAAAGGTTTGACACATGCTGTAAAGTGTTTGGGTTTAATGCATATGTTAAGAATTTTAGATTTTGATCCCTTTTTCACCTCCCTAATTGATGGCAGGCAAGCACACGTAACTTTTTGTGGAGTAGGCATTTAGGAAGGAGGACATACCATGGGCCAGACTAAAAGGTGAATACTGGGTTTGGAAGGTGCCCCTTTCTTCTTGTCTGGAGATGGAGTTATTGGTGCCAAAATTATATCATATCTTTTGTTTAAGGAGCACCTCACAGATCTTTCATTAATGATAGATACAGGGGGCCCAATGACAGGAGTTAGTGTGGATCCTCACCTAAATTTCAAACACATACAGAGGCCGTACAGGCCGGCTCAACATGGCATGGTTTTTAGGTACGAGGGCGCCTCTCCACATAGCCTAAGACAGGGGGCCCTGTGATCTGCTTACTTTAATCCTACTAGATACCTTTTATTTGAGAAGCTCCAAGAAACTAATGCTACTCATAAGGCACCCCTCTGTTCCCAGGAGAGGTAAATTGCTTCACCAGTCGAGAGGAGGGTCTCTCCTCTGTCCCAGTCCCTTCTCCTTTAGATCTGACACCATGGTTGACTCTGTCTTGGTGCCCTCCACCTATAACTACTTGCCTTTATATAAGAAAGGAGGAATATGTTGGGAGCCGTTTCCCCCCCTAAAGATTGTTACAGAAACCATCACCTTGGGGAGCCTGCAGGGAACCCCAAACCCATAATTATGTTAAGAATAGTCCTATTGGCAAAACCTGCCCCACACCCAATTAGCTATTCGCTAATTGCTAATGAACCTAATCTGATAGCGGAACTGCCTTAAATTCCAGCTATCTCAGGGAACTAGGTGTGGCAACTCCTGACTTCTTGGCCTACCTGACCGGATGTAGGTTACGTGACTGGGACCACGCGGCCAGATTCCATGCTCCTGTGCCCTGCTCCCCAAGCCCTCATTCAGGGGGTATATAAGTTGTTACCCTGTCCCTAATAAACGGAGGCTTTGACAAAAAAAAAAAAAGAAGTGGATCTCTGATCCATTATGGAAGTAGGAAGCATTTCAAAAGCAGTCCATTTTACAGTCAGCATCAGTTTATCATGTGGCTCGTCATTCCGCTCAAGTGTGTTCCCACATTAACACGTGGGAATATTGATGCAAACTAAAATTATTCATGGTTCAGATAACCCAATAACGTGGAAGGTAACAAAGAATCCATAGCATATCTGTGTTATGATGCCCTGCACAGAAACTAGAAAGGATCAACCGCATGTACACACAAGCATGTAGCTGAGTTTTTTAATCACCTTGTGAGCTCTTTGACGATTATAATTTTGGAGTGTAGATGCTGATTTGTGAAATAAAGGGATGCAGTGCTAAGCAACAAAGTAGATGACTGGATGCAAGGTGTTTAGGATGAATGTATAGGTAAAAAAACCATAGGGTGGTAGGAAAAAACCTGAATTTTCATTTTCTTAAAGTATATATATATATATATATGTAAGTGCATATCTATGTTGTGTGTATATATATGAATGTGTGTGTATACAAATATGCTTCCATACTCAAAAATAAACATTTTATAGCAATTAAAAAAAAACAAACCAAAAAAAAAGAAAGAAAGAAAGAAAAAAATGGGGTACAGAACAAAACAGAGTTCACAAAAATAAAATACACACACATTTCTAAGAAACACTTAAAGAAATGCTAAACATTCTTACTCATCAGGGAAATGCAAATAAAAATTGAAATTTAATATTATACCAGTCAGACTTGGCAATATTATTAAAATAATTTCAGTTCATCCTGTTGAGGATGTGGGGAATAGGGGATATGCATGCACTGATTGCAGGAGTACAAACTTGAACAGCCACTATGCAAATCAGTGTGATTGATTATCTGAGAGTTCAGAAAATATCTACCACAAGACCCAGCTATATCACTTTTTGCCAAATACCCAATTGACTTTACATTTTACTATAGAGACACTTAGTCAGCCATGTTCATTGTGATCTGTTTACAATCGTCAGAAATTAGAAACAACCTAAATGTTCATCAGTATACAATAAAATATTGTACATTTATACAATAGGAAATTATTAAGTTGTTAAAAATGAAAATTGCAAGTAAGTTGATGGAGCTTGGAAAAAATGTCCTGAGTATGATAACTCAGACTAAAAATTACAAATATGGTATATAATGTCTGCTATGTGGATGGTAGCTTTTAAGCCTTCAATACTTACGTCAATGTCAGTGTAAATACAGAGGTTATGTATAGAGTAAGAAATTTTGTGTAAGGAAAGGATTTTCCAATTAAGAGAAAATGATATATCTAGTAAGAGAGGCACAGTGGAATATTGAAATGAGAGAAATAAACCAAGATGAGTAGGAAAGTGGTTACAGAGAGGAATATCTAATGCTAAGGGCCATTTTATGTGACATTTGAAACCTACTATAGCATTAGCTTCTTAAAATATATACCTATATGAACATAATATTGAGTCACCAAATAATTGTTGAGAAAAGTGCCAGATACCATGTGAAACTTGCAGTACCAGGAATGGGTTACATATAATTAAGTTGTTTGCCCTTGGGGTATCATGGGTACCACCAAAATACCCAGGTGATTACCAAGGCAATTGATTGCTTCCCACATTTTTATGATATGACTCTACTGCTAAGACATTGCTTATATATCTCATTGAACATGGAGAAGTAGGTCCAGTAATAGGCATTCAGAATAGCTTTAAGACTTCTGGATAAAATGATTCAGCCTCAGAGTATACTCCAGTCAGAACCTGATCATAATTCCAAATTTTCATTAGGTCCTCATAACCTGTATCAGCAGCATATAGCTAAGAAAATTATGCCCACATTCTCAAAATGGATTATAGTTGTTTGTTTTTGTTTAGTGTATTGTTTATAAGTTATTGTGGATAATGGTCAGGTAGAAATTAAACAAAGGAAAATAGATTCAGGGTCTTGTTTTGAAATGAAAAAGGGGGAAATGATGTGGGATAATGCTTTTTTATATTGAAAGGATTTTTCACTCATACTGCTTTAATAAAAAGCTGATAGTACAATAATCAGGAGGAAATATAGTCAGTGCAACCATACTAAGAGAATTGTGGGGGAAAATGCATGCCATTATTGCCCAAATGTATCATAGTGGCAAATGACCATTTTAGAAAAAAAAAAAAGTTTGTAACTATATTGGTGTTTACCTCTGGTACAATGAAGAGCACCTTCCAGTATCATGAACAGCAGTCACTATGGATAAGGCTATAGTTAGGCACCAGTGAAGCCTGAAGTTTCTGTCCCACCTGATCCCACACCTGTTCAGTCCTAAATAGACACACCAATTAAAACAATCAGGTTTTTTTTAAAAGAATTTTACTGGGGATGTAAACTATACTTAGAGCCAGGCCCTATGCCCAACAATTGATGGCCAACAAAGAAATAACTCAGTTACTTTTGAATATTGTTTTCCAATATTGCTTTTTATAATATGTTTTTAACTTACTGGATTTTTGCTTGTATATTATGGTTTTTGAATTTGCAGGTAATTCGTTATTTTCTTTGTTAGGTAGTTATATTATTTTCTTTTACTAGCCTGATTTTCTTTTTTAAGACACAGAGAAATAAGGTATGGAGTTGTAAGAGTGGGGAACTGTGAAGATTCTCAGAGGAGAAAAGGGAAGGGAAAAGATGAACAGAATATATTGTTTGAAAAAAGCAATTTTTAATAAAAAAGTGGAAAGAACTTAAATAAACATGGCTAAAAATACATCTGTGGTAGAATATAAAATATTTGAATATTATTTCCAGGAAAGGCATTCTTTGGTTATAGATTAATTCAAATTTTTATGGTTGGTTTGCTATTTTTTTAGAAACTTCCAGAGAGTTTAACCCAGCTATTATTCCAATCTTACTTCATATAATAGTATGTAAGGGTTCCTATTTTACCTTATCCTCACCAATATTAATTGTCAATTATTTACTTCATAATAGCAATTCTTATTTATTCTTAATTTTGTGAGATAGATTGTCTTTCTGATGGAAAAGAGGTTGATCATTAAAAAAAAAACTGTTCTCTCTTTGTTTGTCTTTTCTGGAGAACTGTTTGCTATTTATTGACCTAGTCATTATCTGTAAAGTTTTGGTTTGTGTGCTTACACGTTGTAGTTCTTTGCATTATTTACTTATTCATCTCTAAACTATGATTATTAACATTTGAATTCAATATGGGAGTCTCATTACACTGTAGGATTGCTTTCCCAAAAGTTTTCTAGTACATTTTTTTTTTTGCAGAGGGATCTCTATTACATAGTATAATGCCACCTTCCAATTGAGATAATTTAAATTCTTCTTTTGCCACTTGTATATTTTTAATTTCTTAATTTTGCAGTTCTGTTCCAGATATTCAATAACAATATTGAAAAATAATAGGCATAGTGAGTATCTCTGACTCTTTCTTAACTCTGATAGGATTATTACAAGCTTTACTTAATTTAGGACATTAGCTTGGCATGTATCATAGATATGTTGTGTTGAGATAGGTTCTCCATAACTGTACATTCTCTAGAAATGTTATCATTTATTTATTAAACATTTCCACCTCCTCCCCTCCTCCCATTTCTCTCACACTCCCACATTCCCCTCCCCTGCCCCTCCCTCTCCAGTGCTAAGAGCAGTCAGGGTTCCCTTCCCTTTGGGAAGTCCAAGATCCTTCCCCCTCCATCCAGGTCGAGGAAGGTGAGCATCCAGTCAGACTAGGCTCCCACAAAGTCAGTACGTGCAGTAGAATCAAAACTCAGTGCCATTGTTGTTGGCTTCTCAGTCAGCCCTCATTGTCAGGCACATTCAGAGAGTCCAGTTTGATCCCATGCTCATTCAGTCCCAGTCCAGCTGGCCTTGGTGAGCTCCCATTAGATCAGCCCCACTGTCTCAGTGGTTGGACGCACCCCTCGCGGTCCTGACTTCCTTGCTCATGTTCTCCCTCCTTCTGCTCTTTATTTAGATCTTAGGAGTTCAGTCCAGTGCTCCAATGTGGGTCTCTGTCTCTATCTCCATCCGTGGCCAGATGCAGGTTCTATGGTGATATGCAAGATATTCATCAGTGTGACTATGAGATAAGGCCAGTTCAGGCACCCTCTCCTCTGCTGCCAAGGACTTAGCTGGGGACATCTTCTTGGATACCTGGAAACCCCTCTAGAGTCAAGTCTCTTGCCCACCCTAAAATGGCTCTTTTAATTAAGATATCTACTTCCCTGCTCCCATATCCACCTTTCCTCCATCTCAACCATACCATTCCCCCAAGCTCTCCCCAATCTTCTCCTTCTTCCTTCTCTCTCCCCATTTCCCCTTAACCCTACTCCTCCCACATCCCCGTGCTCCCAAATTTGCCAGGCAATCTTGTCTACTTCCAATATCCAGGAGGATAAATGTATGTTTTTCTTCGGGTTCACCTTCTTATTTAGCTTCTCTAGGAACTCAACAGAGTTTTCTCAACAGAAGAATTTCAAACTGTCAAAAGACACTTAAGGTCATGCTCAACCTCCTTAGCGATCAGGGAAATGCAAATCAAAACAATTTTGAGATACCATCTTATACCTGTCAGAATTGCTAAAATCAAAAACACCAATGATTGCCTATTATGATGACGTGCATGTGGAGTTAGGGGAACACTCATCCATTGTTGGTGGGAATGAAATCTTGGGCAGCCACTTTGGAAATCAATGTGGCGGTTTCTCAGGAAACTGGGAGTCAACCTACCTCAGGACCCAGCAAGTCCACTCTTAAGAGTATACCTAAGAGATGCTCAATCATACTACAAAAGCATTTGTTCAACTATGTTCATTGCAGCACTATTTGTAATAGTCAGACCCTGGAAACAATCTAGGTGTCCCTCAATAGAAGAATTGATAAAGAAGGTGTGCCACATATACGCTTTAGAGTTTTACTCAGCGGTAAAAAACAATGACATTTTGAATTTTGCATGCAAATGGATGGAAATAAAAAACACTTGAGTGAGTTAACCCAGACCTCAAAAGATGAATATGGTATGTTCTCACTCATAAGTGGATTCTAGCCATAAATAGAAATTTTATCTTAAAAAATGTAGCATTTTGTCAAAGGCATTGTCTGTACCTTCTGAGAGAATTATGTGATTTTTGTCTTTGAGGCCATGTATTTGGTTTATTACATTTGTATACTTATGTTTATCTTCCTCTCCATTTCAGGGATAAAGCCAGCTTGGTCATGTTATGTAATATTTTTGAAATGTTTGAGAACTTTATGTCTATGTTCATCAAGGTTATTGATTTGTAGCTTTCCTTTATGGTGTATTCTTTCCTGATTTTTGTGTTAGAATTATGCTGTCTTTCAAGTAGTTTTAGAATACTACTTTAGTTTCTACTTTTTCAAAAATAATTTAGGAAAGACTGACAATATATCTTCTTTGAAATTATGGTAGAATTCTGCTTTGAGTATATCTGACCATGAACTTTTATTTGTCTGGGAGACTTCTTTATGGTACGCTCAATATCTTCATATGTTTTCAGTCTGTCTGTTGTTGTTTTCATGTCAATTTTGGTGATTTGGCTGAATATAGAAATTCATCAATTTCTTTTAGGTTTCCCAGTTCAATCAAGTACAGGTTTGTAAAATGCTTTCTTATAATAGTCTGAATTTCTTCAGTGTCTATTATAATGCTATCTTTTTTGTGATTTTGTTAATTACTTTTTTCTTTCATTCTTTTGGTTATTTGTACAAAGGATCTAGCAATCTTGTTTATTTCCTCAAAGAACCAGTTTCTGTTTCAGAGATTTATGCTCTTACTTTCATCGTTTCATACTGCCAACTGGATTTGTATTTGATTTCTTCTAGTATTTCCAGTTTTTTACTTGCAGCATTAAATCATTTATTTGTGCTATTTTTGATATTTATTCTGTTAATTAATTAATTTATTTAATCTAAGTAATTTGATACATAATTTGTTGTGTAGCCTTAATTATCCTGGAAATTATAGAGTAATTACTCATCAAACTTACAGAGATCCATCTGTCTCTGTCTGTCAAATGGTGAGATTAGGGGCATGTACCAGTATTGTATCACTGGTTCTAATTTTTTAAATGTGAGCACCTAAAGCTAAACATTTCCTTTACAAGACTTTTCTTTCAATAATTTTCAAAGGTTTTATATTATTATATTAATTTGACTGTCAATTTTAAGCTTTATTGCACTGTCTTAATAAATTATACAAGGAATAATTATAAATATTTTTGGAAATTTTAGAGGATATTTTTGTATCCAGATGTATTCTTTTTAAGAAATCTTCTATGTTCTGCTAAATAATATATGTATTCTTGGTGTCTGATTAGGATATTGTGTAGTTACCATGTCACATCATTTGATTGAATATGTCCTTAATTATATTTTTTGTTTTTCTTCTCCAATCAATCTATATATTAGAGAAAATATTGAAATCACCTACTTTTCATAGATTTATGTTACTATGTCTTCATATCCAGTGAAATATCAGCTATTATTATTTTAGTCTTTGCTTTATATACATTTATAACATTTTGTATACCATTTAAAAAACGTATTTTATACATACTTACTTCCTTAAATATAACATTTTGGGTATATTTCTTTCTTGTTTCCTTTTGGTATCCAATATGCTCCTGGAATCTAAATGGGTGTTTCTTTATTTTGGGGAAGTTTTCTTTCTTTCTTTTTTTTTTATTGAGAAAAGTAAAAAAAAAGTTTCCGCCTCCTCCCAGCCTCCCATTTCCCTCCCCCTCCCACCCTTCTCCCCCTCCCCCCACTCCTCTCCCCATCCCTCTCCAGTCCAAAGAGCAGTCAGGGTTCCCTGCCATGTGGAAAGTCCAAGGTCCTCCCCCCTCCGTCCATGTCTAGGAAGGTGAACATCCAAACTGGCTAGGCTCCCACAAAGCCAGAACATGAAGTAGGATCAAAACCCCGTGCCATTGTCCTTGGCTTCTCATCAGCCTTCATTGTTCGCCATGCTCAGAGAGTTCGGTTTTATCCCATGCTTTTTCAGTCACAGTCCAGCTGGCCTTGGTGAGCTCCCAATAGGTCAGCCCCACTGTCTCAGTGGGTGGGTGTACCCCTCGTGGTCCTGGAATCCTTGCTCATGTTCTCCCTCCTTCTGCTCCTCATTGGGACCTTGGGAGCTCAGTCCAGTGCTCCAGTGTGGGTCTCTGTCTCTATGTCCATCCATCACCAGATGAAGGTTCTATGGTGACATACAAGATATTCATCAGTATGGCTACAGGATAGCGTCATTTCCGGGTCACTATCCTCAGCTGCCCAAGAAACTAACTGGGGACATCGCCTTGGGCCCCTGGGAGACCCTCTAGGTTCAAGTCTCTTGCCCACCTTAAGGGGGCTCGCTTGACTGAGAATTGTGCCTCCGTGCTCCCCTGTCCAACCTTCCTTTATCCCAATCATACTGTTTTCCCAAGTTCCCTCAACCCTCTCCTTCTCATTTTTCTGTCCCCATCCCCCTTTACCCCCATCCCACCCCACCCCCAAGATCCCAATTTTCTCCCTGGCAATTTTGTCTACTTCCCATAGCCAAGAGGATAATTATATGTATTTCCTTGGTTTCACCTTCTTATTTAGCTTCTTTAGGTTCACCAGGTATACACTCCGTGACCTTTATTTATGGCTAGAAACCAATTATGAGTGAGTACATCCCATGTTCATCTTTTTGGGTCTGGGTACCTCACTCAGGATAGTGTTTTCTATTTCCATCCATTTGCATGCAAAATTCGAGAAGTCATTGTTTTTTACCGCAGCATAGTACTCTAATGTGTATATATTCCACACTTTCTTCATCCATTCTTCCATTGAAGGGCATCTAGGTTGTTTCCAGGTTCTGGCTATTGCAAATAATACTGCTACGAACATAGTTGAACAAATGCTTTTGTCATATGATAGGGCATCTCATGGGTATATTCCCAAGAGTGGTATTGCTGGGTCCAAGGGTAGGTTGATCCCGAATTTCCTGAGAAACCGAAACACTGCTTTCCAAAGTGGTTGCACAAGTTTGCATTCCCACCAGCAATGGAAGAGGGTACCCCTTCCTCCACAGCCTCTCCAGCAAAGGCTATCATTGGTGTTTTTGATTTTAGCCATTCTGACAGGTGTAAGATGATATCTCAAAGTTGTTTTGATTTGCATTTCCCTGATCACTAAGGAGGTTGAGCATGACCTTAAGTGTCTTTTGGCCATTTGAACTTCTTCTGTTGAGAATTCTCTGTTCAGTTCAGTGCCCCACTTTTTAATTGGGTTAATTAGCATTTTAAAGTCTAGTTTCTTGAGTTTTCTATATATTTTAGAGATCAGGCCTTTGTCTGTTGCAGGGTTGGTGAAGATCTCCCAGTCAGTAGGTTGCCTTTGTGTCTTAGTAACAGTGTTCTTTGCTTTACAGAAGCTTCTCAGTTTCAGTAGGTCCCATCTATTCAATGTTGCCCTTAATGTCTGTGCTGCTGGGGTTATACATAGGAAGCAATCTCCTGTGCCCATCTGTTGTAGGGTACTTCCCACTTTCTCTTCTATCAGGTTCAGTGTGTTCAGACTGATATTGAGGTTTTGATCCATTTGGACTTGAGTTTTGTGCATGGTGATAGATATGGGTCTATTTTCATTCTTCTACAGGTTGATATCCAGTTGTGCCAGCACCATTTGTTGAAGATGCTTTCTTTCTTCCATTGTATACTTTTAGCACCTTTATCGAAAATGAGGTGTTCATAGGATTGTGGGTTAAAATCCGGGTCTTCTATACAATTCCATTGATCGACTTCTCTGTTTTTATGCCAGTACCACACTGTTTTCATTACTGTAGCTCTGTAATAGAGTTTGAGGTCAGGGATGATAATGCCTACAGAAGATCCTTTATTGTATAAGATTGTTTTGGCTATCCTGAGTTTTTTGTTTTTCCATATAAAATTGATTATTGTCCTCTCAAGATCTGTGAAGAATTTTGATGGGACCTTGATGGGAATTGCATTGAATCTTTAAATTGCCTTTGGTAGAATTGCCATTTTTACTATGTTGATTCTCCCAATCCAAGAGCAAGGGAGATCCTTCCATTTTCTGGTATCCTCTTCAATTTCTTTCTTCAAAGACTTAAAGTTCTTGTCAAATAGATCTTTCACTTCCTTGGTTAGAGTTACCCCAAGATATTTTATGCTCTTTGTGGCTATTGTGAAAGGTGAAGCTTCTCTGATTTCCCTCTCTGCTTCCATATCCTTTGTGTATAAGAGGGCGACTGATTTTTTGGAGTTGTATCTTGCCACATTACTAAAGGTGTTTATCAGCTGTAAAAGTTCTTTGGTGGAGTTTTGGGGGTCACTTATGTAGACTATCATATCATCTGCAAATAAGGAAAGTTTAACTTCTTCCTTTCCAATTCGAATCCCCTTGATCCCCTTATGTTGTCTTATTGCTATTTCTAGAACTTCAAGCACTATATTGAAGAGGTATGGGGAGAGTGCACAGCCTTTTCGTGGTCCTGAGTTCAGTGAGATGACTTTGAGTTTCTCTCCGTTTAATTTGATGTTAGCTGTCGGCTTGCTGTATATAGCTTTTATTATATTTAGGTATGACCCTTGTACCCCTAATCTCTCCAAGACTTTTAGCATAAAGGGATGTTGAATTTTGTCAAATGCTTTTTCAGCATCTAATGAAATGATCATATGGTATTTTTCTTTCAGCTTATATATATGATGGATTACATTGTTAGATTTTCGTATGTTGAACCAGCCCTGCTTCTCTGGGATAAAGCCTACTTGATCAGAATGGATAATTTTTCTAATGTGTTCTTGGATTCGGTTTGCCAGTATTTTGTTGAGGATTTTTGCGTTGATGTTCATGAGTGAGATTGGCCTGTAATTCTCTTTCCTGGTAGAGTCTTTGTGTGGTTTTGGTATCAGAGTAACTGTAGCTTCATAAAAGGAATTTGGTAATGACTCTTCAGTTTCTATATTATGAAATACCTTAAGGAGTATAGGTATTAGGTCTTCTTGGAAGTTCTGGTAGAATTCCGCATTGAAACCATCTGGTCCTTGGCTCTTTTTGGTGGGGAGGTTTTTAATAACAGCTTCTAATTCTTCCCGACTGACAGGTCTATTTAGATTGTTCACCTGGTCCTGGTTAAACTTTGGTATATGGTATTTATCTAAAAAAGTGTCCATATCTTTTACATTTTCCAGTTTTGTGGCATACAGGCTTTTGTAGTAAGATCTAATGATTCTCTGAATTTCCTCTGTATCTGTGGTTATGTCCCCGTTTTCATTTCTGATCTTATTAATTTGCATATTCTCTCTCTCCCGTTTGTGTAATTTGGATAGGGGTTTATCAATCTTGTTGATTTTCTCCAGGAACCAGCTTTTTGTTTCATTGATTCTTTGGATTGTTTTCCGTGTTTCTATTTTGTTGATTTCAGCCCTCAGTTTGACTATTACCAGTCTTCTACTACTCCTAGGTGAGTCTGCTTCTTTTTTTTTCTAGAGCTTTCAGGTGGGCTGTTAAGTCTCCAATGTGTGCTTTCTCTGTTTTCTTTAAGTGGGCACTTAGTGCTATGAACTTTCCTCTTAGGACTGCTTTCATCGTGTCCCATAAGTTTGAGTATGTTGTTTCTTTATTTTCATTGAATTTTTCTTTTATGAGATTATCGAAAATCTGAATTATGTCTTTGACTTAGGATTCTGCTTCATCATCTATCCTATATTTAGATGATTTAGGTGTTTTGTGGTGTCCAATATGTCCTGAAGTTTCCTTTCTTGTGTGAGGATATTTAAAATTTCATATTCTTTGTCTATTTGGTAAATCCTCTGCTCTATCTTTCAGTTTTGTTGTTCTATTTTCTGCTTGATTTGTTTTATATTTAAGGCTTTCCTTTGAGGTTTCCATTTGAGTTATTGGATTTTTCTTTATTACTTTAATTTTTGATTGAATTCGCTTCAATGTTACCATCTTTTTATTGAATTCTCTTCTCATATTTAGGATTGTTCATCATTTCCAACAGCCTTATATGTTTGACTTTTTGGGCTTCCCTCAGATGTTTGTTTTTCTTAGTTCTTTCCAATTATTTTCACTGATTATTTTTTGTATATTTTTGTGTTTTTTCTTTAAATTCATTGAATTCTTTGATGAAGAATAAAAATATTCTTTTAAATTTTATATATTTTGTTTTATCTAGGTGATTCTCATTATCGAGCATTTCTAGAAGAAAAAAAATACTTGGTAAATATTGTTCCTATATTTTTATATAGGATCTGGCCTAACAGCCTTTTGTTATTTTCAAATTTGATGTGAGCAGAGCAATTTGGTGCATAATGACAATAGGTAGACAGGTTGGGCCTAGAGGTTTGAAATGGCTTGAGAGGAATGAAGTGAGATGTGCAGAGGAGCCTGGGCTGTTGTACAGTGTCATGGAACTTTGATCCTTTTGGCCAATGGCTTTTGGAGATTACAAATCCTAGGGAACTGTCTTGTCTGTGAACTTGAAGACTGACAAGCTTAGGGAGAGCTTCTCACCTTCTCTTCCAATCCTACTCCATTGGGTGGTCAAAGCAGAGCTTGCAGCTTGCTTTTTACCGGGTACAAATGATCAGATGAAGAAATCCGATCAGTAGCAGCGTCTAAACTGTTCTTTATCAGTGAATGTTCATGCCTATTTTACACTAAATAAATTCTTGAGAACCCTTAACAGATTCTCTTGTGGCTTCTTGCTACAATACTGGATGGGCCACTTGGTGTAAACCTTGAGTATGGGAGTATATTTGGCAGGGTCATGGCATAGTCAGAAATGACTGTACTAGGCTAGGTCACTGGATATAGGATGTTGTTTCAATATTTGTCAGATTGAAGAAAGGATTCAAATGGATGTTGGGAACTTAAAAGACTGGACATCAGAGAAAGAAGTGGGTAGTCTGGTTACAATGAATGGCAGGTGTAATGCAGAACTGAAGGGATATGTAGGTGGTTACAAGAAGAGTAGTTCCCGGATAAAGTCTAGAAGCTAGTTACTATGTAAGGAGGGTTAGCTATCCTAATATGGGGCACTGAATGTGGGTCTTGGACTATATATATGGTTAAGGACAAGGTATGGGCCAGGCGGTGGTGGCACACACCTTTAATCCCAGCAATTGGGAGGCAGAGGCAAGCAGACTCTGTGAGTTAGAGGCCAGTCTGGCCTACCAGATCTAGTTCTAGGAAAACCAAAGAGAGAGAGAGAGAGAGAGAGAAGAGAGAGAGAGAGAGAGAGAGAGAGAGAGAGAGAGAGAAGGTATGGATGAGGAAGTAAGGGATACTAATTAGATTAGACCCTAGAGAAGAAGGTGAGCTATTTTTACTTCTTTGGAGAATCATCCATACTGATTTTCAAAATGGCAGGTCTACTTCTCATGCCCACAAATGTCAAAAGAGGGTTCTTCTTTCTCCATAGACTTGCAAGTATTTGCTGTCATCTGCTTTATTGATGTTAGTCATTCTGAATGATGTAAATTCAAATCGTAAAGTTGTTTTTATCTGCATTTTCCTATATTCTAATAACCTTGATCTTTTCTCTATGTATTTATTTGCCATTTTTGTTTTTATCATGAACTTTCTGTTCAAATATCTAACCCATTTTAGGTTTATTTTCTTGGCTCTGTGTTTAGTTTTACTCCAAAGTTATAATAATCCTTTGTCTAATGAATATCCACTCTGTGGTTCCCTTTCCCTTGATTGATTATTTTTTTTTGTTATATAGAATCTTTTTCAGATTTATAAGATTCATTTATAAATGTTTTAAAAGTATTATTTTATTGATTTAATTGTTTTTATTGAGCTATATATTTTTCTCCACTCCATTCCATTCCCCCCTCTCCCCTTCTACTCTCTCCCATTACCTTCAAGCTCCCAGTTTTCTCAGGAGATCTTGTCTTTTTCTCCTTCCAATATCAATGCTTGCATAGTACTCATTAGTGTCTAAGTTGTCTGTAGTTGTGGACTATATGCTGATTTCTTTTGCTTTGTGTCTAAAAGTCACTTATGTGTGAATATATATTATATTTGTCTTTCTGGATCTGGGTTACCTCACTCAACATGGTTTTCTTTAGACACTTCCATTTGCCTACAAATTTCAAGATATTATTTTTTTTACCACTGTGTAGCACTCCATTATGTAAATGTACATTTTATTTATCTATTCGTTGTTTGAGGGGCATCTAGGTAGTTTCCAGGTTCTGGCTATTGCAAATAACCACAAGGACATGTTCTCAACTATTTTCAGAGCAGTATTGTTCATAACACCTAATTATAAATTCTTTAACTTAATTCCTGGACAAATGGAGTCCTATTCAGAAATACCTTTTCTAATCTTATATCTTATAAGGAATAACCTATGGCTTCATCTTCAATTTTTATTATTTCAAGCTAAATCTTAGAGGTATTTCAGTTTCTTTTAGTTAACTTTGTGCAGATTGATAAATATATGTCAAATTTATCTTCTACCAGTAAATATTCAATTTTGAAAGAACTCTTTGTCAAAGATGCGGCTTTTTCTCAGTTGTATGATTTTTGCCTCTCTGTCAAATATCTAATCACTCTAGTAATGAATACTAAAGTTTAGCCATTATACTTCTTTACATTGATAATATTCTTGCCTTCATACCAGTATGAGTGTTTTTATTACTACAGCTTTCTAACATAACATTTTGAAGTCTAAAATGGCAGTTCACACTATCTTAATATTTTTCACCAGGATTATGACTATACTATAATCTAAGAATTAAATATATGACAGTTAAGAAAGCATATGCTATCTGCTACATTTTCAAAGTAATATATAAATAATATCTAGCAGTCATCTTTGGAAGCCCATTCAAATATTGACCATTTACAGTCACATTATTTATAATTCTTTATAATAGAAATCAAATGCTATTTGGTAAAATTCTCATCACAGATCCATCCTTAATTTCACTACATGCTTATTGTTTATTACTTTTCCTTACATTATTTTTAGAGAGGACATAAAAATGTAATTTTTGAATTCTGTAATTTCTAAGAATAGAGTGAATTGGTCTGGTAGCACTTATACTTTCAATTTTTTATAACTCATACAGGATAGAACAATGTGGCCTGATCACATTCCTAATGAAGATACAATAAAACATTATATCAACATGGATATATATATATATATATATATATATATATATATATATATATATATATATATATAGTCTTCTTTATATCTGATATAGTTGAGCTTTTCCTTAAGCCCTCAATAAATCTAGATGTAGAGGCCAGTTGAATCAAGTTATGACTTTTTAATAATTCTAAAAACAAACTTTTAGAGTCATTATTATTTAATGAGAAATAATTAATTTCCCTGATTTTTCTAAAAGATGATTGTAAAAAGATAGGACTATATTTTCTTATTTAAGTCAAGGCTGTTTTAGATAAGCACAGCTAAATGTTAGTATTATTGCCAAGTAAATTTGAAAACTCAAAGTATGATTTGGACCTAGTCCATCAAGCTAGAATATTTTTGTCTGTGAATTGAGCATACAGGTACAATAGCTATCTGCTGAAATAATTTCTTGAAGTTCAGCTTATTTATTGACACATCATCCAGAACTTATATTAAGATTTTCTTACAGAATACCATCAAATGAGAAAAATATTCTAAAGTCTATTTTTATATTTTAAATATCAAATACCTGGTATAAAATTCACCAATAATTCATTTTCCTAGCATTTATAAGACTATGGTTTTGATTCTCAATAATGTAATAAAATAAAAGAAAATGAAAAAAAAGTAAACAGATTCTTATTAAGTTTCTCAACATTCCTTAATCCAAGAAGAGAACTAGAATTGTGATTGGAGAAATACATTCTTTTAGAAAGAATTATTACAAAACTCTTCTACCTTAATATTTTGTTAAATTTCAAATAAACTATATATGACCTCTTAGTCTGTTTCAAAATTTTATTTAAACATTGTGATAATATAACTCTGCTGCCTTTTGACTTGTGTATTTTGTCTAGAATTTCACACCAACACTACTATTTTATCTCAAAATGTATTCTAAATTGCTGTACATGCAGTAATACGTAATGAAACTATATGTACAAACAAAGCTCAATGATAGTTTTCCAATGATTTTATTACATTGAACTCTTTGGCAAACTAAATTTTTCAGGTTTTCAGTATAAGCCAATAAATATTTTTGTCTCTGTATTTAATACATACCTAAAATTTCAACTGATGTATGTTTCTCAATAGACATAGCATCAATATTAGTATATTTTATATCTAGATTATATCTTTATACTCAGTTTTATTTGTATTTAATTTTGATACATAGCCAAAACAACAATGAAAGATTACATGTGAAAATTAGATAAAATGAGTATATTCTTTAGAAGAATTAATTATTTTAGAAGCCATTGAGGATTTTTTTAAGATCAAAAATGCATCAGGTATCAAAATATTCTTAAGTGATTAAATGCCATCAATTACATCTTGCATAAACAGGCAGGAAATATTCTAGCCAAAAATTTCAGCCTTTTAAATATTAACTTGACAGCAGGTCAGTTCTCCTGAGAAGGAGGATGAAAAAAAATGAAGCAGTTGGCACAAACTGCAGGTGGCAATGAGGGGGAAATATCATTTGGGAAACACAGTAGGTGGCCTAGGCTCCTGAGAAGTAGGTGACAGTTGGAGATGGCAGCAGGTGTTTGCTTTGAAGTAGAAGGACCTCTCACTAGTGTTGTCAATGATTGTTTTTGTGCATTTTTCCTGCAATAATATATTTAGCATGATAAGTGACAGTACCAAATATGCCTAGAAATAATTATCAACTTAATATTTTTAGACTGGATAGATTACACAAGCAAAATTTCAGCTGATATCTGGCTTAATGTTAACAATAGACAATATGTTAAGCACGTAATTATATGCTATTTAATTAGTAAAAATTTGTTTTTGGAAAATTGATATTCTATAAATATTTTAAGAAAAATATTTTAAAATTTTAATATAAATGTAGATTAAGTTTAATTAATAAGTAAAATGAATGGAGAATTAGTTGCTACTGAAAATGGTTTCTGCAAGGCCCAATTACCAGACTCCATGGATCAAAAGTTATATGCAGTATTTATAAATATTATTCTATTCAAATTAACATAAAAAGAAACTGGATTGGAATTATTGAAAAAAAATCAAGTAACTTTCTTAAACAATGTTACTTTTGGAGTCTAAAATGTGAATTAAATCCTCTCAAGGAAGGTTTATAAAAATGCCCACCATGGTAATATTTTTCTTTCAAGAGCTGAAAATTCATAATAGGACATTTGAAAATTGATCATACAACATTTAGAAATCTGTAACATGGAACATTGCATGCTACTCCCTAAGTATGGACATTCATTGCTAGACAATCATTTATTCAACCAAGACTACCTTCATTTTGCTACTTTTATCAACTCAGAAAATTTGGTGAAGAAGGAACGGGGAATGTTGGTAAAATAACTGACAGACTATCAGCTAGTTCCATATTATAGCGATCAACACAATAGAGATCCTCTTCAGAGAATACAAGTATGCATAAAAACTTGGATGTAATATATATTGTCTAACTACTGAATTCAAGGGAAAATATTATTAAAATTTAAGAGAAAAACTACAAATGTATGAAAAATATAGCTTATTTTGTAACTACTAAATGTAAGAGAAAGTAATATAATTTTCTTGTTTAATCTGTGATATTCTTGGATAATTGTTTTTATCCTTGCAAACAAATATTCACTTTTTATGTGAACAGAAATAAAAATAAAACATGTAACAAAGAACAGTTGCGGACTACAAGATAGGGTGATATGTAAATATTTTTAAAATATTTTAATTATTTATCCCTCTGAACAAAACATTAAAGAAATATATAATTAATGAAATTGACTTTAACAATTAAACATTAAGTATCAAGAGATAACATATGAAAAAGTAAAACTTTCTTATTGCTGTAAAATAGTTTAGATTCTGGGTTCTTTTTATTGTTCTGGCAGAAAAGTAGAAAAGCAGCAAGTTCATATGTCTCAACCTTCCTATTTTTCTAAAAGCTCTTATCATTTTTTTTTGACCAGAAGGAAGATGCTTACATTGAAAAATACTGACATTTTAATAGTCTTTCTTAGAAAATTAAAGGTGACTTGTAAAGAGACACAATATATTTTGGTGCATTCCATCTACTGGGACATTGTTTAAAGCAAAATTAATACTATTGCCAAGGTTTGCCTCTAAGAAGATAAAGAGCTTTAAGTCACCTTTTCATTTAGCTTACTCTGAATGCGTCCCCTTCTCATCGTATTAATGCTTTCCAAACTTGAATAGAAATTCTCTTAGGAGAATTCTTTGAGAACTACAGTTTGTAATCATACAGTATAAAAAAATGTGTTATCTAACTTGAATTACAAACTCTTGTAAGCATATCAAATGCTTTATTTTCAACAGGACAAAATGATATTCATATTTGCACAGCAAAGTTCAACAACAAAGGGGATAAACTAAATGTCTCCACATTATGTAAAAGACTAAGAATGTTGAATGAGAAGTTAGGTGACCCATTTCAATATCTACAGTAATATTTTAATCTTCAAGGAGATTTACCAATAAGAGAAATGCGTATATGAGACCACCTCCTTAGAGATAATAGTAATCAAAAAGAACAAAAAGAATACGTGGAAAAGGGAGTATTTGTAAACCAAATAAAATTTTTAAAAAATCAGTAATATTAAACTTTTCATTGGTTTTAGAAACATTGATATAAATTTATATTTGAACATATAGGATGAAAGGGACAGGAATATAGGAAGAAAGAAAATGAAAGGGCTTTTCCTTTTCATAAGTCAATTTTCTCAAAATGGCAGAGATCTAGCTTAAACATAATTTACCTACATAATCTTCCTTAAATGATTTAGGGTTAGGGTTAGGGTTAACCCTAACCCTGCACAAGAAAAATCAAATCAGTAATTTTCCAGAGTGGGTGAAAATGGGACTTACATGACCCCAGTTGTAGCAGAAGACATATTTGAAGTTGATTCCTGATGCATAAAAATTTTTCCTGTAGAAATGTGCCTGATCATACCATTGGATGGCCATAAACTATTTGCATATGAATAACGCTAATTGGACTCAAGGGGTTATTTAAAAATTAGAACAGAAAGCAGGGGGAATGGGTGAGAAACACTATGAAAAATAAAAGAGAAGTAGTGATAGATATAATTTAAATAGATTTTTATCAGTTTATGTAGTTTCTAATGAATAAACAAAACATGTTATTTAAAAAGGAAATAAGAGTGCTAATCTATATTTTTTTTCTTTTTATATCAAGTACTTTGACTAGGCATGTAGGTCACAAATGGTCAGAAGTTGAAGTTTCATTGTTCTTTCACTATTACCATAAGGTATTACCATAATACCTACAGGAAAAAAAATAATTGGTTCAATAAGACAGGAATGTAAAAGATGTGTGTTCACCCAGATACTCTGAAATTGGTTATTCTAGCTTCTGGTCAAATTTGATCTTATATTAATAGTTTTGAAGTCTGTGTTTCAAGAAAATGTAAAGGCCAAGAAACCTACTCCAAAAATCACCAATTTTAATGCAATGTATATTTTAAATGTTTAGTGTTTTGACTTATATCATTATGCTTCAAGACATTAGTTACATATTGCCCTTAGGTAATGAAGATTTATTTCAAAGGTTTATTTCCCAAAATCAGAACTCTAATGAAAATTGATTCCTCTTTTTGATTGACTCTTTAATTACTACCAAAGAAAATACTTATATGCCAATATTATGGTTTGTAAATTAAAATATTTATGCTCATTCATCTTTTATGGATTTAACATATTTATTCCAAACAAGGAAAAAAAATTCATAGTTAAGAGATCTGAATCCTCTATAAAGTAATCCTTGCATTCCTTTCCTAGTAATTCCCTAAACTTTTTTTTTTTCAGAAAGTGAATAGGCGGTTGCTTAGAACTATTATCAAAAAAAGCCATGATACTAATGATGTTGATTTAATATTTAATTTATTTGATATTCCCCAATGTCATTCATATAATTACCATTGGAATATCATTAATAAAGTAAATGCATTAAGCAGAAAATAGAATATACATGTATATTAATCTTTAATCATGCAGAAGAGCAATTTGCCTATTTAAATATCTGAAATATATCAGATATCCTTCCTGTACAATGAGTCAAAGGTGGGTATCTAGTCATATACTGACTAATCAAAATAATCAGGGATGACAAGCAGAATTCTTTTTGTGTTAAACACCTATTTTATTTTTATTTATTTGTATGTGCCTCTCTGTATTGGTATGTCATGTGTGAGTGGATGCTAAACAAGGCAAGAAAAAATGTGAGACCTCCTGGAGTTATAGTAACAGGCAGCTGTGATCCATGAAATGTGAATTCTGGGAAGTGAATTCAAAATTTCTCCAAGAGCAGTAAGCTTTTTGAAATACTGTGTCATTTGTCTAGCTACCAGATTGTTATGGTGGAAAGGAAAGAAAGAAGATACAACAGGTATATAGGCCAGAGGTGGTTTTTTTTTGTTTTGTTTTTGTTTTTTTTTTTATTTTTGCTTTAAAGGAAAATGTCAGTATCTATGACGAAAGACATATTTTGGCCTAGAAATAATAGTAATAATATATTTCAAAAGTGTGTCCAAGAGTGTTTTATTAATACATATTTGAATATTGGTAAGTGGAAAATTATGAATTTGTTAATTAGTTTAGCACTTCAGCTAACTAGATCTTAAATAAAACCACTTGAAAATTATTACACAGAATATATTATTTTTATTACATAGAATATATAACACAATGTAGAAGGAGCTGTGTGCCACTTCCCGCCACTCAGCTCCCTGCCACATGCTAGCTTTACCCAAAATAATTACACAGAAACTGTATTCTTTTAAACACTGCCTGGCCCACTAGTTCCAGCCTCTTATTGGATAACTCTCATATCTTCATTAACCCATTTCTATTAATGTGTGTAGCACCACGAGGTGGTGGCTTACAGGGAAGATGCTTAACATGCATCCATCCCAGAGAGGAGAGCTATGGCATCTGTCTCACTGCCTTCTACCCAGCATCCTGTTCTGTTTACTCTGCCTACCTAATTTTCTGTCCTATCAAACGGCCAAGGCAGTTTCTTTATTAACCAATGAAAGCAACACATAGAGAGATGACCCTCCTCCATCAACATAGAATATATTATTGCCTTCTCTTGATTAAAAACTTCCTCAAACTCTCAGGTTTCAAAGTTTGTTACCTGCCCTTCATTAAGATACACAGAGAATTGTCATACATTTTTCTGCTCTGTTTTGTCAATACCACTTAAAGTTAACCTGAGTTAAATTCAGAATTATACCTTATTTTTCTCCTTTATTATCTATATTCTAATTTATCTTACTGAAAAAGTCAAGATACATTCAATGTCTTTCCTTATAGATATTGACATTTTTCTTCAAAGCAAACAAACAAAAGCATTTGTCCTATATACCTATTGTATCTTCTTTCTACTTAATCTTCCATTATTCAATCATTTGTAACATCTCTTAAATTTGTCACTTTATTTTCCTCATATTTTTATAGCTATTACCAAGAATCTTGCTAAATAAAATATGCCTAAATATTACACATTTGTCTGCATGAAGATCTATGCCATCAGTATCTTTTGAAAATAATAGAAAATCTTGAGTCTATTAAACATTATTATATATTTAGCATGATTTTATCAGATGTGAATTGCTACTGTTTTAAATGTTCTAATGGCCCTACAAACAAACTCTTATCCTCAACTTTTATAAAATTTTGAGATTTAAAAGGATGGAGTCACAGAGCTAGAGTGAAGACAGGAGATGAAGTTTAGATGCCTGATTGTACAGCAATATACTCATCCACTATTCTCATAGTAAGTTATTTATGCATCATAATTCTAGCATATACCTGGAAACTTTTTATTGCACCCCAATATTTACAACTAGTAAACTGTTCACATTTATTGTGTAGTCATCAATTTAAATAATTGATGTGAATTGTTTAAATATATAAACATATATGGACATTTATATATCATATTTCAAGGGTCATATATAGCAATTGTCCTTATTTTTCTTATTTTTGAGATAGTTAAACAAAGCCAAAGGCTATTCAAAGAGTACAATTTGGTTAAATGTCAACTCCCAAGGAATGCAAGCTTTAAAACTCAGCCAATGCTTAAAGAATGAAGAAGACAAAAAAAAATAGCCATACTGTTTGAGTTAAGCAGACATGGTAGTCATTCATATAAAGAAAAGTAGTATCAAGGAAATAGGACATTTACAGAAAGAACAAGAAAACTCAAACTATTAGAGAGTACATATATAGGTTATAGATAGTATTCTATAGAAAACAAAGCAAATAATAAAATGTTAACTTCAGAATGTTAAATAGACCCAAAGCACCTCAAGGCAGTTCATAGTAACTGTTTAGGAAGCAAGAATTCTGAGATGTAAAATATAGTACTTCATTAAGGGATGATACTTCCACTTATTTCCTTAGCTTGGCATAAAATAAGCCTACCCTCCTTTGGGGTAGTTCTATTTTGTTAGGGCTAGTCCCTTGTCCACAAGATTGACTGGCCTAGGCATGAAGTGTTAGGACTCACTCCCCCAAACTAAACATATCATCCACTTGATCAGAACATACTAGTTTTAACATAATGAACCTTTACGGCTTCTGTGTTCTCCATCTAAATAGGTAACCATAAATTCGTTTAAGTGATGGAATAAAAGTGTGAAAGAGATATTACTTAGATTTGTCATGAAAATCAAGACATTCAGTTCCAAACCTGTTTTTGGAAGAGATTATCTATATCTTTACTGGAATTTTTGATCTTGCCCACATGTACATCCTCCAGGCAACAGTGCTTATTTAGTAGAGGATAAGAAATCAGAGATTCCTTGTGATGCTTCTAACTGGAATGATTGATAGGAATAATATTTTTCCCCTTTCACTTCTAGTTCAATTAGGTCCCATGGAACTGTAAGGCATCTTTTAAAATGTCACTTAGCCTTGTTAAATCATTTGTCTTCTTGCTAAGGAAGCCCACTGATACTCCACTAGGTATACACTAGTCATTGTCCCTTCTACAACAAAGATCACCCAGAAAAAGTCTCTTAACACTTCCAAGAGGAACCACAGTGAGGCAAACATTTTTACTTCTTTTTAAATGATGGAAAAACTTATAAATTGCTAATGATCCACAGGTTCCTACTACGTCCAAGTAATTTTAGAGGATCAACTAGTATTAATAAAAATAAATAATAAAATAGAGACAAAAACTTATAAGTGGTTAATTTTGGCCACATATATAAACTTAAGCACCAAAAATTAAGTATAACAAGATTAAAATTATTTTTATGGTTCTTTAACAGAACAAGAAATCACAACACAAGACATTAGATTTAACACTGTATGGGATGCTATTTTGAAAACTTTCCCGTTAATGGTTTTCTTACCATTAATAAATAAATAAATAAATAAATAAATAAATAAATCTTCATGGTTATAGGAAATCACAACCTTGGCTCAATGTGACACTCTAGCACCTACTGCAGAAAAAGGGGACAGGCCTGCATTTATTTTAACCTAATAATTGAATGATGTTTAAATATTCTCTCTCTGTCTCTCTCTCTTTTTCTTTCTCCATGTCTTGAAGTCATCATATGGAAGAATTCAAACTGCAATTCTAGCCACTGTAACACTGATGAAACACATGAAATCAGATACTATGTAGATGAGAGAAACAATAAATGGGGCCTCCTGAAACTGAAAAGCTTCTCCAAGCAAAGGATGTGGTTAACAAGACAACATGTAAGCCTACAGAATGGGAAAATATCTTCACCAACCCCACTTCAGACAGAGGTCTGATCTCCAAAATATACAAAGAACTCAACAAATTGAATATCAAAAGTACAAATAATCCAGTTAAAAATGGAGTATAGACCTAACCGGAGAACTTTCAACAGAGGAATCTAAAGTGGCTGAAAGACACTTAAGGAAATGTTAAACATCCTTAGATCAGAGAAATGCAAATCAAAACAACTCTCAGATTCCATCTTAAACCTGTAAGAATGGCCAAAATCAAAAACACTGATGACTACTTATGTTGGAGATGTTATGGGGAAAAGGGAACATTTCTGCATTGCTGGTGGGAATGCAAGCTGGTACAGCCAGTTTGGATGTTAGTGTGGAGATTTCTCAAAAATTATGAAATAACTTTCCTCAAGACCCAGTAATACCACTTTTGGGTACACATCTAAAGGATGTTCAATTGTGCCACAAGGATGTGTGCTCAACTATGTTCATAGCAGCATTGTTTGTCATATCAGAACATGGAAACAACTCAAATGCCCCTGGACCAAAGAATGGATAAGGAAAATGTGATACATTTACACAACAGAGTACTACATAGCCGAAAAAAATAATGAAATCTTAAATTTTGCAGGAAAATGGATGGAGCTAGAAAACATTATTTTGAGTGAAGTCACAGAAAGACAATCATCACATTTACTCACTCATAAGTGGCTTTTAAACATAAAGCAAAGAAAACTAGCCTACAAATCACAATCCCATAGACAACAATGAGGACACTAAGAGAGACTTACATAAATCTAATCTACATGGGAATTAGAAAAAAGACAAGATCTCTTGAGTAAAATGGGAGCATGGGGACCCTGGGAAGAGTGTTGAAATGGGGAAAGGAGAGAAAGGGAGGGGGACAGACAAAGCTGTAGCACTCAATAAAAATCAATAAAAAGCTGTAATGTAAAGCATTTGGATTATACGGTTTCTTTGGTGGAAATAATTCTCACTACCACCAAAAATCTCATATGGGTGAAAAATTACTCAAAGATAGATAGGAAAATGTGAAAAAAATTAAGAAACACACAACAGAGAAATTGAAACATATTCAAAATAGGTGGTGTTAATCTAACTGAAGGTCAGCATACAGAACAATTCAAGCAGGTACAAAACTATTACACTGTCCTAATGTTCAAGTAGATCAAAGCCTTCAACATAAAACCATACATACTAAATCTAATAGAAGAGAAGCAAAAGAATAGTCTTGAATACATTGACACAGACAGCAACTTCTTGAATGGAATAGTGATAGGATAGGGACTAGGATGAATAATTTATAAATATAACATCATGAAAATGAAAAGGTCTAACTTTTTTTTTTTACAAATGTTTATCCTCTATTTTTTCTGGCCTATTCCTTCTTGCAGATCTTGTTTATGTAGAAAGATAAGTGTACCTCTCCCAGGAACTATCAACCAGATCTTCATTTATTTGCAGGAATTTGGGCTTACCTCCCTCAATTTATCCTGGCCATTTTGCCTGCCTAGAATTTGCAAGGGTTTTACGTATGCTGTCATAATTACAATGAGTTCATTTGTTCAACTGCCCTCCTGTTTCTGAAAGTTATTCAGAGTAGTTTATCAACACAAATTGGACTTGACGAGTTAACAAAAATATATGTATTCTAGAAACATATATATATATAATTATTAATATATTAATAGTATAATTATTGGTAAATATACATAATAATATTTTTCCAAATATCATTGTTTTGGCATTGTGACAACTCTTTAGTGACCTACCTACCTACTGAATTAAAGCATACGCCCTATTTTTCCCATTTCACTATTCATAGTCCCAGTATTCTATAATTTATCCTACTAAACCTTTAAGTTTGGTGGTTAAAGTGGTGATAGTATAGAGGGTATATCTGGAGGGAGGTTGGAAATAGTGAAAGTACCCTGCATGAAATTAATCTAAATATTATTTATTATTTAAAAATAAATAATAGGCCTTGTTTATATTGTTGTCTGATTATCTACTGCTTAGAATGTTATTTCATTGCATAGAACAAAAATGATAATTTCTGGAAAAAACAACCTCTAGGAAATTCAACCTACCTTCATACTAATTTGTCTGCATATTCTTTGAGAAACCTAACAGCGTCTAAATATTTACAACATCGGTAGAAAGAAACTGCATTGACCTCAGTGATCAATACTATACACAATCCTGCTGAATATGTATGTAGAGCATTTGTATTAGAGATCATTATGACAATTGACTTTGTAGAATTAAACGTTCATATATTTTAAATTTAATGCTTTTTGAGAGAAAATTAATATTTAGAAATTTTATTTTCTTGTTTTTTTTCTTTTTCACATTTTAAATTCATTAAAAAACTCTTTTTTATTTTATATACCAAATTTATTTCCCAAATTCCCATGCTTCTCATACTCTATCCACATCCCCCTACACACATCCCACCCCACATGCACTCTTCAGAGCATGTAAGACTTCCCATGGGAATCAACAAAGTCTAGCACATTCCTTTGAGCCCTCCGCCCCTATATCTACGCTGAACTAGGTATCCATCCAAAGAGAACGAATTATAAAAAGCAAAAACAAGCAGTAGGGATAAATACTGGTCTCACTCCCAGTAGCCTCACAGTCTGCTCCATCCGTACAACTGTTACCTACATTCAGAGGGCTTAGTTTGGTCCTATGCTGGTTCCCTCACTGTCCGGCCAGAGTTGGAAAAATTCCCTTAGCTGAGATAAGCTGCTTCAGTGGGTTTCTCCATTATGGTTTTTATCTCTTTGTTCATATTCTCACTCTTCCCTCTCTTCACCTTGACCTTGGGAGCTCAGACCAATGTGCTACTCTGACTCTTTGCATCCAATCCCATCAGTTGCTGGATGTAGGTTCTATGGTGACATCTAAGATAATCATTAATCTGACTACAGGGCAAGGCCAGTTCAGGTACCCTCTCCACTATTACCTAGGGTCATAGCTGGGGTCATCTTTGTGGATTCCTTGGAATTTGTCTAGTGCCAGGTTTTTTGCTAGTCTGTTTTTATGCTAGTACCAAGCTGTTTTCATTACTGAAGTTCTATAATAGAGCTTGATATAAGGGATGGTGAGGCCTCTGGACGTTCCTTTATTTTACACTATTGTTTTGGCTATCTTGGGTTTTCTGTTTTTCCATATCAAGTTGAGTATTTTTTTTAATGTCTGTGAAGAATTGTTTTAGAATTTTTATGGGGGTTGCATTAAATCTATAGATCATTCTTGGTAGAATTGCCATTTTTAGTATGTTGATCCTACCTATCCAAGAGCATGGGAGATCATTTCATTATTTTATATCTTCTTAAATTTCTTTCTTCAAAGACATAAAGTTCTCTTCAAACAGGTCTTTCACTTGCTTGTTTCATGTTAAGCCAATATAATTTATGTTATTTGTGGATATTGCTAATTGTGTTGTTTCTCTGATTTCTTTCTCACTTTCTTTATCATTTGTTTTTAGGAGGGCTAACAATTTTTTTTAGTCAATTTTGTATCCTCTCACACTGCTGGAGGTGTTTGTCATCTGTAGGAGTTCCCTGGTAGAATTCTTGGGATCACTTATGTATACTATTTATCATCTGTGAATAGCAAAACTTGACTTCTTCATTTCCAATTTGTATATTTTTGTTGTCTTATTGCTCTTGCAAGAACTTCAAGAACTATGTTTAATAGATATGGAGTAAGTGGACAGCCTTGTCTTGCTTTTGATTTTACTGAATTTGCTATGTTTCTCTCCATTAAATTTGATGCTGACTGATGGCTTACAATGTGTTGCTTTTATTCTTTTTAGATATGTTCCTTGTATCTCTGATCTCTCCAAGACTTTTAATATGAAGGAATAATGGACTTTGTCAAAGGCTTTTTCAGCATCTAATGAGATGATCATATTTTTTTCTCTCAGTTTATTTATATAGCAGATTACATTGAGAGATTTTCACATGTCAAACCATCCCTTCATCTCTTGAATAAAGTCAATTTGATCATGGTGGATTATTTTTTGATGTGTTCTTGGATTAAATTTTCCCATATTTTTTGAGTATTTTTGCATCAATATTTATGAGGGAGACTGGTCTGTAATTCTCTTTCTTGGTTGAGTCTATATGTAGTTTCAGTGTCAGGGTAACTGTAGCCTCATGGAAAGAATTTGGCAGTATTCCTTATGTTCCTATCATGTGGAACAATATAGAATTATAGGTATTAGCTCATCTTTGAAGTTCTGGTAGAATGATACACTATAATGATCAGGCCATTGGCTTTATTGGTTGGAAGGCTTTTGATGATAGCTTCTATTTTTGTAGTTTGCAGGTCTATTTAAACTGGTCACTTGGTATTAATATAATTTTAATATATTAGTACCTACCAGAAACAGTGTCAATTTCTTTTACATTTTTCAGTTTTGTGTAGTACAGGATTTTGAAGTGTGACCTAATGATTCTCTGGATTTTTTCAGTGTCTGTTGTTATATCCCCTTTTCATTTCTGATTTTGTTAATTTGGATGTTCTTTCTCTGGCTTTTGATTTGTTTGACAAGAGTTTGTCTATCTTGTTGATTTTCTCTAAGAACCAATTCATTGTTTCATTGATTCTTTGAATTGTTCTCTTTGTTTCTATTTTATTCATTTTGGCACTCAATTTCGTTATTTTCTTTCATCTATTCTTCCTGGGTGAGTCTGCTTCTTTTTGTTCTAGAGCTTTAAGGTGTGTTGTTAAGCAAGTAATGTGCGATATCTCTACTTTCCTCATGTAGGCTCTTAGTTCTCTGAACATTCCTCTTAGCACTGCTTCCATAGTGCCCCACAGGTTTGGGTATGTTGTGCCTTCATTATCCTTGGAAAATATTTACTTTTTTCTTTATTTTTCTTTTGATCCAGGGGTGCTTTAATTGATCATTGTTCAATTTCTAAGATTTTGCAGGTTTTCTGCAAAGAGCGTTGTTTTTGAATTCTAACTTTAAGCCATGGTGATCCAATAAGATGCAAAAGGCTATTCCAACTTTTTTTCTACAGGGTTTGCTTTGTTACCCTTAATGTGGTCAATTTTAGAGATGTTTCTGTGAAATGCTGAGAAGAAGGTACATTCTTTTATGCTTTCATTCTTGGGTGAAATGTTGTACAGATGTCTGTTAAGTCCATTTTAGCCATGGCATCTGTTAGTTCTCTTATTTTTCTGCTAAATTTTTGTCTGGTTGACCTGCCCATTACTAGGAAGAGTTAGATGTTGAAGTGTCATACTATTAGTGTGTGGTGTTTGATGTGCAATTTAAGCTTTAGTATTGTTTCTTTTACATATGTGTGTGCTCTTGTGATTGGGGCATAAATGATCAGGTTTAATACTTCATCTTGAAGGATTTTTTCTGTGATGTGTGTAAAGTGTCCTTCTTCATCTCTTTTGATTGATTTTATTTTGAGACTGTTTTGTTAAAAGGAAAATCTTTACCTATCCCTTTACTCTCAGGTAATGTCTGTCTTTGAGGATAAAGTGTGTTTCTTGCATATAGCAGAAGGATGGATACTGGTTAATTCAGTCCATTGATATTAAGAGTTATTAATGACCAGTAATTGTTCAGTACTGTTATTTTTTACTGGTAGTGTTTGTGTGTCTCCTTTCTTTGGGTTTTGCTTATGTGAGGTTATCTGTTGCCTTTTTTTCAGGGTGCAATTAGCTTCCTTGGGATGGGGTTTTCCTTCTAGGATTTTCTGCAAGGCTGTTTTTTTGGGTAGGTACTGCTTAAATTTGTTTTTTTTTTTTTTTGTCGTGGAATATATTGTTTTCTCAATTGATGTGAGATGCCAATCTGTATGCTCTGGACACCATTGGTTAATAAAGAAATTTCTTTTGGCTAATGGCTTAGCAGAATATAGCCAGGCTGGGAATATACATATACATATATACGTACATATACATACATACATATATACACACACACACACATATATATATATATATATATGTATATGTATATATACATATATATATATATATATATTAGAGAGAGAGTAGTCAGAATCAGAGAGCAGCCATATAGCCACTACTGGATACAGATGACTCCACCAAATTTTGCCTTTATGCCATGATAAATCGGTTAATGGTGATGGGTTGGTTTAGGATATAAGGAATAAAATTAAGGTATTGCCCAAACAATATTGCAAATAATACAGTTTCTGTGTGATTATTTCAAGTCTGAGTGGCAGGAAAAACAACTAATGACATTCACTAACAATCAATGGTGGTGGAAAGTTTTGCTAGGTATGGTCGTCTGGGCTTGCATTCATGGTCTCTTAGTGTCTGCAGCAAATTGGTCCTAGACATTCTGGCTTTCATGTTTTTTCTTTGAGAAGTCAGGTATAATTCTGTTTGCCTTTATATGTTACTTGGCCTTTTTCCTTTGAAGCTATTAATATTCTTTCTTTAGTCTGTAAAAGTAATGCTATCTTATAAGATTTTATTCCACAAATATATTACACTGAACAATGTCTTCTTCTTTTTGTGTGTTTCCTTTTCTTTTTTTTTATTCTTTTATTATTATTTATTTATTTAAGATTTCTGTCTCTTCCCCACCACCGCCTCCCATATCCCTCCCCCAATCAACTCCCCCTCTCTCATCAGCCCGAAGAGCAGACCAGGTTCCCTGCCCTGTGGGAAGTCCAAGGACCTCCCATCTCCTTCCAGGTCTAGTAAAATGAACATCCAAACATGCTAGGCTCCCACAAAGCCAGTACGTGCAGTAGAATCAAAACCCAGTGCCATTGTTCTTGACTTCTCAGCAGTCCTCATTGTCTGCTATGCTCAGCGAGTCCAGTTTTGTCCCATGCTTTTTCAGACCCAGTCCAGCTGGCCTTGGTGAGTTCCCGATAGAACATCACCATTGTCTCAGTGTGTGGGTGCACCCCTCGCGGTCCTGAGTTCAAAAAAAAAATATGCTCAACTATGTTCATAGCAGCATTGTTTGTAATATCCAGAATCTGGAAACAACCTAGATGCCCTTCAATGGAAGAATGGATGAAGAAAGTATGGAATATATACATATTAGAGTACTACTCAGCAGTAAAAAAGCAATGACTTCATGAATTTTGCATGCAAATAGATGGAAATAGAAAACAGTATCCTGAGTGAGGTAAGCCAGACCCAAAAAGAGGAACATGGGATGTACTCACTCATATTTGGTTTCTCTCCATAAATAAAGGACATTGAGCCTATAATTCATGATCCTAGAGAAGCTAAATAAGAAGGTGAACACAAAGAAAAGCATATAGTCATCCTCCTGGATATTAACCTTCATTAGGCAATGAAAGGAGACAGAGACAGAGTCCTACATTGGAGCACCGGACTACAACCCCAAGGTCCAAATCAGGAGCAGAAGGAGAGAGAGCACGAGCAACAATGTCTTCTTCTAAATTGAAAATTGGCTTCTACTACATTGAGGTAAATATGAATGCCTCATATGTATCTTTCAAATTATAAAAACATTATGTTTTTCAGAAAACACTTTAACTCATTGTTATGTATATCTTTATACAGATAAATAATCTAATGTAAAAGAATAGGTCATTAGGTAATTTTAATTTTCTAATAATTTTCATTCTGTTTTTTCAATGTATTAAAGTACAATAAAATTATTTCATTATACACATTGTTTGATAAATATATGGATGTGTTACTAGTATTCTTATCTTTTTCTCTACCCTCATGATGGTTCTAAAGAATATATTATTTAATGAAAATTGAGTAATTAATGTAGTTGATGGTAGAGAACTATTTTTTCAAAAATGGTAGCTATTTTACAAAATTCTCTGTCTTATGGCTCTTCTTACTATTTATTCACATGGATATTTTCTATCAGCTCTATAAAATGTCATTTTCTTATTTGTGAAGTGTACAAAAATAAATCAGGCATAACTTTTATAACATGAAGATTGTTTTTGTTATGTTCAAAAATAATTACTCTGGATCTTATACCAAGCCTGTCATAAAGTAAGTCTCAACAAAATCACATAAACATTTTTAAAGCCTAGTTGTTTGTTTTTTTTTAAAACAAGGTTTCTCTGTAGCTTTGAAGTCTGTCCTCAAACTAGCTCTTGAATGCAACACTGATTTCAAACTCACAGAAATCCACCTGTGTCTGCCTCCTGAGTGCTACGATTAAAGGCATGTGCCAATCCAACCTGGCTAAAAGCCTATTTATTTATGGCTAGAAACCAATTATGAGTGAGTACATCCCATGTTCATCTTTTTGGGTCTGGGTTACCTCACTCAGGATAGTGTTTTCTATTTTCATCCATTTGCATACAAAATTCGAGAGGTCATTGTTTTTTTACCACAGCATAGTACTCTAATGTGTATATATTCCAAACTTTCTTCATCCATTCTTCCATTGAAGGACATCTAGGTTTTTTTCTAGGTTCTGGCTATTACAAATAATACTGCTATGAACATATTTGAACAAATGCTTTTGTCATATGTTAGGGCATCTCTTGGGTATATTCCCAAGAGTGGTATTGCTGGGTCCAGGGGTAGGTTGATGCCGAATTTCCTGAGAAACCGCCACACTGCTTTCCAAAGTGGTTGCACAAGTTTGCTTTCCCACCAGCAATGGACGAGGGCACCCCTTCCTCCACAACCTCTCCAGCAAAGGCTATCATTGGTGTTTTTGATTTTAGCCATTCTGACAGGTGTAAGATGATATCTCAAAGTTGTTTTGATTTGCATTTCCATGATCGCTAAGGAGGTTGAGCATGACCTTAAGTGTCTTTTGGCCATTTGAACTTCTTCTGTTGAGAATTCTCTGTTCAGTTCAGTTCCCCATTTCTTTGATGGGGTTAATTAGGGGGGTTAATTAGCATTTTAAAGTCTAGTTTCTTGAGTTCTCTATATATTTTGGAGATCAGAGCTTTGTTGCGGAGTTCGTGAAGATCTCCCAGTCAGTAGGTTGCCTTTTTGTCTTAGTGACAAAGGTCACGGAGTCTATAATTGGTGATCCTAAAGAAGCTAAATAAGAAGATGAACCCAAAGAAAAATATATAGTTGTCCTCCTGGCTATGGGAAGTAGTCAAAATTGCCAGGGAGAAAATTGGGATCTTGGGGGGTGGGGTGGGATGGGGGTAAGGGGAGATGGGGAGAGAAAAGTGAGAAGGGGACGATGGGGGAACTTGGGGAAATGGGATGATTGGGATAAAGGAAGGTTAGATAGGGGAGCAGGGAAGTAAAAATCTTAGTTAATGGAGCCACCTTAGGGTTGGCAAGAGATTTGAATCTAGAGTGGCCCCCAGGAGCCCAAGGCGATGCCCCCAGTTAGTTCCTTGGGCAGCTGAGGATAGCAAACCTGAAATGACCCTATCCTATAGCAATACTGACGAATATCTTGCATATCACCATAGAACCTTCAACTGGCAATGGGTGGAGATAAAGACAGAGACCCACACTGGAGCACTGGACTGAGCTCCCAAGGTCCCAATGAGGAGCAGAAGGAGGGAGAACATGAGCAAGGAAGTCAGGACCACGAGGGGGGGGCACCCACCCACTGAGACAGTGGGGCTGATCTATTGGGAGCTCACCAAGGCCAGCTGTACTGTGACTGAAAAAGCATGGGATAAAACCGGACTCTCTGAACATGGTGAACAATGAGGGCTGATGAGAACCCAAGGACAATGGCACGGGGTTTTGATCCTACTTCAAGTTGTGGCTTTGTGGGAGCCTAGCCAGTTTGGATGTTCACCTTCCTAGACATGGACGGAGGGGGTAGGACCTTGGACTTTCCACAGGTCAGGGAACCCTGACTGCTCTTTGGACTAGAGAGGGAGGGGGAGAGGAGTCGGGGGAGAGGGAGAAGGGTGGGAGGAGGGGGAGGGAAATGGGAGGCTGGGAGGAGGGGGAAACTTTTTTCTCAATAAAAAAATTTTTTAAAAAGCCTATTAACTTACTGAAAATACTGCTGTTTAAGCAGTGAAAAATGTTTAGAAAAGAGCATACTACTGACAATAATGAAATACATATACCTTCTTAGGCTGATGCTTTATATTGAATCTTGTTTTAGAGCTATTTGTTTCATTGAGGCACAGACTAGTTTTACCATTTTTTTTTCTTTGAGAAAATCATCAAAAGTTAACTAGACTTCAATAAAATTCTCATTTTCTAAATATGTATTTTTTTTTTTTTATTTTTCGAGACAGGGTTTCTCCGTAGCTTTTTGGTTCCTGTCCTGGAACTAGCTCTTGTAGACCAGGCTGGCCTCAAACTCACAGAGATCTGCCTGCCTCTGCCTCCTGAGTGCTGGGATTAAAGTCGTGCACTACCACCGCCTGGCCTAAATATGTATTTTTCAAAATCATTAATAGTAAGTCTGAATCTAGGAAATTAAGGTCAATATGAAATGTAGTTATAATTTATTCTTTTGTAACACTTATGAATATTTTAAGTATAATAGCTCATAAATATAGTTTTTTATTTAATAATATTAAGTATATATTCCAAATTTAAAATTTATATTAAAAATTCCAAATATAAATTTTTAAAAAATCTATATTGTAAATTTCAGTCCATGATTATTTTTATACATTTTAAAATTGTATATTTATATAAGGCAATAAAATACACATGCACACACAAACATATACACATTAACAGCTAAAGAACAAAAGGAACTGACATTGGTTGAGAAAAATTACAGGAGGCACATGTCAATAGGGTGAATCCAAATCTTAGTTGCATCCTAGTCATATTGCCTTCCAGAATTTCTTCTATGGGAATTTTAATGCAGAGGGAAGATATTATTTTAGAATGAATCTTTATACCACATAAACTAATTAAAAACTTATGTGGAAAAAGTCTCTGAATTAATTTTAAAAGTAAACTGAGACTTTGCCATCTGGCAGGCACACACCCAACAGAAATTACCGTTCCTTTCACTACTGATGAAATGAAAAAAAAAATATTATGGAAAGACAATAAACCATAACAAAGAGCTTGTGCTAATTTTTTGGAGGAAATTAATAGCAACTATCCCAAAAGCAATAGACTTAACCTTATAAAGAGAACTTTGTGGATTCTTCCCCAAATTGTATGTGATGCTCCAGTAACTGGAGCCCAGACATTTTATACTGATGCAAATAAATCGGGGAAGGCAGGTTACAAATCAGAAGAATTGAGTAAGGTGGAACAAAGTCCTTATAATTCTGTCCAGAAGGCAGAATTATATGCCATTCTTATGGTTCTAAGGGATCTTAAAGAAACTCTTAATATAGTTACTGATTCACAATATGCAGAAAGAGTTATCTTTCATATTGAAACTGCTGAATTTATACCAGACGGTACAGAATTGACTTCATTGTTTATCTAGGTGAAAAACACGATCAGGAATAGGCTTTGTCCTATGTACACAACACACATCCCCTCCCATACGGGTCTGCCAGGTCCTCTAGCACAAAGCAATGAATTATTTGATCAATTATTGATTGGAAACATGCTACAGGCCTCAGAATTTCTAAAAAAAAATCATGTCAATAGCAAATGTTTAAAGAAAGTGTTTTCTATTACATGACAACAAGCTAAAAAGATTATAAAGAGGTGTCCTACTTGTTCTTTCTATAATCAAACATTGCTGCCTACAGGGAGTAACCCAAAGGGTGCTCAAAGGAATAAAATCTGGCAGATGGATGTATTCCATGATGTGAGAGTGATTTCTTATCAATAAAGAAACTGCCTAGGCCCATTGATAGGCCAACCCTTAGGTGGGTGGAGTAAACAGAACAGGATTCTGGGAGAAAGAAGCTGAGTAAGGAGTCGCCATCATGTTCCCATGCCAGGCAGATGCAGGTTAAGATCTTTCCTGGTAAGCCAGCTCATGGGCTACATAGATTATTAGACATGGGTTAGATTAATACGTAAGAGCTAGCCAATAAGAAGCTGAAACTAATGGGCCAGGCAGTGTTTAAAAGCATACAGTTTCCGTGTAATTATTTCGGGGCATAAGCTAACCATGTGGGCGGCCAGGTGCAGGGGATACAGCCCTGCCGCTCCTATTTCAACAAAATGGCGCCCAACAATTCCACTTTATGGAATTTGGTAAATTAAAATATGTACACCATACCATAGACACATATTCAGGTTTTCAATTGGCAACTGCCTTGAGCTCAGAATAGGCTGATTCAGTAATCACATATTTATTGGAGGTTATGGCCATCATGGGTATACCTGCACAAATAAAGACAGACAATGATCCAGCATATGTATCTAAGAAAATGAAAAACTATTTTGCTTATTATAATGTAAAGCACATTGCAGGTATAACAAATAATCCTACAGGTCAGGCAGTTATAGAAAGGTCAAGTCATACTACAAAGGATATGCTGAAAAACAGAAAGAGATGGAAAATACCCCCAGAAATAGATTGCATAATGCTGTAATAATCTTGAATTTTCTTAATGCTAATGAGAAAGGAACAATAACAGCAGAGAGACATTGGAAAATGGAAAAAAAAAACTTCTGAATTGAATCAACCAGTATATTTCAAGGATGTGTTGACCACACAATAGAAACCAGGAGATGTACTATGTTGGGGAAGAGATTTTTCTCTTGTTCCCACAGGAGAAGAAAAATTATGGATACCATGAAAATTAATAAAGATTCGCTTTGAAAAGGAGAAACCATTTGAAAAAGAGAAATGATACCACATCCACAATGGTGACAATCATACAGGTGGTAAGTAAAGCTCATAAGGGTTAGGGCAGGATTCTGCTCTCATCTTTGCAGGAAAATACACATTATCAAAAATTCAAGAGATATTGGATGTTTGAATGCTGACAGAAGAAAAATAACTATCCACTAAGGATCATCTAGAAAACAGAATATGTTTTATGAATCCAGGTACTGTTTACACTTAAATTCACACATACACACACACACACACACACAAACACACACACACACACACACACACACACACACACACCTGGTTTTGGAGTTGGACAATGGCTCTCTACTCCTCTAAATCCAAGCTTGTTAAAGGGAACATTCAGAGTTTCTGTCTCATATCAAGAATCATCTGGTGTGGGACAGAAGAAAGATTTTAGGAAAAAATTTCCTTCTCCATGCCTTTTTTGTCTATATCATATTCTTTATTAAATTTATGTTTATATAAATGATATTTAAGTTTTTTCGTGATGAACATAGATTTTCCTACAGATCCTTTTTCTGCAGTAATCTTTGACGTTTCCAGGAAGTATATGGGGCCCCACAGCAACAACTCTGCCTAGTTGAGATGACATTGTGATGCAGATAGCACTACTATAAGACCACATGTTTTGGGTACCAGCAGCTGAAATGGTGCACCTTCTCATATTCTGGCCAGAACTCCAAAAGAGAACGTTCAAAAACAAAATAAAACAAAACAAAATTCCTATTGACTGTTCAGAAATTGTTTGCAAATATACCAGACATTAATTTTCAAACTTAACCACCACTTAATTTTTGCAGGATACCATTAAGAGAACATCACCATCATGACAGCAGGAAGCAATTCCAGAAGATGATGCCCCACCATCTCAAAAAATGTTTATTCATAGCTTTGTGAACATTGTTTAGTGTTTGTTGTTTATTACTTGTATTAGATAGAGGGTTGGGATGAAAAAAATGGGAGATAGTAATAGTGGCTAATAGAGTGAATACTTTTGAGCTATTATTTAAGGATAATTTCTATATTTACATTGGTATAGTTTTTTGTATATTAAAACAAGTTCAAATTATATCTGTTACTTTTGTTTACATTTGTACATATATGCAAAGTTATTTTGTCAGATTGTATATATGCATGTTTCTAGCTCAGTTTAGGACATTTTGTATATTGATACAATTTATATGATATATTTTAATATTGCATTATATATTACTCCTACCTCTCCTCAAAATGCTTATAGATTTTTTACATTTTGAGGTCACTGTCCTCATTTGTTGCACATTTATTTGCAGATTATTTGATATTCTAAAATGAAGTTTCAGTCTTTAAGATATACAGGTATTGATTATTATAGGTCAATATTTGTTCATGTTTGTTCTACATAGAGTAAGATCAATTATGTTCTTTAGATATATAGAGACTGTATTCCACCTAGATAGGGAATCTTCAACCATTTTAAGGATCTGTGGGACATGGCCTTTAAATAACTTAGGGTTTTGTTGAAATGAAACATGACTGCTTCTGAGAGCACCAATCTATTCCCAAGAGAATGTTGAGCACCAAAAACACTTCACTTGGAGCTTGTTTTCTTTTTGGCAAAACTGGCATGTAGGCAAGTACCTGACAATGCCTCAACACCTGACAAGTTACATGATGTCCGAAAATGAATAAGCAGGACTGTCAAATCTTGCCAAGACAGGATAAGACAGTTTTGAAAAATTTTCCTGCCTCTGAAAATGCTCTGGCAATTACACTAGGCCATAGCCAAAGTTAGTTGCTTCAATGTTGCAAAATAAGACTAGGGTGATTGCTTAGGGAGCTAATTGTCTCTGTTATATATTGCTCGCTTTGGAAGCTACTTGATTGTACTTCCTGCCTGCTCAAATAATATTATGTCCCTTTTCAGGCCTTCAATAGTGTTGAAGATTAGATAGTTGTAGATATTGTCCTCTTATGATCTAGCCAAGCCATCTCTAATACAAGACTTAGACTTCTTAGGATAGAATGTTTATTAAAACATTTAGCATATGTTCCTTGCTTAATAATGTTTATGCTGATTGTAATTCTAGTCTTAAACTTGATATCTGTTCCTGGTGTATATTATTTTGTATTGAGTTTGGAACTCTCCTACTTAAACAAAAGGGTGGTGCTGCGGGAGCTCCTTTCACTCTTTCAGCCAACAGCATTTAAGATACCAGCCCATTTGGGAGAGTCTTTTTGCTTTAAAAAGCAACAGTAGCCATGTGTGCTGTCTCTGTCTCTTGCTTCAGGCTTCTGGCTATTAGACCTTGTTCCTGATCACATAGAGGGCTGTTGTCTGGGATAGTGATCTGTAAGTTTTTCCCCCTTAAATAAATAACCCTTTTATTATTCATAATTCCAAACTAGTGTGGAATTGTTTTGTGACTTATGCATTCACATATCAGGTTATAAAACACTATCAAAATAATAATAAATATGAAATTGTAATGCTATTGCAAATGGCTACTATGGGTTAAGAGAAGAGACAGGTTATTCATATATTATATCAAATTATATCATTTTTTGTAATATGACTACAAAATCAGTTTGTCTTTCAAAATAATATTATAGGAAAGTCCTTTGGAAAGTCATGAAACATAACCTACATTAACTTTCTGATGAATAATTGTAGTAAAAATGACAATTGTCAAATTCAAGCACAGAGGTCAACTAAATTTCTCCCTGAACTGAGTTCAGAATGTTATTAGACTAAATCAATTATATTGCTTTAAATTGAATAACACCTCTTTAGTTACAGATGGTATAAGTCATGTCACTTATTTTAAATTTCTAAAAGGCTTGTGTTTAATATAAGAATAGTGGTTGGTGTTTCATGCTGAAATATGGAGCTTATATGAAGATAAACTAATTAAATAAAAATGATAGAAAACATTATGTAAACAATATTTTGTTAATAACTTTCCTATTTTGTTTGACTGTTTTGTTTGGATGGTTTACATTTAAATTTCTTCTCTTTTTTTTCTTAACTTGGTCCACAAGCAGTGAAAAGATAAGAGAGACAGAATAATATTTCAAGCACATGGAAAATACATTTATGTTTTGTAATAAGAGATCACACATCTATAAGATGGAGAGTTTTTCAAGGAATGAAAAAACTAGTGCTTATGGGTGAGGGGCACAATGTCTTAAGGTGTAAATCAGACCTATCTCACATGGACACATATTTCATGAAAATGTTTCTAATATTTTTCATACCTTGCATTCTGTCATTCAGAGAATATTTCCAGCCTAAACATTTGCTGTGTATCAAAAGAAAAAAAAAAGAAAACAAACTATTTTGTCAATTTATTGCCTTTAGCAAACACACAACAACAACAAAGCAGCTGTATCACTGGAACTCTTTAGATAGATTTGGTTAAACAGCTGCTAGAAAAAAAATGTAAATATTCAGTTTCCAGAAAGAAACAGTAACAGAAACTGTGAGGCTAAGCTGCTGCATACTGCTTCAGGGTGCTCTGGCAGGTTCTCTGAGTATAAACAGCAGCAACAGCTGCTGAAAATGTTTCCCAACTTTCTAACTCACCCAAACTGCTTTATTTGCTCTGGTAAATGCAACCATATAAAAAACTTGACTTAATTTTCAGCCACAGAAGGTCAGATCTAGGCATGAGGCAGGTAGTATAGGAAGCAACACAGGTTGCAAAATTTGCAAAAGTTTAAGACTCTCTATAGAAAAAATCATGAAAATTATACTTGCTACCGTTCCGTCTTCTGACAATGAAAGTTGTTATTATTATAGTCCTGCATTTCATCTACCACCTTGACAATAATCAACCAGTTCTACCAAATGGGCTATCTCAAAATTATTCAGTATTTTAGGGAATATTCAACTTAAGCAAATGGTGGTATTTTTTTTCAAAAGACATAGACTTGATTATCATATCCTAATCCTTTATTCAAATGCTAATTTGCATGGTTACTTAACAGTTAAATATATATTTAATATTCCAAATATTTTTTTTAATTTACAGTTTAGAAATTCCCATATCATCCATGAATATAAAATGATAAATATAAAGTTATATTAATGAAATACATGCATAAAAATTAAGTACAAATATGAAGTTATAAGACTAATGTAATTTTGCATGAAGAATTAAAGGAAATATATACAAAAAATAAAATGTACTGAATTATACTGAATTATATTTTCAGTCATTGTTTCTGTAATAACAATGTTTTCTCGTATAACATAAAAGTTTAAATTCTGTAGTATGGCTCAGGATCATGGAATATTTTAGTTGGTTTTCCATATTCTATGATAGTTATTTGGATATATTTATCTTATATTGTTGCAATATCTTATGAATAGATGACATACTATGAAACTGAGTAAAGTTTGCACTATTTAAATGTATATATATAGAATAAACATATCACTTGAAATTCAGTAGGGAGTGCTGTGACACAGTGGCCTTATACCCAGTAAAGATTTGCTACTTGAATTTTAATAAAATGATGATTGGCCAGTAGCTAGGCAGGAAGTATAGGCATGGCAATCAGGCAGGAAGTATAGGCAGGGTATCTAAAATGGGAGAAGTCTGTAAGGAGGAAAGTGAGTCTGCAGTTGTCATCCTGACACCGAGGAAGCAAGATGAGACTGCATCACTGATAAAAGATACCAAGCCACGGGGCTGACACAGACAATAATTATTGGCTAATATATGTTATAAGAGTTAGTAAGAAGCCTGATCTAATAGGCCAAACAGTTTATGATTAATGTTTGTTTCTTTGCGATAGAACAGCTGCTGGACCAGACAGGGAAAAAGTTCTGTCAACAAAGGGAGAGAATTAGCTAGATATACATGACAGGTATATAGAGGTAAGGGAGATCATAGATAAATAGACAGACAGATTCGTAGATAACAATGAAGATTATAGACAGACAGACAGACAGACAGATTGGTAGATAACAATGAAGATTATAGACAGATAGATGATAGATAGTTGATAGATAGATGATATATAGATAATAGATAAATGATAGACAGACTGATAGAAAGAGAGATTATAGAAAGTTTAAGGGACAAAGAGATAAAATGTATCATTAATGATTGGAAAAGTTGGATGTTTATGGTAACATAATGTCAATTTCTCATTTTAAACCTAATCATAAAAACTTGTAAAGTCTTCTGAAAAAAGCAAGTGTTGGAAATAAAGAGATGACAAAGCAGTGAGGAGTGATTCTGGTTCTTCCAGAACACCTAGGTTTACATTCATATCAAATGGCTTACAACCACCTATAACTCAGCTAAGATATTCTTCCTTTTTCTGTCATATGAAGGCACAAGCACAAATGTAGCACTCTCTCTCTCTCCCTTCTCTTTCTGTCTCTTTTTCTCTGTCTCTGTCTCCTTTCTCTCTCTCTTACACACATCACACATACATACACACACACACACACACACACACAAACACCATAAATATTAAGAATGTGAGAACAACCTCTACAAAAGAAAACCAGAATAGATTCATAAAAATATGGAATCCGTAATTTTTGAGTTCCTAGTTTACAATCAGTTCTCAAAATTTGCTTATGTTGCTTTCTTTTTATTTCAGATATTAATGATGTGTACTCTTTAGAAAAAGCAATGGTGATCTGTAAATATTTACTGTAATATTATCAAGAGTATTTTTTATATTTTAGTATATATTCAGACTTGCAGCTGGTAAATTCTGACTAATGATTTAAGACTAAATCTAAAGTATTGGTTTTCCTAACAAAGCAATGTAATAAAATCTAACATCCTGGTGAAATATTCTGTTGTGATTATTTTTTAACATAAAAGATTTGTTCCTGACAACCCATTACATGTTAAAAAAAAGTTAAAAATTATTAGACTCATCTACAAAATCACAATAATCTAAGACTATCACTGCTTGTAAATTTATTTTTTTCTTCTTATTCTATTATGTATATGGTCTTGATAAGTCACTTGTACTCAGACATAGAGACCTAATAGTAGGAGAAGACTTATGGAAGAATATGACAATAAGAGTAGTCAGGACAATGATGCAATTATGAAATGAACAAAATTTTATCATAAGAGCAGAAACAGATAAAACATTGTCTACTTGTATCTGTGTAATATTGAAAAATTCAGCTCTTTACATACAAATGACATATCATTATTAGGGGATATCTTTTTCTCCTATGGAGACCAAATGCTTCTCTATAGCTGTTTTTCAATTATATCCAAATATCCGCATAAATTTGACTAGTGCTCTGTGCATCTACTATAATTTTTCTATAGTGATTCATTGTAAATTCTGTGTGACATCTTTTCTAACCAATGATATCTGTCTTGCAATAAATATGCTATATTATATTACATAGACAGTGATGACCTTGTATTTTAGAATGGGCATGATATAGAACATTTATTTGACAAGGACTCACTGAAAACTGATATATAATCAAAACTTCTCTTGTAAGAAAGAAAATAATTTTCTTCGTAGGAAATATACAATCTCCAATTTCCCAAAAGGTATAATAGATGCTTAACTTTCTGTTTAATGATAAGTGAGACAGATATTCAACATCTTTTTCTTCATTTTTACAAGTACAGTTCAGACTATTTTTATCACAGTTCTATAAAATATTGATTATTTATTTATTTATTAAAGATTTCTGCCTCCTCCCCCCCACCGCCTCCCATTTCTCTCCCCCTCCCCCAATCAAGTCCCCCTCCCTCGTCAGCCCAAAGAGCAATCAGGGTTCCCTGCCCTGTGGGAAGTCCAAGGACCACCCACCTCCATGCAGGTCTAGTAAGGTGAGCATCCAAACTGCCTAGGCTCCCACAAAGCCAGTATGTGCAGTAGGATCAAAAACCCATTGCCGTTGTTCTTGAGTTCTCAGTAGTCCTCATCGTCTGCTATGTTCAGCGAGTCCAGTTTTAACCCATGCTTTTTCAGACCCAGGCCAGCTGGCTTTGGTGAGTTCCCAATAGAACATCCCCATTGTCTCAGTGTATGGGTGCGCCCCTTGCGGTCCTGAGTTCCTTGCTTGTGCTCGCTCTCCTTCTGCTCCTGATTTGGACCTTGAGATTTCTGTCCAGTGCTCCAATATTGATTTTTTTTTTTGTAATTTGGGTGACATAATAGAAGGCCTTTTCACTGAGGGGATAGATAAAAATATATGTAACCTCTCATGGGTTAATATAAAAATTATTTAAATAAAATGGTTTAAAATGTATTCAATTTAAACTTTAATGTCTCTCAGCCTTATATATTTAAAATCTATTTTCTGAATTTCATTTCTTAATGTGATAACAAGGAAAACTATAACTATAATTACCACATCTTCAATTCCATCAGAGACCTGAGAAGGATAAAATATTACCTGAGTTAATAGAAAATGTAGAGCAAACCAATTCATAAACTATAGAAGTAACAGAAGTTGCTCACTACCTGTATAGTCAAAGAAGGTTTCTGTGCAATGTTGGGGAATCCATATTTAACCTATGATGTGGGGTATGCTATAGAGAAGGATACTTTGGATTGGCTTGGATTTTCGTTTTTTGATACATATTTTAGGTCAATTTTGCTATATGTATCTTGATTAAGGTATTGTGATTATGTACATCATTTTAAAATGTCATGTATAATTAAGAAATATAGGTTAATAAATACTCATCTATAATAGACAAGCTTGTAGTCATGTTAGATTTTCTAGATTTATAAAGATATATTTCATTTAGGTATTCTTCAAATCTTTCAAAGACCTTCAGAATATGGCATTTAAAATGTTTAAGAACTTAATAATTTTATTGACAATGAGATACATCTGCTCCTGGCAGCACCAATCTACTTTAAGAGGAAGATGAGCATTGAAGAGGCTCCTTAAGGAGTTTGCTAGCCATTTGGACAAGAAGCTGTCCTTTCCTGGACTGTTTGAACATTCAGTACCCACAGAGAAAAGACTGCTAAACTTGCCTAAAGGTGTGATGATTCTTTGAGGTTTCTGCTTCATGAAAGTTTCTGCCAGACATTCCGCAGGACACAGAAGAAAATAACTGACAAACTATCAATATAGGCAGAACTGTCTTTGAAATTTCCTGCTTTATGAAAAATTCTGCTGGACACTGTGGGACTGTAGGCTGAAGATGGATGCCCCAATGATATAGAAATACTTTAAGTAACTATCCAGGTGGTGAGATGCCTCTGTTGATTCTAGGGTTTTGGAAGTTGCTTACAATGTACTTCCTGTTTACTGAGGTAATAGCAATATCCTTCTAAAATCTTTGATGGAGTTGAAAAATTTATGGTTATAGTTTTATATCCCTTAGTTATGATAAAAGATAAAGTATATATAAATATGGCAACTGTAATTCTTGCTTGATAACTGTTTTGTTATATGCAATTTTACTATGTTAAAGTTAAAGCCTTCTTTTTTGTTTAAGCAGAAAATGGGAAATATTGTGGGAGTTTCTTCTTTTTATGTGTTGCTTTTACTGCTTAATGAATAAAGAAAACTGGCTTGGCCTATAGCATTTGAAGAAGAAGTTGGAGTTAGGAGCTGCTGTTAGAGTCAGATATGCCAAAACTTTGCTGGTAAGTCACTGCCATGTGGCTATACACAGATGAATAGAAATGGGCTAAATTAATATGTAAGAGTCAGCCAATAAGAAACTAGAGCTAATGGGCTAAGCAGTGATTTAATTAATACAGTTTCTGAGTGATTATTTTGGGTCTAAGCTAGCTGAGCAGCTGGAAACAATCAAGCAACCCCCTGCAACAATTTTATCCTTCTGGAGTCTTTGATGTAGTTAAAAAATAGACAATTATAGTTTTCCTTAGTTATGATAAAAATAAAGTAGATATAAATATTGTAACTAATTCTCGCTTAATATTTTTTGTTATATATAATTTTACTGTTAAAGTTAAAACCTTCCTTTTTATTTAAACAGAAAATGGGAGGTGATGTGGGACTTCCCTTTGTACCACTGATTAATAAAAGAACCGTGTTGGACCTATAGCAAGGCAGAACATAGGTAGGCAGGGAAAGCAAGGCTGAATACTTGGAGAAAATAGAAGGAATTAGAAAGATGCCATGTAGTTACAACAGAGCCAGAAGGAACTTTAACTGGTAAGCAGCAGTCATGTGATGATACACAGATTAATAGAAATGGATTCAATTAAAATGTAAGAGTCAGCCAATAAGAAGCTAGAGCTAATGGGCCAAGCAGTAATGTAATTAATATGGTTTCTGTGTGATTATTTCAGTTCTGGGTGGCCAGGACACACAAACAACCTCCCCTCAACAGACCTAAAGCTCTAAAATATTTCTGTGAGACAGGAATTTTGAAGGACTTTACTACATTGTCGTGGCCAAGTTTGAGAGTCACTTTTTCTTACATCTTGCTTATCAAGTTAGGAAAGCACATATCCAGTTATCAAGGAAAGTGCAGTTGTTAGGCTTCCCGGGTCTCCTCATTCCCTAGGGACAGGCAAGTGTGCTATCTGTCCATTCTGCAGCCACATAATACTGGATGCCTGTTCCTCAACCCCATGATGCAGGACAATAAGGAGTTGAGTCAAAGCAGGAACTCAGTTTATTACTGTGAGTGTCAGCTTATAAATGTTAAGTGAAAAACTGTGATGTGGGGATACCTCTAGCCAATGAGAGACAGCCAAAACCTCTCTCTGGCTGGGAGGGCATCTACCTAGTTTCTTCTCTCTCATCCTTACTCAAACTTGAGCCAGGCTTTTCTCTGTCCTACAGGCCTTGAAGTATAGACACTGAACTCAAGCCAGGCTTTTCCCTCTCCTATAGATCTCAAGGTACAGGCTTTAAAATAATTTTGGTCCAACATCTCCCCTTTGTTTTATATTCCACCCTGTAACCCAGTCACCAGGCCAGAATAGCTCACTGGGGAGAGAGTACAGGTCAAGGCTACCACTATACGAAGTTTGGGCCTGGATCACCCTCAAATTAATAGTTCATCTGTGGGGCGAGATGTATCAAGCCTATCATAATGCAGTCAAAGGGTCATGTAACTATTGTATCTGTTTTTGAAATGCTTATTTCAACCTTTGGAAAATGCATGGGCCAAAAAGACAGATCAATAAACAAATAGCAATCATCCTTATTAGGGAAGAAATGGCATGGTAAACCACAGAGACCAATTAAATCAGGTCTCCTAGGGGATCCTTGATTTAAATGAATCAATATTTTTCTTAACTTGCCTAGGCTTCTTGTAACTATCTTGGAATGGTCTGTATAGAAGCAACATTCTTTCCCAGTTACCCTGCAGATTTCTCCCTGTTCCATAAAGAACAAGTCCAAGCCTTTCCTATTTTGTAAGGTTACCCTTGCTAAGGAATCCAAAGACTTTTGTAAATAATGTAATGTAGTCTCTGTCTTTTCTAATTGTGTCTAGTACAATATCCCCAGGAAGAACCATAGTAATCATGATCCCCTGCCCCCACAGTTTCTAATAGTGGAGGCAGTCTGGTTGCTTCCTGGACATACATACATGGATGTCTTCAGGAGGGCATGACTCCTAAAGACATGAGAACACACAGGCTCATTAGGACAAGATTCCTTGGGTAGGATACACCCCTGAGAGCCTCCACATTCAGGCCTCCCTTTGATCCGCAGAATCAAGTGTCCCACATCCCAGCTCCTGTACACCAAATGGCAGAGATCAAACATCAGGATATGCCACCATATCTAGGGAATCATCATCTGAGAATTCTGCTTTAGGATCCCTCCAGTGCCAGTGCTCAACAGGATCCATGTCACCTTCTGTGGTTGGTAGGGGTTGGCTGCCTGCACCATGATCCCCATGAGAAGAATTAACATGATTGTTGCTGTAAAGGCCATCTTAAATAAACAGGCAACACTTTCCTCAAGGGTTAATTTTCCTTCTGCAGTGGTTATTTTTCTTTTCTTGCGTTTGACTTTAAGGGTTGTTCACCATAATCTATTTCTTCTTTATTGGTCATCTGATCTTTCTCATTGTCCTGAGGGGAGGGGAGAAATTTTAAATTATGAGAAGGTAGCCTTATATATGTTTCCCTTCTGTTTGTGTAGGCACATCCATATCCTTACAACAAGGGATCTTGGACCCTCAATTGATTAATGAAAGGATCTTTCCACCTAAACTTTAAGCAGGGCCTCATGGGTAGGGATCCCTAATGTTTCTGGACTCTATTTTGTTCATCTGATTTTTTAAAATTTAAAATATTGATTGTTAAGAACGCCTTTTGCAGTTGTAGATAGGGGGATACTTCGACCCATTTTTGTTTTATAAGGACTTCTTTGAGATATTGGTGATGTATTTTGACAATTGCTTGACCCTGGACAGCATATGGAATCCCAGTGGTATGGGATATATTCCATCTCTGGAAGAATTCTTTTAATGATTTACTTATAGACCAGGGGCCATTGTTGGTCTTGACCAGTTGTAGTAGTTCCAATGTAGCAAAACATTGTAAGAATGGCTTTTGGCATGGTTGCATTTTCCCCAGTGGCTAAATTTGCTACAATAAGAGCGAACTCCTTATGGAGGTAATTTGATGCTTATCCTCTTTTGTTGAATTAGATTGTTGGTGTCATGTGCAGTTGTGTCCCAATGTCTTGGAAAGCCTTAGGTTTTTAAGACATTTTAAATGACATATTATGTTGGTTTGTGAAGTATTTGAAGACTATCTATCCATTTAAAATATAACTTTATTTAACCTTGAACACATACCTAACTTGGACATAAATGTGATAGTTAGATGTCTATTGGCCTGTATTTCTTGATTGTCATAAATATTTTAAATAATAACTTTCAAGAAATGAAATAGACATTTTATGGTTAAATAAGCTACACAAGTATAAAACCTTATCCAAGAGTAGGAACAAATATTCAGTATAACAGTGTAAGCAGTGCAAAATATTTGAGATAATAATTGCTTTTTAGTTTAAAGGAGATTCAGTAATCTCCAGTTTAATTCTATCTTTTTCCTTTTAAATATAGCTACAAGTATGTTTGGGCCAGGAAGTAGAATGAGGTGGTTTGAATGAAAGTGACACCACAGGCTCATAGGGTATGGCACTATTAGGAGGTATGGCATTGTAAGAGTAGCTGTGAACTTTTTGGATGAAGTATGTAATTGTGGGTAGACTTTGAGGTTTCAAGTTCTTAAGACAGGCCCATTGTTGCTCTCTATTTCTTCTGCCTGATGATTCAGAGGGAGAACTCTCAGCTCCTCCTCCAGCTCCATATCTGCCTGAGTGCTTCATGCTTCTTACTATGAAGATAATAGATTAAAACTCTAAACTTTGCAAACAGCCCTAATTAAACATTTTTCTGTAGAAAAAGTTTCTGATCATGGTGTCTTGTCACAGCAATAAAACCCTATCTAAGACAAGCATGTTATCTATTTGTATATATTCTTTGAAAAATCAAACCTTCTCTTATTCACATCTTCTGCAAAAGTGCATTATGTGTTTATTTTTTATTTGTGGATATTCAAGTGCACAGGCAAATGTACAAGTATACTGTGTACCACAGGGCTCATGCAGAAACCAGAAGACAACTTGTAGGAATCATTTTGCTCTTTTCACTTTGCTAACCTGGAAATTGACTTTGATGATGATGCTTATCAGCAAGCACTTTTCTTCTCTGACCCAACTCATTATTACATTTTGAGCAATTCTTAATTAGCTATTGATTGGTTCACTTCATTACAGATTAAAAAGAGTTTTTTTTATGTTTTTGGATGTCCTTTGATAAGCACACATTTTGCAAATATTTTAGCTAATACTGGAGATTTTTCTTTTGTAAACTTGATAGAGTCATTAGAATCAGCAATATTTAAAATTTTGTACTAAATATAATGGACCAAATTGGAGAGACTTAAAAAAATAAATGCTTCAAATAGCAGAGGGCAGCCAGAGCTCTAGGGATGCATGAAACACACTCATGTTCTTTAAACATGCATATTTTTCTCCTTGACATATTTATATTTTCCCAATTAAGGCATAACATATGATAAAGTGCTGTATTCCATAGATTATTGCATATTCACAGGGTTAATGAAACAAAACTGCAGTTCAATGATGTCAATTAATATGAAAATAAAGCTTGAAAAATATTTTATATAAAAGAAAACTTTCTTGATTTTGTCTTCTATTCATGAACAAATTTTAAAAAGTGGTGAATGAATTTATTTTTCAGAGATAAATGCATTGTAAACATCAGAAGAAATGTGTTCTTATGGAAAAATAACAGGAATTCAAATTTATTTCCACTTTTTATGAGAAGGATTCAATCACTGGCTTTAGTAAAATTTTATGTTGAATAAAGGAATATATCCTCATACTACCTGACATGCATATGACTTAAAATAAAACTTTGGTGAGAAGAAATAATACACTTACAATATAAATTTTTCAAAATACCTATCTAGCATAAAATATATATGCTATCAAATAATACCAAAAAGAAAATGACACAAAACAAGAGAACACTGCCTTTAAATAACATATACAGAGTTTTCAAGGTAATAGATAAGAAGGGAGAATTTATTCAGTGTTATATACCATAAAATAAATTATTAAAATGAAAATTTGATGAGTAAGATTATAATAATTAAGACTAAGTGGTAACAAGTCTTATTACTTGATTTTGGAAAACCAATCTTTGTGATTTTTCCTGAAAAACACTATTTCTTCTGTTCTCAGCATTTCTTACATTTCTGTATCTTGTATATGATTGGAGCATGTGAAGCAGAAGAGAATAAGAGAAATGAAGTATAATCTCAGGAAAATGCCTGACACACAGAATTATGAATCCCTAAGCCAATAACTATATACTAGTGATGTCCTTTTTCTTTATCTTTTGCTTTCATTGGTTAATAAAGGAACTCCTTTAGGCCTATAGAAGAGCTATAGGGGAACAGAGCTAGGCAGGGAAGCTATAGGAGGTCCTTCTGTTTATGTGTTGCTTTCATTAGTTAAGGAATAAAGAAACTGCCTTGGCCTAGCTGATAGGGCAGAACTTAGGTAGGAGGTGGAAGAAGAAAGCAGAGTGAGAGAGAGCCACCATGGAGCATCCAGAATCAGACATGTTGAATCTTTCCAGGTAAGCCACTGCCACATGGCACTATACAGATTAATAGAAATGGATTAAATGTGAGAGTTAGCCAATAAGAGGTTAGACCTAATGGGCCAAGCAGTGATTTAATTAATACATTTTTGTGTGTGGTTATTTCAGTGATAAGCTAGCCATGCATCCATGAAGAACATGTGGGACCTCTCCTCTCTCCTTATAATTGGCACTCCGACATGTTCAACTAACTCGGTGTAAGACCTGAAAGGACTTAAAAAGGAGACAGAGCATTTCAGTGGGGTTTGTGAGTAAAGAGCTACGGCTTGCTTAATGAAAACATCAACTTTCTGTGTACCTGGAATTGGGGCAATGCACAGAGGCACAAGTAGCTCTGCCATGCTGCACTGTGTAGAGCGCAGGCAGAACCTACAATATTTATCATAATAGCACAGCTTAAGTTTTAGACTATGCAAGCAAATAGGCAGTATTGCATTTGACAGTTAGTAAGGTTGCAGCTTAGATTCTTAAACACTTAGCATTTTAAAAGTACAAAGCAAAAGTCTTCCTGGACAATAAAGAATTATGGATTCACAATAGGACAGATTCAGACATAAAAGACCACTAAATGGGTCACAGTGTTGGATAAATGTATGTAGGCTTGGAAGAGAGAGGAAAAGGAGAGTTATAAAGTAAAATTAATGCTTTAAATAAAAAAGGGTAAAGTCTTTCAAGAGACAAAGTACAGATATTCATAGATTAAAAGGCGTAAAAACAATAAGCCATGAAAAAAATGGAAAATTCACAGAGAATCTGGATTATGGATATTGTGTTTTCTTTGAATTTTTTGACTGTGAAAGAGCTGAGGACAGAGAGACATTTCATTGTACGGGCTGCTAAGCTAAATCAGCATGTATATTATAAAGGTATAATGATTTCCAAATTTGAGTCTAAGAATAAATTGCTTTGGAAAAGAGGTTCTTCTTTTGTTTTCATAAAAGATGAGAACCTGTGTATTGCCTCCAGGAAAATATGGTTTTATGGACCAAGTCCTCCTGAAATATTGCCATAAACACCCTCAAAAATTACTTTGCCCAGCTGCTGACTGAGATGAACCTAGCACATAGGATACACCATGAAAAACCTGATTAACAGTGCTCCAAGTCAGCAGAAAGCATTGTGGAAAGAAATGTGCCCATATTCCCAAATATTGTCTATAAATGTTTATTTATATTTAAAGGCATATATGATATAAATATGAATAATTTGAATTCGTATTATCTTGATTTATTGATATAAATTTAAGGTAAATTTTGTTATGTGTATATGTTTCTGCTCTTGATAAAGGTATTGTGCTTGTGTAGTTCATTTAAAAATGTAATGTATAATTAAGAAATATAGGTTAATAGATAGTAATCTATAATAGTCAAGTTTATAGTCATGTTAGTTAGATTTTCTAGATGTACAGAGATATATTTCTGATGTATAGGGATTCTTAAAAACAATTTAGAGACCTTCAGAATATGGCATTTAAAATGTTTAAGAATTCAGGACTTTTCATGACAATGAGACACATGTGCTTCTGGCAGCACCAATCTACTTCAAGTGGAAGATGAGCATTGAAGATACTCCTTGTGGAGTTGTTTAGTCATTTGGGCATGGAACTGCTCTTGTTTGGACTGTTGCATAAACTGGGCATGCAGGACTCACAGAGCAATGATGCTGAACTTGCCTAAAGGAAAGATGATCTTTCAGAGTTCTTGCTTCATGAAAGAGTCTGCCAGATATTCAGCAGGAAACAAAAGAACATAATGGAAAAGTGTCAATATAGGTAGAACTGTCTTTGCAATTTCCTGCTTCATGGAATTCTGCTGGATACTATGAGCCTGTAGGCTGTAGATGGATGCCCCAAAGGTACAAAATGATTTTGGGTGACTGCCCAGGTAGTGAGATGTCTCTGTCAATTCTAGAGTTTTAGAAGTTGTTCATAATGTACTTAAAGTTTACATCGGTAATATTAAATCCTTTGAAGTCTTTGATGGAGTTGAAGTATTTATAGATATTATGTTCCTTAGTTATGATAAAAGATAAAATAGATATAAATATTGTAACTGTAATTCTTGCTTGATAACTGTTTTGTTATATACAATTTTACTATGTTAAAGCCTTCAGTTTTGTTTAAACAGAAAAGGGTAAATGATGTTGGAGATCCTTCTATTTATGTGTTTCTTTCATTGGTTAATGAATAAACTGCTTTGTCTTTTTGATAGGGCAGAACTTAGGTAGGTGGGGAAAACCATACTATATGCTGGGAAGAAAAAAAGCAAAGTGAGACAGCTGCCATGGAGCCACCAGAGTCAGGAATGCTGAATTTTTCCTGGTAAGCCACAGCCATGTGGCACTATACAGATGAATAGAAATGGGTTAAATCAAGATGTGAGAGTTAGCCAATAAGAGGCTAGAACTAATGGGCCAAGTAGTGATTTAACTAATACAATTTCTATGTGGCTATTTTGGGGATAAGTTAGCTGTGTACCTGGGAAGAACAAGCAGGCCCTCTCCTTACAAAATTGATAAAACAAAATGGAATGCTGAGAAGAAGAGGCAGAGAGAGACCATGGATCTGCCAACAGAGGTAGACATGCTGGAAATTTGCTTGTGGACCCCAACCTCATGGTAATATAAAGATTAATAGAAATGGGTTAAATTAAGATGTAAGAGTTAGTGAATAAGAAGTTAGAGCTAATGTGCCAAGTAGTGATTTAATACAGTTTCTGTGTGGTTATTTTGGGGCTAATCTAGCCAGGCATTCAGGACGAACAAGCAGACCCTCCTCCTACATTCTAACATCACTGAAAATATCTTGATCTATAGAAAAGCAGATGATTAATTCTTTCTCAGATGTTTCACAAGGAGTTATGCCTGATGACATACTAATTTTGTATTTCTTAACCATTAAACTGAGAATGAGTTAACTTTTGTTTCTATAAACTACTTTGTTCTCTTGTAATATCTTATTTTTCACTCAAAAATACTAATAAAACTATCATATTTTTATAAAAATGATGATGAGAAAATTAGTTTATCACACGTACTTGGTTGAATACAAGAACTTAAATTCATCCTTAGAACCAAAATGAACTAATAAATTGCAAATAGAATACACAAAAGACATTGATATAAGTTGAATGCTGTTGAAATAAAGTCTTTCCTATAGTGGAAATTTCAAAGGATTCAACAAATACATTGTATTCTGCTGAATTCTAATTTTATATACTGTAAACTTTAATGTTAAAATTCTTTTTGCTTCTTTTTCTGTAAATAGATTTTTTCATGCAATTTATTGTGATTATATTTACTTATTTCCCTACTCCTCTAAGTTTCTCTCCACCTTCTCTCTAATTGGGATTCACCCACTTTCTACCTATGATTAAAAATAATCAGAATTCTAAGGGATAATAATAAAGAAAAAGCAAAAACATAGTTATAAAAAATGATCAGAATATGACAAAGCAAAACACACAAAAATGAAAAGAGCCTAAGAAGTAATCAAGTAAATATGCAAAGACAGATTTCATTCCTTACTTAAGGACCCCATAAACCAGTATATGAGAAATCATACTATATATAAAAAGGACCCATTAGGTAAAAATATTAATTAAATCAATTTAAAATAAAAAAATCTCCTGTCAGAATATAAGGAGAAAAAAACCTCTAAAGATACCTATGGGTTTGTTCCCTTTTGGCCATCTAATATCAGTGATTTGTAATTTTTGTACCCAATAAGACTATCTTGCAGAGAAACAAATTACTAATTTTCAATTAAAAATGATTATTAGTTGGAGATTGCTTCTGCATTAGTGATTTTTGTATGTGTCCTCTTCTTTCAAATCTTAAATTCCTTCTGGTAGAGACTTGTGCAGGCCCTGTGGATATTCTCTTAGTCTTTGTGAGTTATGTGCAATCGTTCTGATGTGTTTAGAAGGCCTTTTTTGTTGGATTTCTTCAAATTAGTGACCCTTAGATATGATCTACCTCCTTTTCCTCAGGGTTCTCTGATCCCTGAGGGTGGGATTTCATGGAGAGATCACATTTAGAATTGCGTTTTCAAAGGTTTCAAAGTCTCCATATATTTATTATCTGGCAGTGGGTCTCTGAGTTTGTTCCCATATACTATAGGAAGAAGTTCATCTGAGAATGTCTGAGCAAGGTACTCATCTCTGGATATGGCCATATTTCAATAACTGAAGAATTATTCAATTATTGAAGGATTTTTAGCTGGGTTGATGATTGTCTTTCTCTTTTGGTGGCATGTGAAATACCTTACAACAACAAGAACACTAGCACATGGGGTAAAAATATAAGGCAGACAGCAGTTCAATTTCACTGCGTTCAAAGAAAGGTGTGCATGTTACAGTAAACAATAGGAACTTGGGCTCTGTTTGTAGAAAGAAACAAATAGCCTTGAAAATAACCTGGGTTGTTTGGGATTTGCAAGAGTCTTTAATGGACAATAATTAGAAAAATCTATTCTCAGTACTGGGAATTATATTTGGTGAATAGAAATGTTCAGACGGATTTCTGTCTGTCTCCACTGCATTTGGTGATTTCATTCAGACCACCGTGTGTGTGTGTGTGTGTGTGTGTGTGTGTGTGTGCATGTGTATGTATAATTATATAAACTTCCACTGTCCTAGGTTTCCATATTACCACTCAAATGGTCCTTATTATTCCCTTCTTCTATCTCAATTCCAGCTTGATTTTTCCATACTTACCTCATCAGGGTGTAGTTATATTTTCTATTTCCCCTTCATTGGGAAATATATCTCAATATCTTCTAGTGAGATATACCTACTTTGATAGTTATAGATATGTATCAAAACCTATATACAATCTCATTGTTTCTATGGATTTTTGCTTGCCTATCATTCACTTAACAGCTAATATTCACATATAGGTGAATATATATCATATTGATTTCTGGGTCTGAGGATCCTCAGTCAAGTTTCTAGTTTTATTTAGTTCACTGCAAATTTCAAGAATTCATAATGTGAGATTATCCTCTGTATGCTGTGAATATGTTTCATTATTATTAGTTTCTAAAGAAACTGCTTTGATCTATTGCAGGGCAGGATAAAGCCAGGCAGGAAATCTGAATAGAGATATAAAGAGAAATTAAGTGGAATCAAGGAGATGTCCTTTCCTGCCAAAGGAGACTGATGCCAGAACCTTACTTGTAGGTCAGAGACTCATGATGATACACAGATTAATGGACATGGGTTAATTTAAGATGCAAGAGATGACTAGGAATAAGCCTAAGCATTGTTTAAACTGTGTTGTCATTATTTAGGTTCTGAGTGATTATTTGGGTCTTCATGGCCAGGGAATGAATGAGCAGTCTCCATTTACATAATGGTGCACCACATGGTGCCAACTAGATTCACATAAAACCGGAGAATTTGGGAAGGAATTCTAGACACAAAAGAACAGAGTTAAGCACAACTTCTTGGTAGCAGCCTTTTCTCAGGTAGGAATTCTTGCTAGAGGCAAGCAGAGGCATGATTCTTTTAAGACAAGGCTTCTTGACTCTGTCTTAACAGCAAAACTGTGTGTCTCTGTGAAGACACAGGTTTGTGGTTTGTGTTAGTGGCACAAGTGGCTCTGGATCTTTTGGGAGGTTTTGTTATGGGGCACTTAAATGAGGTTTTGGAGCAGCACACTACTAGTTGCTTAATGGTGACATAAACCAGCTTTTACCCTTCAGTTGGGATGGTGAGAATGAATTGCAGATGTGTAACATACCTCCCCCTGTTGGATGGGGCAGAGCCAACAGGTAGGACTGCAGAGATGGTCCTAACTAGCAGTTATTAAAAAAGGTTTTCCTCATAAGAAAATGATTACAAGTATGCAATAAAGACAAAAATAAACCTCTGAATGAGTCACAGAATGTTTAAAAAAGTATTTAGGCTTGGGAGACAAAACAAAAATAACACAGACAATTATAAAGAAGAGATAGTTTTACAGACAGTTATAGATTAAAGGAATAAAGAAAAACAAGCCATAAAAAGATAAAATATAAAAAGAGAGTCCTTTTATGCATATTATCATGTATTCTTTGAATTTTTACTGCAGAGGGACATTTGATTTTAGGGGGATGCTAAGTTAAATCTAAATAAAGATACCATAATTTCAAAATTTGGGTCTAAGTACATGTTGCTTTATATAAGAGGTTCTTATATTTCCACAGAAGAACATGTGGATTCCTCCCAGGCTAATGTGGTTTGCTAGAATATTATCCCATGAAAGGTCTTTGTGAACTGTAGAAATACTTCACCCAACAAACCTCAGAAAAAAAATTGAAGAAAATAATGCCCAAATTCCCCAAAGAAATGTTTACAATTTTTTTTTCATTTATAAGGTGATATGATATAAGATATCTTCTTCCCTGCTCCCATATCCACCCTTCCTCCCTCTCAACAGTCCCACTCCCCCAAGATCTCCCCAACCCTCCCCTTTTCCTTTGTCTCCCCCCTCTCATTTGTACCCACCTCTACACCACCCCCATACTCCTGACTTTTGCCTGGTTATCTTGTCTGCTTCCAATTTCCAGGAGGATCTATATGTTTTTCTTTGGGTTCACCTTATTATTTATCTCCTCCAGGATTGTGGACTATAGGCTCAATGTCCTTTGTTTATGGTTAGAATCCACTAATGAGTGAGTACATACCATATTTATGTTTTTGGGTCTGGGTTATCTCACTCAGAACATTTTTTATTTTCACCCATTTGCATGCAAAATTCAAGATGTCATTGCTTTTAACTGCTGAGTAGTACTCTAATGTATAGATGTGCCATACTTCCTTTATCCATTCTTCCATTGAGGGGCATCTAGATTATTTCCAGGTTCTGGCTATTACAAATACTGCTGCTATGAATATATTTGAACAAATGCTTTTGTAGTATGATTGGGCATCTCTTGGGTATATTCCCTAGAGTGGTATTGCTAGATCCTGAGGTAGGTTGATACCTCATTTTCTGAGAAACTGCCACAGTGATTTCCAAAGTTGTCGCACAAATTTGCATTCCCACATCCTCTCCAGCATAGGTTATAATTGGTGTTTTTGATTTTAGCCATTTTGACAATTGTAAGATGGTATCTCAAAGTTGTTTTGATTTGCATTCCCATGATAGCTAAGGAAGTTGAACATGTGCTTAAGAATTTTTTGGCCATTTAAAATTCTTCTGTTGACAATTCTCTGTTCAGGTCAGTACCCCATTTTTGGGGGGGTTGGCAAGAGGCTTGGCTCTAGAGGGGTCCCCAAATATCCACAGGGATGTCCCCAGCTAGGACACTGGGAAGTGAAGGAGAAGGTGCCTGAACTGGCCTTGTCCTGTAATCAGACTGATGACTATCTTGAATATCAACATAGAACCTTCATCTGGTGACAGATAGAGAAAGAATCAGGGACACACATAGGAGCACTAGACTGAGCTACCAAGGTCCAGTTGAAGAGTAAAATGAGGGAGAATATGAGCAAGGAAGTCAGGACCATGAGGGGTTGGTCCACTCACTGAGACAGTGTGCCTGAGCCAATGGGAACTCACCAAATCCAGCTGGACTGGGATTGAATGAGCATGGGATCAAATTTGACCCTTTGAATGTGACTGACAATTGGGGCAGACTGAGAAGCCAATGACAATCGCACTGGAATTTATCTCTACTGCATGTACTGACCTTTTGGGATCCTATTCTATTTGGATGCATACCTTCCTAAGCCTGGATGGGGGTGAAGGCCTTGGACTTTGCACAGGGCAAGGTACCCTGCCCTCTCTTAGGACTGGAGGGGGAGGGAGGAAGGGTGAGTGGGGGAGTGGGAGGGAAGTGGGAGAGTGGGAGGAAGTAGAAATATTGAATGGTATTATTTATAAAGTAATAGTAAAAGAAAAAAAATGTTATGACATAGAAATGAATACATTGCTATGGACTTTAGTTTATTGATAAAAATATAAGATAAATTTTGTTATATGAATTTTTCTACTCTTTTAAAGGTATTATGTATATACAGCTCATTCAAAAATGTAATATGTAATTAATATTATTGATTAATACATAGTCATCTAGTAGTCAAACTTATAGTTAGCTTAATTAAGTATTCTAGATGTGCAGATTTCAGATGGCTAATTATTCTTTGAAACTTTCAAAAACCTAAAAAATAAGGCATTATGGTTTTAAGAGCCTAGACTTTTCTTAACAATGAGACATGTCCGCTTTTGGTAGCACCAATTACTTCAAAGAGGTTGACAGACATTGAAGAAACTTGGTATAGAATTTGCCTTCAATGTGACAAGGCTAGCCATTTGGAAAAGAAGCTGCTTTTGCCTGAACTGTTTAAAACCAGGACATGCAGGGCCCACAGAAAAATTTCTGCTAAATTTCCCTTGAAAAGTGAGAAAGTCTTTCAGTATTCCTGCTTCATAAAATTTTTGCCAGGCATTCTGCAGGATACAGAAAAAATGACAAACTGCCCATATAAGCAAAACAATCTTTCAAATTTCCTGCTTCACAGAAAAGTCTGATAGATAATATGAACCTGTAGGCTAAAGATGGATACCCCAAAGTTACAAAAGAACTTTGGATGATTGGTTAGGCTATGAGATGTCTCTATCAATTCTGGAGGTTGGGCAGTTGCTTACTATGCACTTCTCATTACATTAGGTATTATTATATTATTCTGGAGTCTTTGATGGAGTTGAAGACAGATAGGTTTAGTTTTTCTTATTTATGAAAAAAGATAAATTAGATATTAAAACTTTAAACTCATAAAGAAATATTGTAACTATAATTCCTGATTGATACCTATTTTGTGATATGAAATTTTACTATGTTAAAGTTAAAACCTTCATGTTCATTTAGACAGAAGAGGGGAGATGATGTGGGATTCCCCTCTGTATGCTGGGCATAAGTTTATTACTATTAGTTTATAATGAAGTTGGTTTGGCCTATGGCATTGTAGAATAAAGCGAAGGGAAAAATGAATGCAGAGATATATAGAGAGAGTAGGCATAGTCAAGGAGACATCATACAGCTCACAAAGGAGACAAACGCCAGAACCTTATCAGTAGGCCACAGCTTCATGGTGATATACAATTAATAGTAATAGGTTAATTTAAGATGCAAGATCTATCTAGGAATATGCCTAAGCTATTGGCAAAACAGTTTTGTAATTAACATAGTTTCTGGGCGATTATTTGGATATGTGTGGCCTGGAAATGAATAAACAGTCTCCATTTATAATTTCTTTTCTTTTCTTCCTTCCCTCATTCCTTTTTTCTTTCTTTCTTTTCTTTTTTAAAATTATTTTGTAGGTTTTTTTTTTTTGAGACAGGGTTTCCCTGTGTAGCTTTGGTGCCTATTCTGGAACTCACTCTGTAGACTAGGATGTATGTGTGTGTGTGTGTGTGTGTGTGTGTGTGTGTGTGTGTGTGTGTGTGACCAGGTTAGAACAGGATGCCTATAAATCACAGAGATTTGCCTGCTTCTGTCTTCTGAGTGCTTGGATTAAAAGGCTCGCACCACGACTATCTGGCTTTTTTTAAAAATTTTATATCCTGGCCAGAGTTTGCCCTAACTCTTCTCCTACCAGTTCCTCCCATTCCTCACTGTCCCCACCACTATCCTACTCCTCTTCAATTTCTGTTTAGGAAAGTGTAAATCCTCCATTGATATCAACAAAGCATGGAAGATAAAGTTCCGGGAAGACAAAGAATGTTAAGGCTGAACAAAGCAATGAAATAAGAGGAGAATAGGGTCACAAAATCTAGTAAAAGAGTTAGGAACAGCACTCTTCCTACTGTTATGTGATCCTCAAGGGGATAAAGTTACATAACTGTAACATATATGAAGGCGTAAGTCACGAACAATGCCACACCAGTTTGGAATTATGATTAATATGGTGGTATTTATTTAAAGAGGAAAAAAATTACAAATCACCATCCCAGACAACAGCCCTCTGTGCAACCAGGAAGGGAGTCTAGTCGCCGGTGGAGCAGGAAGTGAAGAGAGCGAGCAGAGGGAAGTAGCTGCTTTTTAAAAGGAGAAAGACCATGCCCCAATGGATGGCATCTCAGCAGCTATAGGCTGGAGGAGCAGAAGGAGCTCCCGCAACAACTCCCCCTTTTGTTTAAGTAAGAGAGTTCTAAACCTACTATGAAATTATATACAATAAGTACAAATATCCTATTCTAACTAGCTTAGGTCTTGTATAATAAATAACTTGGCCAAGTCATGAGAGAAAATTAACTACATTTATATAGTCTTCAACCCCATCGAAGATCTGAGAAGGGAAATAATGTTACCTGGGTAATTAGGAAGTTCAGTAAAACAACTTCCAAAACATGCAACAAATCACAGAGACAACTAGCTACCTGGGCAATCACCCAAAGTCACGTTTGCAGCGTTGAAGCAACCAACTTTGGCTAAGGCCTAATATAACTGACATACCATTTCCAAAGGCAAACAACTTTTCAAAACTATCATACCCTGTCTTGGCAGGATATGACAGTCCTGTTTTATCCATTGATGCACGCTGTATATCTCTGTCAGTGGTTGAGGTATGGGCATTTCTTTGCCCCAAAGCCAGTTCTGCCAAAAAGAAAAACTCCAGGTGGAGTGTCTTTGGTGCTCAACAGAGGCCTGCCTCTGCCTCCCAAGTGCTGGGATTAAAGGCGTGTGCCATCGTCGCCCAGCGATACATAAAAAATATTTTAAACAGAGGTAGAAACATGCATGCATACAATAGTCAATAAACTTTGTATCAATATACAAGAATCAATACCAATATATTTGTCTAAAAACAGTAACTCACAATAATAAATCTATTATCCCATCATCCCTCTTTTTTTTTTTCAAAATAATCCGTGAGCATATAAAATTCCTCCCCCAGACCTCCCAACTCCGAAATGATGTCCCTAAACCCAGGGGCAAACTTTACTGGGAGAGGGGACTTCATTCTTTAGAATTACTTCCAGTTGTCATGGGGGTGACGTTCTTTCTGGGGGATCCCTTGAAAATAAAATGATGGTTAAATTTAAAGATCAATGTCTTTTAAAATTGCAAATAGTCTCTGAGTATTTTGTGGAGGTCAGGCCAGAATGTTGTACAAGATGTGCACCATTTCAGCTAACCAAGTTGGGATCTTCTTGTACACCTCGTACCCAAAACAGGTCTTGTCGTAGCACTATCAGTATCATGACATCATATCAACCAGGTAGAGTTGTTGTTGTGGGGCCCCATCTTCTTCCTGGAAACTTCAAATGTTACTTCAGGAAAAACTCATTGTTTATTGTAAAAAACTTAAACATTAATTATATATATATATATTCAATGAAAGGCAGGATAGATATATTCAATGAAAAGTATGATAGATATGAAGAAAAGCAAAGATGTTTTCTAAACTCATATTTCTTTCTGTCCCATATTACGGCTCTTGACATGAGACAGAAACTCCAGAAACTCTGGGTTTTTCTCTTGCTAACAGGCTTGGAATTGGAGAGGGACTGAGCCAGAGTCCGACTTCAAAACCAGCTCTATGAATTTAGAAATATGGTTTAATATGTTTTACTTACGCAACCCATTCATTTTTCTTGATATTTCCTATTGGGCAGGTATTTTTCCATCTGTCAGTATACAAACATCCAAGGTCCCTTGAATTTTTCAAAGATGAGTGTTTTCCTGTGGAGATAGGAACAGAACCCTGCCCACATTCTATATGTTTTTCTTACCACCTGTATGAATATCATCATTGTGGATGAGTTGTCATTTCTCCTTTCCAAGAGGTTTCTCCTTTTCAATTCGAAACTTTATTAATTTTGATGGTATCCACAATTTTTCTTCTCCTGTGGAAACAAGAGCAAAACCCCTTCCTCAACATAGCACATCCCCTGGCTTCCATTGAGAGGTCAGCACATCTTTGAAATAAATCGGTTGATTTAGTTCAGCAGACTTTTCCATTATCCAATGTCTTTCTGCTGCTGTCGTTTCTTTCTCATTAGCATTAAGAAAATTCAAGATTAATAAAGCATTATGTAATCTATTTCTGGGGGTATTTTCAGTCCCTTTTTGTTTGTTCAGCATATCCTTTATAGTACAATTTGATCTTTCAATAACTGCCTGACCTGTAGGATTATTTCATATACCTGTAATGTGTTTTATATTTTAATAATCAAAAAAGCATTTCATTTTCTTAGATACATATGCTGGACCATTATCTGTTTTTATTTCTGCGGGTATACCCATGATGGCCACAACTTCTAATAAATGTGTGATTACCGAATCTGCCTTTTCTGAGCTCAGGGCAGTAGCCCAGTGAATACCTGAATATGTGTCTATGGTGTGGTGTACATATTTTAATTTACCAAATTCCATAAAGTGGAACACATCCATCTGCCAGATTTCATTTCTCTTAGTACCCTTTGGGTTACTCCCTGCAGGCATCGGTGTTTGATTATAGAAAGAACAAGAAAAACATCTCTTTTTAATGTCCTTAGCTTGTTGCCAAGTAATGGAAAATTCTTTCTTTAGGCCTTTACTATTGACATGATGCTTTTTATGAAATTCTGAGGCCTGCAACATGCTTCCAATCAATAAATGGTCAATCTCAGTGTTGCCTTGTGCTAGAGGACCAGGCAAACCTGTATGGGACATGATGTGTGTTATGTACATCGGACAAAGCCTGTTCCTGATTATGTCTTGTACCTGGATAATCAATGAAGTGTCATCTGGTATAAATTCAGTGGTTTCTATATGCAAGATAATACTTTCTGCATATTGTAAATCTGTAACTATATTAAGAGGTTCTTTAAAATCCTTTAGCACCGTAAGAATGGCATATAATTCTGCCTTCTAGAAAGAATAATAAGGGCTTTGTTCCCCTACCTTACTTAATTTATCCGACTTTTAACCTGCTTTCCCTGATTTACTTGCATCAGTATAGAACATACGGGCTCCAGTTATTGGAGCATCACGTACAATTCTAGGAAGAATCCAAGAAGTTCTCTTTATGAGGTTAAGTCGACCACTTTTGGGGTAGTTGCTATTAATTTCTCCCAAAAAAATAGCACAAGCTCTTTGCCATGGTTCCATGGTTGTCTTCCCATAACTTTTTTTATTTCTTCAGTAGTAAAAGACACTATAATTTCTGCTGGGTCTATACATGCTAGTTGATGAAGTCTCAGCTTACCTTTTATAATTAATTCAGAGACTTTTTCCACATAGGTTTTTAATTTTTTACTTGGTTTATTAGGTATAAATATCAACTCTAAAATAATATCTTCTCTCTGCATTAGAATCACTGTAGGAGAAATTCTGGAAGGCAATATGAATAGGATGCAGCTAAGATTTGGGTTCACCCTATCCACATGTTCCTCCTGTAATTTTTCCTCAATCATTGTCAGTTTCTTTTCTGCTTCAGCTGTCAGTTTTCTTGGACAATTCAAATCTTTATCACCATCTAAGGTTTTGTTTACATGAACTATTAGATCAGGTGTTATCCCAACAGCTGGTCATAGACTGGAAATGTCTCCTAACAATCTTTGCAAGTCATTAAGAGTCTTTAACCAGTCTCTCCTAATTTGTGCCTTTTGCATTTTAATTTTCTCTGACCCTATTCTGTAACCTAGGTAATTAATAGAATTTCCTCTTGAATCTTTTCAGGGGCAATTTGGAACCGCCACCTAGGCAAGACTTTCTTTACTTCTTCAAACATCCTTTCTAAAGTATCTATATTTGAATCAGATAACAAGATGTCATCCATGTAATGATAAATTATGGACTTGGGGAATTGTTCACGAATTATTTCCAATGGCTTACTTACAAAATATTGGCACAATGTAGGACTATTGAGCATACCCTGTGGGAGGACAGTCCATTGATATCTCCTATTAGGCTGAGAACTATTATAATTTGGCACTGTGAAGGCAAATTTTTCTCTATCCTTTTCTTTTAATGGTATAGTGAAAAAACAATCTTTCAAATCAATAACTATAAGAGGCCATCCTTTTTGTAATAGAGAAGGCAAAGGAATTCCAGATTGTAGTGGGCCCATAGGTTGAATTACCTTGTTGACAGCTCTTAGATCTGTCACCATTATCCATTTACCAGATTTCTTTTTTACAACAAACACAGGAGAATTCTAAGGGCTCGTTGATTCTTGAATATGGTGAACATCTAGTTGCTCTTGCACCACCTGTTCCAATGCCTGCAATTTATCTTCAGCTAGAGGCCACTCTTTGATCCATATTGGCTTTTCAGTTAACCATTTTAAAGGTAGGGCTATTGGCACCTGTAAAGGTTTGGTATTTGCTGTATGTTCTTGTACAGCCTGAATGGCTGGTGACCTTTTTCCATAATACCTCATCATATCTTTCCCAGAATTATGAGTTCCTGGAACTGCAGGAATGTTAATCTGGGAATTCCATTGCTGTAGCAGGTCACGGCCACATAAATTTTTTGCAATATTGGCTATATATGGCCTTAGTCTTCCTATTTGCCCTTCAGGCCCTATGCATTCAACCCAACTTGTTCATTGTTTTACACGAGATAGGGTTCCAATTCCCAGAAACTGAACATCTACCTCTTGAAGAGGCCAATTCAGATGCCAAGATTCTGGGTAATGATACTTACATCTGCACCTGTGTCTAATAAGCCTTCAATAAAAGTGCCATTTATATAGACTCTTAGCTTTGGTCTTTGGTCGTTAAGTGTAGTCTGCCAAAATATACGTTTACTCTGTCCTACTGGGTTTTTTGACTCATCCTCCACACATAATTCATCATTTAGACCAATATTACTTTCTACAGCAGAAATTGGAGCTTTTAATTTTCTTGGTGAGGCATGTTCTCCACTCTGACTGGGAATGACTGGGCCACTGTTGGCTTGGGGGCCTGCGAGAGGCCCCTCAAGGAGTTTCCTGACAGTATCGGGTTACCTTGTTTGTCTGTTGTTGACCTGCGTTCGTTGGACCAATGACAGACTTTACCGCATCTCCTACATATATCTGAAGGCCTAGGTCTCCTATTTTTGTCATTCCCAGAGGAGATATTCTTCCTAGAAATTCTGTGCCTGCAATCCCTTTTCAGATGTCCCAATTTACCACAATTAAAACACCTGGCAGTTTGATATATCCTCATTGCTGTGGAAATCTCTTCTCCTACCCATGATTCATCATTATAGCTAAACGTCTCAACATTCATTGTATGCTGAATCCATTCATCCATAGGTGCTGATCTAGACTTTAAAGGCCCAATTATCTTTTTACATTCAATGTTTGCATTCTCAAATGCTAGAGATTCAAGAAGTATTCGTCTAGATTCTGGGTCTGTTACCCCTATGTCCAGAGCCTTAATTAATCTTTGCAAAAAGTCAATAAAGGGTTCTCTCTGTCCCTGACTAAATTCTGGTATATGATTCCACCCTTTTTGTTGGATCTTGTATCCTATTCCAAGCATTTAAAGCTGCTTGGTGACATAGACACAGTACTTCATCGTCATAAAGAGCTTGGACCTGTGGATCAGCATATTCTCCTGCACCTAGAATTTGATCTTCGGAAACCTCAAGACCTTTTCCTCTTCCTTGCTGTTCCATATGTTTGGATTCTTCTCTGAAATAAATTCCAAACATCAAGGAAGGTCTCTTATCTAAAACTGCAGACACTAACTGATGGAAATCATAGGGGGTAGCTCTCGCATTAGAAGCCCAAGTCCTTATCATTTCCTTTACATATGCATTGTGCAAGCCAAAATTAACAATAGCCTGCTTAATTTCTTTTAGATCATTCATTGCTATTGGTGTCCATCTAGCTTCTCTGACTCCCTTTGAGCCTTTAGAAGTTGATGCTTTGTCAGAATTAAGTATAGGGTATGTTGCGAAAACCCTGGGTAAGCCAGTTCTAATAGCTGCTGTTGGCATTGTATCCTATCCTTGTGCCTTATTACTCTGTTCACTAGCTCCAATCATTTCTTCAATCATTTCAAGTCTTTTATTATTTTCTTTATTATTGCCTCTTTTGAATCCTGAATCTTCTGACCTACATGAGTTTCTAGTAAAGATAGTATGGTTCTTAGGAGTGCCATATTCTTCCCAAATGATAGAATATGCAAAAGAATACTAAAACCTAGTAACCAGTAAATTAAGTTATCCCCATAGTCATATAAACCTTGCATGATACAACCCATTGTTTTGGTAGCCAAAACAGTGAAGTTCATGTTGGAAACAAAAACTGCCATATTACCTATTATCCAGCAGGTGGCGCTGTTGCCAAGTAGCGACGAAAATGGGTTCATGTTTTAGGGTATGCCTAGTATTTGTTAAAAACTGGGAAACGCAAGTTGCTCAACAAGTAAATGTAATTAAATCAATTCTGTACACGGAACCATAAACCCAGAATCCAGGGGTAGAGAAGAGTAACCCGGAAGCCGTGTATGCTGAGTGGTTGCAGCTTTCAGCAACCGCGTGCTCTGTTTGGCACCGCTTAAGAGCTGTACTCGCAAGGGTGATTTAAAAATGACTCAGAAAAGAGCAACCCACGCAGGCCGAGAGTATGCGGGCCTGTGGAGTTTAAATCCACGTGGCGAGGTAGATAATAGGGTGCGTGGGGACTTGAAGTCAATCTGAGGTGTCTAAAAAAATATAAAGAGCTGCAGCAAGAAAAGCCAGTGCGTGATAATTTAAATTAAACTGCTGGCTCCACACACAAGGCACAAGCTACAAGGCTGCCACAAGGCACAGGCCACAAGGCACAAGCCGTAGCTGAGGAAGGGAGGTCTCGCGCCAAGCCGAACTCGCGGCCGGCAGCCGAGCGGGGGAAGGAGAGGTCCTAAAAGCCAAACATTTGGGTGCCAGATGAAGGCGTAGGTCACGAACAATGCCACACCAGTTTGGAATTATGATTAATAGGGTGGTATTTATTTAAAGAGGAAAAAACTTACAAATCACCGTCCCAGACAACAGCCCTCTGCGCAACCAGGAAGGGAGTCTAGTTGCCGGCGGAGCAGGAAGTGAAGAGACTGAGCAGAGTGAAATAGCTGCTTTTTAAAGGGAGAAAGACCATGCCCCAATGGGATGGCATCTCAGCAGCTATAGGCTGGAGGAGCGGAAGGACTTCCCGCAACACATATATGTAGAGTGCCTACATCAATCCCATGCATTATCTCAGGTTGTTGGTTCAGTTTCCCTGAGCCCCTATGAACTCAGGTTACTTGATTCTGTGAGTTTTCTTATGTTGTCTTTAATGCGCCAGACTTAAAATACTGCCTACTATTCTGCAAGATACCCTGAGTTCCACCTAATGTTTGAGTGTGGATCTGCATCTCTTTCCATCAGTAGCTATATGAAGGCTCTCTGATCATAATTGAGCTAGACACCAATCTATGAGTGCGTGTTTACATATTTAAAGATTGGATACTATCACATTGTGTAAAAATACCACATTTTCTTTATCCATTAATCTGTTCAGGGCATCTAGGTTATTTTTAATTTCTCACTCTTATGGAGAGAGCAACTGTGGACATAGTTTAACAAGTATCGTTATAGTGCAATGGAGAGTGTTTTGGTATATGTTCAAGAGTGGTATAGCAGGATCCTGATTTTGATAGATTCCCACATTCCCCAAGGTTCAAACACACTGATTTTCAAAATTGTCTTATACATTTACAATCTTATAGCTGCTTTGATTTGCATTTTCATGATAACTTGAGAGATTGAAGGCTTTTTAAAGCGTTTCTTATTCACTAGATATGCACCACATTTTTAATTTGTTTTTGCTTTTCATGTTTTATACTTTTTTTAATTTGTTTCAAGTACCAACAAAATTTCCTCTACCTACTTTCCTCTCATTACCTCACCCCACCTCACATCTATGCTTGAGTCACACTTACTCTATGTCCATTCTGAAAGGGAAGGTTGCCCATGTGGGTCATAAATTATGGCACCTAAAGTTTAGGAAAGATGAAGATCCTCTCCCAGTACCAAGGCTGGGCAAAGCAATCCAGCGTGGGGAACCTATTCCCAAAAGTCAGCTCAAGTGTCAGGGTCAGGTCCTGATCCCACTGCTAGGAGTTCTACAGACCAAGCTACAAAAAGGTCATACATATGTATAGGGCATAGATCAGTCCCATGAGGGCTCCTGAGCTGTTGGTCCAGTGTCCTTGAGCTTCCACATCAGTGTATTTGTAACCAGTATAAATTGTTCTTTTTGAATTATTGAAATAAATTAAGAAAATAAAATAATGGGAAACTGTGAACATTTAAAAGTTGGATCTGGGAGGAATTAAGGGAAATTAAGTGAATATTATTTAAATACAGTTATGATATTCTTAAAATAATAAAAATATTATATTAAAAATCAACCAGTTGAAAGGATGAAAATGTGAACCACTGACTAGAAAAAAAATCTTTGAGAATATATTAAGGTTTTTGATTTATTCTTATTATATTTAAATAATAAAGTTAAGTGATATATCTGTACTACATCATTTATAGACCCATGGAAAATTTGTATAATATTTTACCTCTTAAATCTCTTATAAAGGTTTGCCTAACATCATTCCTCAGCATTAAGTAATGATTTCCTAAATAAATGGGATAGACTAGTAAGTACATATCTCAATGGACAGTTGTTAAAAAGATTTATATGGGGAGAAAGACCACAGTACGTTTACTTCAATAATAGGTAATCACCAAATACATTTCTGAAATCTTTGAGGTTCACACACCAATTAAATATCCAGATATCATATACAGAAAACATTTTGTTGAATGCACATACACAAAGATCCATTAAAAATCACTGCAATCAATGTTTTGTTAAAGTTTTTAGCTGCCTTACATTTTGTTTAAGTGTGTGAAGTTATTGTTGAGCTTGCTATTGTGTAAGAAGGCTTGCTGACATCCAATTGGTATTCTTATTGGAAATGCTCAGCGTTTAAGACCTTCCTCCTTAATTGTGAAGCATAGTTTAGACTACATGGATCCTTAGTTGTCATGGGGATAGAACCACAGCAGCAGTGTCTTTTGAAATTATCTCTAGTAAGCACTTGAAGTAGGACAGCTCCCAATATCAAAAAATTATAAAAGCAATAGGTATACAAAACCAGCCCTGAGACCAGGAAATCAATTGGAATAAGACTCCATGAAGTACTGGGGACAAAAATTCATGAATGTTCCACAATGCATTACATGTAGTAAAACATATTAACATTTAACATATGTTATATTCAACACCTTAATATTCGATTGGAATAAAGTGAACTTATTTTGGAAATTTGAAGTATATATAATTTGAGGTAAACTTTAAGTACAATAATATATTTTGAATCATTTTAAAATTGATTTGATTCAAATTTAAACTTTAAACATACCTAATGTTCCCATGTAAAGTTAGTATTTTTGAACTTTAATTGGAGTACTAAAGATCATGAAGTATAAGTGATATAAATATAGGTCTACATTCATTATATTGTAAGAGTATATTAAGTTTTATTAATTCAATTTATTGAGGAGATGAACACTTTCTGGGTTCCTCACACTTGTTGTTTGTGGAGTTTACTTAATCATAGAAGCCTTTGTTTATCGAGTTGTTCTTTTTTACCAATCTGTATGTCAGTTTTTATAACAATAAAATTATCATAATTTTATGTGATTAACATAGTTTCAAATTACATTGGGAAAATACTATCAAAATGCTTTCTCTTTGGTAAGAATATTTGATTTTTATTAATTTTAGCTTATGTTTTTAATTAGTTTAATTTTTTTTATTCCTATTGTAAAAATCTCCATTTAAATTTTGATTCAGTTATATTAAATCAATTGTTTACTGACATACTTGGGAATTTTATTAATCTCAATTATGGTAATACTGATTATGAAAATATAATTAACAGTATTAACTTTTCCAAATCATTAGCATCAAAAATGATTATTTGGTATATATATATTTCATCATCATTTTTATAGGTTTTAGTACATGTGACTGACACTGGCACTGTGTCCATTAAATATCAACTGTTGTTTTATTCCAGGTGACATTAAAATCTAGTATCAGATAAAACTAATCTGACTTTTCAGAACTAATCTAAAATCATACCTGAGAGGACCTGGAGTTGAATTTAATGGTCATTTTAGCATCACTTATAATGTTGACTTCTATATGACATCTGAATTGGCACTAGTTTATGTGGCTCTTCTGGAAGCCCTAGAGGTATAGTTTTGATAGTAAAATAGCATAAGAAAAACAAGGTTATGTTCAAGTATACAAAAAGATAAAGTTACTTCTGCATATGGAAACTGTCATGACTAGCAAAACTGCCAACTGTAATAATGAGGCTTCACAAAAGACCATTCTAAGTTTAAGTCTCTATATGAGTTTTGTAAACTCCCTTATAAATCACAAGGCTCCCACATGACACATTTTTGTTTGGACAGCTGTGAAGTTATTCTGACCGTGGGTAATTTGATAATGGAACCATTGTGTAATGATAATGCCATTCTCATATTTTGTTCTGTATGAATTGAAATTATATTAATATGATAAATGAACTAAATACAAATACATCAACCTCTCAGTTTTATTTTATTTCATTTTTTCATGTGATAGATACCACTCTCCCTGTTCCTTCATTTGTTCAATCTATTATTGGAATTATATTACTGTAAAACAGTACTGTAGATTTTTATTTCTGTGATTAATAAAACTTCACTAAACTTCTAGAAATACTATAAGGAAATGCCAATAACTGGGTGTCTTAAATAATAGTAGATGTCCAGGATCACATGTTTCAGCTCTTCTGGACTATTGCTTTTTGGTTTCCTGTTGGTTATTTTTTCTTACTTTTTCATGACATTTTCCCTGTGCATATATATTTTCAAATCCCCCTATAGTACCAATTTCCTTCTTTTTGGACAGCAGTCAGAATGCATTTGATATATTTTAATTATTATTTTCTATGTGATTTACAAGTTTAATGTTCTTGTCCAAAAATATAGACATATTTGAATATACCTATTATCTCAGCTTCAACACTTAAATTGTGGTAGAACATAGTATTAATAACAACAATAATTGATTAATTATAAACTGATTTGTATTTTCTTATATGTTTCAAATAATTCACTAAGAAAATCTTCATTAACTGATAGCATTGAGTACTTCTACAGAACTTTAACATTTTTTCCAGAGACAGTTAATCAGATTTAGTTTACTAGATTTCTAAATGCATTTGTTAATTTTTGTTTTGAACACATCAAAGTGTCTTACTTAATTTGAAAAAAAATAATGCTGCAGTAATTGTCACATGTTAATGGAATTAGTAAGCATAATGATTATGAAACTTGAGAGAGGAGCTGGGAGAGACTCAAACACTACAATACATGACATACAAGCATAAGAACCTGAGTTTTTTTTTTCCCCAGCACCCTCAAAAAATGCAGGGCATGGTGACATATTTATACAACACTATTTCTGGAAAAGTAAAAACAGAGACATCACCACAACATGCTAGGCAGTCTGTCTAGATAACTGGTGAGTAATGAGGTGAGTGTGAGTCCTTGTCTCAAAAATAAGTTAGAGAATGATAGAGATAGACATTCAACACTGAATTCTGTTATGTGTATAACCCCATATGCACACATCTCCATATACACACATTCATGCTTACATGAATTTGCACACATGCACAGTAAAGATTGTTAAAGTAAGGATTTACATATAATCAATTGCCACTATTTTTAAATAAATTGAACTAGAGACAGGATCAATGGTCCAGATGTTAAAAGTATTTACTGATTTTTCTGAGTAACAGGTTTAATCTTCATCATCCATAGGTAGACTTACAACCAACTATGGCTCCATTTCCCTGGAATCTGACATCTCCTTCTCATCTCCATAGGCATCAGACATGTATCTGGTATTTAAATATACATTTGAACAAAAATTTCCCACACATGAAAATGAAAAATCCTATAATATAAAATTTACCTCAGTTTCTCCATTTATAAAATATAAATAAAAATTCATATGCATGCTGACTTTGCATACTCATTAGAAGTAGATTTAATATACTTCAAATAGTACCCGAAATGCAATAATGCAGTTAAAATATTAGTAATGAAGTTTAATATTCATAGTAGTTTGCCTTGGATGTTCTAAAGAAAAGTAGCATAATAAATAATAAATTACCATTGATTTAGAAGAGGTTTCATTATAAATGGTATCTAAAAATGAACAAACTGAAACATTTATAATCATTTAGTCAAGATAATATAAACACATAGCTTTAATTAGTTCAAATCAATTTATTTTTGTATTGACTAGTTTTACTAGTTTTATGTTAACTTGATTTAAGCTATGGTGGTTTTTGAACTGGAAACCTCTATTAAGAATTTGTCTATATTAGATTGGCATGTGGGTAAGATTACAGAACATGTTACTGACTGATGATTAACATGGAACAGCACCACTCACTGTGAGTGGGATCATTCTCAGTCTGGGGATCCTGGATGCTAAAGAAAGCATTCTTAACAAACAACTCAGTGTAATCCTGGAACCATACCACCATGTCCTCTGCATTAGCTCCTGCCTCCAGATTTCTGGCCTATTTGAGTTCCTTCCTGATTCATCTGGATTATAGACTACAAATAGTAAATAAGTAAATAAATAAATAAATAAATAAATACAAATTAACACTTTCTTTCCCAAGTTAATTTTGGAGTTTTTCCAGAAACAATGAATCATTTTCATATTCTTATTTTAAACTTCCTTTTAAAAAAATGAATTTAAATTTCTTCAAGTTGGAGTCCTTAATTGTTGGGCAAAAAGATATCAAAGGAATTTTTATTGCAGTTATGTTAAAATATAAATCACTTTCAGTAATATATCAAATTTTATAATATTGATTTTGATAAATATTGTGCCATGCATGAATGGTCTCTCTACCTTGTAGTATCTTTTTTAAAATGCTAGTGTAAATTTAAAAAAGTCCTAAGATTCATATTGAAATAGAATCCAAAGACAATTTGAGAAAAAAAGTCATCAAAGAAAATATAAATTGACATTCCTGCCATATTTTATAAATCATGCTTGTCTAAAGATGTAATAAAGGCACCCAGAAAAAATGACATGATTGAAGCTGCCTTAGTTTATCCAAGTGAGTTAGAAGAGAAAGTAATATACCATATTTCCGTTAAAATAAGTGACAAAAAAGTACATCTACTTGGGATTTTCTCAAAAGTACCCAAGCATCCTCTGAACCATTCTACTCTGCTTTCAGTCAAATTGACTAGTAAGTAGGGGCTCTGGACCTGCTCACCAGTAAAGACATAGGTGCCACAAGTGCAGAAACCATATCTCTAGTTACAGAATTCAATGAAAATCTGGACACAAAGGATAAGAAGCATCAGAAAGTCTAGACAAAGCTCTTAAGATGGTGGAAGAAACATGCAGTGGAAATAAAAAGTTGACATTCTGCAGGTATGATCCAGCATGATTTGTATTACATAACTCTCACTAATACCTGTATGAACTACATGAACATACTAGAAATTGTAGTGATAGGAGCGGCGGGGCTGCGTCCCCAGCACCCCGGCCGCCCACACGGATAGCTTTACCCGAAATAATTACAAGGACACTGTATTTTTTGAAACACTGCTTGGCCCATTACTATCTAGCCTCTTCTAGGCTAATTCTCACATATTAATTTAGCCCATTTCTAATCAGGTTTGTAGCACCCCAATGTGCGCTTACCGGGAAGATTCTAGCCTACGTCCATCCTGGGTCAGAGCTTCATCGCCAGTGTCTTGCTCTGAGAGGAGCTGAGTGAAGTCTGAGATCACTTCCTCTTTTTCCCAGCATTTTGTTCTGTTTACTCCACCCACCTATGTTCTAACTAATCAGGGCCAAGCAGTTTATTTATTGCTTAACCAATGAAATCAACAGATTGATATATGACACTCCTACATCAAGAAATGAGTAGCTGAATCTGACACAGTCTCCTGAAGGAAGTATTAAAAAAGAGTGGTCAAATTGACAAAGGTAAACACAAGCAAGTGGCCCTTCAAAAACTTCCCAAATCTCCTGTCACAAAAAGTTTGTAACAAGATAGAAAGATTCCCCAAACACTATACACAAAGTAGAAATTTGCATAAAAGCAGCATCATACTGGGAAATCAGATGAAAAGTATACTTCTCACATAGAAAACCCCCACATTACAGATGACACATTGGGTTTACTTGTTTAAAATAGTTTAAGAAGATTCTGACCCCACTGATCTTTGGAAAATGCTTTAAAAATAACCTAGGGGGTGTTGCGGGAGGTCTTTCCGCCCCTCCAACCAATAGCTGCTGAGATACCAGCCCATTGGGGCGTGGTTTCTCTCCCTTCAAAAAGCTTCTACTTCCTCCGCTCGCTCTATTCACTTCCTGCTCCACCAGTGACTAGACTCCCTTCCTGGTGGCGCAGAGGGCTGTTGTCTGGGACGGTGATCTGTAATTTTTTTCCTCTTGAAATAAATACTACCCTATTAATAATAATTCCAAACTGTTGTGGCATTGTTACGCCTTCCCCTGGCACACAACGTGGGGCTTTTAGGACCTCTCCTTCCCCCTGCTCGGCTGCCAGCCGCAAGTTCGGCCGCGGCTTGTGCCTTGCGGCCACCATGTGGCTTGTGCCTTGCGGCAGCCTTGTAGCTTGTGCCTTGTGCATGGAACCAGCAGTTTAATTTAAATTATCACGCACTGGCTTTTCTTGCTGCAGTTCTTTAAATTTTTTTAGCACCTCAGATTGACTTCAAGTCCCCACGCACCATATCCTCTGCCTCCCCATGTGGATTTAAACTCCACAGGCCTGCGTAGTCTCTGCCTGTGTGGTTTACTCTTTTCTGAGTCATTTTTAAATCGCCCTTGCAAGTACAGCTCTTAAGTGGTGCGAATCAGATCACACGGTTGCCAGTTGCGGAGGCTGCAAACCTTCAGGGTGACTCTGTAACATGGAGGCATACACGGCTTCCGGGTTACTCTTCTCTACCCCTGGATTCTGGGTTTATGGTTCCGTGCACGCTGTTTTTTGTTTAGTTCGTGACTTAGGCCCCAGTGCCCAGTCCGAGATACACTCGGCCTTCAGGCCCATAATATCCAGAGAGGCAGGATGATCTCTGAGGCCGGCCAGGTGGTGGTGGCATACGCCTTTAATCCCAGCACTCGGGAGGCAGAGGCAGGTGGATTTTGGTGAGTTAGAGGCCAGCTGGATAATAGGTAATATGGCAGTTTTTGTTTCCAACATGAATTTCACTGTTTGGGCTACCAATACAATGGGTCTTATCATGCAAAATTTATATGATTATGAGGATAACTTAATTTACTGGTCACTAGGTTTTAATATTGTTTTGCATATTCTATCATTTAGGAAGAATATGGCACTCCCAAGAACCATACTATCCTTACTAGAAACTCATGCAGGTCAGGAGATTCAGGATTCAAAAGAGGAAATAATAAAGACAATAATAAAAAGACTTGAAATGCTTGAAGAAATGATGGGAGCTGGTGAACAGAGTAATAAGGCACAAGGACAGGATACAGCTATTAGAACTGGCTTACCCAGGGTTTTAGCGGCATACCCTATACTTAATTCTGAGAAAGCGTCAACTTCTAAAGGCTCAAAGGGAGTCAGAGAAGCTAGACGGACACCAATAGCAATGAATGATCTGAAAGAAATTAAACAAGCTGTTGTTAATTTTGGGCTGCACTCCGCATATGTAAAGGAAATGATAAGGACTTGGGCTTGGACTAGAGCTACCCCCTATGATTTCCATCAGTTAATGTCTGCAGTTTTAGATAAGGGACCTTCCTTGATGTTTGGAATTTATTTCAGAGAAGAATCCAAACATATGGAACAGCAAGGACGAGGAAAAGGTCTTGAGGTTTCCGAAGATCAAATTCTTGGTGCAGGAGAATATGCTGATCCACAGGTTCAAGCTCTTTATGACGATGAAGTACTGTGTCTATGTCACCAAGCAGCTTTAAATGCTTGGAATAGGATACAAGATCCAACAAAAAGGGTTGAATCATATACCAGAATTAGGCAGGGACAGAGAGAACCCTTTATTGACTTTTTGCAAAGATTAATTAAGGCTCTGGACATAGGGGTAACAGACCCAGAATCTAGACGAATACTTCTTGAATCTCTAGCGTTTGAGAATGCAAACACAGAATGCAAAAAGATAATTGGCCCTTTAAAGTCTAGATCAGCACCTATGGATGAATGGATTCAGCATACAATGAATGTTGAGACATTTAACTATAATGATGAATCTTGGGTAGGAGAAGCGATTTCCACAGCAATGAAGAGACATCAAACTGCCAAGTGTTTTAATTGTGGTAAATTAGGACATCTGAAAAGGGATTGCAGGCACAGAATTTCTAGGAATAATGTCTCCTCTGGGAATGACAAAAATAGGAGACCTAGGCCTTCAGATATATGTAGGAGATGCGGTAAAGGCCGTCATTGGCCCAACGAATGCAAGTCAACAACAGACAAACAAGGTAACCCAATACTGTCAGGAAACTCCTTGAGGGGCCTCTTGCAGGCCCCCAAGCCAACAGTGGCCCAGTCATTCCCAGTTACTGTGGAGAACGTGCCTCACCAAGAAAATTAAAAGCTCCCAATTTCTGCTGTAGAAAGTAATATTGGTCTAAATGATGAATTATGTGTGGAGGATGAGTCAAAAAACCCAGTAGGACAGAGTAAACGTATATTTTGGCAGACTTCTATTAACGACAAAAGACCAAAGCTAAAAGTCTGAATAAATGGCACTTTTATTGAAGGCTTATTAGACACAGGTGCAGATGTAAATATCATTACCCCATAATCTTGGCATCCGAATTGGCCTCTTCAAGAGGTAGATGTTCAGTTTCTGGGAATTGGAACCCTATCTCATGTAAAAAAAAAGCACAAGATGGGTTGAATGCATAGGGCCTGAAGGGCAAATAGGAAGACTAAGGCCATATATAGCCAATATTGCAAAAAATTTATGTGGCCGTGACCTGCTACATCAATGGAATACCCAGATTAACATTCCTGCAGTTCCAGGAACTCATAATACTGGGAAAGATATGATGAGGTATGATGGAAAAAGGTCACCAGTCATTCAGGCTGTACAAGAACATATAGCAAATACCAAACCTTTAGAAGTACCAACAGCACTACCTTTAAAATGGCTAACTGAGAAGCCAATATGGATCAAACAGTGGCCTCTAGCTGAAGATAAATTTCAGGCATTGGAACAGGTGGTGCAAGAGCAACTAGATGCTCACCATATTGAAGAATCAACCAGCCCTTGGAATTCTCCTGTGTTTGTTGTAAAAAAGAAATCTGGTAAATGGAGAATGGTGACAGATCTAAGAGCTGACAACAAAGTAATTCAACCTATGGGCCCACTACAATCTGGAATTCCTTTGACTTCTCTATTACAAAAAGGATGGCCTCTTATAGTTATTGATTTGAAAGATTGTTTTTTTATTATACCGTTACAAAAAAAGAATAGAGAAAAATTTGCCTTCACGGTGCCTACTTATAATAATTCTCAGCCTAATAGGAGATATCAATGGACTGTCCTCCCACAGGGTATGCTCAATAGTCCTACATTGTGCCAATATTTTGTAAGTAAGCCATTGGAAATAATTCGTAAACAATTTCACAAGCCCATAATTTATCATTACATGGATGACATCTTATTATCTGATTCAAATAAAGATACTTTAGAAAGGATGTTTGAAGAAGTAAAGGAAGTCTTGCCTAGGTGGGGATTACAAATTGCCCCTGAAAAGATTCCAAGAGGAAATTCTATTAATTACCTAGGTTACAGAATAGGGTTAGAGAAAATTAAAATGCAAAAGGCACAAATTAGGAGAGACCGGTTAAAGACTCTTAATGACTTCCTAAGATTGTTGGGAGACATTTCCAGTCTATGACCAGCTGTTGGGATAACACCTGATCTAATAGTTCATTTAAACAAAACCTTAGATGGTGGTAAAGATTTGAATAGTCCAAGAAAACTGACAGCTGAAGCAGAAAAGGAAATGCCAATGATTGAGGAAAAATTACAGGAGGAACATGTGGATAGGGTGAACCCAAATCTTCGCTGCATCCTAGTCATATTGCCTTCCATAATCTCTCCTACAGGGATTCTAATGCGGAGGGAAGATATTATTTTAGAGTGGATATTTATACCTAATAAACCAAGTAAAAAATTAAAAACCTATGTGGAAAATGTCTCTGAATTAATTATAAAAGGTAAGCTGAGACTTCATCAACTAGCAGGTATAGACCCAGCAGAAATTATAGTGTCTTTTACTACTGAAGAAATAAAAAAGTTATGGGAAGACAATGAACCGTGGCAAAGAGCTTGTGCTAATTTTTTTGGGGAGAAATTAATAGCAACTATCCCAAAAGTGGTAGACTTAACCTCATAAACAGAACTTCTTGGATTCTTCCTAAAATTGTACATGATGCTCCAATAACTGGAGCCCGTACATTCTATACTGATGCAAATAAATCAGTGAAAGCAGGTTACAAGTCAGATGAATTGAGTAAGGTGGAACAAAGCCCTTATAATTCTGTCCAGAAGGCAGAATTATATGCCATTCTTATGGTTTTAAGGGATTTTAAAGAACCTCTTAATATAGTTTCAGAGTCACAATATGCAGAAAGAGTTATCTTGCATATTGAAACCGCTGAATTTATACCAGATGACACAGAGTTGACTTCATTGTTTATCCAGGTACAAGACATAATCAGGAACAGGCTTTGTCCGATGTACATACCACACATCCGGTCCCATACAGGTCTGCCTGGTCCTCTAGCACAAGGCAATGCTGAGATTGATCAATTATTGATTGGAAGCGTGTTTCAGGCCTCAGAATTTTACAAAAAGCATCATGTCAATAGTAAAGGCCTAAAGAAAGAATTTTCCATTACTTGGCAACAAGCTAAGGACATTATAAAGAGATGTCCTACTTGTTCTTTCTATAATCAAACACCGTTGCCTGCAGGGAGTAACCCAAAGAGTACTAAGAGAAATGAAATTTGGCATATGGATGTGTTCCACTTTATGGAGTTTGGTAAATTAAAATATGTACACCACACCATAGACACGTATTCAGGTTTTCAATGGGCTACTGCCCTGAGCTCAGAAAAGGCAGATTCAGTAATCACACATTTATTGGAAGTTATGGCCATCATGGGTATACCTGCACAAATAAAGACAGATAATGGTCCAGCATATGTATCTAAGAAAATGAAATGCTTTTTTGATTATTATAATATAAAACACATTACAGGTATACCAAATAATCTTACAGGTCAGGCAGTTATAGAAAGATCAAATCGTACTATAAAGGATATGCTGAACAAACAAAAAGGGACCGAAAATACCCCCAGAAATAGATTACATAACGCTTTATTAACCTTGAATTTTCTTAACGCTAATGAGAAAGGAACGCCAGCAGCAGAAAGACATTGGATAATGGAAAAGTCTGCTGAACTAAATCAACCGATTTATTTCAAAGATGTGCTGACCTCTCAATGGAAGCCAGGAGATGTGCTACGTTGGGGAAGGGGTTTTGCTCTTGTTTCCACAGGAGAAGAAAAATTGTGGATAATAAAGTTTCGATTTGAAGAGGAGAAACCTCTTGGAAAGGAGAAATGACAACTCATCCACAATGATGATATTCATACAGGTGGTAAGAAAAACATATAGAATGTGGGCAGGGTTCTGTTCCTATCTCCACAGGAAAACACTCACCTTTGAAAAATTCAAGGGTCCCTGGATATTTGGATACTGACAGATGGAAAAATACCTGCCCAATAGGAAATATCAAGAAAACTGAATGGGTTGTGTAAGTAAAACTTATTAAACCATATTTCTAAATTTATAGAGCTGATTTTGAAATTGGACTGTGACTCAGTCCTCCAATTCCAAGCCTGTTAGTAAGAGAAAAACCCAGAGTTTCTGGAGTTTCTGTCTCATGTCAAGAGCCGTGTTATGGGACAGAAAGAAATATGAGTTTAGAAAACATCTTTGCTTTTCTTCGTACCTATCATACCTTTCATTGAATATATCTATCATGCCTTTTATTGAATATATATATATATATATGTATATATATACATATATATATGCCTATATATGTCTATATGATTAATGTTTAAGTTTTTTACAATAAACAATGAGTCTTTTCTGAATTGACATTTGAAGTTTCCAGGAAGAAGATGGGGCCCCACAACAACAACTCTACCTGGTTGATATGACATCATGATACTGATAGCACTACTACAAGACCTGTTTTGGGTACCAGCTGCACAAGAAGATCCCGACTTGGTTAGCTGAAATGATGAACATCTTGTACAACATTCCTGCCAGACCTCCACAAAATACTCAGAGACTATTTGCAATTTTAAAAGACATTGATCTTTAAATTTAACCACCATTTTCCTTTCACAGGATCCCCCAGAAAGAATGTCGCCCCCATTACAGCTGGAAGTAATTCTAGATGACGACGTCCCCTCTCCCAGGAAAGTTTGCCCCTGGGTTTAGGGACATCATTTAGGGGTTGGGAGTTTGGGGGAGGAATTTTATAAGCTCAGGGATCATTAAAAAAAAAAGGATGATATGATAATAGATTTGTAATTGTGAGTTACAATTTTTAGACAAATATATTGGTATTGATTCTTGTATATTGATACAAAGTTAAATTATATTGACTATTGTATGCATGCATATTTCTACCTCTGTTTAAAATATTTTTTATGTATTGACATATATTGTATCGATATATATATATTTGTATATATTTACCATATTGCAGTGTACATTTCTACCTCTGATTAAGATACTTATATATTGTTTGTGTATTGATATATATTTACCATATTGCAATGTGTATTTGTACATTGTTTATATTTGGAGGTCATTATCCTCATTTGTTACACAGATGTTTATTGTCTTAGTCTTTAAGTTAGATAGATATTGAGAATTATATAGATTAATAGTCATCTAAGTTTGCCATTTATAATTAGACTAATCAGGTTTTTAGATATATAGAGATTATAGTCAGTATAGATAGATGATCTTCAACCTCTTCAAAGAGCTGTAGAAAATGGCCTTTAATCTAACGCAGAGTTTTGTTGTAGTGAGACACAATTGCTCCTGGCAATACTGCTTTATTCCCGAGAGAATGTTGAGCACCAAAGACACTCCACTTGGAGCCTTTCATTTTGGCAGAACTGGCCTTGGGGCAAAGAAATGCCCATACCTCAACCACTGACAGAGATACAGAGTGTACATCAATGGATAAAACAGGACTGTCATATCCTGCCAAGACAGGGTATGATAGTTTTGAAAAGTTGTTTGCCTTTGGAAATGGTATGTCAGTTATATTAGGCCTTAGCCAAAGTTGGTTGCTTCAACGCTGCAAACGTGACTTTGGGTGATTGCCCAGGTAGCTAGTTGTCTCTGTGATTTGTTGCATGTTTTGGAAGTTGTTTTACTGAACTTCCTAATTACCCAGGTAACATTATTTCCCTTCTCAGATCTTCGATGGGGTTGAAGACTATATAACTATAGTTACTTTTCTCTCATGACTTGGCCAAGTTATTTATTATACAATTCCTAAGCTAGTTAGAATAGGATATTTGTACTTATTGTATATAATTTTGTAGTAGGTTTAGAACTCTCTTACTTAAACAAAAGGGGGAGGTGTTGTGGGAGGTCTTTCTGCCCCTCCAACCAATAGCTGCTGAGATACCAGCCCATTGTGGCGTGGTTTCTCTCCCTTCAAAAAGCTTCTACTTCCTCCGCTCGCTCTCTTCACTTCCTGCTCCACCGGTGACTACACTCCCTTCCTGGTTGCACAGAGGGCTGTTGTCTGGGACGGTGATCTGTAATTTTTTTCCTCTTGAAATAAATACTACCCTATTAATAATAATTCCAAACTGGTGTGTCATTGTTCATGGCTTACGCCTTCAAGGGGGAGTTAGAAACTTAATAAAAACTAAAAAGAAATTCTAATACTAGAATATATTCTATTTCATTTATTTATTTTTGTTTTTGGATATAGGGTTTATCTGTTTAACAGTCTAGGTTGGCTCAAACTCACAGAGTTCTGCCTACCACTGTCCCTCAAATTACAGGTAAATTTAATTTTTAATTTACTTTATTTTTACATTTTTGTAATATTAATTCCAATTTTTTTGTTTTATTCTGTTTTTCAATACATGTTTTTTTTTCTGAATAACCACCCTGACTGTCTTGGAATTCTTTCTGTAAACCAAACTGGCCTTGAACTCACAGAGATCCTGCCTCTGCCACTAAAGTATTGAGAGTAAAGGCATAAACTAACTCTTCCAATCCCTTTTTGTTATTTTTATTCATACTTTGATATATTAATGGTTCAGTAGTCTTACCACAGATTTTATGTAATAAATATCTGATTTTTTGGTGTTTCTTACTGTACCTATCCTATATCACTTCCTAAAATAATTTTTCTGTCTATGACTCATTTTTCCTACTTTGAATAGCAGACTTTCTTTATCATTTGTCCACATTACTTCTTACTTATCAATAAATATTATTAACTATGAGGCTTGAACAAATTCTGCATGAGCAGGCAAGGCCAGGTGACCTCCATGGGAGGAAGCAGGCCTGACCTTCTGGGGAGCTGAGCAACCTCTTGGAGTGCCATATGACCTCAAGGATCACTGACCAGCCACTTGCATGACTAGAACCAAGGATCTGATTACACCATGAGGAATGAGCTTTGGAGCCTTGACCCACTGACACCTGGAGGACTGATCACTAGAGACACAGCACCTGCTACACCAATTGAAGGAAAAAATGAGCAGACAAAAAGATAAGAACACACTCAACAACACAAAATGCAATATGGTACTATCAAAAAATAGTAGCCTTGTTACAGCAAGACTTGACCACTCCAACACAGATGAAGCAGAAGAAAATATTCTAAAAAATATCTTCAGAGAAGTGATGTTTGAGAGCCTTAAAGAATAAAGAAAAAATTGCCTCAAAGAAATGTAGGTAAAGATAACCAAAAAATTGAAGAAATGAAAAAAACTCTTAAAACCAAAAAAAAAAAAATTCAAAGAGACAATAAAAAAATGCAAATGAAAACAATTCTGGAAACAGAAAAAGAGTAAATGATCAGGAACCACAAATGCAAGCATAAACAGCAGAATATAGGAGATGAAAGAGAGAATCTCAGGAGCTGAATAAAAAAGACGAAATATATTGATCAGTCATAGGAAATGTTAAATCGAAAAAAAGTTTAAAACAAAATATCCAGGAAATATGAGACACCATAAAAAGATCAAACCTAATAATACTAGGAATACAAAAAGGAAAAGAAGCCCAACTCAGAGGCAAAGAAAATATATTTAACAAAATCATAGAAGAAAACTTTGCCAGCATAAAGAAAGATATTCTTTTTTTTTTTAATTTTTTATTGAGAAAAAGAAAAAAGGTTTCTGCCTCCTCCCAACCTCCCATTTCCCTCCCCCTCCTCCCACCCTTCTCGCTCTCCCCCCACTCCTCTCCTCCTCCCTCTCCAGTCCAAAGAACAGTCAGGGTTCCCTGACTTGTGGAAAGTCCAAGGTCCTCCCCGCTCCGTCCGTGTCTGGTAAGATGAACATTAAAACTGGCTAGGCTCCCACAAAGCCAGAACTTGAAGTGGGATCAAAACCCCATGCCATTGTCCTTAGCTTCTCATCAGCCCTTAATGTTCACCATGTTCAGAGAGTCCGGTTTTATCCCATGCTTTTCAGTCACAGTCCAGCTGGCCTTGGTGAGCTCCCAATAGATCAGCCCCACTTTCTCAGTGCGTGGGTGCCCCCCTCGTGGTTCTGATTTCCTTGCTCATGTTCTCCTTCCTTCTGCTCCTCATTGGGACCTTGGGAGCTCAGTCCGGTGCTCCAGTATAGGTCTCTGTCTCTACCTCCATCCATCACCAAATGAAGGTTCTATGGTGATATGCAAGATATTCATCAGTATTGCTATAGGATAAAATCATTTCAGGTTCCCTATCCTCAGCTGCCCAAGGAACTAACTGGGGACATCACCCTGGGCACCTGTGAGCTACTCTAGGTTCAAGTCTCTTGCCAATCCTAAGGTGGGTCCATTAACTAAGATTTGTGGTTCCCTGCTCCCCTATCCAACCTTCCTTTATCCCAATCATCCCATTTCCCCAAGTTTACCCCATCCTCCCCTTCTCACTTTTCTCTCCCCATCTCCCCTTACCCCCATCCCACCCCACCCCCCAAAGCCCCAATTTTTTGCCCAGCAATCTTGTCTACTTCCCATAGCCAGGAGGATAACTATATGTTTTTCATTGGGTTCACCTTCTTATTTAGCTTCTTTAGGATCAATAATTATAGACTCTGTGACCTTTATTTATGGCTAGAAACCAATTAAGAGTGAGTACATTCCATGTTCATCTTTTTTGGTTCTGGGTTACCTCACTCAGGATAGTGTTTTCTATTTCCATCTATTTGCATGCAAAATTCGAGAAGTCATTGATTTTTACCACAGCGTAGTACTCTAATGTGTATATATTCCAAACTTTCTTCATCCATTCTTCCATTGAAGGATATTTAGGTTGTTTCCAGGTTCTGGCTATTACAAATAATACTGCTATGAACATAGTTCAACAAATGCTTTTGACATATGATAGGGCATCTCTTGGGTATATTCCCAAGATTGGTATTGCTGGGTCCAGGGGTATGTTGATCCCAAATTTCCTGAGAAACCGCCACACTGATTTCCAAAGTGGTTGCACATGTCTGCATTTTCACCAGCAATGCATGAGGGTACCCCTTCCTCTACAACCTCTCCAGTAAAGGCTATCATTGGTGTTTTTGATTTTAGCAATTCTGACAGGTATAAGATGATATCTCAAAGTAATTTTGATTTGCATTTCCCTGATCGCTAAGGAGGTTGAGCATGACCTTACGTTTCTTTTGGCCATTTGAAATTCTTCTGTTGAGAATTATCAGTTCAGTTCAGTGCCCCATTATTTAATTGGTTTAATTAGCATTTTAAAGTCTAGTTTCTTGAGTTCTCTATATATTTTGGAGATCAGACCTTTGTCTGTTGCTGGGTTGGTGAAGATCTTCTCCCAGTCAGTAAGTTGCCTTTTTGTCCCAGTGACAGTGTCCTTTGCTTTAAAGAAGCTTCTCAGTTTAAATAGGTCCCATTTATTCAATGTTGCCCTTAATGTCTGTGCTTCTGAAGTTATACATAGGAAGCGATCTCCTGTGCCCATCTGTTGGAGGGTACTTCCCAATTTCTCTTCTATCAGGTTCAGTGTGTTTGGACTGATATTGAGGTCTTTGATCCATTTGGACTTGAGATTTGTGCATGGTAATAGATATGGTTCTATTTTCATTTTTCTACAGGTTGACATGCAATTGTGCCAGCACCTTTTGTTGAAGATACTTTCTTTCTTCCATTGTATATTTTTAGCTCCTTCATCAAAAATGTGGTGTTCATAGGTTTGTGGTTTAAAATACAGGTCTTCTATACGATTCCATTGGTCGACTTCTCTGTTTTTATGCCAGTACCACACTGTTTTCATTACTGTAGCTCTGTAATAGTGTTTGAAGTCATGGATGGTAATGCCTCCAGAAGATCCTTTATTGTATAAGATTGTTTTGGCAATCCTGTTTTTTTATGTTCTTCCATATAAAGTTGATTATTGTCATCTCAAGATCTGTGAAGAATTTTGATGGGACCTTGATGGGGATTGAATTGAATCTATAAATTGCCTTTGGTAGAATTGCCATTTTTACTATGTTGATCCTCCCAATCCAAGAGCAAGGGAGGTTCTTCCATTTTCTGGTATCCCCCTCAATTTATTTCTTCAAAGCCTTAAAGTTCTTGTCTAATAGGTCTTTCACTTCCTTGGTTAGAGTTACCCCAAGATATTTTATGCTGTTTGTGGCTTTCGTGAAAGGTGAAGTTTCTCTGATTTCCCTCTCTGCTTCCATATCCATATCAGTGATCGGCTGATTTTTTGGAGTTGATCTTGTATCCTGCCACAATACTAAAGGTGTTTATCAGCTGTAAAAGTTCTTTGGTGGAATTTTTGGGGTCACTTATGTATACTATCATATCATCTGCAAATAATGAAAGTTTAACTTCTTCCTTTTCAATTTGAATCACCTTGATCCCCTTATGTTGTCTTATTGCTATTTCTAGAATTTCAAGCACTATATTGAAGAGGTATGGGGAGAATGGACAGCCTTGTCGTGTTCCTGATTTTAGTGGGAAGACTTTGAGTTTTTCTCAGTTTAATTTGATGTTAGCTGTCGGCTTGCTGTAAATAGCTTTTAATATATTTATGTATGACCCTTGTATCCCTAATCTCTCCAAGACTTTTATTGATATGGGAGTGTCATGTATCAATCTGTTTATTTCATTGGATAAGCAATAAATAAACTGCTTGGCCCAATTGGTTAGAACATAGGTGGGAGGAGTGAACAGAAAAAAAGGCTGGGCAGAAGAGGAAGTGACCTCAGAAATCATGCAGCTCCGCTCAGAGATGCCAGGTTCCTGTCTAGCGGGCAAACAGGATAGCTCTGTGCTCTGAGGCATACACGCGATAAAGCTCCTACTCGGGATGGACTTGGCTAGAATCTTCCCGGTTAGCGCACCTTGGGGTGCTTACAAACCTGATTTGAAATGGGCTAGTCCAGGTGCGAGAGTTAGCCTGTAAGAGGCTAGAGCTAGTGGGTCAAGCAGTGTTTAAATGAATACAGTTTGTGTGTTGTTATTTCGGGCATAAGCTAGCCAGGTGACTGGGGTGTTGGGGACGCAATCCCGGTGCCCCAATTTCAACATTTTATCATAAAGGGATGTTGAATTTTGTCAAATGCTTTTTCAGCATCTAAAGAAACAATCATATGTTTTTTTTTCTTTCAATTTATTTATATGATGGGTGACCTTGATAGTTTTTCGTATGTTGAACCAGCCCTGCATCTCTGGGATGAAGCCTACTTGATCATAATGGATAATTTTTCTAATGTATTCTTGGATTCAGTTTGTCAGTATTTTGTTGAGGATTTTTTTTGTCAATGTTAATGAGTGAGATTGGCCTCTTGGCCTTTTGGTTGAGTCTTTGTGTGGTTTTGGTATCAGAATAACTGTATCTTCATAAAAGGAATTTCAATGACTCTTCTGTTTCCAAATTGTGAAAACACTAAGGAGTGTAGGTATTAGGTCTTTTTGGAAGTTCTGGTAGAATTCCGCATTGAAACCATCTGGTCCTGGGCTTTTTTTTTGGTAGGGAGGTTTCTGATAACAGCTTCTAATTCTTCGCGACTAACTGGTCTATTTAGATTGTGCACCTGGTCCTGGTTTAACATTGGTATATTGTATTTATCCAAAACAGTGTCCATTTCTATAACATTTTCCAGTTTTGTGGCATACAGGCTTTTGTAGTGAGATCTAATGATTCTCTGAATTTCCTCTGTGTCTGTGGTTATGTCCCCCTTTTTATTTCGGATCTTATTAATTTGCATATTCTCTCTCTCCCGTTTGATTAATTTGGATAGGGGTTTATCAATCTTGTTGATTTTCTCCAGGAACCAGCTTTTAGTTTCACTGATTCTTTGGATTGTTTTCTGTGTTTCTATTTTGTTGCTTTCAGCCCTCAGTTTGATTATTTCCAGTCTTCTACTCCTCCTAAGTGAGTCTGCTTCTTTTTTTTTCTAGAGCTTTCAGGTGGGCTGTTAAGTCTCCAATGTGTGCTTTCTCTGTTTTCTTTAAGTGAGCACTTAGTGCTATGAACTTACCCCTTGGGAGTGCTTTCATTGTGTCCCATAAGTTTGAGTATGTTGTTTCTTTATTTTCATTGAATTCAAGGAAGACTTTAATTTCTTTCTTTATTTCTTCCTTAATCCAGGTATGGTTCAGTTGTTGACTGTTCAGTTTCCATGAGTTTGTAGGCTTTCTTGGGGTAGCATTGTTGTTGAATTCTAATTTTAATCCATGGTGATCTGATAAGACACAGGTGGTTACTAATATATTTTTGTAACTGTGGAAGTTTGTTTAGTTACTGAGTATGTGGTCAAATTTCGACAAAGTTCCATGAGCTGCAGAGAAGAAGGTATCTTCTTTCCTATTTGGGTGGAATATTCTATAGATGTCTGTTATGTCCAATTGATCCATTAATTCTCTAATTTCTCTGTTAGGTTTCTTTCTGATTGACCTGTCCATTGGTGAGAGAGGAGTGTTGAAGTCTCCTACTATTAGTGTGTGCAGTTTGATGGCTGCCTTGAGTTTTAGTAATGTTTCTTTTATGTACGTGAGTGCTTTTATATTAGGGGCATAGATATTCAGGATTGAGACTTTATCCTGATGAATTGTTCCTGATATGAGTATAAACTGTCCCTCTCCATCTTTTCTGATTGATTTAAGTTTGAAGTCAACTTTGTTAGAAATTAGTATGGCCACACCTGCTTGTTTCTTAGGTCCATTTGCTTGCTAAGTCTTTTCCCAGCCCTTTAGTCTGAGTAGGTGCCTGTCTTTGTGGTTGAGGTGTGTTTCTTGTAAACAGCATAGTGTTGGATCCTGTTTTCTTATCCAATTTCTTAGCCTGTGCCTCCATTGACATTAAGTGATATTAATGACCAGTGGTTGTTAACTCTGGTCACTTTTTTAGTAGTAGAGTTTCTCTTCTTTGAGTTGTGCTGGTGGAGGGTCTCTAGATGTCTGAGTTATTGTGGTCATTGTTGGACTCCTTGGTTAGTGATTTTCCTTCTATTACTTTCTTTATGGCTGGATTTGTGGGTATGTATTGTTTTAATTTGTTTTTATCCTGGAAAATTTTGTTTTCTTCATTTATAGTGAACAAAAGCTTGGCTGTGTAGAAAGAAGGATATTCTTTAAATGGTACAAGTAGCTTACAGAACACCAAATAGATTTGAGCAAAAAATAAATTCCCCTCACCACATAATAATAAAAACAGTAAACATAGAAGATGATGAAAGAGAGATGCAAAATTAAAAGGCCAAATGTCAAATAAAGGCAGACTTCTCAGAATTACTCATTGGAAACAAAGAAAGCCATAACATCCTGGTCAAGTGTTATTCAGACATTATGATACAAAACTTTCAATCATGATTGATGAATAAAACAAGATATTCTATGACAGAATGAGATTTTGTTTTGTTTTGTTTTTCGATACAGGGTTTCTCTGCAGTTTTGGAGCCTATCCTGGAACAGCTCTGTAGACCGGCTGGTCTCAAACTCACAGAGATCCGCCTGCCTCTGCCTCCCAAGTGCTGGAATTAAAGGCATGCACCACCATCGCCTGGCAACAGAATGAGATTTAAACCATACATAGTTACAAAGGCCTACACAAAGTCCTAGAAGGGACTCTTTTACTCAATAAAACCAGACACACCCACAAAACCACAGGCAATAGATCATTTCACTGATCAAAATCCCAAAAAGGGGGAATGCACACACACAACATCAACAAAATCAAAAAATTTAAAATGACAGAAACTAGCAAAAACTTATTATTAATATCCTTTAATATAAATTCACTCAGCTCAGCCATAAACTGATATGGGCAAACAGATATGAAGAAAGGATACATTGTTCTGCTACATCCAAGAAGCACACCTCCACCTCAAAGATATAAATTACAACAGAGTAAATAGTTGGGAAACATTTATTCAATCAAATGAAACTAAGAAACAAGTTGTTTTAACTAGCCTATTATAAAACAAAAGAGACTTCAAAATAAAAATTAATTAAAAGAGACAGACAGTCATTTTATGTTTGTCACAGGATTTATGCTGAGAGGGTTCATTTTTCCCCAGATGCCCAGACTTGAAATAATTCACACAGATTGTATTAATTAAACACTGCTTGGCTAATCACTTAGGTGTATTTGTAACTAGTGCTTATATCTTAAATTAACCCATTTTTATTATTTTATATTTTACTATGAAGCTTGTGGTTTACTGGTAAATTCCCAGGATTATGTCTCCTCCAACTATACAGCCTTCTTTTTCCTCTATCTCTGCTTAGTATTACCACCTTACTCTATTATGCCCTGTGATATGCCCAAGAGAGATTCCTTATTAACCAGCGGTATCCAGAGAGGAATCCCACATCACCTCCCCTTTTCTGTCTAAATTAAAAGGAGAGTTTTAAAAATTTAATGTAGTAAAATTACATATAACAAAAAAGTTATCAAGCAAGAATTATAATTATAATATTTATTACTTTTACATTTGACAAATTAAAGAAAATACTCTATCATCTATCTTAACATTGTGAGTCTAAAGTTTTATATCTAATATATCTTTTATAATTATAACTATCTTTGTTCAACTCCAACAAAAACTACAGGATATAATATTACCTAATTTAACAGGAAGTGCGCTGTAAGCAACTTTCAAAGCTTTAGAATTGACAGAGAAATCTCATTGCCTGGACAGTTACCCAAAGTTCTTGTATAAAATCGGGGTATCCAATCTTTGGCCTATAGGCCCATAGACTCTGGCAGACTGTTCCAAGAAGCAGGAACTTTCAAAAATAGTTCCACCTGTATTGGTAGTCTGTCAGTCACTTTCTGTGTCCTTCACAATGTCTTGCAGACGTTTTCATGAAGCAGGAAGCCTGAAGGTCTGTCTGCTTTCTTAATTCAAATTAAGCAGTTATATTTCTGTGGGTCCTCTATGTCCAGTTCATAAGCATACCATCCAGCAGTCCAGGCAAGAGGACTTTCTTGCCCAAATGTCTAATCAATATCATAAGGAGCCTCTTTGATGCCCATCTTCCTCTCGAGGAAGATTGGTGTTGCCAGGAACAGATGTGTCTCTTTGTCATGAAAAGTTCTAAATTCTTAAAACATTTTAAATGTCATAATCCATTGATCTTTGAAAGGTTTAAAGATTATCTATCTAACTGAAATATATCTCTACTTATCTAGAAAACCTAGCATTACTACAAGCTTAACTATTGTAAATGATTATCTATTAACCTATATTTCTTAATTACACATTATATTTTAAAATAAGGTGCACAAACACAGTACCTTAACCAAGAGCAGATATATATCAAAATTGACTTAAATTTGTATCAATAGATGAAGATCCAAATCAATGCAAAGTATTAATCTCTATAGCATATCCACCTTCATTAAATGTAAAGAAACATTTATAACCAATATTTGAGAATTTGAGTGCAGTCCTCTCCAAACTGCTTCTTGATTTTTGTTGTGCACAGTATCTTTGGGAGTTCACAGAGACCTTTCACGGGATCTTTGCCCATCAATCCACATTAGTCTAGAAGGAATCCAAAGGACCTCATCCTCTTTAGAAACAAAAGCAGAACCTTTTTTCTAAAGCAACATACCCTTAGACACAAATTTCAATTTCAAGACACCATCAACATATATATATATATATATGTGTGTGTGTGTGTGTGTGTGTGTGTGTGTGTGTGTGTTAGTTTAGCTTAGTATCCCCCAGAATCAATTATCTCTGTATTTAGTTCATTTATACTAAAAAATTTCAAAGAAATCACAATAACATATGATCCAGATTTTCTGTGTATTTCCCATCTTTATGTGGCTTACTTTTATTTACTCTTTTAATCTATGATTACCTGTACTCTGCCTCTTTAAAGATTTTAATTTTATAAAACCATTTACTTCCTTTTGCAACTGTTTATATTCTTTTTCTTCACTCTCCCCAGCATACATACATTTTTATAACATACTGTGACCCACTCAGAGGTTTATTTTTGTCTGAATCTGTCTTTATTGTATATATGCAATTATATTCTGGCCTGGAACACTGTTAAAATGGTAAGCAGCTTGGTAAATAGTGGCTGTGGATGTTGGCTCTTCCTCTCTAGATCTTTAACTATGCAGAGGTACCATTACCACCAGCTGTGGAACACTAAATAGGACCCACACTCACTACTTTAACTATGAGTAGGAGTGTGCAGCACATAAACCTTTTTTATTTGAATAATAGATAAATCTTCAATACAGCACACTGTGTGGCCTGGAAATATCTCTGTGTATGGCAGCAAGAATCAGCCATACTCTTCTGCCTGTGCACTCCTAGCAGTCCTGAACCTGCCACCTACAGCAGGCAGGGTGTGCTGAGCAGCGAGCATGGTCTTAGCTACTTTCCTCCAGACCCCGTGTGGGCATATGAGCAACTGAAATTAAAGTTGGTGTTGGGCATCAGCCCCAAATGCTTCATACCATGTTGGCATGCCATTTTGTAGACTGAAACTACTCACTTGTTCCTGGATGACCAGACCCAAAATAATCAAATATTGTATTAATTAAAACACTGCTTGGTCAGTCACTTAGGCACATTGCTAGCTAGCTCATGGACCTTAAATTAACCCAGTTCTATTATTTTATATTTTGCCATGGGGCTTGTGGTTTACTGATAAATTTTCTTAGTGTCTCTTTTCTCCAGCAACTCCATAACTTCTCACTGATTACTGCTACTTTCTCCTCTATCTCTGCTTAGAATTCCCTTCTCACTCTATTGTGCCCTGCAATAATCCCAAGGCAGATTCTTTCTTAACCAATGGTATACAGAGGAGTATCCCACATCAACAGGACAAAGCTTTTAAGAGGAAATCTCAGTACTGAACACCTATGCCCCAAATATAAAGGCACCTTGATATGTGTAGTAAAGAGGGGCGGAGCACTACTTGTTGCCCTGGCTGCCCTGCGAGCAGGCCCTTTGTTTGGTCCCACCCGGCTCCCAGCCACCCAGGTATCTTATGCCCAAAAATAACTACATGGAAATTGTATTAATTAAATTGCTGACTACCCCATTAGCTCTAGCCTCTTATTGGCTAACTCTCAGATCTTGATTAACCCATTTATAAATCTCTATGTCACCACATGACTGTGGCTTACCGGTAGAGATTCAGCATGCCTAACCTGGCAGCTGGCTCCATGGCAGTTCTCTCTGCCTGCCTTCTTCCTCTCAGAATTCTGTTCTGTCTTTCCTGCCTACCTAATTTTCTGTCGTATCAAAAGGCCAAGGCAGCTTCTTTATTTAACCAATTAAAGTAACACATGGATAGAAGATCCTCCTACACTAGATATGTATAAGAAACATTACTAAACTACACATTAAGTCCCACACACTTATAATGAAAGACTTCAACACTCCAATCTCAGCACTGGACAGGTCTTCCAGACAGAATCTTAACAGAAAAATTAGGGAAATTGTAGATGTTTTGAGTCAAATTTACTCAACAGACATTTCTATAATATTCCATATATTCCATACAAATGTAAAAGAATATAACTTTTTTAGCACTCCTAGAGCCTTCTAAAAAAATTGATCACATACTCGGTATCAAAACAAACCTCAACAGATACAAAAATAATTGGAAAAACCCTATGTATTTCATTGGAGCACCATTGTGGCTTAACCTTAGAATTCAACAGCAACATTAATTTCAGACAACCCACAAATTCATGGAAATTAAACAATGCTCACCAATGAGTCAAGGAAGAAATTAAAGACTTAATAAAATTCAATGAATATAACCTCACAACATACCAAAACTTATGGAACACAATGAAAACAACGTTATGAGGAAAGTTCAAAGTACTAAATGCCTACATAAAGAATTTGGAAAAAAATCCTACACAATCAAATTAATAGAACATCTGAAACATTTAGAACAAAAGAAAATGAACTCAGGTAGGATGACTAGACAAGAAGAAAAAATCAGTTTGAGATGTGAAATCAACCAAAAAAGAAACAAAACAAGCAATATACACATACAATTTGACAATGAGTTGGTTCTTTGAGAAATTAAAAAAATAGACAAACCTTTATTCAAACTAACAAAAAGGCAGAGAGAGAATATCCAAATTAACAAAATAAGAAATGATAAGTGGGACATAACAATCAATAACCCAGGAAATCAGGAGAATCATCAGGTCATACTTCTAAACCTGTATTCCATAAAATCCGAAAACTTAAAACAATGGAGAATTTTCTGGATAAATATAAAATGCTAAAATTAAATAAAGACCAGATAAGTAAAATAAATAGATCTATAGTTGCTAAGGAAATAGAACTGTCATCAAAAGTTGTCTAACCAAAGAAACCCAGGAGCAGATGTTGCAAGGAGCCACATGTTAGTCCTGGCCATCCAGAAGTGAAATAATCACACAGATACTATATTATTTAAATCACAGCTTGGCCCATTAGCTCTAGCTTATTATTGGCTGACTCTTACATATTGATTTAACTCATTTCTTTTAATCTGTGTATCACCACATGGCTGTGGCTTACTGGCTCCTGTGTTTGTCTCTGGCAGGACAAAATGGCCTCTCTCTGACCACTCCTTTTTTCTCCTAACCCTCATTTTAGTTTTTCCCACCTAGTTCTGTTCTTTTGCCCTATCTGTATCTTTTGCACTACCATAAGAACCAGATGGTTGCAGTACAGAACTCTACAATATTTTCAATGAAGAGCTAATACCAATATGCCTAAAATTGTTCCATACAATAGAAACATAAGAAACATTGTCAAACTCTTCTTACAAGGCTGCAGTTACCCTGATACCCAAACCTCAAAAAGATATTACTAATAAAGAGAATTACAGACCAATCTCACTTGTGAACACCAATGCAAAAACACTCAATAAAATACAGGCAAACCAAATCCAAGAACACATTGGAAAAATCATCCACTGCCGGGCGGTGGTGGCGCACTCCTTTAATCCCAGCACTTGGGAGGCAGAGGAAGGCTGATCTCTGTGAATTCGAGACCAGCCTGGTCTACAAGAGCTAGTTCTGGGACAGGCTCAAAAACCACAGAGAAACTCTGTGGCAAAACAGCAAAAAAAAAATCATCCACCAAATAGGGTTCATCTCAGAGATTCAGGGATGGTTTAACAAATGAAAATCTATCATTGTAATCCACTGTATAGCAAACTGAAAGAAAAAAAAAAAGGATCATTTCAGTACATTCTAAAAATGCCCTTGACAAAACTCAAGACCTCTTCATCTCTTTATGATAAAAGTATTGCGAAGATCAGGAATACAAGAGACATATATAAACATAATGAAGACAATATATACCAAGCCAACCGGCAACATCAAACTAAATAAAGAGAAACTTAATGTGTTCCCACTGAAATCAAGAACAAGATAAGGATATCCACTCTTTCCATATCTACTTTATATAGTACTCAAATTCTAGCTAGAACAATAAGACAACAAAAGGTGATCAAGGGGGTATAAATTGGAAAAGAAGACAAATTTTTACAATTTACTGATGATATGATAGTATATATAACTGAAACCAAAAATTCTACTAGGGAACTTCTGTAACTCATAAACTCTCTTAGTAATGAAGCAGGATACAAGATCAACTTAAAAAAAAGCAGTAGTCATCCTTTATGTAGATAGTAGGATAAGACAGAAATCAGAGAAACATCACAATTTGCAATAGCCATAAATAACCTAAAATATCTTGGGATAACTCTAATTTAACAAATGAAAGACTTGCATTACAATAATTTTAAACATTTGAAGAAAGAAATTGAAGAAGGCACTAGAAAATGCAAAAATCTCCCATTCTTCTGGGCAAGTAGAATTAGCATAGTAAAAATGGCAATCTTACCAAAATCAATTTTCAAATTCATTACAATGCCCACCAAAATTCAAACCAAATTCTTCACAGACCATGAAAGAATAGTACTCAAATTCATATGAAAAAACATAAAATCCAGGATAGCCAAAACAATCCTGTACAATAAAGGCATATCTGGAGGCATCACTCTCTATAGCATCAAACTCTGCTGTAGGAATGTAGTAATGAAATCAGACAGGTATTGGCATAAAAACAGATAGGAGGATATACAGAATCAAATCAAAGACCCAGATATCAATCCTAACATATACATACACCTGAGTTTTGACAAAGAAGCTAAAAATATGATTTCTGGGAATGTAAAAATATGCTTGTCTATGGAATCCACAATAGGCATAGACAGGGGAAAAGTGGGGCTAAGAGGGGAAGAGCCTGAGGAATTAGGTCTTCTCAGGGAATAGAACATGCTTTTCATCTTTCTTTTGCTCATTAACCCCCTGTCTTCACAATGGTTTCCTAGTTTAGTTTAGTTTCCTAGTTTCTCAAGTTACTATGTGCTATGCATGCACATGTAGAGATTTGTAGCTAGGGATATAATATCGGCTTTAATATGCTTAAAATGAACTTTTCTAGTTTCATCCATTTATTTGCAAGGTTCATGATAATATTTTTCTTTACTGAAGCATTATATTCCAAAGTATTTATCTACCACACTTTCGTTATCCAATTATTGGTTTTAGGATATTTGCATTGTTTAAAATTCTTATCTCTTGTGAGCAGAGCAGCAACAAACATGGATAAGCAAGCATCTGTGGAGTAAGATTTTGAGTCCCTTGTGTATATCCCATGGAATGGTATAGCTTGGATATATTGTAGATTTACTTTTACTTTTCTGAGAATTTTCCACTATGGTTTCAAAAGTGAATCTACCAATTTGCAAACCCACAAACAGTGATAGAGAGTTTCACACATCCACTCCTGCTTTGTGGCTGGTCATACCATTGATCTTTGTCATGTGGACTAGGGTAAGATGAAGTCTTAAAGTTGTCACATTTTCATTTCCTTAATTCCTAGGGATAATGAACATTTTTAAGACACTGAAGTCATGATCACTGGAGGAAAATCTACAAACATAAATTTAATAATTAGCATTATCATTAATAGCACCCTATAAATATTTGTCCTTATAGTCACAAAAAATATAATCTTTACCCCATCAATAATACTTCTCATGTAGTATATGGAGAATACCACTGAAAACCATACCAAATCAATATTCAAAGTTATAGAGTCAATGAGTTCATCTATAAAATACTCCCACACCTAAGACTCAGGGAACATTGTTGAAACGAGGATTGAAAAATTTTAAGAGCCAGATGTTCAAGGTATTTACTTTGAAAGAGTCTTCAAGAAGAAAACAAATTTATATCCATAAATTTTCAACAATTTAATTTCCCAAGGATGAGCTGAACAAGGATGACATCAATGAGCATGCCAAATTGGACAATGAAAACCACATGAGAAAAGTTGTAAACAGGAAAAGCAGCCTTCTTATGGAAGAGCATACCAATTGGTTGCCTCTTGCCAAACAGTCATCCCTGAAAACATACATCTGTGTGACATTACAGAGACTGAGTAGGTTGTATTTAGAAATATGTGTGTATGTACATAGTTGAATGCTATACAAATAAGCGAAAATGGCATGAATTTGATTGGGAGTGGGAGGGTATATGTGACACTCTGGAGGGATGACAAGGCAGAGAGAAATGTTGTAATTAACTTATATTGTCAAAAATTATTTAAAGAAACACTGAAAATAGATCTAAAACTTGACATTACATATGTGGTATAACAACATACTACCAAATGCATACGCATCAATTATTCTTTCAGAACTTTTTTGAAATAGCTAAAAAGTTGAGGTACCATATAAGTCTTCTAAAATATGAGTTAAAATCAAGATCTACATACACAATGCAATCCTATTGTATTCATCTCCATGAAAGAATAAAATGCTACTTTCAAGAAAAACAGATGAAATTAGAGATTGTTAGGTAAATTGAAATAAAACAGCAACAAAGAGACATTGTCATCTTTTCTCTCATTTTCAGAATTTTTATTTAAGCTTTTAAAAATGTATGTGTATAATCACATTTTTAACTACTGTAAATTAAATCATGAATTATGAGAAGGGGGCAGCATACATAAAGAAGGAAAGATTGATAAAAATCTTAGGTCAATATAATTCATTTGACATTTAAGTAGAAGGGCAAGATAATCACCATCAGAAAAGTGGAGGGAAATTAAGAAGGTTAATGTACCAGAGGAATATACAGGAACAAAATATGAACAATTATATATTATAATTTTTAATTAATTCCATTATTTTATATGCTATTATCAATTTAATAAAAATAAAATAAAGAACATATAATACACAAAGAATGTGCTGAATATACAGAAAATGTAATATTTGTTGAATATATAATTAACTATGTTGGTATTAAATTTTGCAGTAATATTTTGCATAATGATTTAGTAAATAACTTAGGAATCATTTAATACCTCAAAAATATAATAAAATGAAAATTGTTAGAACACATAAAAATTCATTTTCTATTATTACTATGAAAGCATTCACTTTTATTAAACACTCTTAGTGATTTTAGAATTTCTTGAAGGAAGTAATCAAAGAATATAAATTATTTTATTTGAAATATTCTGTGTCATCACTTTGACTATGTCAAAACTTCTAGAGAATTAAAATGTCTTCATTAATTTAGAACAATATACATTATCTTAAACTGGTACAAGCACATTGCTTTCATAATACTCTAAAATTTTGTTTCAAAACACAGAAAAGTTCATGTAATTTTGGATGGGGAGAAGAATGGATGAGTTTCCCATTTCTACTTGGTGTGTTAATGAAAATTGATTGTTTTAAAAGAAAAGAGATTTCATTAGTTTTCTTCAGAAATGTGTCCTTTCATAGGTCAAAAAATTCTGTAGTGGATGGTCCTTGTGGTGGTCAAAAGAAATTGGTTCCCATATTGAATGGCAACACCAAAAGGTGTGGCTTTGCCTTGTTGGTGGAAGTGTCATTGTAGGGCCGGGCTTCGAATTCTCCTATGTTCAAGTATGTTCAGGATGTGGTACACACAGAGGGTTTTCTGCCTGTAGACCATGATGTAGACTCTGAACTCCTACTTCAGCAACATATCTGGCCTCCCACTACCATGCCCAATATGATGCTAATAGACTATAAACCTCTGAAAATATAATACAGCCCCAATGCAATGTTTTACTTTGTAAGAGTTGCCATGTTCATGGTGTGTCTTCACACCAAGAGAAACCCTAAGACAGATACATACCCATAGATTATATCAGAATCAATAATTGGACCCAAGTATAAATAATTAGTATCTATATTTGTACCCAAGGAATTAAAAAGGTGGACATAATATTGAAAGAGAAGCAATGTGTAGGGCATTGATAGATTTGAACACAATATTGGAGAGAAAAGAAGATGAAAATACAAAGTATATATGTATGAATGAAGTTATTTGTTGGAGCCCGTGTGGGTCCAACACAAACTTCCTAACTTGGCTGGAACGGAGTCGCGAGTAATAAGCAGACACAGCTCACACAGTCATCATGGAAAAGGTCCTCTTTTCCATTTATTCTCCAAACACTTATATACTCACACCAAAATGAGCGGGAACACACAAAGGCTGTTGCCTAGGCAACCAGGTGCCTGGACCTAAGTCATGTCTGCCATCTAGCAGTCAGGAAGGCCCTGAATTAGCATCTCTATAAGACAGCTTCCAAATCGCATAGGGAAATGAACCCCAAACATCCTGACCAGTTTCAGCCAACACCTCTCCTCAGGTAATCCACACTTTAACAGAAGAAGCTAGGATCAGACATCCTGGCTTTTGTGAAGGGCACAGGCATTCAGTCTCCAGTAAAACTATGTCAGCTCAAATCGGGGTGGCCTTTGTGCCACACATCGAAATATGTGCCCACAGTTATTCAATAATAAATAAAATAATGTGTTGAAATTTTCTACTAACTAAAGTTGATGTGCTAGAATCTTTGTCCTAAATATGTATCTCTTTGTTACTGTAATAAGTATTGGAACTTTTAAGAGGTAGGGGCTCCTAAGAAGAAACTGGGAAATAGTAGACAACTTTTTCAGAAGAAACTGAATCTCATTAAATAGGACAGGGATTTTTCTAGCTATATTCATTTAGGTACTGTATTTGAAAATGAGGCATTCCATATATTTGGTCTTGAATTCATGTGTACAACAACATTTGGTGACATTACTTAATTCCATTTCCATTATGCATCTGCATAATGTTATCCATACTTTTATTTTTATTTTTCCAAATCTAGGAACCAGAAAAAAGTCTTGTTCTTTTTTTTAATTTAATTAAAAATTTCCACCTCCTCCCATTTCCCTCCTGCTCTCCCATCCCCCTTCCCCTCCCTCTCCAGTCCAAAGAGCAGTCGGGATTCCATGCCCTGTGAGAAGTCCAAGGTCCTCTCCCCTCCATCCAAGACTAGAAAAGTGAGCATCCCAAAAGACTAGGCTCCCACAAACTCATAACATGCAGTAGGATTAAAACCCAATACCATTGTCCTTGGCTTCTCAGTCAGCCCTCCTTGTCAGCCACATTCAGGGAGTTCGGTTTGATCCCAATGCTCCATCATCCAGCTGGCCTTGGTGAGCACCCATTAGATCAGCCCCACCGTCTCAGTGGGTGGGCGCACCCCTCCGGCCCTAACTTCCTTGCTCATGTTCTCCCTCCTTCTGCTCCTCATTTGGACCTTAGGAGCTCAGTCCAATGTTCCAATGTGGTTCTCTGTCTCTAGCTTCACCCATCGCCAAATGAAGTTTCTATGGTGATATGCAAGATATGCATCAGTATGGCTATAGGATAGGGCCATTTAAGGCTCCCTCTATCAAAGAACTACAGCTGTAGAAGAATGAAAATAAAAAAGCTTTTTCTTATGAAGCATCAAGTCACAGCAGCACAAAAAGTTCCAATATTATGTGGTTAATTTTCACTCCAATATGTTGACTGAATTATTTAATTTTTTCCCAAATATTCTTTTATTTGTATATGCTACTTATTAAATAAAATCTATAAAATTACAAATCAATAAATTTGATAAACCATATTATTAAAAAAATCTAATTTTAAATTTCAAATAATTTTATTTTGAGTCATGGTTTTTCTGTAGCATTGGAGCCTGTCCTAGAACTAACTCTTTAAGATCAGCTTGGCCTTAAACTTAAAGAGATACACCTGCCTATGCACTACAACCACCCAGCATTCAAATAATTTTATTGATTACTACTATATACTTTTGCATTGACTGAAGTTAGCAATTATCCTGAGCTGAAACAAAGCACACAAGTTAAGGCATGTTTCTCACAGGACTATGATTGCTTCAGAAAATAACATCTATGAGGTTATTTATGCCACATTTGTTTCAAACATCTATTTGAATATTACTTCATTCTTTCTTCACACTCAGCGATTTTCCATGTTGATACACAAAACTGAGAAAACTGTTGTATATGCAATAGTGATATTATTAAATTTAAAGTCAACAAATCAGAACCACACAAAGGAGAAGATACATACGACATTTCTTTGGAGCATCTTAAGCAAGATTCTTCCATTACCCTATCAACATGGAGCCAGGACAACCCTCCTTTAACTAAACTATGTGCAATACATGAAGATTATTGTCAAATAAAACAGTTCAAATGAATTTTGGCACCTACATAATTTTGGAGTTTCCTCATGTAGGCTTTACAGAGGAGTGAGTCATTGTTCACTTAATTAGGTTTAAACACAAACTATTAGTCTCTGAGATCAGACAGATACATCACATGTTGCATTCCAAGACCCATAATTATTTGAAACTTTTTTCTATGAGCAGTGACTAGATTGAGAAAAATGTACTTAACAAAAGAAATGTGGAAATTCAGTTTGAATTGTTCCACAAAATTAGCAATCAAGCATGTTCAACCTAAAGCCCACAGGTTGCAAGCATCACTTCATAGTTATGTAAGTACAGCCTATGGCATTTGTTGATGACAATGTTATGTCACAATACAAAAGTTTGGATACACCTGAATGGTGCCTTCATGCATAATCAAAAAGAAAACCTTATACATCTTAAAATTACGGATATTTAGAGGTTAAGTCTCAGAAAAACAGAACAAAGTCCAAATAAATTCTTTACTATCCAATATTTAAATAAACTATACATAACACACAGTTCAAAATTTGCAAAAGGTATTTGAATAAAGATATATTGGAGAGAAAATGTGCCAAAATTTGTTCAAGTTCTACTCATTGCACTGTACAATTGTTATTCTTAAAATATTTCTATTTTCTATTTCCTAAGATAAACACATATTAACTGCATAGGAAGGATATATATATATATATATATATATATATATATATATATATCTCATTGCTTTTGTTACATATTTTTTCTCAATCTAGTTATTGCTTTTAGAAGTGTAAGATAGTTATAGTCTATTTATCTGATCTCCAAGAATGTATTAGCTTGATATATATATGTATTAGCTTGATATATATATATATATATATATATATATATATATATATATATGTGTGTAAATGAATGCAAACAGATTGTAAAATATATACACAGCTTTAATGGGGAAATTAGACTTATAGTACCATGGTTTCCAAGGAGAACTGGAAGCAGAAGTGGCAGCTGTGTGCACATCCAGCAAATTTATAGGCAAACATTCGCCCAAGGTGGACATGCTCCCTAAGGCTGGGCTTAACCCTACATCTCCCCCTTTAGTCTGAATAAGACAGAACTAAACCAAATACAACTATGACAAATAATAAATATAACAAACAATATTGAGAAAAAAGTTTTGCTAGACATTCTATTTCAAGGAGTCTAAATGTAGAGAGTAACTACAATTATATAATCTTCAACTCCGTCAAAGATCTGAGAAGGGAATAAATATTACTTAACAAATGAGAGATATCCAAAATGTGCAACAATTGACAAAGACAACTGACTACCTGGACAATCACCCAAAGTCAGGTTTGCAATGTTGAGTAAACCAACTTTGGCTAAGGCCTAACATAACTGACATACCATTATTAAAGGCAAGGAAGTTTCTTAGAACTATCCTACCCTGTCTTGGCAGGATAAGACAATCCTGTTTGATCCACTTAGGGATATTCTGTATCTTTGTCAGAAGTTGAGGTATGGGTTTTTCTTAACCCAAAGGCCAGTTCTGCCAAGAAGACAAACTCCCAGTGGAGTGGAGTATCTTTGGTGCTCAACGTTCTCTCGGGAGTAGAGTGGCATTGCCAGGAGTAATTGTGTCTCATTGGCACAGAATTCTAGGTTAGATTAAAGGCCATTTTCTACAGCTCTTCGAAGAGGCTGAAGATTATACTATCTATCCTAAATATAATCTCTATGTGTCTAAAAGACCTGATTAACCTAAAAATAAATATGACAAACATATAATTCTCAATACCTATCTTACTTGAAGAATAAAAGAATAAACAACTGTGCAATATATGAAGACAATGATCTTCAACTGTAAACAATGTCATTACATATCAAATGTAAACAATGTTATTATATAAATAGTATCAGAGGTAGAAATGTACATTATAATATGGTAGAAGTATCAATACAATATAGACAAAGTTATAAGCATACTCTTATACAAAAATAGAGGTAGGAACACTCGCATTCAATATTCAATATATCAATATACAGGAAACAGTACCAATACAATTTTCTAAAAACAGAAATTTACTAATACCAATCATCCCATCAAACCAGTTAATCCCCCCTTTTTGTTGAATATACCCCTAATTCCAAAAAATACCTCCCCATCCCCTCAACCCTAAACCTACCACTAAATGATGTCCCTAACCCTGAGGGCAAACTCTGTTGGGAGAGGGGACCTCTTCCTCTAAGATTGCTTCTAGCTGACATGGGGCGACATTCTCCTTAGGGGCTCATGTGAAAGCAAATGATGGTAAAATTTCCAAATTAGCCTTTGACCTAAAAAAATTGTAACTAGTCTCTGAGCGTTTTGAAAAGGTCCGGCCAGAGTGTTGTCAAAAATGTGCACCATTCAAAATTGTCTCGTGCAGTTGGTACCAAAAAACAGGTCTAATATAGCACTTAAAAAATATTCATGACATCATAAAAAACAGATTGAGTTGATGTTGTGGGGCCCTATCTTCATTCTGGAAACTTCAAAGATTACTGTAGGAAATCTTGTTGCTTGTTATGGGAAGTTTAAATATTAACAACAAAGACATATACTGACATATAAAGAAAGACACAGATATGAGGAAAGGAGAAGAAAGTTTATCAAGTATATAATTATTCTTATTCTGTCCCATTTCATGGCTTCTGACTTGAGGCAGAAACTCTGAAATATCTCTTATCAACAGGCTTGTGATTGAAGAGGAACTGAGCCATAGTCCAACTCCATTACCAGCTCTACTCTACATACTTATAAAGAAATGTTTAATAAGACTATATATATATATATATATATATGTGTGTGTGTGTGTGTGTATATATATATATATTTATTTATATATAAATTTGATACTTACAGAATATGTCCATCCATCAGTAATTAATATTCAGGGTTCCTTAAATTCTTTGAAGATGAGAATTTTCCGGTGGAGATAAGAAAAGAACCCTGCCCCCAACTTATCTGTATTCCTTACCATCAGTATGCTCGCCATCCTTGTGAATGAATTGCTATTTATCTTTTCCACGTGGCTTCTCTTCTTCAAACCGAACCTTTATTAATTTTGACAGTATCCACAATTTTTCCTCACCTGTGGCAACAAGAGCAAAACCCCTTCTCCAACACAGCACATCTCCTGGCTTCCATTGTGAGGTCAGCACATCCTTGAAATAAACTGGTTGATTTAGTTCAGTAGACTTTTCCATTATCCAATGTCTTTCTGCAGCCATTGTTCGCTTCTTATTAGCATTGAGAAAATTCAAGGTTAACAAAGCATTATGGAGCCTATTTCTGGGGGTGTTCTCCACCCCTTTCTGTTTGTTCAACATATCCTTCATAGTTCGATTTGATCTTTCTATGACTGCTTGACTTGTAGGATTGTACGGTATACCTGTAACATGCTTGATATTGTAATAGTCAAAAAACCATTTCATTTTCCTAGAGACATAAGCAGGACCATTATCTGTCTTTATTTGTGTAGGTATATCCATGATAGCCATGACTTCTAATAAATGAGTGATTACTGAATCAGCTTTTACTGAACTTAAAGCAGTTGCCCACTGAAAGCCTGAATAAGTGTCAATGGTGAGATGAACATATTTTAATTTGCCAAATTCTGCAAAGTGGAACACATCTATCTGCCAGATATCATTCCGTTGGCTGCCCTTTGGATTAGCCCATGCAGGCAGTGGTGTTTGGTCATAGAAAGAGCAAGTAGGGTGTTTCTTTACAATCTCCTTATCTTGTTGCCATGTAATAGAAAAATCTTTCTTCAAACCTTTGCTATTAACATGATTTTTTTTACAAAATTCAGAGGCTTGCAGCACACTACCAATCAATAATTGATCAATTTCTGCATTACCTTGTGCTAGAGGACCTGGCAGAACCGTATGGGATCGGATGTGTATTATGTACATAGGGCAAAGCCTGTTCCTGAGCAAATATTGAACCTGGATAAACAATGAGGTTAATTCTGTATCATCAGGTATATTCAGCAATTTCAGTATGTAAAATAACTCTTTCTGCGTATTGCGAATCAGTAGCTTTTTATTACAGGTTCTTTAAAATCCCTTAGCACCATAAGAATGGCATATAATTCTGCCTTCTGGAGAGAATCATAAGGACTTTGTTCTACCTTACCCAAGTCTTCTGATTTGTAACCTGCCTTTCCTAATTTATTGGCATCAGTATAAAATGTACAGGCTCCAGTTATTGGAGCATCACAGACGATTCGAGGAAGGATCCAAGAATTTTTCTTTATGAAGTTAATCCTCTTGCTTTTCGGATAGTTGTTATTAATGTCTCCCAAATAAATAGCACAAGCTCTTTGCCATGGTTCATTATCTTCCCATAATTTCTTTAGTTCAACAGCAGTGAAAGGCACTATAATTTCTGCTGGGTCTATGCCTGCTAGGTGACAAAGTTTTGCTTGCCTTTTATAAATTACTCAGAGACTTTTTCCACATAAGTTTTCAGTTTCTTACTTGGTTTATGTGGTAAAAAGATGCATTCCAAGATAATATCATCTCTCTGCTTCAAAATTTCTGTAGGAGAAATTTTTGATGGTAATATAATGAGAATACAATCGAGCTCTGGATTCACCCTGTCCACATGTGCCTGTTGTAATTTCTCTTCAATCATTGTCAGTTCCTTCTCTGCTTCAGCTGTTAATTCTCTGGGACTATTTAAATCTTTATCACCATCCAAGGTTTTGTTCAAATGAATTATTAGATCAGGTGTTATCCCAATAGCTGGTCGTAGACTGGAAATGTCTCCTAACAGTCTTTGAAAGTCATTAAGAGTCTGTAAGCGATCTCTCCTAATTTGTGCCTTTTGTGTCTTAATTTTTTTGCAAACCTATTTTATAAGCTAAATAATTAACAGAATCTCCCTTCTGAATCTTTTCAAGAGCAATTTGCAATCCCCATTTAGGTAAAAGTATCTTTATTTCTTCAAAGAGTCTGTTCAAGGTATCCATGTTTGAATCGTATAACAAAATGTCGTCCATACATTATCGATTTGGGAAATTTCTTGCGGATCATTTGCAATGGTTGATTCACAAAATATTTGCACAAGGAGGGGCTGTTTAACATGCCCTGGGGGAGGACAGCCCAGTGGTACCTCCGCGAAGGTTGAGAATTATTATAAGTAGGCACTGTGAAGACAATTTTTTCTCTATCTTCTTTCTGTAAAGATATAGTGAAAAAACAATCCTTTAAATCAGTAACTATGAGAGGCCATCCTTTTGGTAATAAAGAGGGCAAAGGGATTCCAGATTGCAGAGGGCCCATAGGTTGAATGACATTGTTGATAGCCCTGATCTGTCACCATTCTCCATTTACTTGATTTTTTCTTAACCACAAATACAGGAGAATTCCAAGGTCTGGTAGATTCTTCTATATGTCCAGCATCTAATTGCTCTTGTACCAGCTGTTCTAAAGCCTGTAACTTTTCCTCAGCTAAAGGCCATTGCTTTGTCCATATTGGTTTCTCAGTCAACCATTTTAGAGGCAAGGCTTTGGTATCTCTGAAGGGACATCAATTGCTTGTTTTTGAACAGCCCGAATGGCCGGTTTTCTCTGTTTATAATATCTTTTAATATTATTCTCAGAAATATAGGCTCTAAAAGTAGCAGGAATGTTAATTTGGGTTCCCCATTGTTGTAATAGGTCACGACCCCATAAATTCATTGCAATACTGACTGCATATGGCTTTAATTTTCCGATTTGTCCCTCTGGCCCTATACATTGAACCCTTCTCGTGCTCTGTCTTACTCAAGATAGGGTTCCAATTCCTAGGAGCTGAACATTTACATTCTGAAGAGGCCAATATGGATGCCAAGATTCTCGGGTAATGATACTTACATCAGCACCTGTGTCCAGCAGCCCAGTTATAAAAATGCCATTTACACACACTCTCAGGATAGGTCTTTGATCATTTATAGAAGTTTGCCAAAACACACATAACTCATCTTTCTGATCATTATTGCTTGTAACAGTGGGCATGGGCCTTCCTAATTGCTCTGTCAAGGCATGTTCCCTGCAGAAACTGGAAATTACTGAACCATGTTTGCCATGGTGGCGTGTGAGGCCTCCCTCTCATGTTTCCTGTCTGTATTAGGTTGTCTTGTCTATCTCTTGTAGATCTGCATTCATTCATCCAATGTCTGCCTTTTCCACATCTTCTACATAAAACTGAAGGCTGAGTCCTCCTATTTCTGTTATTTCTAGAAGATGCATTATTATTATTTCTGAAAATCCATTGTCTACAATTCCTTTTCATATGAACCATTTTGCCACACTTAAAACATTTGGTAATCTGGTGTCTCCTTTTACCACTGGAAATTGCTTCTTCTATCCATGCTTCAGTGCCGTAGTCAAATGTATCAACATTCAGTGTATGTAAGATCAATTCTTCCAAGTCGCTGGCTGATCTGAGCTTTAAAGGCCCCAAAATCCTTTTGCATTCCACATTTGCATTTTCATAAGCCAAAGATTCAATCATTATATGTCTTGCTTCTGGGTCAGATATCACTATTTGTACAGCCTTTGTTAGTCTTTGTAAAAAGTCACTAAAGGGTTCTTTCTGACCCTGTTTACCTCTGAAAAATGAATCCATTCTCTGTCCTGGGTCTTGTACCCTGTCCCAAGCCATTAAGTCTGCTGTAGTACACATGGAGAGTGTATTTTCATCCTAATTAGCTTGTTCCTGAGGGTCAGAAAGAGCCCTTCACCTAGAATTTTATCTAGGGAAATGTCAATTCCCTTCACTTTTTCTTGCTGTTCTAAAAGTCTAGCCTCTTGCCTGAATAAGCATTTCCAATTCAGTTGTGGTCCACTCTCAAGGACTGCAGAGCTCAGCTGAAGCCAGTCCAAGCGGGTTGCTCTGCTTGTTGTGGCCCAAGATTTTAGCATCTCTTTAACAAAAGAGGCATGCATCCCAAAAGTCATGACAGCCTGTTTAATTTCTTTGGGATCATTCATACAGACAGGCTCCCATGTATCTTCCTTGATGACCCTATGGTTTCTGGAACCAATCACCTTCTCTGTTGTTATTACTGGAAAGGCAGGTAGAGCTGAAAGTAGAGCTTTGTGGAAATTGTCCCGGAGAGATTTACCCACAGATATAGTTAAAATTTGCCTTTCTACCCTTTGCTCTTCTTCATCAGAATTTAGAAATTCCTCAATCTTTTCAATTCTATTCACCATTGCCTTCTGCAATGTCTGTATCTCCTGTCCAGAATTATGTTCCAAATCCTTCATTGAGGATTCTAAAGTATGAAGTTTGTCCATTAGAGATAACTTCTCATCTTTGGACATAATTTTTATGGCATAAGCTGTGCCTTCTCGTATTGACAATCTTTCCTCCAATCTGTCATAAGCTTTAGACAAAATTTGATTGTCACATTCAGCAGTTTTGATTCTCTCTGTTAATGTTTCAGTTCCTACAGAAAGGGACTGCTGAAGCTTTCTATCCAAATCAACTGTTCCTTCTTCCATAGTAATGAATTTCTCCTTAACATCAGCCTCTACGTTTTCTAAATTTTGCTCAGTTAACCGAGTCATGTTAAATAAAGATCTGTTCTCTTCCTGGAGAACTTCAAACTGATTCTTGAGAAGGTCGTTTTCATTCTCAATAGTTTTTAAACGTTCAACTTCTGCCTTAAGAATCCTGGATTCGTCTCTTAAAGGCTTTATAATATTTCTATTATCAAACCACATAGTACCAAGGAAAACTACAAATCCCAGAAAGATCCATAGATGTGGGGTGCTAGACACCTCTTGTAAAATCTCCCACATGGTACACTCAAAAAGGCTTCCAAAGTCCTGAATTGTAACATTTTCAGACATTTTATCCATAAATGAATTTTTTTTTACCTGCAATGACTGGTTCCTGCCAGTGGTGGCAAAAGAGTCCACTTGAGTCTATGTGGACAACCTGTCTGAAACAACTCAAAACCCAAATTTATTGTTCTGCATGAGGAGTTAGAGTAGTCCTGGAAGGAGTCACTTTGAATCAGACCAAATCTGCCACTGTGGTGGCTTTTGTTGCAAAACCACAGGTACTTGAACTTCCGGGGTTCCGCTCCAAATGCCAAGGCAGGCAGGGAGGGGTTAATTGCTCCGGGGAGCAGGCAGGGTGGAATGGGCTTGTGTGGCCGAGTGTATCTCAGACTCGGCACTGGGGCAAGATTGCCCGACGTTGCATGCCAAAATGTAACGGCATAAATGAATGCAAACAGATTGTAAAATATATACACAGCTTTAATTGGGAAATTAGACTTACAGTACCACAGTTCCCACAGAGAACAGGAAGCAGAAGGGGCAGCTGTGCGCACGCCCAGCGGATTTATAGGTAATCATTCGACCGAGGCAGACAAGCCTCCTAAGGGTGGGCTTCACTATATATATATATATATATATATATATATATATATATATATCCACAAATATACCCAGAGATAGAGAAAGTCTAAGAGGAAACAAAGGAAAAATGAATTTTGAAGAACAGTGGTAAATGAGCTATGTTCTTTTCTGAAACCATTTCAGTATTCTTCAAATCACTGCAAAATGGCTAGCAAGTTCCCCAGACACAAATATCTGTTAAATAGAAGACAGTGACAGTGCTGTGTTATATTTTCAAATATTTAAAATTAACTAATGTGAGATAGGATACTTTTTAAATGACCTATTTTTGGTAGATCCAGTAGCAGTCTTTCACTTCAAAAATTTCTTGCATCCTCCATCACAAAGAATAAAGGCAAAGAATTTGAATTTCAGCACTGTCTCTGTAAACACAGTTATCTTGAACCATGCTAACAGGAACAATTCATCAGGATGAAGTCTCAATCGTGAGTATCTATGCTTCTAATATAAAAGCACCCACATATGTAAAAGAAACATTACTATAACTCAAATCACACATCAAACCCCCCACACCAATAGTAAGACACTTCAACAGTCCTCTCTCACCAATGGACAGGTCATCCAGACAGAAACCTAACAGGGAAATAAGAGAATGAACAGAGGTAATGAATCAAATGAACTTAACAGACATCTTTAGAACATTCCATACAAATAGGAAAGAATATACCTTCTTAGCATCTTATTGAACTTTCTCAAAAATTGATAACATACTCAGTAACAAAGCAAACTTCCACAAATACAAAAAAAAATTAGTAACCACCATTACCTTATCAAATCACCATGAAATAAAGTTAGAATTTAACAACAATTCTACCCCCAGAAAGCCTAAAAACTCATGGAAACTGAACAGTCAACTCGTGAACCACCCCTGTGTCAGGGAAGAAATAAAGAAATTATCTGAACTCAACGAAAAATAAAGACACAACATACTTAAACCTATGGGACACTACTAAAGTAGTGATAAGAGGAACGTTTATAACACTAAGTGCCCACATTAAAAAAAAAAACAAAAACAAAAAAAAAAAAACAGAATAAGCTCACATTAGAAACATATCAGCACAGCTGAAAGCTGTAGGAAAAAAGAAGCAGACTAACCAAGGAAGACTAGAAGACTATAAATAATCAAACTGAGGGCCAAAATCAACAAAATAGAAATGCAGAATACAATCCAAGGAATAAATTAAATAAAAAGCTGGTTCCTGGAGAAAATCTACAAGATTGACAACCCCTATCCAAACTAATCAAAAGGCGGAGAGAGAACACACAAATTAGCAAGATAAGAAATGAAAAGGTGGACATAAAAACAGACACTGAGGCAATTTAGAGAATCATTATGTCTTACTACAAAAGCCTATATGGCACAAAGTTGGAAAATGTAAAAGAAATTGACTTGTTTTTAGAAAAATACCATATACCAAAATTAAATCAAGACCAGGTAAACAATTTAAATAGATCTATAAGTCATGAGGAAATAGAAGATGCCATAAAAAATATCCCAACCTACAAAAGCACAGGACTAGAAGGTTTTAATACAGAATTTTACCAGAACTTCCAAGAAGAACTAATACCTATACTCCTTAATGTGTTTCACATAATTGGAACAGAAGAGTCATTGCCAAACTCTTTTTATGAAGCTACAGTTATCCTAATACCAAAACCACACACAGACTCAACAAAGAAAGAGAATTTCAGACCAATCTCACTCATGAACATCTATGCTAAAATTCTCAACAAAATACTGGCAAACCAAATAAAAAAAACACATAAAAATTATCCATTATGATCAAGTAGGCTTCATCCCAGAGATGCAGGGCTAGTTCAACATATGAAAATCTATCAATGTAATCCATCATATAAATAAACAGAAAGAAAAAAAACATATGATCATTTCATTAGATGCTGAAAAAGCATTTGACAAAATTCAACACCCCTTTATGATAAAGGTCTTGGACAGATTATGCATACAAGCTTCATACCTAAATTTATTAAAAGCTATATACAGCAAGCCAACAGCTAATATTAAATTAAATGGAGAGAAACTCAAACCCATTCCACTAAAATCAGGAAGAAGATAAGGCTGTGCAGTCACACTATATCTGTTCAAACTAGTGTTTAAAGTTCTAGCAATAGCAATAAGACAACATAAGGAGATCAAGGGGATTCAAATTGGAAAGGAAGAAGTCAAACTTTCCTTATTTGCAGGTGATATGATACTGTACATTAGTGATTCCAAAAACTCTACCAAATAACTGCTACAGCTGTAAACACCTTTAGTAATGTGACATGATACAAGATCAACTCCAAAAAATCAGTATCCTTCCTATACACAAAAGATAAAGAAGCAGAGAAGGAAATCAGAGAAGCTTCACGTTTCTTGATAGCCACAAGTAGCATAGAGTATATTGATGTAACTCTAACCAAGGAAGTGAAAGATCTATTTGACAAGAACTTTAAGTCTTTGATGAAAGAAATTGAAGAGGATACCAGAAAATAGAAGTATCTCCCCTGCTCTTGGATTGGGAGGATCAACATAGTAAAAATGGAAATTCTACCAAGGGCAATTTATAAATTCAATGCAATCCCCATCAAAATCCCAACAATATTCTTCACAGACATTGAGAGAACAATAATCAACTCTATATGGAAAAACAAAAGAACCAGAATAGCCAAAATAATCCTATACAATAAATGAACTACCGAAGGCATTACCATCCCTGACTTCAAACTCTATTACAGAGCTACAGTAATGAAAACAGCTTGGTATTGGCATAAAAACAGAGACATCAACAAAGGGAATCAAATCGAAGACCCGGATATTAACCCACAAACCTATGAACACCTGATTTTCAACAAAGGAGCTAAAATTATACACTAGATGAAAGAAAGCATCTTCAAAAAATGGTGCTGGCATAACTGGATGTCAACCTGTAGAAGAATGAAAATAGATTCATATCTCTCACAATGCACAAAACTCAAGTCCAAATGGATTAAAGACCTCAATATAAATCCAACCACAATGAACTTGATAGAAGAGAGAGTGGGACATAGAATGCAACACATAGGCACAGGAAACCACTTCCTATTTATAACCCCAGTAGCACAGACAATGATAGCAACAATGAATAAATGGGATCTCCTGATACTGAGAAGCTTCTGAAAAGCATAGGACATAGCCATTAAGACAAAAAGCATACTACCGAATGGGAAAAGATCTTCACCAACCCCACATCAGACAAAGGTCTGGTCTCCAAAATATATGAAGAACTCAAGAAACTAGACTTTAGAATCCTAATTTACCCAATTAAAAAATGGGGCACTGAACTGAACAGAGAATTCTCAACAGAAGAAGTTCAAATGGCCAAAAGACACTTAAGGTCATGTTCAACTTCCTTAGTGATCTGTCTTTGAATTGCAGTGTATTTCTTGTATACAGCAAATGGATGGATACTGTTTTCCTTTTCATTCTGTTTGCCTGTGTCTTTTTATTGGAAAATTGAATAAATTTATATTAATAAGTCTTATTGTTCAGTATTTTTTTTATTATCTAGGGATGCTGAGAATAAGCCTATAGCTGAAACGTCATCCAGAAAGAGAATACTTAAAGAAGTCCATGACTCAGGGAACATCAAGGAAGAGAGGGGATATTGCAAAGAGCCAGAAGATACACAAAGAGTTATGAGACACTGCCCTTTTCACACAAAATTCCTATGTAGTCATGACTCACAGCATCATAATGAATTATTGGTGTGGAAAAAAATTAGACCACTGTGGGTGGTGCCACCCCTAAGCATGTATTCCTGGATGTATAAGAAATCAAACCAAGCAAGTCATGGAGAGAAACATAGTATATGATGTTATGGGATAATTTTCTTGTACCCTGTAAAGGTTTTTCACTTGCACAGGTTTAATAACATGCTGAATGACCAGAAACCAGGCAGAAGTTATAGGTGGGCTGACGAGGCAAGGGGAATTCTTGAAAGAGGAAAGGCTCAGTCTGCACTCACCAGCCAGTCCCAGAGGAAGATGAGAATGCCTCACTGAGTAAATTACAAAACCACATGGGTAAATATAGATAAGAATTATGGGTTAATTTAAGTAGTAAGAGATAGTTAATAATAAGCCTAATCTAATAGGCCAGTTTATAATTATTGTAGGTCTTTGTACATTTCTTTGGGACTGAATGCCCATGGGACCAGGCAGGACAAAGTTTTATGTCTATAACATGACATTCTTCCATGGACTTTATTTCAGTTCCTGTGTACAGTTTTCCTCCCCGAGTTCCTGCTTTGAATACTATTCATGATGGACTCTAAGTTGTAAGATGAAATAAACTCGTTCTTCACCAATTTTCTTTTGATCATGTTGTTTATCATTGCAAAAGAAAGTCAATTAGGACTAGTTATAGACACAGCAGTCTTTCAATATAGTAAATAAATGTCCTCTATGATTATTAAAATTAATGAGTAAGAGGCATGTAAAATAAACATCAATAATCAATTTTAATGGAAATTATTTGATTGGTTCCAATGCCAGAAGTTTGTAACCTGAAAGTCTATTTTACTTATTATATATAACTTGGCTTTTTTTTTTCTTGTGACTAGTGGTCACAATGAGGACTGAAGTCATAACTTCCGGCATGCTTGACAGATGCTCTACTTTTGAACTGTTCTCCCATCCCTTTATATTTTGGTTTATTTTCTAATTTTCAAAACGGTCTCTCAAATTGACCAGGATGCTTTGAAACCTTTTGTTCTCTTGCCTTGGCCTCCTAAGTAGCAGAGATTGAAAGGGTTCTATACCCATACTAGCAAACAACTATTTCTGTGACTTAAACCTGTGACTTAAACCTGAAATATATTGCTGTTTGAAAAGAAACACCAATATTACACAAAAAAAAACATATTGGCAAATTTAAATGTTGACATAATGGATGATTCTTTTATCATTCATCTTTATTTTCATGTAAAAACTTCTGCCTGATTACTCCAAACATTTTTATTCTAATACACCTGAAATAAGGACAATAAAAATTCTTCTGCTGGTGAATTTTTAATGAACTTAACTGTAATAACCTACAGTCATGTTCAGACATGAAAAATGCACTGTTGATACATTTATATATTTGATTAACCTTGAGAATCACATCCTGATTATAAAAAGTCAACCTCAAAGATGCTTCATTATTCATTTCTAAATGTTAATATTAACAAAAACAGATGAGTAATCTCGAGAGACATCCAGCTGGCTTTGGATGTGATAGCATTGCATTTCAATAAATGATATGAGAAAACTTGATAATGACTCAGTACTTTTTTTGTTTTGTGATTAAAATTGCACTAATAATCTACAGATTTAGAAGAAACAAAAAGTCCTCTATCACATGATAATATCTTGTTTGATAATGTAATAATATACTTTCGTAAATTCAGTCAAATAAAGTAATTGGCTGACATTTTCAATATCCTTATTTGGAACAAAAACAATAAAATAGCTATTAATTTAAATATAGAGCTAAAATTGTTAGAAGACACCCCCAATGCCACATTATGTACACTAAACTGTCGTAACAAAAGAGTAACAAAACACATTATTCTATATACTGTAAAATATAATAGCAAAATTATACACAAAACCATGAAATATTATAAATACTTGAAATGCTGAATCTTATCTTTTGTTCAGTGCAATTATATTTTGATTTCCTGTGGGCATCATTTTTTCCTTAGTTTTGTTTTTGATTTTTCATTGCTCATATATCAAAAAATTAGATATGTTGACTTCTTGGTCTGTTAATTTCCTGAGCTTCTTCAGCAGTTTTGTCACATTTTTTTCTTTTGAACAGTTTTTTTTTTATTGAAAAAAAAAATAATTGCCGCCTCCTCCCAGCCTCCCATTTCCCTTCGCCTTCTCCTGCCCCTTTCCTCCTCCCCCCACTCTTCTCCCCCTCCCTCTCCAGTCTGAAGAGCAGTCAGGGTTCCCTGCCCTGTGGAAAGTCCAAGGTCCTCCCCTATCCATCCACGTCCAGGAAGGTGAACATTCAAACTGGCTAGGCTTCCACAAATCCAGAACTTGATGTAGGATTAAAACCCCATGCCATTGTCCTTGGCTTCTCATCAGCCCTCATTGTTCGCCATGTTCAGAGAGTCCGGTTTTATCCCATGCTTTTCAGTCACAGTCCAGCTGGCTTTGGTGAGCTCCCAATAGATCAGCCACACTGCCTCAGTAGGTGGGTGCACCCCTCGTGGTTCTGACTTCCTTGCTCATGTACTCGCTCCTTCTGCTCCTCATTGGGACCTTGGGAGCTCAGCCCGGTGCTCCAGTGTGGATCTCTGTCTCTATCTCCATCCATCACCAAATGAAGGTTCTATTGTGATATGCAAGATATTCATCAGTATGGCTATAGGATAGGTTCATTTCAGGTTCGCTATCCTCAGCTGCCCAAGGAACTAACCGGGGACATTGCCCTGGGCACCTGTGAGCCACTCTAGGTTCAAGTCTCTTGCCAACCCTAAGGTGGCTCCATTAACTAAGATTTGTGCTTACCTGCTCCCCTATCCAACCTTCCTTTATCCCAATCATCTCATTTCCCCAAGTTCACCCCATCCTCCCCTTCTCACTTTTTTCTCCCCATCTCCCCTTACCCCCATCCCGCCCCACCCCTAAGACCCCAAGTTTTTGCCCAGCAATCTTATCTACTTCCCATAACCAGGAGGATAACTATATGTTTTTCATTGGGTTCACATTCTTTTTTTTTTTTTTTTTTTTTTTTTTTCGTTACAGGGTTTCTCTGTGGTTTTGGAGCCTGCCCTGGAAATAGCTCTGTAGACCAGGCTGGTCTCGAACTCACAGAGATCCGCCTGCCTCTGCCTCCCGAGTGCTGGGATTAAAGGTGGGTTCACATTCTTATTTAGCTTCTTTAGGATCACAAATTATAGACTCTGTGACCTTTATTTATGGCTAGAAACCAATTATGAGTGAGTACATCCCATGTTCATCTTTTTGGTTCTGGGTTACTTCAATCAGGATAGTGTTTTCTATGTCCATCCATTTGCATGCAAAATTCGAGAAGTCATTGTTTTTTTTTTTTTTTAAGCACACTTTTTTCATCCATTCTTCCATTGAAGGACATCTAGGTTTTTTTTTTTCCCAGGGTCTGGCTATTACAAATAATGCTGCTATGAACATAGTTGAAGAAATGCTTTTGTCATATGATAGGGCTTCTCTTGTGTATATTCCCAAGAGTGGTAATGCTGGGTCCAGGGGTAGGTTGATCCCAAATTTCCTGAGAAAACACCACACAGCTTTCAAAAGTGGTTGCACAAGTTTGCATTCCCACCCGCAATGGATGAGGGTACCCCTTCCTCCACAACCTCTCCAGCAAAGACTATCATTGGTGTTTTTGATTTTAGCCATTCTGACATGTGTAAGATGATATTGCAAAGTTGTTTTGATTTGCATTTCCCTAATTGCTAAGGAGGTTGAGCATGACCTAAAGTTTCTTTTGGCCATTTGAAATTCTTCTGTTGAGAATTATCGGTTCAGTTCAGTGCCCCATTATTTTTATTGTTTAATAACATTTTAAAGTCTAGTTTCTTGAGTTCTCTATATATTTTGGAAATCAGACCTTTGTCTTTTGCAGGATTGGTAACGATCTTCTCCCAGTCAGTAGGTTGCCTTTATGTCTTAGTGACAGTGTCCTTTGCTTTACAGAAGCTTTTCAGTTTCAGTAGGTCCCATTTATGCAATGTGCCCTTAATGTCTGTGCTGCTGGGGTTATACATAGGAAGCAATCTCCTGTGCCCATATGTTGTAGGGTACTTCCCACTTTCTCTTCTATCAGGTTCAGTGTGTTCAGATTGATATTGAGGTCTTTGATCCACTTGGACTTGAGTTTTGTCCATGGTGATAGATATGGGTCTATTTTTATTCTTCTACAGGTTGACATCCAGTTGTGCCAGCACCATTTGTTGAAGATGCTTTCTTTCTTCCATTGTATAATTTTAGCTCCTTTATCAAAAATGAGGTGTTCATAGTTTGTGGGTTAAAAACCGTGTCTTCTATACTATTCCATTGGTTGACTTCTCTGTTTTTAGTCCAGTAACATGCTGTTTTCATTACTGTAGCTCTGTAATAGTGTTTGAAGTCAGGGATGGTAATGCCTCCAGAAGTTCGTTTATTGTATAAGATTGTTTTTGCTCTCCTGGGTTTTTTGTTTTTCCATATAAAGTTGATTATTGTCCCCTCAAGATATGTGAAGAATTTTGATGGGACCTTGATGGAAATTGCATTGAATTTATAAATTGCCCTTAGTAGAATTTCCATTTTTACTATGTTGATCCTCCCAATCCAAGATCAAGGGAGATCCTTCTATTTTCTGGTATCCTTTTCAATTTCTTTCATCAAAGACTTAAAGTTCTTGTCAAATAGATCTTTCACTTCCTTGGTTTGAGTTGCCCCAAGATATTTTATGCTGTTTGTGGCTATCGTGAAAGGTGATACTTCTCTGATTTCCCTCACTGCTTCCATATCCTTTGTGTATAAGAGGGCCACTGATTTTTTGGAGTTGATCTTGTATTCTGCCACATTACTAAAGGTGTTTATCAAGTGTAGGAGTTCTTTGGTTGAGTTTTTGGGGTCGCTTATGTACACTATCATATCATTTGCAAATAACGAAAGTTTAACTTCTTCCTTTCCAATTCGAATCCCCTTAATCCCCTTATGTTGTCTTATTGCTATTGCTAGAACTTCAAGCACTATATTGAAGAGTTATGGAGAGAGTGGACAGCCTTGTCGTGTTCCTGATTTTAGTGGGATGACTTTGAGTTTTTCTCCGTTTAATTTGATGTTAGCTGTCGGCTTGCTGTAAATAGCTTTTATTATATTTAGGTATGACTCTTGTATCCCTAATCTCTCCAAGACTTTTATCATAAAGGGATGTTGAATTTTGTCAAATGATTTTTCAGCATCTAATGAAACAATCATTTGTTTTTTTTTTCTTTCAGTTTATTTATATGACGGGTGACCTTGATAGTTTTTCGTATGTTGAACCAGCCCTGCATCTCTGGGATGAAGCCTACTTAATCATAATGGATAATTTTCTAATGTATTCTTGGATTCAGTTTGCCAGTATTTTGTTGAGGATTTTTGTATCAATGTTAATGGGTGAGATTGGCCTGTAATTCTCTTTCTTGGTTGAGTCTTTGTGTGGCTTTGGTATCAGAGTAACTGTAGCTTCATAAAAGGAATTTGGCAATGACTCTTCTGTTTCCAAATTGTGAAAACACTAAGGAGTATAGGTATTAGGTCTTCTTGGAATTTCTGGTAGAATTCTGCATTGAAACCATCTGGTCCTGGGCTTTTTTTGGTAGGGAGGTTTTTGATAACAGCTTCTAATCCTTGGGACTAACAGGTCTATTTAGAATATTCACCTGGTCCTTGTTTAACTTTTACATTTTCCAGTTTTGTGGCATACAGGGTTTTGTAGTAAGATCTAATGATTCTCTGAATTTCCTCTGTGTTTGTGGTTATGTTTCCCTTTTCATTTCTGATCTTATTAATTTGCATATTCTCTCTGTGCCTTTTGATTAGTTTGGATAGGTGTTTATCAATCTTGTTGATTTTTTTCCAGGAATCAGCTTTTTGTTTAATTGATTCTTTTTTTGTTTGTTTTGTTTTTTGGTTTTTCAAGACAGGGTTTCTCTGTAGCTTTGGTGCCCGTCCCGGAACTAGCTCTTGTAGAACAGGCTAGCCTCGAACTCCCAAAGATCCGCCTGTCTCTGCCTCCCGAGTGCTGGGATTAAAGGCGAGTGCCACCACTGCCTGGCTGTTTTACTGATTCTTTCGATTGTTTTCCGTGTTTCTATTTTGTTGATTTCAGCCCTCAGTTTGATTATTTCCAGTCTTCTACTCTTCCTAGTTGAGTCTGCTTTTTTTTTTCTAGAGCTTTCAGGTGGGCTGTTAAGTCTCCAATGTGTGCTTTCTCTGTTTTCTTTAACTGGGCACTTAGTGCTATGAACTTTCTTCTTAGGACTGCTTTCATAGTGTCCCATAAGTTTGAGTATGTTGTTTCTTTATTTTCATTGAATTCAAGGGAGACTTTAATTTCTTTCTTTATTTCTTCCTTGATTCAGCTGTGGTTCAGTAGTTGAATGTTCAGTTTCCATGAGTTTGGAGGCATTCTGGGGGTAGCATTGTTGTTGAATTCTAATTTTAATCCATGGTGATCTGATAAGACACAGGTGGTTACTAATATTTTTTTGTAACTGTGAAAGTTTGCTTTGTTACCGAGTATGTGGTCAATTTTCGAGAAGGTTCCATGAGCTGCAGAGAAGAAGGTATATTCTTTCCTATTTGGGCGGAATGTTCTATAGATGTCTGTTAAGTCCATTTGATTCATTACCTCCATTAATTCTCTTATTTCTCTGTTAGGTTTCTGTCTGATTGACCTGTCCATTGGTGAGAGAGGAGTGTTGAAGTCTCCTACTATTAGAGTGTGCAGTTTGATGGCAGCCTTGAGTTTTAGTAATGTTTCTTTTATGTACGTGAGTGCTTTTATATTAGGGGCATAGATATTCAGGATTGAGACTTTATCCTGATGAATTGTTCCTGATATGAGTATAAACTGTCCCTCTCCATCTCTTCTGATTGATTTAAGTTTGAAGTCAACTTTGTTAGAAATTAGTATGGCCACACCTGCTTGTTTCTTAGGTCCATTTGCTTGATAAGCCTTTTCCCAGCCCTTTAGTCTGAGTAGGTGCCTGTCTTTGTGGTTGAGGTGTGTTTCTTGTAAACAGCAGAAAGTTGGATCCTGTTTTCTTATCCAATCTCTTAGCCTGTGCCTTTTTATAGGTCAGTTGAGTCCATTGATATTTAGTGATATTAATGAGCAGTGGTTAACTCCGGTCACTTTTTTAGTAGTAGAGTTTGTGTGTTTCCCTTCTTTGCGTTGTGCTGGTGAAGGGTCTATAGATGTCTGAGTTATTGTGGTCATTGTTGGACTCCTTGGTTAGTGATTTTCCTTCTATTACTTTCTGTTAGGCTGGATTTGTGGCTACATATTGTTTAATTTTTTTTTTTTATCCTGGAAAATTTTGTTTTCTCCATTTATAGTGAATGAAAGCTTGGCTGGGTATAGTAGTCTGGGCTTGCATACATGATCTCTTAGTTTCTGCAGTACATCTATGCAGGACCTTCTGGCTTCCATGGTTTCTATAAAGAAGTCAAGTGTAAGTCTAATAGGTTTACTTTTATAAGTAACTTGACCTTTTTCCTTTGCAGCTCGTAATATTCTTTCTTTATTCTGTATGCTTTGTGTTTTGATTATTATATGGCGAGGGGATGTTTTTTTGACCCAGCCTATTCGGTGTTCTGTATGCTTCTTGAATCTTCATTGGTATACCTTTCTTTAGGTTGGAAAAGTTTTCTTCTATAATTTTATTAAATATATTTTCTGGACCGTTTAGCTGCACTTCTCCTTCTACTCCTATTATTATCAGGTTTGGTCTTTTTATTGCGTCTCATATTTCCTGAATGTTTTGTGATGAGAGTTTGTTGGACTTGCTGTTTTCTTTGATCAGTGCGTTTATTTTCTCTATGGTATCTTCAGAATCTGAGATTCTTTCTTCTATCTCTCGTATTCTGTTGGTTATGCTTTTTTCTGTAGTCTCTATTCATTTACCTAGATTTTCCATGTTTAGCCGGCCCTCTGTTTGTGTTTTCTTCTTTGCCTTTATCTGTTTGCCTTCTTTGCCTTTATCTGTTTGATTGTTTTTCCTTGGTTTCCTAGGGTATCATTCACTTATTTATTCAATTCTTCAAACTTTCTGTTATACTTCTCATCCATTTCTATAAGGGCATTTTTTACATGCTATTTAAAGGAGTCAATCACTTTCATAAAGTCAATTTTTTCTACTTCTTCTTGATTAAGGTGTTCCTGTCCTCCTGTTGTGAGGTCGCTGGGTTCTGGTGGTTTCATGTTGTTTTTCAGATTGTTGGGTGAATTCTTGCATTGGCACCTGCCCATCTCTTCCTCTGAATGCTCCCCTATGGATCTTCTTTTACAGGATCAGGTCTCCTTGCCTACTGATGTACCTTCCCAGTCGTGGCACTCCCCAGTGAAGGCTCTCCTGGTGCTCCATTGATGTCTCTCTTGGAACTGAGATCAGATCTCAGTGCTGGTTGTGTAGCTTGTAAACAAAGCACCTACCTTGCTTGCTGCAGACAGGTTATTGAAACAAAGGAACTCCCGCTACTTGGTTGCCCTCAGAATTCGGCCCCAGCACCCAAACAGGTGATCTGGGTGATGTTATGTGCCCGAAGATGGAAGGGAGGGAGAAGGGAGGAGGGTTCTGGATGCAAGCTGGGTGGGATAGGAAGAGAGAGGCAGTATGCTGTGAGAATAGGCCCTGCAGGAAGCCCAGGCAGTATAGGGGGTATGAGAAATGTCTGAGTTCCATGTCCTGGGCTGCTGCTGTGGGTCAGAAACTCACCCCAATGATGGCTCTCCTGGTGCTGAGTTCAGATCTCCTTGCTGTTTGGGTAGCTAGTAAACAAAGTGCCTACCTTGCTTGCTGGCTGCAGGCAGGCTATTGAAACAAAGGAACTCCCACCTGCCCGGTTGCCCTCAGTATTCAACACCAGCGCCCAGACAGGCTGAGCTGGGTGACGTTAGGTACCCGAAGAGAGAAGGGAGGCAGAAAGGGGGAGGGTTCTGGATGCAAGCTGGGTGGGATAGGAAGAGAGAGGCAGTATGCGGGGAGTATAGGACCTGCAGGAAGCCCAGGAAGTATAGGGGGGATGAGGAACGTCTGAGTTCCATGTCCCGGGCTGCTGCCACAGGTCAGAAACTCCTTTGTCACATTTTTTAATGCCACTAATTTTGCTTTGCAATATATATGGATTCTATTTTTTTTTTGCATACTGGGACCAAAAATCCATAGTACATTTTGCTTTCATGCCCTTTGTTAGTTAGCCTGAGTAGGTTTCCCATAATTTCTACTTTGCTGAATGTTCTGTGCTATATTTATAATCTCAAAAATAAAACAAAATATTAAAGAAATTTTGAAACATATACTTTACAGGAGAAAAAAATCTAATAAACTCTAGTACACAAAATAGTAACTACAGTTTGAATATATTTAATAGGATTGTATTTTTGAAAATTCTCAGAGTATTAAGTCTAAAATGTACTGTATAAAATAATGCTTATATTAATAAATATGACTACACCACAGTACAATTCATATTCATGTAATTGAGCATTAATAATGCATTTGATAACTTTTCTTAAATATAAACATTATTATGTATACAATACCTGAATAAAGTTTTATGTTTTTAAAATCTGTATTTTTACCTTCATTTTTAATATTACTAAAATTACTGATATAGTGAAGCAACAATGAATCATAAAATTATATCAATATTTATCCAAGTTTATCCTTTTATTAGCGTATATGACAATATATTATTTATGATTATTTGCATGTCCTCCAAATCCTTGGACAGTTTGATATATAATAGTATGGAGCTTGTAATGCTAACATTGTGCCCTTATTGATTACCATGCCTATTTGAACACAAGTTTCTCTGAGTATATTAAAAGGAATTGATATTTATTCCCTGCCAGTATTTTGACATACACTGTGCCTTTGACAACTATTATATTTATGTAAATATCTGATGTTCATATTAACAGCTATGTATATCCTTGCGGATGAATTTTTATGTTATCAAATAAATATATTACATGTTATTATGGCGAAAGAAAAATCATCAAATTTCTGTTTCTTTAAATAATTGTTTTGCTGACATAAAACTGCTCTTTCTTACAAAAAGTTCTTATAATGCATTAATTTTGCTAAGACATTTTGAAGTTCAATACTGCTTATGAATGAATAAATTCAAAATATTTAATCATGCTTTTCATTCTATCTCTTGTCTCATGTTTGCTGAAAGATTTAGTTAAGCAATAATAAACAAGTTAATTCTATATGCCTGTGGTAAGCATTGGATTTATTTAAAGACAAGCTAATTATGTTTGATAAAATGTAATCTTATTCACAATATAAAATCAATAATACTTTTATATAAATATGTTTACTCATTTTATTATTCACAAAATATGCAGGTGGTGGCATGTTTTAAAGATAAATTATTGGAAGATAAAATAAGAATTATAGTTACATACTTGAGTAGAAATTAAATCCTCCTTTTAAGTGATAAGCAGTTTAAAAAACTTTAACTTTGAACTTATATATTTGACTACAACGTTAATATTCATGAAGTAATTTTGAAAAAAAAATAAAGGAGAAATAAATACCTTCAGATAGAATGATGATTGCTATTTTGTCTTCTGCACTTTATATTAACCTCTTACTTAGAAAACACTGTAGTGTCTCACTGAGAATGCACTATTGATCTCTCATTAGACCATGTCAAAATGTGATTCATGATGCAAATTACAGATGGTCCAAAAGAGCATACTCTAACTTAGACTCTCTTCTAATTTATTAGGTGTCAGGATACATAGTTTTTAGTCAGTACAACACAATACCAGAAGAATACTGTAATAATAATTGTTCACCTGTGTGTATGCAGGATGAATATTTTCTGTCAAAAAAAGCCAAAACTGAATCATAGTATTTTATAAATGTTACTGTTGACACCTATCTCTTATGAAGAAAATAATAAAATACCATTTTAAGCTGCATTACTTCTTGAAAATTATGGAACTTATCTTGTAAAGAGAATTAAATAGCATACTCTAATAATATAAAATCATTTTAATTACAGAGACAGAGTCCCACATTGGAGCACCGGACTGAAACCCCAAGGTCCAAATCAGGAACAGAAGGAGAAAGAGCACGAGCAAGGAACTCAGGACCGCGAGGGGTGCACCCACACACTGAGACAATGAGGATGTTCTATTGGGAACTCACCAAGGCCAGGTGGACTGGGTCTGAAAAAGCATGGGATAAAACCAGACTCGCTGAACATAGCAGACAATGAGAACTGCTGAGAAACCAAGAACAATGGCACTGGGTTTTGATCCTACTGCATATACTAGCTGTGTGGGAGCCTAGGCTGTTTGGATGTTTACCTTACTAGACCTGGAAGGAGGTGGGAAGTCCTTGGACTCCCCACAGGACAGGGAACCCTGACTGCTCTTCGGGCTGATGAGAGAGGGGGAGTTGATTGGGGGAGGAGGAGGAAAATGGGAGTTGGTGACAGGGAAGAGACAGAAATCTTAATAAATAACTAAAAAAAAATTATGAAATTAACACATATATTTTAGTATGAGGAAATTATTACCAACAAGAAAAATATCTATAAGAAGTTACATTGTAGTGCAAAAGGCATTTACAATATTCCAAATATAAAAATGCAAAAAATGAGCAAAATATCTGACTTCTAAATAGCCAACCAAAAATTGTGGAACTTTAAAAATGATTTATATGTTCAAGGGAAGAAGTGGTGATAGAGAGAAGAAAGACAGAACGAGAATGAGTGTGTGTGTGTTTGTGTGTATTTGTGTGTCTGTGTGTGTGTGCATGAGAAAGAGAGAGAGAGAGAGAGAGAGAGAGAGAGAGAGAGAGAGAGAGAGAGAGAGAGCAGATCTATATAAAAATGCAAACCAATGAAAAACCTGTAGACTTGTATTCAAGGAATGTGAAGAATTGCTGAGAAGCACCAAAATTTGAAATGAGTTATGAAGGTTTTTCCGTAGAACCATGAGAGAGAATAAAATATTGATAAAACCTAAGATTTTTAACTTTCCACTTCCATTGCTATAACATCATTTACTTTAATTTCTTTGGATTTTTTCCTTTGACACACAGCCCTTGAAATTTAATGCAGAGTGATACCAATTTCTTGTCTCCATAGCAATAAGAATAATACTTAATTTTTGAAATATCTATGTTGAGTTTATAGCTAAAATTATTTAATAACATACTAGAATATATTATTCAAATTAAGAGGTAAAATATTATTATTTCATTACAAATAATTATTCCAAAACAATAAAATTAGAATTAATTTGTCTCTTTATACAATTTTTCTATAAAAAGTTTATCATTTCTTTATAATAACTCTAAACCAATAAACAAACAATTGCCCCCCAAAGACACAAGATATGGGAACATTATAACAGAAAGAATATGGAGTAGAAAAGTGTGGAATGCTGACTTACACATATGACATGGTTTCTGCAGGAATCAACTCCCACAATCTCTGGTTACTTATTTATGATCTTCATAAAATCAAATTCGATTACATTCTATCATGGATAATGGTGGAAGCTCTTGAAATCTCACCCCTGAGTGAAGAGTTATTTGTAGTTGATGGACTTTACTGAAGAGGAATATTTCATTTTATATGTGGCTACTGATTGGTTGTCCATGCCTGAGAAGATGGACCCATACACATTGGCATATGGACTTGGGTTGCTGAATATTAATTAAATGAAACACTTATGCTGTGAGAAAGATGACTTATGAAACACTAGGGAAAATTAAAAAGAGATAATATTTAATGACAAAATAATACATGTAACCATGAATATTTCAATAAATAAAACAGTAAAACCTAAATATCTAAGACTATTATTGATACTAATTAATCTATGGGCAATTATAGCAATATAAAAATTTCACATGGAATTTTTAAATTCATAATATAGTATAGTCTTATTAATCTAATTTTCACAAATTTACGCTAAGTACATTAATTCATATTTAACATACATTTTTGCTAAATATGTTTATTAAAAAACTTGGTAAATACTGTACTGTATCATGGTCACTAGAGTCTTGTCACCTTGAAGAAAATAGCTTACATTAGAGACAGACTAATTAAGATATAATTAATCAAAACAGTAGTATAGTAAGTATTGATAAGTAGAAAACTCCAAAAAGAAAATTTGTTGGGCTGTTCCAAGGAAAGGTGTGGCCTAGTGGATTCTACATTGTGAATAAGGAAGATTTTGAATTTGTAAAGTATTTCATAGAGCATACAGTCTTCATAATGACTGAAGAGAAACTGGTGTAGAGAATTAATTTTCCCATCTCTGCAATCATCAGGAACAAGAATAGCTTCTACTGTCCATGATCCAAAACAACTTGAATGATAGACACACACAAATCATTCTTAACCTTTCTTTTTTTTTGTTTTTTTTTTTTGTTTTTTCGAGACAGGGTTTCTCTGTGGCTTTGGAGCCTGTCCTGGAACTAGCTCTGTAGACCAGGCTGGTCTCGAACTCACAGAGATCCGCCTGCCTCTGCCTCCCGAGTGCTGGGATTAAAGGCGTGCGCCACCATCGCCCGGCTCTTAACCTTTCTTGTATCTGGTATACTTGCTTATTTCATAATGGACTAGAGAGCAAATTATTTATTCTGATGTCTTAATCCTAATAATTTAATTTCTTTTACTTTAAAATTTCTTACAAAAGAAATGTATTTGGAGCATTTTGACCTCTTCATGTCCCCATTTAACATCCTCTAGTGCCATCTCTACTTTCTCTCAAATTTATGATATCTTCTTTTTGCTTGAGTTTAGGCAATCTTTCATAGGGTTTGTCCTTGGAGAGAGTACCTATTCCCTAGTTTCTCTATGTAGAGGTGTTCATGAAATATACAATCTTGTGACAGTTCTCACATCCTTGGTAGCCTTTTGACTGGGGTTGTCATTTTATATGACATGGTAAATCCCCGAGTAATTCAGGGAAAGAAATAGCTGTACTGCAAACTAGAACGTAAAATATAAGGAGCAATAAGAAACCACAAACTGCAGGCACTGTTATCTGAAGATTCCTGGAGACAGAATCTTGCTCACTTTGGTTTGAAAATTCAGTAGAGATGAAAGATTTCTCTAGTGGTTGATCCTCTGCTTCTTTAATCTTTGAGCATTACCCTGATATCTAACTCTATATTTTTATTATTAAGACAAATTAGAACTCATGCAACTGGTTTCTTACATTTTTATGTTCTAAAAAATAATTTTACTCATAAGAACACTAAGCAAATAGTTATAATACAAAAAGTAAGAGGTTCAAATTATTTTATTCTACCTAACTATACAAGGTATAAATAATTTATCTTTATTTTTATTTTTTTTTATTTTTTTTCACCAGGAAAGCTTTTTTAATTAAAAATTTCCACCTCCTCCCATTTCCCTCCCTTTCCACCCACTCCCCCTCCCTCCTCTTTCTCCAGTCCTAAGAGAAGGCAGGTTACCCTGCCCTGTTGGAAGTCCAAGGCCCTCCCCACTCCATCCAGGTCTAGGAATGCATGCATCCAAACAGACTAGGATCCCAAAAAGCCAGTACATGCAGTAGAATCAAATCCCAGTGCCATTCTCATTGGCTTCTCAGCCTCCATTGTCAGCCACATTCAGAGAGTCCAGTTTGATCACATGCTCCATCAGTCCCAGTCCAGCTGGCCTTGGTGAGCTCCCATTAGATCAGTCACACCATCTTCGCACCCCTCAGGGTCCTGACTTCCTTGCTCATCTTCTCCCTCCTCCTGCTCTTCATCTCATGGACCTGGTACAAGTTTGGAAGAGCAGAGGACAATGTTAAGTTTAGGGAATATTTTTTCTTTATAATTTCTTTTTTTAATTGATTTTTATTGTACTTGACATTTTTCTCTGCTCTACTCCCTGCCTCTCCCTTCCCCCCTCTAACCCCCCCAAGGTCCTCATGCTCCCAATTAACTCAGGAGATCTTGTCTTTTTCTACTTCCCATGTAGATTAGATCTATGTAAGTAACTCTTAGTGTCATCAGTGTTGTCTAAGCTCTCTGGAATTGTGGTATGTAGGCTGGCTTTCTTTTCTTTATGTTTAAAAACCAACTATGAGTGAGTACATGTGAAAATTGTCTTTCTGTGTCTGGGTTACCTCACTCAAAATAATGTTTTCTAGCTCCATCCATTTTCCTGCAAAATTCAAGGTGTCATTTTTTTCTGCTGTGTAGTACTCCATTTTGTAAATGTACTACATTTTTCTTATCCCTTATTTGGTCGATGGGCATTTAGGTTGTTTCCAGGTTCTCCCTATGATAAACAATGCTGCGATTAACATAGTTGAGGACATGTTCTTTTGGCAGTATTGAGCATTCTTTGGATATATAATCAAACATGATATTACTGGAACTTGAGGAAGGTTTTTTTTTTCCTAAGTTTCTGAGAAATTGCCACATTGACATCCAAAGGGACTGTACCAGCTTTCATTCCCACCATCAATGCAGAAGTGTTTCCTTTTCCTCACAACATCTCCAGAATAAGCTGCCATCAGTGTTTTTGCTCTTGACCATTCTTACAGGTATAAGATTGAATGTCAGTTGTTTTGATTTGTATTTCTCTGATGACTAAGAATGTTGAACATTTCCTTACGTGTATTTCAGCCATTTTAGATTCCTCTTTTAAGACTTCTCTGTTTAGGTCTGTACTCCAATTTTTTTTTTATATTAGATTATGTGTTCTTTTGATTAGCAAGTCTTTTGAGGTTTTTGTATATTTTGGAGATCAAACTTCTTTATGATGTGGGGTTAGTGAAGATATTTTCCCATTCAGTAAGCTGTCATTTTTTCTTATTGACTGTGTCCTTTGCTTTACAGAAGCTTTTCAGTTTCAAGAGGACCCATTAATTAATTCTTTTTCCAAGAGTCTGTGCTGCTGGGGTTATATTTAGGAAGTGGTCTCCCGTACCAATGCATTCAAGTGTACTTCCCACTTTCTCTTCTATAAGTTTTAGTGCGGCTGGCTTTATGTTGACATCTTTGATCCATTTGAACTTGAGTTTTGTGAATGGTAATAGATATGAGTCTATTTTCATTCTTCTACATGTTGATATCCAGTTGTGTCAACACCATTTCTTAAATATGCTTTCTTTTTTCCATTTGATATTTGTTGCTTCTTTGTCACAGGTGTTCAGAAAAGTGTGGATTAATATCCAGGTCTTCTATTCAGTTACATTGGCCATCTTTTCTGTTCTTATGCCAATACCATGCTGTTTTTAGTACTGTAGCTCTGTAGTAGAGTTTGAAGTCAGGAATTGGAATGACTCCAGAAGTTCTTTTATTTTACAGGATTATTTTGACTATCCTGGATTTTTTTTTTTTTGCTTTTCCATATGTAGCTGAGTACTGTTCTTTCGTGGTCTGTGAAGAATTTTGCTGGGATTTTGATGGGCATTGCATTGAATCTGTAGATTGCTTTTTTAATGATTGCCATTTTTATTATGTTAATTCAGCCTACCTAAGAGCATGGAAAATCTTTCCACTTTCTGGTGTCTTCTTCAATTTCTTTCTTCAGAGGTTTCACATTCCTGTCATACAAGTCTTCCACTAGTTTGGTTGGAGTTACTCTGATATTTTATTCTATTTGTGGCTATTGTTATGGGTGTTGTTTCTCTGATTTCTTTGCCAGCCCTTTTATCATCTGTTTAATGGAAGGCTACAGATTTTTTTGAGTTAATCTTGTATCCTGCTATATTACTGAAAGTGTTTATGAGTCTTAGAAGTTCCTTTGTAGAATTTTGGGATGGCTTATGTAAACTGTCATGTTATCAGCAAACAGTGAGAGTTTGACTTCTTTTTCAATTTGTATCCCCTTAATCTCCTTTTGATGTCTTAATGCTCTAGCTAGGACATTAAGAACTATATTGAATAGATATGGAGAGAGTAGAAAACCTTGTCTTGTTCCTAATTTCAGTGGAATCACTTGAAATTTCTCCCCGTTTAGTTTGATGTTGGCTTTTGGCTTGCTGTATATTGTCTTTATTATGTTTAGGTATGTTTCTTGAATCCCTTCTCTTTTCAACACTTTTAACATGAAGGGATGTTGTATTTTGTCGAAAGCTTTTCTGGCATCTAATGTGATGATCATATGGTTTTTATTTTTCTGTTTTTTTTTTTTAATATGGTGGATTACAATGACAGATTTTCATTTGCTGAACCGTCCCTGCATCTCTGGGATAAGGCCAACTTGATCATGTTGGATGATGGTTCTGGTGTGTTCTTGGATTTAATTTACCGGTAATTTATTTAGTATTTGTACACCAATGTTCATGAGTGAGAGACTGGTCTGCAATTCTCTTTTGTGGTAATGTCTTCCTGTGGTTTGGGTATCAGGGCAATTGTAGCCTCATTAAAAAAAAAGTGTTTGACAATGTTCCTTCTGTTTCTATTATGTTGAATATTTTGAGGAGTTTTGGTATTAGTTCTTTAAAAGTCTTGTAGAATTCTGAGCTGAAACCATCTGTTCCTGGGCTTTTCTTGGTTGGGAGAATTTTGATGACTGTTGCTACATCTTCAGCAGTTATAGGTCTGCTTAATTTGCTTATCTGGTCTTGATTTAATTTTGGTAGGTGATATTTATCCAGAAAGTTGTCCATTTCCTTCAAGTTTTCCAATTTTGTAGAGTACAGGTTTTTGAAAATATGTGCTGATGATTCTTTGTATTTCTTCCATGTTTGTTGCTATGTCCTCCTTTTCTGATTTTCTTAATTTTGGTATTATCTTTCTGCTTTTTGGTTAGTTTGAATAAAGATTTGTCTATTTTGTTAATTTTCTCAAAGAACAAATTCTTTGTATTGTTTGTTTATTTCTATTTTGTTGATTTCAGCTCTCAATTTGATTATTTTCTGCTCTTAGGTGAGTTTGCTTCTTTTTGTTTTAAAGTTGTCAAATGTTCCTTTAATTCACTAGTGTGGAATTTTCCAGATTCTTTATGTACACATTTAGTGCTCTGAACTTTTCTCTTAACACTGTTTTCATTGTGTCAAACAAATTTGGGTGTGTTGTGTGGTCATTTTCATTGAATTTTAAGAGGTTTTTAATTTCTCTCTTATTTCTTTTGGACCCATTGATGACTCAGGTGAGCATTGTTTAATTTCCATATTTCCATATGTTTTTGAGGTTTTTTTTTGGAATCAGTATAGGAGTATCTTCTGTCTATGTGTTACTTTCATTGGTTAAATAAAGAAGCTGCCTTGACCTTTTGTAGGCTAGCCCTTAGGTGGGTGGAGTAGACAGAACAGAATTCTGGGAGGAAGAAGGCAGTGCTGCAGATGTAATGGCTCTCCTCTCTGAGACGGACACTGGTTAGTCTCATGCCAGTAAGCCACAATCAAGTGGCAATAGAGATTATTAGAATTGGGTTAGATCAATATGTGAGAGTTAGCCAATAAGGGGCTGGAGATAATGGGCTAGGCAGCAATGTAATTAATACAGATCTTCATGGGATTATTTCGGGCATAAGCCAGGAAGCTGGGACACAGCTCTCCCTGAGTCCCATACTCATGCCTGGCCCTGCAGAGATCTCTGGTTCCTGTCTACTCTCTTGGAGGTCCCACCATCATAACAGGACCGGCAAAGGTCCTGGCTCAGGCCTAGCTCCTGGGAGGTCCTAGTCACATGCCCAGACCCACAGGAGTCCTGGCTTGGGTCTACTCCTTCAAAGTTTCCAGATTCATGTCGGACCCTCAGTGGTCTCTAGCTCTAATTCACTAACCTAGGAGTTTCTCCCATGTACCTCTTCTGGTGGAATTTGCTGTCTTTGGATCAGATCTTTGGCTCAGTCCTTAGTTTGCCAGTATTCTGGGGCTGGATTGGCTCCAGGCTTCTGCTCCCATGGAGCTTGCTTCCTCAAGCCCACTCTATCCAAGGCAGCTGGTTCAGTCCCACTCCTGTGGAATTTGTTGCCTCAGTCCTGCTCTGCCCCAAGCTGGTGTTCTTTGCCCCAGGCCTACTTTGAAATAAGTTACCAGCTTTGACCTTTTTTTTTTTTTTTTTTGGAAATCCCAATGTGAATCCACTCCTACAGAAGTCCCTGGCTTGGAGTATGTCCTCCTAAGGTTTCTGGCTCTGGTCTACTGCCTCAGAGTTTCCAGGCTTGGTTGTGCCCAGAACTGCAGAGGACCTGGCTTAGGCTTACTCCCTCGGAGGTCCCAGACTCACATTCAGACCTACAGAGGTTCCAGGCTCCTGCCTATTTTCTTTGATGTTTCAGACCAATGCCTGGACCCACAGAGGTTCTGGCTCATACCTAGTTCGTGAAAGGTCCTAGACTCACACCAAGACGCAAAGGGTCCTGGCTACTTCAAGGTCTACTCCCTTGAAGGTCCCAGATTCACATCCAGACACTCAGTGGCCTCTGGCTCTGGCACTCTTGCTCAGCAGTTTCTCCCCTGTGCGTGTTTTGGTGGAGTTGGCTGTCTCTGGACCAGGTCGCTGGCCCTTTTATATTTTCTTAATTGAGGGTGGGAGTGCCAAGACCAGGTGGGAAGGCCTATTTGAGATGATTACAAGACAACTTCCTTGAACTTAGAAGAATTTTTTGAGTTTGTAAAAACATAAGTATTTGATACATCATCCTTTTAGTGTTTATAATTTGTATTGAAATTTACACTGTATAAATGGCAGTATATTCATACCAGAAATGACTGTGACTTATGAAAATCACAAGAAAAAGTGTCTTTGTGGTCTTGCCTCTGTAGGAACATGATTGGTTGATTAATGTTGTCTGGTTTGGTCTCTTTTCTCTCTGTTTGTTAGAATACTGAGCCTCTGAGTGTTTGTTCCTTGTGAGCATGATGACAGAGACTTCTGGAAATCAGATTGTCTTGGGTGCTGTGTCTGCTGGTTATGTGCATGTTTTTGGTTGACTTAGTAATGGCCATGTCTCTCTGACTGTCAACCTTCTGCAGCTTTCTCTCCCTTGCAGATCTTGGTAGTTGTCCCCACTCTGACAACCAACCATTGTATACCTGGATGGGCTTGGTTTGTCATGAGCAGCATTTGGCCTCTCTGTGCTTAACTGAAGTTAAGAACTGAAGTGATATCAGAATGAAGTGTCTTTATTCTTAACATCCAGATGAACCTGGCCCTGCCCCTTGACAGACCCTTGCATCAAGCATGCCTTCAGGGCAGGCAGTATCCTGTCTCTTTTTAAATTGAAACTCTGCCTACTTCCTTCTCTTCCCCCTCTATCTTTTCATCTCTCTCTCTCTCTCTCTCTCTCTCTCTCTCTCTCTCTCTCTCTCTCTGTTTCTCTCTCCATTTCTTTTTGCTCTTTCCTCACGCATTCCCTTTTAAGTCAATAAAACAATTCACTTAAGTTTTACCTGCATGACATACTTGTCTCTTGTCCACTGTGAGGCCTCTGGCTTTCACTTGTCAAGGTCTCTTGTGTGCAGAATCACCATGGGCTACAGTTTGGATCCACCCATTGCAAATGTCTCTCTCGTGTAGAAATTTTTACAGTTTCAAATTAAGGAATTTGTTTGAATATCAGAAGGGGCATTGGAATTTGTACTTTTAAAATGGGATAAGATTGTATATGAATATGATGACATTTGAAGTAAGAATAAATATATTTTGCATTATTGCATCACAACAGATATATGGAGAACATGGAGTAAAAATTAGTAACTTGAATAAGAATGTCCCATATAGGCTCATGCACTTGAATTCTTAGTAACAATTTGAATAAACTGGGAAAGATTAGGCAGTATAGTCTTGTTGGAGTTATTTCCAGTTAGATTTCTGTGCTTTGTGCCTGTGAATAAAGATGTATGCTCTCAGTTACTATACTAGCTCCATTCCTGCATATCTGTTCCCATGTTCTCTGTCATAATGATAATGGACTTTAACCAACCCATTGAACCTATAAGCTCCAAACAAACTCTTTTATGTAAATGTTGCCTTGGTCATGAATCAGTGATGGAAAAGTCATTGTACAATAGCTAATTTAGATGCTGTTCCATGGAGAAGATTATGTTTACTATTCTAAGTGTTTCCCAGTTACCTAAATTTCTTTGTCTTGGATGGAGGCCTACTAAGCATTCTTGATTCCACATTAGAACATCTACTAGTGCCTTTCTTGTTCAGATGATGTTTAGGCAGCCATATTGGTGAGATATCAGGGGCATTTCTAGGTGTCACATTCTCATAACAAACTCCCTGTACCACTGTCTCTTGAAGTCATTTTGCCCCATCTTCTGGAAGGAATCTTGGATATAGTTGTTATATTGTAGATATATAAGTTGGGTCTAGATTCTACAACTTTGTATGTTATTTGATTTTGTTTTTAGTAATATTTCTACTGCTCTTTATTTTTCCCCTTCTGACCAGAGGTAGAAAGCAAATACCTATTGAAAGAGATACCATGCACTACTCACATAGAGTCCAGAGGGTCTGTCTTGGTATGGAAAGTTCTTCTGTCTGTGTGTTGCTTTTATTGGTAAATGAATAAGTCTGTTTTACCCAGTGACTTAGCAGACTAGAGCTATGTGGAAAAACAAAACTGAATTCCGGGAGAAAGAGGGAAGTGTCAAGAGATGCTGTATAGCCACAAAAGAGGAAAGACTGAAGCTGCCAGCTGGAAACTTTCCAGTAGGCCATGAATCTCATGATAAAATTTAAAATAATAGAAATGCATTAATTTTAGATGTAAGAGATAGCTAGGAATATGCTTAAGCTATTGGCCAAACAGTGATTTAAATAATATAGTTTTTGAGTGATTATTTCAGGGCTGACCAGCTGGGTATGAACAATTGGCCTTCATACAACAGTGGCCTGGATCTGACATAAAATCTTCTCACTAAGCAATCGATTTCATAATAAGGCATATGGTGTCATTCAAGCTGGAAAAAAAGGAAACAAACAAATATTCTATTCTATGAATCACAACAAACAGCATGATCCAAATAACCCTAAATGTTTAGTAGTGGCACAAATTCTTTGGCATAAAAAGATTTCCAATTGAAATTAAGGCCTCATCAGCCATAACCTAGGAATGGTTAAGTCATATATATATATTCCACTTATATTTTTACAGTTTTTGTTTAAGTGGACTATTACAAAATTTTTAATGGGGATGAGATACTGTCTTGTGTTTCAAAGGTTTCTGATGATATATGTGACTTCATTTCCTCTATCATGTTTCAGACATTTCTGAAGATATGTGTGACTCTATCTCCTCTATCATCATTTCTGTCTGTAACTCTATCAATATGCCTGCATCTCTATCTACTACTGTTTTCCATCTTAAGTATATTTTTTGTATATATTGTCATACTTAAACAGACATACACTTACAATGTAAACTTTATTTTGTATTTGGAATTGATTAATTTATTTCTTGGAATACAGTACAAAGTACAATAAATACTATCATATGATGTAAAACAGTTGAAAAAAGCTGTAGCTCATGTCAACAAAATAATCATAATTTGAAATAACAGATGTTGTATTTCGTACTCTTTCTCAAATAGGACAGTTTTCTTATGCATAATAAATTCATTTAAAATTAATTATAACATACATATATCGAAATACAATGCTCTAATTTTACATGGCTTTTAAAGTCCTGCCATGGTTTATTTTCTTAAGGTACTTACTACATTCTCAACTTTTCGTATTATGTAGAGTCCATGAATTTAGTGACAGTCTTTCTGCAATCCAAAATGAAACTTAACTATGATTTTATTGAATAAAATATTAATGGATTTTTATGGTTCCCTTTTATTGGTGTATCTAAAAATAAATGTTAAATTAAAGAAAAACATTAATATTGTCCTATCAAGATATTTCTAAAGTATTTTGAAATATAAAAAGTAAATTCTAGATAAACTTTAATATTCATTCTGAAATGAAAATCCTTCCCGCAAATATTAGATGATATTTAATATTTAATAAGCAAAGTACATTCAAATTATATTACTTCATCAAAAAATTCACATGAGTGACTTTTAAGATTATTAGCTTCTTTTTGCTATAAATATATAAAGTTATCTTATGAATTGTGTCTTTCTAGTGTTTGGATAATATAAAGGAATAACCATTTCTGTAACAGTAAAATTTAATTATTTTTCATAAAATTACAAATATTAGAATTTCTTCATTAAAATTACTTGGATGACACAAAATAATAAATATAAACAAAGAGAACATTTTTCTTTTAAATATTCTCATGTGATAAAACTAAATTTCTATTTGCTAAAAAAATCTGTATCATTCACAGTGTTAAATATTGCATGCTGCCAAACAGGTACATGGTTTTAGGTCATTATTATCTAATTAGCTTATTGATCAGTGTTGAATTAACTCATTGGCCCGGAATTGCTATTTCTTTTCCAAGATTTCTATTCTGTGTCCATCTCAAACTATTTCTTTAAAAATTGCTTACAATGTTGAGAGATGAAGGCTACTGGCATATGTACCTCACAGGGTCACACTTCCAGAAAAAAAGGCAAATGGTGTTTTAAGATTCTCCAAACATAATTCTTAAAAATATAATACTCTTATTAGGAAATACCAATTTTTCGTATGGAAAATTTAATATCAGTTTTAGTACAGGATGTGTTACTACTTTCTATTAGTAAAATCATTTATTCTTACCTTACTAATCAGTCACGTCTTGCTAATTATATTAGTCATTTTTTATTTCTGTTACTCTCCCCCCATGAACTCTACTTTGTAACTATTCTTTTTCTAAAATATACATTATTTAAATAAAATATTAACTTATCTTGATGAAGAGAGGAAAGATAGACTATAGAAAGCATTGGCTCACTTGCTATATTTGTAGGTTACTTGTCATATTATTTATCTGATTAAACACAAACTTGAAAACATGTCTTGGAAAAGAAGAAATCTCAAGGAAGGAAACATCAATTTGACAAAGATATGACTTCAAGGAATATCCTAAGAAGTATAGTGAATTTCCCAAAGTAAACAAAATTTCTTAACTGCTTAAAAAAAAGTAGTCTTACTGATAATATTATGTGATTTTTAATAAAGGTAATAAATCAAATAGAAGTTTTAAATCTTCTCTGTGATATTCAACAGCTGTTCTATAGGCATTCTGTGTGTGATGCCTGAAAATATGGACTGAGTGCAATAATAATCTATCTGTGAGTACAACAATTTTCAGTAGTAGAAAATTGAGTAAAAATTTCAGCAATCAACTAAAAACATAGAATGTGTCTGATGCTTCTAGAAATGTATTGCCATCATTCCAAAGTAATCAGTAATCTGCAAAGTTATAGCAATAATTTTGTTATATTCATGTATAAATATGAAATTCTACAAGAGTTCACTTATTCACTGATATATCGATACATTTTAATGTTGTGTGACACAGTTAGGTGAATTAGACATATGTCTGACTTCTAGGTCAAACCTGTCTACAAAGTCATTTTCAAGACAGTCAGAGTGACATAGTAAGATACTGTCGCAAATGAAAAGTAGAAATAAAAGAAAGGAAGGAAAGAAGGAAGGAAGGAAGGAAGGAAGGAAGGAAGGAAGGAAGGAAGGAAGGAAGGAAAAAGATTCATTGGTTTGGAGACCATAATTGTTTTGAAGGGACTGAAGAAGAGAAGACATAGTGGCTAGTGTCCTGAGACTTGCTCAGCATATTTCCATTGTTTGACTCCAAGCACTCATGTCAGGATTAAAGAAGGTTTACAACCACCTATGATCCAGCTACAGCATATGTGACAGCATCTTATTATCTCAGTGGGCACCTATATTATATACACTTACTTGCTCACAGAGAAACATATATGTGTGTGTGTTTGTGTCTGCATGTGTATGCATATATATATATATGTATATATACTATGTATATATAATTAAATTAAATAAAAGAAATAGAAAAAATGAGTGTGATAATTTTAGTGTTCTTTATTTGAAATAAGATTCAAATCATGTTAGTTTGAAAAAAGCATATGCTATAAAATGATGTTTTTATCTGTCACTTTTAGTTTCTGTTTTAGTCATGCAAAGTATTCAAAGTATAGAAACCTGAAGTCACAGATTATCTTTTACACATCTTGCCATAGCAAAATATTCAATTGAGATGCAACATCCTCTTTTAGTCTCTTAGTCAATGTATTTTCCTTTACCTTTAATATCAGCAGAGATATCATTTAATCTCAACAAATGTAAAAGGAATATGAGCCAAGACAATATAAGGTCTGTCCTACTATGTGGCATCTAAAATGAGCTATAGCTTTTATTCCTGGTTTTCCCTTTATGGCCAAGATCTAAGCAGGAGAAAGGATATATTGACGTGGCAGACAGAGAGAATAAATAGGAGGAGAAATCTAGACTCATAAAAGAATGTGAAAAAAAGAAGAGAATTAGAAGAGAGGAACACACCGGGATCAGCCATGCAGCTGCAAGACAGTAGTGAAAGTGAGATATAAAGAATGAAAGAAAGGTAAAAATTCCTGGGGCAAAGGTTAAGTAAAGAAAACAAGTTAATTTAAGTTAAAAGAGCTAGCCAGAAACAAGCCTAAACTAAGCTGAGCATCTAAAACTAATAAATTTCCACATCATGATTTCTTTGTACTGTCCCACCCTGCCTCCTAAGCCCTCCTTTATTTCTGAGAGGTCCTTAGAGCCCAGCAAGAGACCCTGCTACCATGATGATCAGATCCAGAGTGATGAGTGAGTAGTCTCACTGCAAGATGGTCCTCGGGAACTGAGTCCAGGCCCCCCGTCCAATTCCCTAAGCATTTCTGGCCATCCAATAAGGTGTGATCTTGACTGCTGGCTTTCTTTACCACTTTCCACGTGCCCCCCAAGGTGGCCTTTTCATCTGCAGGGTCTCTGGATCCTCCAGCACAACCTGTTTCAGAACAAAGGGGATCTGAGAGCCTGCACCAGTGCTGAGTGAACCTAAGAGAGGGCAGTCCAAGAAATACTCACAAGTACACATTCAGTCACAGCAAAGATTAGACCAAGATGCTAAGACTCTGCTGGCCTCATTTGAAGAAAGAGATGGGCAGGCGCCAATGCAAGAATTCTTCCAACATGAAATGCAACATGATAACACCAGAATCTAGTGGACACACAACAAGAAAAATTTGAACATCCTAACACAGAAGAAGTAGAAGAATTATTTTATATATAACCTTATGAAAATGATGGAGACCCTTAAACAGAAAGGGAAAAACTCCCTTAAAGAAATGGAAGGGAAGACAAATAAAAATTAGAAGAAATTAATGAATCCCTCAAAGATACCTGTCAGAATGGCTAAACTCAATAACACCAATGATAGCCTTTGCTGGAGAGGCTGTGGAGAAAGGGGTACCCTCATCCATTGCTGGTGGGAATGCAAACTTGTGCAACCACTCTGGAAAGCAGTGTGGCGGTTTCTCAGGAAATTTGGGATCAACCTACCCATGGACCCAGCAATGCCACTCTTGGGAATATACCCACGAGATGCCCGATCATATGACAAGGACATTTGTTCAACTATGTTCATAGCAGCATTATTTGTAATAGCCAGAACCTGGAAACAACCTAGATGCCCTTCAATGGAAGAATGGATGAAGAAAGTGTGGAATATATACACATTAGAATACTACTCAGCGGTAAAAAACAATGACTTCCCGAATTTTGCATGCAAATGGATGGAAATATAAAACACTATCCTGAGCGAGGTAACCCAGACCCAAAAGGATGAACATGGGATGTACTCACTCATAATTGGTTTCTAGAGATAAATAAAGGTCAGTGAGTCTATAATATGATATCCTAAAGAAACTAAATAAGAAGGTGAACCCAAAGAAAAACATATAGCTATCCTCCTGGATATGGGAAGTAGACTAGACTGCCGGACAAATAAATGGGATCTTGGGGGTATGGTGGGAGGGGGGGTAAGGGGAGAAGGGGAGAGAAATGTGAGAAGGGGAGGGTGGGGGGAACTTGGGGAAACAGGATGATTGGGATAAAGGAATGTTGGTTAGGGGAGCAGAGAAGCACACATCTTAATTAAGGGAGCCATCTTAGGGTTGGCAAGAGACTTGGATCTAGAGGGGCTCCCAGGTGCCCAGGGCGATGTCCCCAGTTAGTTCCTGGGGCAACTAAGGATAGGGAACCTGAAATTACCCTACCCTATAGCCATACTGATGAATATCTTGCATATCACCATAGAAACTTCATCTGGCGATGGATGGAGATAGAGACAGAGACCCACACTGGAGCACCGGACTGAGCTCCCAATGTCCCAATGAGGAGCAGAAGGAGAGAGAATATGAGCAAAGAAGTCAGGACCACAAGGGGTGCGCCCACCCGTGGAGACAGTGGGGCTGATTCTTGGGGAGCTCACCAAAGCCAGCTGGACTGTGACTGAAAAAGCATGGGATAAAACCGGAATCTCTAAATTTGGCGGACAATGAGGGCTGCTGAGAAGCCAAGGACCATGGCACCGTTTTTTTTTTTTTTTTATTTTTTTTTAGTATTTCGAGACAGGGTTTCTCTGTAGCTTTGGAGCCTGTCCTGGCACTAGCTCTTGTAGACCAGGCTGGCCTCGAACTCACAGAGATCCGCCTGCCTCTGCCTCCCGAGTGCTGGGATTAAAGGCGTGCGCCACCACCGCCCGGCTTGGCACCGGGTTTTGATCCTGCTTCATGTTCTGGCTTTGTGGGAGCCTACCCAGTTTGGATGTTCACCTTCCTAGACCAGGATTGAGGGGGGAGGACTTTGGACTTTCCACAGGGCACGGAACCCTGACTGTTCTTCAGGCTGGAGAGGGAGGGGGAGGAGTGGGGGGAGGGGAGGAGGAGAGGGAGGAGTGGGAGGGAAATGGGAGGCGGGGAGGAGGCAGAAAATTTTTTTTTCCAATAAAAAAAAAGATACCTAAGAAAACAAAATAACGACAAAAAAAAAAAAAAAAAGCAAACAAACAGGTAAACTAAACATTTCAAGATTTGAACACTGAAATGGAGGTAATACAGAACACACAAAACAAGAGATGGCTGGATATGGAAATCTGGGTAAACGAACAGGAGCTACAGAGACAAGTATAATCAACAGAATACAAGAGATAGAAGAAAGAATCTCAGGTGCTGAGGATATAATAGAGGAAATAGCCTCATTAATCAAAGAAAACAACAAATTCAACAAATTCTTAATACAAAACATCCAGAAAATCTGGGAAAATATGAAAAGACCAAACCTAAGAATAATTGGGTTCGAAGAAGGAGACGAATTCTAGCTCAAAGAACCAGAAAATATATTCAACAAAATTATAGAAGAAAACTTTCACAACCTAAAAAAGGATAACCCGATAGAAATACAAGAAGCTTACAGAACACCAAATAGACTGGATCATGTAAAAACATCCCTGTGCCATATAATAATCAAAACACAAAACATAAAGATTAAAGAAAGAATATTAAGAGCTGCAAAGGAAAAAGGTCAAGTAGCATATAAAGGTAAACCTATCAGACTTACACCTGACTTCTCAATGGAAACCATGAAAGCCAGGTCTTGGATAAATGTGCTGCAGACACTAAGAGACCATGTATACAAAAGCAGACTATTATACCCATCAAAGTATTCTTTCACCATCAATGGAGAAAACAAGATATTTCATAACAAAAACAGATTTAAACAATATGTAACCTTAAACTCAGCCTCACAGAAAGTACTAGAAAAAAAGCCTCAATCCAAGGAAGCCAACAACACCCACAAGAGCACAGTCATCTGATAGCCCTCCACAAACACCATTTAAAGAAGGGAAAACACAGAAACACTACCACAAAAAAATAATCAGAGTTAACCACTGGTCATTAATATCACTTAATATCAATGGACTCAACTCACCTATAAAAAGGCACAGGTTAAGAGAATAGATATGAAAACAGGATGGAGCATTCTGCTGTTTACAGGAAATACAACTTATCCTCAAAGACAGACACTACCTCATAGTAAAGGGTTGGGAAAGGTTTTCCTAGCAAATGGATGTAAGAAACAAGCAGGTGTGGCTATCTTAATATCTAACAAAATTTATTTCAAACTAAAATCAATCAGAAGAGATGGAGAAGGACACTCTATACTCATAACAAGAACAATTCATAAAGAAGAAGTCTCTATCCTGAACATCTATGCCCCTAATATAATAACACCCATATATATAAAAGAAACATTACTAGAACTCAAATCACGCATCAAACCCCACACACTAATAGTAGGAGATTTCAACACTCCTGTCTCACCAATGGACAGGTCAACAAGACAGAAACTTAACAGAGAAATAAGAGAACTAGCAGATATAATGAATCAAATGGACTTAACAGACATCTATAGAACATTCCACCCAAACAGGAAAGAATATACCTTCTTCTCAGAAACTCATAAATCCTTTTTGAAAATTGATCACATATTCTGTAACAAAGCAAACATCCACAGATACAAAAAAGGTAGAGTAACTGCCTGTGTCTTATCAGATCACCATGGAGTAAAGTTAGAATTTAACAACAATTCCACCCTCAGGAAGCCTACAAAATCATGGAAAGTGTACAGTCAACCACACTTGGTCAAGGAAAAAATAAAGAAAAAATTTAAGTCTTCCTTGAATTCAATGAAAATGAAGACATAACGTAACCAAACCTATGGGACACTGTGAAAGCAGTCCTAAGGGGAAATTTCAAAGCACTAAGTGCCCACATAAAGAAAATGGAAAAAAAAATAAAGTCTTCCTTAAATTCAGTGAAAATGACAACACAACATACCCCAAAACAACTTTATGAAGCTCTTTAAATTCCTTCTGGAATTCAAAATTATTGATTAATACTTAGAAACCTATGGTGTATATATGGTTGATAGTATGAATAAGGCTAAAATATTCCAAGATGTCTTGACATGTAGATTTTTTTCTTGATAGTTATTTCAAGTACATAAAATGATTGATGACCTAAACAAGATCCATTGTTTTCCCACAATACTTAATTTTTTTAAGATATTAACATGCCAAAGTAAAAGTAGCTAATTTCTTACATTTTTCGGAGCTACAGTAAATGTATGACATAATTCTATCCAGTGAGATACCTATGTAGGCAGAAATCTCTGGGGGAGATAGCTCGTTCTTAATGAAAGGCAATCTTGTAGCAAGAATCTCTTTATCTTTTCACCTTCTGCCCTTCTGACTATCTAACTGGTTTGGCAGCCAGCATGTTCTCTATGACCACGGATACTCTTGAACATGAAAGCATCCACATTTTAAGAACAGCAGAATTCAAAGTTGGGTAGATCCTGGCTCCCTGTTGCCAATAGTTAGGTTCATGTACAAACCTGATCTTCCTGCTACTGAGCTTCTTTTCATGCCTTAAAAATAAATCTTTTTGCTTAGAAAAAAAAATCTTTTAGGCTTGATATTATTGTGTCTAAGCATACAATCTGTACTATGACAAGAGGTGTCAAATAATCCAACTCAAGGAAACTTTAATAAAAACCATCAAGCTTAAGAAAATCCTATTAAGGGCTGCATGTTGGAAATTTCTGATGATGCTTGTTAAGTCTTAAAAATGACACAGATACATTTAAGGGAACTGTGATTTTAAATGGGGAAAGAGCACATTCAACCATTGTTTACATATACGAGAGAATCAATGAAGTCCTATGCATTGAAATTTCAATTTACTTTATTTGATGCAATAGGAGAAACAGATACTGAACAGTCAACAAGGAATAGTAATATAACAAAGAACAACAAATTATTGGTGATACATTTAAACTTCAATACTGATCATTGGATAGGATTCCTGTAAAGTACAACAAAGCAGTAAATAGATAAAAGTGATTCAATGTTGCAGTATCAAAGCCCTAACACAATTAAAAATATTATAAACCCTTTGAAGGTTTTTTAAACATTCTGTGCATAATTGCTCACATGGCTTTGTAGATATTTCATGGAAGCCTTTTTATTTATTTTATTGGTTTGATAAGACTTTTACAAGTTCTTGAATCAGCAAAAAGGAGAATGCTTTGTGAACAGAAAGTTATTCTTAATGTGACAAAATAGAGCACCATTAGGAATGCATATTAAATTTTATATGTAACATGAAACATGAACAGAATATAACTGCAAGAGATAATTCACAATTTTTGCACTATAGCACCTATTATGAAACAATTATAGGTTAAGACATAGAAACATGTGCTGAAATTGCTGCACTGGTTATGTATGAGGAAATAACCTATGTGGTAGTACATACTGGCAAACATGTCATTGAACTACATGTTTGCTCATCTATGCAATAATATTTGACATTTTTAAGTACATGAAGTTTCTTATTGATTTTCTTTTTTTTCATTTTTCCATGCAGTGTATTATGGATAGGCACTGTTATATTGAAATATATACATATATATATGTATATATTACATATATACATATATGTATATATTACATTTTATATATGTAATTGAATTGAAATGTGATTTGAATTAAATATATTGGATGAACATTGTGGTAAATTTTATCAATGGAGACCTTTTAAAGAAAGTTTTTATATTTTTAATTCTAGAATATTTTGCAATTATTGGTTAATGTGATATTATTGAGGACCATCTATGAAATTTAAACTTCAGTAATAAAATGATGAGTTATTTGGGTTAATCTTAACTATCTGATATGAAATGTGGGCAATAGTGTTAAAATAATGCTATGTCGTTAAATTATTTAGGAAAAGTTTCACAGGAAAAAATGCCCCAAATAATGAACTCATTGAAATGAAACAGTCTGCATATTATGTGAATTAAAATGAAAATTTTCTACATTAATTGTCAAGTGAGTCTATAATTTATGATGTCGTCACTTAATTGCATAAGTATTTTTAAAATGAATGTGAAGTCCTGGATGAGGGGGCAAGGAAGGTAAGTACATTCAGGACAGTAAAAATAATTTGGTTCTTACAACAGTGACAAATTATAAAGAGTACTATAATTTGAAGTAATTACACCATTTTTTAGATTATGGTTCTATGAGAAATAAAATATATTTAAAAAAAAACAATAACACTTAGCAATTAATTTTATTCATTGAAAATTTTGCAAGATGAAAATGATATATGTAAGTGAAACTACATTTGAAGATTATCTTGTCTCTTTTTAAGAAGGCAAATGGGAATTTCAGATCTTTCAAATTTGTTTGCACCAATTTCATCATCTTGTAGTTTTTGTAATATTGATATATACAATTGTAAGAAGAACTATATTGAAGTTGCATTAATGTGAATGAAAAAATTATGGGAATTGTCATATATTTAATTATGTGTTGTGAAAATGAAAAGATTAAGTTATTCATTTGCTTTGCCTTACTGGTCAATGAAAAGGAAATACAGACTTGGAATTTAAAGATAATATCTTTTTTTTTTTAGTTATATGTATGTGGTAGAATCTATCCTGGTGTATAAGTCTGTAGGTTATAGGAGAAGTTCTATGGAGTGAGCCTAGCAGAGGAAAGGAGAACACAATCAAGAGCAAGGTTGTCAAAGGTTACACACTACTACATCAAAGGAGATACTTTTTAATTTAGCAGAAAGGAGTAACTTGAAAGGATTGGTGTCAATGAAAATTGTAAAGGTCTCTCTCAAGAGGTTGGTGTCCTTTGTGTAAACCATAGGACATTTATCTGGTAGAACACTCATTTGGGAAATTGCCTAGTAGATTTTTGAAAGAGTGTAGAGTCTGCAGGATGTTAAAGTTGTCTCTATGATATTTGCTGATTGATAAGGCACAGAGGGCCTGTCAAGCCTTTTGTGATCTTGATGTGAGAAAAGAAAAGACTATGGTCACTGTCATTAATATATAAAGAAGACCACAGTGTATATCTGAAGGACCTTGTTCAAGAAGAGCTGAAGAAAGCTATTATTAAGAAATCCTTAAAAGAATTAACCATAAAGATAAAAATGAGGGGAACTGAATATTTTACATTAATTATCTCTATTGCACAGAAAATTCCGTGAGCAAAATAGAGGACTGCCTATGTGTTGAAAAATATTTATAATGTTCATAACTAACACAAATTAATATAAAAATATTGCAAGTAATTTACAGAAATCTATCGAGGGCAAAATTCAAGCACCAGAGAAATGGCCTATTGGATGAAAGTACTTCTTTGTAAGACAGATGACATGAATTCAAACCCTTGAGCAGAGGAGACATCTGCCTCTGGAAAGTTGTCTTCTGGCCTACATACATGCTCTGTGACACATGTTTGACCACATTCACATATAATAATAAGTTTAAAAAAACAAATCATAATATCATTTATGTAAAAGAAAACCAGTTACCTGCATAAATGTTACAATATTCAATAAAATGCCAGTAGGTAAATAAACTTTTAAAAATGAAATTGCAAAATTTAAAATAAAACATATCAAAATTTAGTAACTAGTTGAGTTAAAGTCAAGATCAGATGTTAGGGAAAAATATTAAGAGAGAAATTTCATTGCTTAGTTGGCTTTAATATAAATAGCATGATTAACCTGAAATCTAAAAATCAAAAAATACTCAAGTATTAAAGATAAAAACTTAATCTTTAATGGAAAAATATCAAAATACAGAAAATAACTCTACCAATGTACAATATAAATATTTAGTATTAACTCTTCCATTGATGCATTTGCTAACATCTACATTTAGAACAATATTTTGCCCACAATATTTTAAATGCATAAGAGTACAATGTTGAATTTTAACTCAAGAAGCATGAGAAAGATTATGTTGTAAGGGGAGATATTTACCATTCAAGTGGAATTACAATTTGTAATGGAGTTGAGAAACTGGTCCTTAGATTCATGTGTATATATTGTCAATGCATGACAGTTTCACTATTTTTTTGCTCAAAAATAAAACTGGAATTATACAGGAAATTGCTAATAGCAAATATTTTTATTATACGTCAGTATAGTTGTGTTGTATTTTGAAGTTTTGATCTATTTTGTATTTAGTATTTCAAGTTTAGGAGATAATGTTCAAAATATCTGTTAACAGAATTCAATGTTCATATAAACCATGAATCTCAATTTAAAAAGATGAGAGGGTGTATGTTATGTTAATCTTGGCAGTCAACTTGACTATATATGTAATTAACTAAAAATATAAAGATCTGGGCCTACCAGTTAAGGATTTTTAGTTAATTAAATCATTTGAAGTAGGAAGACCCACCTTGAATCCAGATCACTTGATGTTCAAAAGAAGAGCTTTTATCATTTTATATAACTAAATCTGTGTCACATCTTCTAGTATTAATTGGTATAAAGGACGAGTAAGGAAGACACTTTTGCCCTTTACCTACTTTCCCCAAGTCTTGTTGAATTGGTATTAGAGACTATTTCTCTGAGATTCCTAGATATACTGAAGACCAACTGAGAAATCCAGCCACTAAGGCTGAGCAACTACTGCGTTTTTGGATTTTTCTGTTAGGTTACAGCGATTGTAGGATGAGTTGGATGATAACTGTACTAGATGGATTTATGTGTCAGCCATTATAGTAAATCCCACATATACACACTTATATACTTATATGTGTGTGTCTTTGTATCTAAGTATAAATGCATAGATATTTATGTTTGTGTAGGTATAACACACACATATGTGCATGTGTGTGTGTGTGTGTGTGTGTATGTGTGTGTAAGTATATCTGTAGACAGAAGTTTCTGTCTAGCATAGTTCCACAGACATTCAGTCCCAAATAAGCACATAGAGCCTTGTATTATTAAGAAACAGTTTGACCTTTTTGTTCAGGCTTATTATCAATGAACTTATATGACATAAATTCACCCATAATTCCTACCTATTTTTACCCATGTGGCTTTGTACCTTTTATTAGTAAGAAATTCTCATTTTGGTTTTTCTTCATCTGCCTTGTAACTTACACTGTGTCTTTCTTCTCTCAAAATTTTCCTACTTTGTTTGCCCCTGCCTACACTTCCTGCCTGAATATTGGGAAATCAATATTTTTATTAAACTAATATGAGTGACAAAACTTTACCATGTAAAAGAAGCATTTTCTCATAGTGTTTTCTCTCTTTTTCTTCAAAGAAGAACTCTGAATCTAATCATCCTTATTTAGCTTTCTTCCTGACCATTACAAATAACAACCTTTCACCAACAGTCTAAACAAAGACAGACATCTATCACCCTTTTTTTGGATAATGTCAATGTAGTTTTTAGGTTACTACTTCCTGATATTTGGGGGAGCTAATAATCTTATGGGAACACAAAGAAAATTTATGATTATGGTCAAGTCCTGATTTGAATATTGTGTGAGACTGGATTACATCAACGAGTCACTTTGAAACTATTCTAAATGCAGAACTCAGGGGAAATTGCAACAGAGACACTCTGATACATTGGGTCATCTGTGCCATCTGCTCATATTAAAGATTTTTCATGAAGTCTTCCTCAAAGAATCCTGATTTCTCTTAACACATCTTCTCATTTACTGTGGAAATAAAAGCAAAATCTCATGTCAAAATTGACATATCTTTGACATAAATTTTAATGTGAAGGCATTTTCAACATTTATAGCTTGGATTAATCCAGGAGCATGTATAATCAAATGTCTTTTAGCAGCTGCTGTTCCAATCCTTACCAACTAAGCAATTCAAACACAACCCAATAAAATGCAGCATTGAGATTATCTATGTATTTTCCATCTTTACAGGGAATTTTTTTGTTTACTCTTTCTTTTCTTTTATTTTTGGTATTGTGAAACAGTTTTTCTGTATATCTATGGCTGTCCTGCATTTCACTCTGTAGACCAGAATGTCCCCAGATTCTGCTTGCCTCTGTCTCCTAAGTTTTTGCATTAAAAGTGTGTTCCTCAAGTCACAGATTAACTATTTATTATTTTTTTTTAAATTAATTTATTATGTTTTCCATTATTTAAAACAATTTTCAAATTCAAACACACTTTGATCATATTCTTCCTCTCCCTCAAGTCCCTTCAGATCTTTTCCCCATCCCTACCCACCCAACTTTAAGTTCTTTCTTTAACAAGAAGCAAAAATCCTGTACAACAATAAAATCTTCCAAAACTTAGAAACAAGAAAGTCATACCAAGAAAAGAAAGAAAAAAAGATTGAAAACAAACAAAAAGCCCAACTTGTAACCAAATAAAGCACAGACAAAATCCTGTGGAGTCCAACTATATGTTGTTGGTCAATTACTCCTGAACATGAGGCTTGCCCAAAATTAGTTGACATGCTCAGTGTCACTCATCGTAGAAAACTGATTGTCTCTCCCCTAACTGGTATAAGTGATAGTTCAGTTGTTAACCTTTTTTTTTTTTTTTTTTTTTTTTTTTTGTCAAAGCCTCCATTTATTAGGGACAGGGTAACGACTTATATACCCCCTGAATGAGGGCTTGGGAGTAGGGACACAGGAGCATGGAATCTGGCCGCGTGGTCCCAGTCACGTAACCTACATCCGGTCAGGTAGGCCAAGAAGTTAGGAGTTGCCACACCTAGTTCCCTGGATAGCTGGAATTTAAGGCAGTTCCGCTATCAGATTAGGTTCGTTAGCAATTAGCGAATAGCTAATTGGGTGTGGGGCAGGTTTTGCCAATAGGACTATTCTTAACATAATTGTGGGTTTGGGGTTCCCTGCAGGCTCCCCAAGGTGATGGTTTCTGTAACAATCTTTAGGGGGGAAACGGCTCCCAACATATTCCTCCTTTCTTATATAAAGGCAAGTAGTTATAGGTGGAGGGCACCAAGACAGAGTCAACCATGGTGTCAGATCTAAAGGAGAGGGGACTGGGACAAGGAGAGAGACCCTCCTCTCGACTGGTGAAGCAATTAACCTCTCCTGGGAACAGAGGGGTGCCTTATGAGTAGCATTACTTTCTTAGAGCTTCTCAAATAAAAGGTATCTAGTAGGATTAAAGTAAGCAGATCACAGGGCACCCTGTCTTAGGCTATGTGGAGAGCGCCCTCGTACCTAAAAACCATGCCATGTTGAGCCGGCCTGTACGGCCTCTGTATGGTTTGAAATTTAGGTGAGGATCCACACTAACTCCCGTCATTGGGCCCCTGTATCTATCATTAATGAAAAATCTGTGAGGTGCTCCTTAAACAAAAGATATGATATAATTTTGGCACCAATAACTCCATCTCCAGACAAGAAGAAAGGGGCACCTTCCAAACCCAGTATTCACCTTTTAGTCTGGCCCATGGTATGTCCTCCTTCCTAAATGCCTACTCCACAAAAAGTTACGTGTGCTTGCCTGTCATCAATTAGGGAGGTGAAAAAGGGATCAAAATCTAAAATTCTTAACATATGCATTAAACCCAAACACTTTACAGCATGTGTCAAACCTTTCCCAACATCTATAAGCAGTTACAAATATCATTAGATCAATTTCAGTAAGAGTACAATGACATACATTGTTGTCAAATACCACCATTTCCAGACTCTGAGCAACAGTCACAGGAACCCCAATCTTTCCCCTTCTTAAGTGAAGAGGTTAGTATTTTAATTAAACTGAGTTCTGTGTCCCAAAGATTAAAACAGTCTGATGTCCAGTCTGCATCTCAGCTCCAAAGCAGACCAGAGTTCAAGCTGGAGAAGCAGTTTAGCACTTGTGCTTCAGGGCGGTCGGGATTCCTGGGTGAGGTGAGCTGGATTCAGCTATCTGAAGCACATCCTGGCATTATCTCAGCCGGGTCTCCCTGGACTCAGGAGGCAGAATTGACACCCTGTAGAGTGGAGCAGCAGGTTCTGTTATCAGGGACTCCTCTCCTTGGGGGCAAGAAAAGCCAGACTAAGGACCTCTCTGCAATCGCCTCAGGAACTCCTCTGTGTCCGCAGCGCAGCCTCGACATCAGGCCCAGCTTTTATTTTCTTTCTGTGAAAAAAGCATAAACATATCCTCGACCCCAAATATATATAGGTCGGGTTTTTTCATAATGCATTGCAAGGGCTTTTCCACCTTGCCCTAGCAAAGGTCAGCTTGGTGTTATCATGTCAGATCCGTTTGCATCTGGATCTACTTGCAAGTTTCATAAGCTGCTTACAAGGAGCCTTATTATGCTCCATAATATTTTTTTTATTATTATTAGCCATATATGCAGTTCCTCCATTGGAAGAGCCATTTGTAAAATTTAGCATAAAATCCTTTAAGGGATTTTTTTTGCTATAACATTAGCAAAATACAGTTGTGTGAATTGTAGCAATAATCATCTGGGGATCAAGCCATTTTTTAGCTTTTATCCTGCCCTTTTGTACCAGACAGGCTACTGGTTTAAATTAAGAGTTTAATATCTTAATTGGCAAAACTTGAGAAGATTTTGCCATAAACAGCATTTTTTCATAAAAATGTTGTAGAATAAGTTTTATATTTAATATGCACACTTGCCATAGCTGCATTATAATTAATATACTGTATTTGTTGATTATTGTATATTTTACCTGTTGATTTATATTTTACCTGTTTGAGTACCTGTTAGGCAGCTTTAAGCTCTCTCTATTGGAAACTGTTTTTTTTTTTATTTTATTTTATTTTTCTATTCTAAGATGGCTCCCTTAATTAAGATGTGTGCTTCTCTTGCTCCCCTAACCAACCTTCCTTTATCCCAAACATCCCGTTTCCCCAGGTTCCCCCCATCCTCCCCTTCTCCACATTTCTCTCCCCTTCTCCCCTCAATCCCCTCCCACCACACCCCAAGATCCCAAATTTTTGCCCGGCAATCTGGTCTACTTCCCATAACCAGGAGGATAGCTATATGTTTTTCTTTCGGTTCACCTTCTTATTTAATTTCTTTAGGATATCAAATTATAGACTCACTGACCTTTATTTATCTCTAGAAACCAATTATGAGTGAGTACATCCCATGTTCATCCTTTTGGGTCTGGGTTACCTCACTCAGGATAGTGTTTTCTATTTCCATCCATTTGCATGCAAAATTGCCAAGTCATTGTTTTTTACCGCTGAGTAGTATTCTAATGTATATATATTCCATACTTTCTTCATCCATTCTTCCATTGAAGGGCATCTAGGTTGTTTCCAGGTTCCGGCTATTACAAATAATGCTGCTATGAACATAGTTGAACAAATATCCTTGTCATATGATCGGGCATCTCGTGGGTATATTCCCAAGAGTGGCATTGCTGGGTCCATGGGTAGGTTGATCCCAAATTTCCTGAGAAACCGCCACACTGCTTTCCAAAGTGGTTGCACAAGTTTGCATTCCCACCAGCAATGGATGAGGGTACCCCTTTCTCCACAGCCTCTCCAGCAAAGGCTATCATTAGTGTTTTTGATTTTAGCCATTCTGACAGGTGTAAGGTGATATCTCAATGTTGTTTTGATTTGCATTTCCCTGATCGCTAAGGAGGCTGAGCATGACCTTAAGTGCCTTTTGGCCATTTGAACTTCTTCTGTTGAGAATTCTCTCTTCAGATCAGTGCCCCATTTTTTAATAGGGTTAATTAGCATTTTAAAGTCTAGTTTCTTGAGTTATTTATATATTTTGGAGATCAGACCTTTGTCTGTTGCGGGGTTGGTGAAGATCTTCTCCCAGTCAGTGGGTTCCCTTTTTTGTCTTAGTGACAGTGTCTTTTGCTTTACAGAAGCTTCTCAGTTTCAGTAGGTCCCATTTATTCAATGTTGCCCTTAATGACTGTGCTGCTGGGGTTATACCTAGGAAGCGATCGCCTTGTGCCCATCTGTTGTAGGGTACTTCCCACTTTCTCTTCTATCAGGTTCAGTGTGTTCAGATTGATATTGAGGTCTTTGATCCATTTGGACTTGAGTTTTGTGCATGGTGATAGATATGGGTCAATTTTTCTTTCTTCTACAGGTTGACATCCAGTTGTGCCAGCACCATTTGTTGAAGATGCTTTCTTTCTTCCATTGTATACTTTTAGCACCTTTATCGAAAATGAGGTGTTCATAGGTTTGTGGGTTAAGATCCGGGTCTTCTACACGATTCCATTGGTCGACTTCTCTATTTTTATGCCAATACCACACTGTTTTCATTACTGTAGCTCTATAGTAGAGTTTAAAGTCAGGGATGGTAATGCCTCCAGAAGTACCTTTATTGTACAAGATTGTTTTGGCTATCCTGGGTTTTTTTGTTATTCCATATAAAGTTGATTATTGCCCTTTCAAGATCAGTGAAGAATTTTAATGGGATCTTGATGGGGATTGCATTGAATCTATAAATTGCCTTTGGTAGGATTGCCATTTTTACTATGTTGATCCTCCCAATCCAAGAGCAAGGGAGATCCTTCCATTTTCTGGTATCCTCTTCAATTTCTTTCTTCAATGCCTTAAAGTTCTTGTCAAATAGATCCTTCACTTCTTTGGTTAGAGTTACCCCCGAGATATTTTATGCTGTTTGTGGCTATCGTGAAAGGTGATGCTTCTCTGATTTCCCTCTCTGCTTCCATATCCTTTGTGTATAGGAGGGCGATTGATTTTTTGGAGTTGATCTTGTATCCGGCCACATTACTAAAGGTGTTTATCAGCTGTAGGAGTTCTTTGGTGGAGTTTTTGGGGTCGCTTATGTATACTATCATATCATCTGCAAATAACGAAAGTTTAACTTCTTCCTTTCCAATTCGAATCCCCTTGATCCCCTTATGTTGTCTTATTGCTATTGCTAAAACTTCAAGCACTATATTGAAGAGGTATGGAGAGAGTGGACAGCCTTGTCGTGTTCCTGATTTAAGTGGGATGGCTTTGAGTTTCTCTCCGTTTAATTTGATGTTAGCTGTCGGTTTGCTGTAAATAGCTTTTATTATATTTAAGTATGACCCTTGTATCCCTAATCTCTCCAAGACTTTTATCATAAAGGGATGTTGGATTTTGTCAAAAGCTTTTTCAGCATCTAATGAAATGATCATATGGTTTTTTTCTTTCAGTTTATTTATATGATGGATTACATTGATAGATTTTCGTATGTTGAACCAGCCTTGCATCTCTGGTATGAAGCCTACTTGATCATAATAGATAATGTTTCTAATGTATTCTTGGATACGGTTCGCCAGTATTTTGTTGAGGATTTTTGCGTCGATGTTCATGAGTGAGATTGGCCTGTAATTCTCTTTCTTGGTTGAGTCTTTGTGTGGTTTTAGTATCAGAGTGATGGTAGCTTCATAAAAGGAATTTGGCAATGACTCTTCTGTTTCTATATTGTGAAATACCTTAAGGAGTATAGGTATTAGTTCTTCTTGGAAATTCTGGTAGAATTCCGCATTGAAACCGTCTGGTCCTGGGCTTTTTTTGGTAGGGAGGTTTTTGATAACAGCTTCTAATTCTTCGCGACTGACAGGTCTATTTAGATTGCTCACCTGGTCCTGATTTAACTTTGGTATATGGTATTTATCTAAAAAAGTGTCCATTTCTTTTACATTTTCCAGTTTTGTGGCATACAGGCTTTTGTAGTAAGATCTAATGATTCTCTGAATTTCCTCTATGTCTGTGGTTATGTCCCCCTTTTCATTTCTGATCTTATTAATTTGCAAATTCTCTCTCTGCTGTTTGATTAGTTTGGATAGGGGTTTATCAATTTTGTTGATTTTCTCCAGGAACCAGCTTTTTGTTTCATTGATTCTTTGGATTGTTTTCTGTGTTTCTATTTTGTTGATTTCAGCCCTCAGTTTGACTATTTCCAGTCTTCTACTCCTCCTAGGTGAGTCTGCTTCTTTTTTTTCTAGAGCTTTCAGGTGGGCTGTTAAGTCTCCAATGTATGCTTTCTCTGTTTTCTTTAAGTGGGCACTAAGGGCTATGAACTTTCCCCTTAGGACTGCTTTCAAAGTGTCCCATAAGTTTGAGTATGTTGATTCTTTATTTTCATTGAATTCAAGGAAGACTTTAATTTCTTTCTTTATTTCTTCTTTAATCCAGGTGTGGGTCAATAGTTGACTATTCAGTTTCCATGAGTTTGCAGGCTTTCTGGGGGTAGCATTGTTGTTGAATTCTAACTTTAGTCCGTGGTGATCTGATAAGACACAGGTGGTTATGGATATTTTTTGTAACTGTGGAAGTTTGCTTTGTTACCGAGGATGTGGTCAATTTTCGAGAAGGTTCCATGAGCTGCAGAGAAGAAGGTATATTCTTTCCTATTTGGGTGGAATGTTCTATAGATGTCTGTTAAGTCCATTTGATTCAATACCTCCATTAATTCTCTTATTTCTCTGTTAGGTTTCTGTCTGATTGACCTGTCCATTGGTGAAAGAGGCGTGTTGAGATCTCCCACTATTAGTGTGTGCGGTTTGATGGCGTCTTTGAGTTTTAGTAATGTTTCTTTTACATATGTGGGTGCTTTTATATTAGGGGCATAGATATTCAGGATTGAGACCTCATCCTGATCAATTGTTCCTGTTATGAGTATAAAATATCCCTCTCCATCTCTTCTGATTGATTTAAGTTTGAAGTCAACTTTGTTAGAAATTAGTATGGCCACACCAGCTTGTTTCTTAGGTCCATTTGCTTGATAAACCTTTTCCCATCCCTTTACTCTAAGTAGGTGCCTATCTTTGTGGTTGAGGTGTGTTTCTTGTAAACAGCAGAATGTTGGATCCTGTTTGCGTATCCAATCTCTTAGCCTGTGTCTTTTTATAGGTGAGTTGAGTCCATTGACATTAAGGGATATTAATGACCAGTGGTTGCTAACTCTGGTCACTTTTTAGTCATAGGGTTTGTGTGTTTGCTTTCTTTTAGTTGCGCTGGTAAAGGGTGTCTAGAAGTTTGAGTTATTGTGGTCATTGTTGGTCTCCTTGGTTTGTGATTTTCCTTCTATTACTTTCTGTAAGGCTGGATTTGTGGCTACGTATTGTTTAAATTTGTTTTTATCCTGGAAAATTTTGTTTTCTCCATTTATAGTGAACGAAAGCTTGGCTGGGTATAGTAGTCTGGGCTTGCATCCATGTTCTCTTAGCTTCTGCAGTACATCTATCCAGGACCTTCTGGCTTTCATGGTTTCCATAGAGTAGTCAGGAGTAAGTCTGATAGGTTTACCTTTATAAGTAACTTGACCTTTTTCCTTTGCAGCTCTTAATATTCTTTCTTTATTCTGGATGTTTTGTGTTCTGATTATTATGTGGCGAGGAGATGTTTTTTTCTGGTCCAGTCTATTCGGTGTTCTGTATGCTTCTTGAACCTTCAAAGGAATATCTTTCTTTAGGCTGGGAAAGTTTTTCTTCTATAATTTTATTAAATATATTTTCTGAACCATTGAGCTGTACTTCTTCTCCTTCTTGTATCCCAATTATTCTTAGGTTTGGTCTTTTTATTGTGTCCCATATTTCCTGAATGTTTTGTGATGAGAATTTGTTGGTTTTGCTGTTTTCTTTGATCAGTGTGTTAATTTTCTCTATGGAATCTTCAGTGTCTGACATTCTTTCTTCTAACTCTTGTAATCTGTTGGTAGTACTTGTCTCTGTAGTTCCTGTTCGTTTACCCAGATTTTCCATCTCCAACCTTCCCTCGGTTTGTGTTTTCTTCATTACTTCCATTTCATTCTTCAGGTCTTGAACCATTTCCCTTACCTGTTTGATTGCATTTTCTTGTTTCTCTTGGTTTTCTTGGGTATCTTTGAGCGATTTATTCATTTCCTCTACCTTTTTGTTTGTAATCTCTAATTGTTTATGGCAGTTTTTCACCTCCTGTTTAAGGTCTTCTATTATTTTCAAAAAATTCACTTTTGGGTCGATTTCTTCTACTTCTTCTGGAGTAGGGTGTACACTTCTTCTTATTTCGGGATCCCTGGGTTCTGGTGATGTCATGTTGCCTTTCAGGTTGTTGGAGGAATTCTTGCATTGGCGCCTTCCCATCTCCTCTTTCAAATGAAGCCAAGAGAGGCCTGGTGTCTTGGTCCAGTTTTTGCTGTGACTGAGCCTCTGGGTGTATCTCTTCAGTGTGGAAGCAAGGTCCGTCCTGCTGAGCTTGATCTGCCCAGTGATGTCTCTCCTGGCACCTGGATCCGATCTCCCCGCTGCCTGGGCGTCCCGCGAACAAAGGGCTGGGCCCGCTTGGTGCAGGCCGGCCACCTAGACAAAGGAGCCACCACCCTCCTGAATGCCCTCCCAATTCGGACCCTGTCCCAGCGCCCAAACAGGCTGAGCTGGGAGCTGTTGTGTGGTTCAAAGAGGGGAGGGGGGTCAGAGGTAGTGCGGAGGGCCTTGGATGCAAGTTGGGTGGGACAGTAATGGAGAAGAGGTATCAAGGAGTACAGCCCCCGCAGACTGACCAGGGAGTGCAGGAGGGGTGGGGAACGTCTGAGCTCCCTGTCCCTGGCTGCCGCCGCGGCCAGAAACTCACTCACCCCAGCGATGGCCCTCCTGGCACCTGGATCCGATCTCCCCGCTGCCTGGGCGTCCCGCGAACAAAGGGCTGGGCCCGCTTGGTGCAGGCCGGCCACCTAGACAAAGGAGCAGATCACCGTCCCAGACAACAGCCCTCTGGGCAACCAGGAAGGGAGTCTAGTCACCAGCGGAGCAGGAAGTGAAGAGGTAACTATTTATTTTTTAAGGACTTTCTCTATCCCTTTTCTTTTCTCTCCCAAGCTTATGTATAAGTTTAAATACACTGTAAAAAATAGATATTTTTTCAACCTTAATCTGTATTTACTGTATATATTTGTCCTTTTCTGAGTGCATGAGTCTTTTATATGCTCAGAAGAATGGCTAGGATTCAAGCAACAGCTTCATCATCTGTTTCTGCCCCAATCCTTAGATTTCTGAGAATCTAGCTTCTTGGTGGAGGTACTAACAAGAACCATGTTGGGTAATACAACTCTGGGAAGTTTCAAGGTCCACGAATCCACCAAGAAACATGCCACTAGCTTCTCATAAACAGCATTTAACAGTTTGGTGGTCGACTCTTGTTTTAAGGGAGTGGGCTGTGTCCCACCACCTGGCTAGTTTATCCCTCAAAATAACCACACAAAAATTGTATTAATTAAATTACTGCCTGGCCCATTAGCTCTAATTCCCCATTGTTCAACTGCTACATCAAAATTCAACCCATTTTCATCAATCTGTGCATTGCCACATGACTGTGGCTTACCAGCAAGTTTCTAACTGGCATCCATCACAGGCAGGAGATCCATGGCATGTGCCACACTGCCCTTCTTCCCAGCATTCAATTAAGTCTACTCCACCTAAGTTCTGCTCTATCAAAGGGTCAAGGCGGTTTCTTTAATAACCAATGAAAGCAACACAAATACAGAAGGGCTTCTACACAAGACTCTTTAAAGAGCTGCAAGGAATTTTTCCAATAAGACTGAATCAGGAAGCCATTCTTAAAGGAGCCACTCCTCTGCTTGCCTGTAGCAAAGAAAACCTACTCAAAACAGTGCTAATACAAAGAAGCTATGCTTGACTCTCTTCTTTTTTGTCTAGAAACCCCTCCCAAGCTCTCTCAGTTTTTACATGATTGAGTTGCTGAATGTTGGGCACCATTAAGTAAGCAGAGAGCATGCATTCATTTCCTGGCTGCCCAGATACAAATAATCACCCAGAAACAATAATAAACACAACACTATTTGGCCAAGGGTTCAGACATATTCCTCGTACATCTTAAATTAATCCATTTCTATTAATCTATGTATTGCCATGCAGCTGTGGCTTGCCTGTAATGTTTTTGCATTTGCTTTTAATGACTAAGTGGTGTTTCCTTGACTCTGCCTATTTTCTTTCTCTCTAATTTTGTTTGGATTTCCTGCCTGGATATACTCTGCAAAGCCTTTGGCAGAAACAGCTTTATTCATCAACAAATAAAAGGAACACATATACAGAAGGACATATTATATCATAAATGTATATATAGCTATATGTATACATACATACATACAAACACACACAGACACACACACACACACACACACACACACACACACACATATATATATATATATATATATATATATATATATATATTCTTTCAATATGTTTTTCTAAAAACTCTGATGCAAAATTGGTTTTGAACTCTCTATGTAACCCATAGTGATTTTGAGCATCTTATCCTTAAACCTGTGCCTCCTGAGTAAGCAAAGTGTAGATACATTTTATTCACTGTTCAAATTTGAATTTTTAGTTTTAAATGCAACTTATACTAAGGCTATGATAAGAATAGATTGTCCAAAAAGCCAGATGACTCAGTAGTTTAGAGAAACTTACTGATTCTAGTTGAGATAATGGTCACTTTTGGTAACAAAGAACAGTGAAAAGTATAAGAATAAATTATATTTGATATGTATTTTAAAGTTTGACACAATAGCTTTGCAAATGAAGTGAACTTTTATGATTAGGGAAGGAGATCTGACTATTTTTTGAAATGTCTTTCAATAAAGGTTTGAATGAAAGAGGATACAAGTTTACTCTGCTTAGAAATTCCATTTGGCAAGGAAAATTTGAGAGAAAATCCAAAGTTTTCTTTTAAATATGTTAAATGTGAACTTAATGATAAATATATACAACTGACGAATCAGGATATGCAATAGTAATCATTTTATGGATTCTAAGACAAATTTCTAGGCTGAAAGTATGAATTTGGAAGCCATGGCTCTAGGAAATTTTTTTAGGTCTTGAAGTTGAATTATACCACTTTTATAACTATAGTTAAACTTATCATAGAACTTTTTTCTTAAGTATGTAAAAACTTTGGTAAGCAAAAAAAAAAGGAACATAAATACCAAACACAAGAAAAGATAAACAAGCATTAATTCAATTGCAGAAGGTTACAGAGAGTTTATAAAGATACTAGGACATTTTAATGAGCTCTTTAAAACCATGTAATTGTTATTCATTCAAGTTTAACTAATAAATTAAAATTTCAGTTTGTAAAATTATAAATTTATTTATAAGTCAAAGTTTTAAACATCAATACAAAATAACATGAAGATCACAGAAAATCTTCCAAACAATTATTCCACATTTGAACAATATGATTTTTAAAGGTATCCTTAGAAAGGGATAATAAATAACCAGTTTTAACTATGTTAACCATGCACAGAAGTAGAAATAAAATTGGAATCTGTCAGAGAGTAAAAGAAAAAAGTAGATTGCAGAAATGTTTGTTCAAAGTACTCACTATTTTGTGACTATAAACTTTGTTAATTTGAACATAATGAGAAAAAGGTACTTCACAAAAATCTGAAAAAAAAGAATTTTAAAAGAAAATAACAACACAGCATATTAATTTTCTTATTATAAATATATTATTTAGTGACTGAGACTTGAAGCTTGGAAACCAGAGTCAGGAAGCTTTTCCTTTAAACAGATAGCTATTGGAAATACATTTAATGAAATCTATAAACAACTATATGACTCAAAAAAGAATCATCTCAAATTGATTTATTTTTCATTTTCTTAATCTATGTCCTCTGCCTCTGTACAGAAAATGATTTAGACCCTAAACCAATTCATCCACAGGAAATTATCAGAGACAGAAATAGAAATGGCTTTTTCCAAATACCATGTCATTCTGACTAATATGTTCTCAAAATCTGATGAAGCTCTAAGAGAGTGACAGATTTGAAAAGATCATGCTATTGATGTCATCAGTTTATTTTTTACTCAGATTAATAAGAGGTTTCCATATCACTTCAACTTTCAAAATGTCAGATGATTCAGCCCCCATAGGAATTATTTATTTTGTTAAAACAGTATATATACTGCCCATAAAAATGCAGAAATATAGATAGATAAATGATGATAGATAGATAGATAGATTGATAGATAGATGATAGATAGATAGATAGATACATACATACATACATGCATAGAAAAATAGATAGACAGACAAGCAGTCAGACAGATGGACAGATAGAAAGTTAATGCTATAGATATTTAATATTTATTTATGTTATTTCTTTGTGTGTATTTGTCTGTTTGCCAAAATAATCTATGATATATACTTTAAAATTAATATAAAAGACTTTAATTTCAGTCTTTTTTGAAAGTTACATATTTAGTATTAGTATATATCATGATTCCGTATTAAAATGATTAAATGATAATAAATTACATGAAAACATATAAGACTATATTTAAATTAGAAAGTCTCAATAAATATCAAATTATAAAAATCTAAGAGATATTGAAGTTGCCTTGTCTACTCAATTATTTAATAGTATGTACCTGGCGAGTACAAATTCAAGGCAAGCAACTTAGTGATACCCTGTCTCCAAAGAAAATGTAATAACAAGGTTTATAAAACAAGTTCCATTCCTGTTCACTTCCTTATTTTATCATGGATATAATAAAAATAAAGACTATGGACTATTAAATTGCTTTTATTCTCTTCTTCAAATGTTTCCTACAAAATTCATTTATGTATAAATATGAAAGTTTGACAGCAAGTTTGTATAAAAATTCTATATAGAAAGCTATTATATATAATATTTGTATATAATATACATTACATATTTGTATATATACAACCCACATATGTTATGTGTATGCAAATAAAATTATTCTACATAAAGGATAATGTGACCCTAAAGAAGCATAGCTTTTCAAATAAATCTCCACTGCCTGAAGTTCTTTGAGTGGAGTGTCATAGAGATGACAAAAATTGTACAAGATGTGTGTGCTGCACAGGGGAAGGGTCAGAATAGTGGTCCAAGCCTTTTGGAAAAGTCCAGAGTTCATGAGTGAATCTCAGAAATTTTATGGTTGGAATTTGTTTTTTTTTTTATTTGAATGTTACTATGCCTTGTTTTTTCCCCTTTTGAAGCAAAAAAGTATTTTACTGAAGCCCATGGTTGAAAGATTTTAATTTTAAAAGACTTTAAATTTTATTTATTTATTTTTTATTTTTATTTTTTTGGTTTTTCGAGACAGGGTTTCTCTGTGGCTTTGGAGCCTGTCCTGGAACTAGCTCTGTAGACCAGGCTGGTCTCGAACTCACAGAGATCCGCCTGCCTCTGCCTCCCGAGTGCTGGGATTAAAGGCGTGCGCCACCACCGCCCGGCAAGACTTTAAATTTTAAAAGAGATTTACTGTTTTGCTTTTTTAATGCCCACTTACAAGATTTGGTCCTATTTTAAAAAAAAGTATATAAACATGCATTTTCTCCATGTTGACTGATCTTTCCAATTTATTCATTCAAAATAAGTCAAATGGATTTTTGTTGGTAGTGAGTTTCTGAGAATGTACTAGAAAATATTTATTCCAATGAATTTACTAATAGTAACCTGTACACAGTATAAGTACTGCCTTTAAGTTCTTACAACTTATACATTTGCTAATACATTCAAGATTGGCTATATTAAAAAGCATGAATTTTTAGTGTGTTTGAATTTGCAAAAAGATTGTGTGACTTTTAAAGTTATCTATGATGCCAAGTGGTGGTTGTGCATGCCTTTAATCTCAGCACTCGAGAGGCAGACACAGATGAATCTCAGTGAGTTTGAGGCCAGCATGCTCTACAGAGGAAGTGCCAGGAAATGCTCTAAAACTATACAGAAAAATCATGTCTCAAAAATCCAAAAAAGATAAAAAGTAAGTTGGGTGGTGGTGGCAGATGATTTTAATCACAGCACTCAGGGATGGAGGCAGATCTCTATGAGTTCAAGGTATGATTTTTCCTGTAAGATATTGGGAATGAATAAGAAAGGATATGTTGTAGCTTAATAGTGATATATTGTGTGTGTCATGCTAATAAGTGATCAGTTCTATTTGCTGGTTTCACTTGTCAACTTGGCACAAGCTAAAGTAATAAGAGAGGTAGAAAACTAAGTTGAGGAAATGCCTTCATTACATTCTGCTTTAAGGTAATTTCTCAATGTTTTTTTGATGGTTATAATCCAACCCATTGTGGGTATTGCCATCCCTGTCCTGATGTTCCTGGATTATATAACAAAGCAGGCTGAACAAGCCATTAGAAGCCAACCAGTAGTCAGCTCCTCTCCATGACTTCTAAATCAGCTCTTGACTCTAGGACCTTGTCCTGTTTAACTTCCTGTCATGACTACATCCATTGATTAGCAGCAATGTGAAAGTATGAGCTAAATAAACCTTGTGCTCTCCAACATACTTTTTGTTCATGGTATTTAATCACGGCCATAAAAACCATAACTGAGATACAAGTTCATAAAAGATTTCCTCACATGACTTTATTCAAGGACCTTGTCCCAACATTCTATTAGTACTATTTTTGAAAAAAATCCATTGTAACAAGTTGAAGTACTCATATTCCTATATTTTATACTGCTGCTTCTATCAATATACAACATGGGGGTCATGGACGGTCTTTATGTCTATGTGTTCCTTTTATTGGTTAATGAATAAAGAAACTGCCTTGGCCTGTTGATAGGGGAGAATTTAGGTAGGCAGGGAAAACTAAACTGAACAAAGGGAGGAAGAAGGTGGAGTGAGGGAGCAGCCATGGAGCTGCTGGAGATAGACATGCTGAAATTTTACTTGGTAAGCCACAGCCTCATGGTGATACACAGATTACTAGAAACAGGTTCAATTAATATGTAAGAATTAGCCAATAAGAAGCTAGAGCAAATGAGCCAAGCAATTATTTAATGAATATAGTTTCTGTGTGATTTTTTCGGGGCTAAGCTAGCTGGGCTGCCAGGAACGAACAAGCAGGCCTTCCTCCTACACATTGGTGTTCAGCAGGGAGCCTATATGGTGTTAACATAAGTCAATATTTCTGAGTACATGGATCTTTGAAATTATTATGGATATAACATGACTTTAGCTTTCTATATGTACATTGGTGTATGATATCACTCTAGGTTACCATTTTCTTCTAAGTTGAAAAATCAAAGAAGCTATAATTATGTGTTAAATATAAAGATTCATTAAGTAACTGTATAACACCAGAAAGATACATATGTTAGACTTCAATCTGTACTACCTGCATTATTTTTGAGAAAAAAAAAAGATAATATGAAATAATCTCCCCCTTGCTGTCCAAATTTGGCCCTTGAACCAATACACTATTTTAATGACCTCTTCAAAACAAAGTAAATCATAGAAGATGAGCAGACATTTCTCCCTAGAGTATAAAGACTGTCTTTTGTATATAATATTATTTGATAGCTAATTTCATCCATGATACACCTGTAGGCTATATTCCATTCTCTGTGGCTTTCTTAGTGCCTACAACATGCTGGTTGTTTCTGCATCACAGCAACACTCCTCCCGCTCATGAACTGAGATGAAGTAACACTTTTAAAAGACTTGATAATCTCCTCCTTCTGAAATGTATACTTATTACCAACTTCTGATCTCTGCAAATAAGTATATACTCAGGAGTGATTTTCAGACTGTGGAATTACTTCTAACTTCTCAGCATGTATTGTTATTTTAATATTAATTACTTATAATATGTTAACTCTAGCAGTGTTTGTACTCTTGACAGAAACTATGACAACATGAGGAAATGGTGAGTATAAAATTATAGTAGCTTTATAAAATATTTTTCTGCACTTTGTAGATTTCTGGAGAGTAGCTCTCTTAAGATAGCAAAATAATCATTTAATCTGTACTACTGACTTTATAGGTAAGAAGAAAATGAGTCCAATAATATTTTTAAAAATACCTAAAATCAGTTACTGTGTTTGTTGATTATAAGCTTGGTATCCAAAATCATAACAGAAAGATTTAGATAAATCAACATGGATGACAGAAATGTAAACATTTTCCCAAGATAAATAGTTCCAAGCCATAAACTTCTAGAGGGTTAAACAAACAAATTCAATTATTTCAAAAATCATTTTTGTAACTATGGTAAAATTGCTTTATTTCTTTCATTTTTTTACAAATACTTATCTATTTGTTTACTTATATATGTGCAGATATATTTGTGCATATACATATATGCATGTATAACACAAAATGTGTGCAAAGAACTTTTTCAATCAATAATTTTCATCTAACATGGGGGTTCCAGAGTTTGAAATCAGTTCAGGAAGTTCGGCAGCAAACATTTTTACCCATGAATCATCTTAGCAGCCTCTTAAAAGAAATTTTAAACTAGGAGTGCTAACTCTGAAACCCCATGTGAAATATTTCAGTAAGTAGTCCTAAACCTTCTTCTTTCTATACTTTACTCTTTCCATGGAAAGCTAAAGGAGGTACAGAATAAAAGCTGATTTATTGGTAGCTATTGGAATATACTATGATGAATTGAAGAAAGAGTCTTTTAATGGACTCAACACTATCCTTAGCTTTACAAAATCTGAATCTGTATTTGGTCACTTTTCATGTAAAAAGAACTTCATAGGAAATATACTAATCATAGAATATAAATAATTCATATTCTTGAGATTATCTGATACTTTGTTAAAAATATATTTTTTTAGAAATTACCTTGCAACTGTCTGAGATTAGACAATATCTCTCAAAATAATGATGAAGAATTTACTACTCATGGAAGAATCAAGAAATTACATTAACGAAGAAAATATGAAAGAGCATGATAAAATGAAATTTCAAGCTAGATGCTACCTAATATTTCAAGTCCTTCAGAGAAAATGAGCTGTTAATGACTTATGTGATCACTTAAAATTTTAAGAGAAATAAAACTCTACAGTAAATTATGATCATGAGAACTTTATTTGAGAAAAAACAATGAATGTTTAAGAGAGAATAATTCAGAATTTACGTCATAAAAATGTTTTTCATGCAATTTACAAGTAATAAGAAAAAGCTTCTTAAATCAACCTAAAGAGAATGTATGATATTCAAGATCTTAGAGAACATGTTAAGACCATCCAAAAAAATTCCAGGAAGGAAAAAACTACCTACAAGTAAAAACAATTATCTTTCACAACCATATATTATCTTAATTTTTAATTATTTTATATATGCATTATTAAATGACTCTCTGGTACTTACCCTTCCTGCTTCGCCCTTAATATTTATCTCCCAAGTACCCCTTTAACACTTCTCTTTCTTTCTCTTCCTAGTACTCTATGTGTGTGTGTGTGTGTGTTTGTGTGTGTGTGTCTGTCTGTCTGTCTTTCTGTTTGCCTATCTTTCTAGGTATTTCTTCTCTCCTTTGTGGGGACATTCATTTAAACATGTGAAACCTACATTATTCTTAATAAATAATGATTCTCCATAAGTTAGCAGCTATCAAAAAAAAACTCAGTAAGGGGTATGGCATGCACAATAATCACTACATTTATTTCAGCATTTGGGTAGATTGATTTTGTGAGTCTTTTTCAGTGAATTTCAGCTCCTGATTTCATTAATATAATACATTTTATTGATAAAGAGGTTAGGATTTAATAGTAATCTTCCTCTCTCTTCATGTCTTTCTGACTTTTCTTTCATAATATTCTATGAACCATGGTATGGGTGGATTTTATCTAGATGTTCCATCAAGAATTGGGCACTCTGTTTCTTATTCTCATCACATTTGCCACATGTAAATCACTCCAATGAGCAGCTTTGCAGGTCAATGTTGCAAACAGCCCTTATCTATGGGTAAAACATAAATATATAGAAAGCAATATGACAGACTATCCATTAACTAAAATAATAATAGCAGCTCATACACTGGAACCTATCACCTTCAAAGCCACAAGCTTCCCTTTAATCCTTTAACCAATAGCCATTGTATTCTTTGATTCATTCTACATGTCTTCTATTATTCTTCTACTTATAATTTTATGTTGGGTCAGGTAGGATAATAATCTTCTACATAAGCTTTTCATATGCCATTCCTTTGTGTTATTTGTGTCCTTCTGTCCTTGACTTCATCATACTCCTTTAGCACTCTCTGCTAATTGGAAGCCTTGAGTACCAGCCTCAGTACCTCCTCATGGCTCAGAATAGACATCTATGGAAAGGGAAGTTCTGATGATAATAATATTAACTCTAGCACATCACCTCTACGTGTTCTTTAATTTTGTGTGAGGGAAAACATTTTGAGGCTTTTAGTATTTAAAATTATAGTTGGAAAATTCCATAGCCAAAGACAATGGTGGCATATCAAAATTAAAAAAAGGCAGGTAGAACCTGATAAAGCAACTCTCTGGAACAGGGAACAGGTTATACAAGAGCTAGAATTTAAGGAAAAATACCTGACATTCCAAATCATTAGATAAAATTCTGAACCACACCTGAACCTGGACTTCACCCACACCCAGACCTGTCTGTCTGGTAAGGGTTACCTTCCTGTTCAGTACCTATCTTCTATAGTAATTTCTTTGTGGTCACTTAGCATGTAATTTTGTGTTATTGACTATGTAAAATTTACCCTTAGAACAAAGAGTGAATGTTACTACTTTAAGGCATCATGGTGTGGAGGAATGGAAAAGTCATTCCATTACTTACACTGCTGAAGTGTTTTGAGAATAAATCCCATTTCAAAGAAATAATTATAGCTTTACAAGGTTTTTGCAAGTTTGCCAGTGATTTTTCCAAAAGACAAGTGTTCCCATAGCTCTGCAAAATGGGTTATTCCATGTGGGCATGGACGTATGCACTACCCCTGGATTAGTCTATTGATCTATCAGCTATATATTTACTGTGTAATAGTACTGTGGACACTAAGATCTGCTTAAGTATTTCACCCCGTTGTTTCAACTAACTACTTTCATGTTACCTGTAAACTACTATCTTCCATTCTTTAACATGTCTTTCATCAAATATGACTTTCTAGTTTCCTGACTTCTACTGATTACCAAAACAAAGTACTAAAGAAGGTATCTGAAGCTAGAATAGTCATAAAAGGGAGAACATAAACTTTTTGTTTCTTTAAATAATATTACACACTGTAATTCTTTCTAGGTTAATTCACTTATCTATGAATTTCTTGATTTTATTTTCTTATTTTGAAAAGATTTTTGAGAACTTCATACATGTACATTGACTCTGTATCATTGTAACCACTCCACCCAAACTCTTTAATTACCTTTTTCTCCAAATTTCATGATCCTTAATTATTTTCACACACACACACACATATATATATATGAAATATATATTTAAACAATAATTATATATATGTGTGTGCATAGGCACAATGTGTATATATAGGTAATTACATGTGTATATACATATATATGTATATGTGATCTATGATGTGTGCATATATGAGGGTGAGTTTGTGAATACATATATACCATACCCAACTCCAAAGCCAGCTTTGATTTTTTAAGTGAGTTGTGTCTGTTATTCTACTCGGTAGTATATATTAAGAGGTTTTTACACTGCAAAAGACCTGTATTCATAAGACATAATTCTATTTGCTTGGTGATCCTTTCTGGATAGTTATCTTTTCTTCTTTAGGCATCCAAATGTCCAGGGTCTCTTGACTTTTTGAAGATGAGTATTTTCCTGCAAAGACAAGAACAGAACACTGCCCCAACCCGTAGAGGTTTTCTGACAAGCTGTATGATTGTCACTTATTTGGATAAGCTCTTATTTCTCTTTCTCAAGAGGTTTTTTTTCTTTTCAAACTGAATCTTTGTTAATTTCAATGGTATAGATAGCTTTTTTTCTCCTGTGGAAAAAAAGAGTGAAATCCCTTCCACAACATAGCACATCTCCTAGTTTCCATTCTGAGGGCAACTAATCCTTGAAATACACTGGCTGATTTAATTCAGAAGGTATTTTTTTATTATTATCAAATGTCTCACTGCTGCCATTGTTTCTTTCTTATTAGTGTTAATAAAATTCAAGGATGATAAAGCATTGTGCAACCTTTTTCTGGGGGGTATTTTCTGTTCCCTTTTATTTCTTTAAGATATCATTTATAGTTGATTTGATATTTCTAAAACTGTCTGACCTGTAGGATTGTGTTGTATACCTGTAATGTACTTTATATTATAATAAGGGAAAAATATTTCACTTTTTTAAGAGACATATGCTGGAAAATTATCTGTCTTTATTTGTGTAGATATATACATGATGGCCATAGTTTCTAACACATACATGATTACTGAATCAGTTTTTCTGAGCTCAAAGCTGTTGTCCATTGAAAACTTAAGTAAGTGTAGTAAGGAAGTAACTTGTTTGGTTCCCAGCCACCTGAAATAATCACACAGAAAAAAATATTTAAAGCACTGCTTGGCCCATTAGCTCTAGCTTCTTATTGGCTAATTCTTACATATTAATTTAACCCAACTCCATTAATCTGTGTATCACCACAAAGTCATAGCCTACCAGTTAAGTTTCAGCATGTCTAACTCTGGCAGTGAATCAATGGTGTCTCTCTGAAACTGCCCTCCTCTTCCCATGCTGTGATCCAAGCTATTTCTTTATTCATTAACCAATAAAAGCAACATATAGGCAGAAGGAACTCCCACAACATTTTCTCTTTTCTGTTTTAAAAAAGGAAGGCTTTAACTTTAACATAATAAAATTACATATAATAGTTATCAATCTGGAATTACAGTTTCTCTCTCTCTCTCTCTCTCTCTCTCTCTCTCTCTCTCTCTATATATATATATATATATATATATATATATCATAACTAAGGAAAACTATAACTATAAATTATTCAGCTCCATCAAAGACTGCAGAAGGATATAATATTACCTACATAAACAGGAAGTACATTGCAAACAACTTCAAAACTCTAGAATTGACAGAGACATCTCACTGCCTAGACAGTCAGCCAAAGTTCTTCTGTATCATTGGGGCATCCAATCTTCAGCCTATAGGCCCATAGAATCCAGCAGAGTTTTCCACGAAGCAGGAAGTTTCATAGACAATTGTACCTATATTTACAGTTTGTCTGTTGCTTTCTTCTGTATTTGCAGAATGTCTCGAAGATTCTTTTATGAAGCAGTAACCCTGAAGAACCATCTCACCTTTAGGCAAGTTCAGCAGTCATTTCTTTGTGGCTCCTTCATGTCCAGTTAAGCAGCCTAGGCAAGAGCAGTTTCTTGCCAAATAGTCAACCAACTCCATAAGGAGTTTCTTCAATGCCTATCATTCTCTTAAAGTAGGTTGGTGCTGCCAGGAGCAGATGTGTCTCACTCTCATGAAAAGTCTTAAGTTCTTAAACATTTTAAATTCCATATTCTGAAGGTCTCTGAAAACAATTAAAAATATCTACTTAACTGAAATATATCTCTATACATCTAGAAAATATAACTAACATAACTACAATTTTGACTATTATAGATGGCATCTATTAACCTATATTTCTTAATTATATATGACATTTTTAAATGAACTACACAAACACAATACCTTAGTCAAGGGCAGAAAAATACATACCATTATAACAAAATTTACCTTAAATTTGTATCAATAAACCAAGATCTATACCAATGTAAATTATTCATATCTATGCCATATCCCCTTTAAATGTAAACAAATATTTATAAACAATATTTGGAAATATGGGCATAGTTTCTCCAAACTGCTTCCTGCTATTCATTAGGCAAAATATTTTCTTTGTGGGGGTGTCCACAGCAACCTTTCAGAGGGTTTTGGTACATCAAATCATATTGGTCTGGAAGCAATCCAAGGCTCTCTTCTTCTGTGAAAACAAAAGAAGAATCTCTTTTCCAAAGCAACATATTCTTAGACTCAAATTTTGAATTCAAGATACATTTGAAGTGTATATCTTGACTTATTTTAGAAGTTCCTAAAATTAAATGTGTCTCTGCAGTCAAAAAAATTCAAAGAAAACACAATAGTATGCATAATCCAGACTCTTTCTGTATATTCCATCTTTATGTGGCTTATTCTTTTTTTTCTATGACTGTCTGTACTATGTCTCTTCAAAAACTTTATTTTAATTTTAAAAAGCATTCATTTATTTTTATACCTCTCTATACTCTTTTTCTTATCTCTGCCAAGCCTATGTACATTTATCCAACACTGTGACCCATTTAGAGGTCTTTTATGTCTGAATCTGTCCTATTGTGAATCTGTAATTCTTTACTGTCTGGAAGTACTTCTTAGAATGCTAAGTGCTTTTTAAAAAATGAAGATGCATCATTGCTAGTGGTAATACAGTCCTGCTTCTTTGCCTCACCTAGTCCAAAATGTTGGAAGTCTTTTAGTTCCTGAGATGGTTGGGAGGGAGCCATCCTTACTGCCTCAACTCTGATAACCAATTAGCTAATGGTGCCACCTAGTTATTTGCAGTATGCAGTCCACAAACCCCATTTACATGTTTGATAGCCAAACCTCCTAATAGAGCCAGAGTTTTTTATGCTAGCTAACCAGGAACCTGCCACCTTGTTTAGAGAAGTCATGCAGTTTTTACTGTGCTCCAGGATTCCTTGATTGCTGAAAGCCCATCTAGAAAAAAAAATGTGATTACCAAGAAACTGTGATAAACTCTGTTCTTTTCTGACTATAATTTCATTTCCAGCTCTCTTAGGTGTTAAGTGAATTTTAGTTGGCCACATGGGTGTCAATTTGTTGGGGATGAGGAGCCACCTGGCTAGCTTAGACCTGAAATAATCACACAGAAACTTTTTTAATTAAATCACTGCTTGGGCCACTAGCTCTAGCTTTTTATTGGCTAACTCTTACATATTAATTTAACCCATCTTCATTTATCTGTGTATCACCACATGGTTGTGACCTACTAGCAAATTTTCAGTGTCTATCTCTGGTAGTGGATCCATAGTATCTCACAGACTCTGCCCTCCTCCTCCCATGCTATAGGCAAAGCCAGTTCTTTATTCATTAACCAACAGAAACAACACATAGACAGAAGGACCTCCCATACCAAATTGTGTGGTTTACATATTTTAATTTTCTAAAATCTGTAAAGTGGAACACATCTGTTTGCCATATTTCATTCCTTTGAGTACCCTTTGGATTACTCCATGCAAGTAGCAGTATTTTTTATAGAAAAAATAATAGGACATCTCTTTATAATCTCTTTAGCTTGTTGTCATGAAATAGAAAACTCTTTCTTTAAACCTTTGCTGTTAGCATGGTGTTTTTATGAAATTCTGAGACCTTCAGCACATTTCCAATCAATAATTGATCAATTTTTGATTTGCCTTTTGCTAGAGGACCTGGCAGATGCATATGGGATCAGATGTGTATAGCATATATATTATGAAGCCTCTTCCTTATTATATGTCAAATTTGAATAAATAATAAAGTCAATTCTTCATCATCTGATATAAATTGAGTAGTTTCAACATGGGAGACAACTCTTTTTGCATATTGCAAATCAGTAATATTATTGAGAGGTTCTTAAACCCCCATAGTACCATGAAAATAACATATAATTCTTCCTTTTCGACAGAATTATTTGAGCTTTGTTCTACCTTTCGTAAATCTTCTAATTTGTAACGTGCCTTTCCTGAATTGTTTTCATTAGTATAGAATTTACCGACTTCATCTCTTGGTTTATCATGTACAATGTGGTAGATGATCCAAGTAGTTCTCTTTAAAAGGTTAATTCTATCACTTTTGGGAAAATTGTTATTAATCTCCTTAAAAATTAGCACAAACACTTTGCCAGAGTTCATTGTCTCAGTGTAATTTTTTATGAGTAATAAAGGGCACTAAAATCTCTACTGGTTCTATTACTGCTAGTTGACAAAGTCTCAATTTTCCTTTTATGTTGAATTCAGAGACATTTCCTACATAAATTTTTAATTTTTTATTTGGTATGTTTGGTAAAATACTCCTTTTATGAAAATATATTCCCTGTACATTAAAATTACTTTAGAGGAAATTCTGGAAGGCAATATGACTAGAATGCAATTAATATTTGGATTTATCTGATACACATGTACCTTCTGTAATTTTTCTCTAATCACAATTAATTCTTTCTCAGCTTCAGCTATTAATTCCCTGGGACTATTTAAGTTTTTATCATTATTTAAGGCTTTATTTAAATGAGTTATTAGATTAGGTGTTATCCCAGCAGTGAGTTCTAGACAGGAAATATCTCCTAACAATCTTTGAATGTCATACAGAATCCATAATATGTCACTCCTAATTTGTGCCTTTTGTGTTCTAATTTTCTGTAAACCTATTTTATAACCTAGGTAATTGACAGAATCTCTTCTTTATAATTTGTCAGGAGCAATTTGTAATTCCCATTTAGGCAAAAAGAAATCTTCTTCAAACATTCTTTCTAAAGTATCTAAGTTTGAATCAGATAACAAAGTGCCATCTATGTAATGGTAAATAAAATATTTAGGGAATTGTTTACATATTATTCCCAATAGCTGACTTATTAAGTATTAGCACAGGGTGCTATAGTCAGTTCATAAAAAATATACAAAAACTTCATTTGGGCCCTGTATAACCTTGATTCAAAACTTTTCCTACTTCTCCAATTCTATCCTAAGAATTCAAAGCTGCTTTGTGTAATAAACAAAGCATGAGTTTATTCTGTGCCTCTGTACATCAGGATAGTCTCCTTTTCTAATAAGTTGATCTTGGGAGATTTCCAGACCTCTAGCCCTACTTTCTTGTTCAACTCCACTTTAACCAAGTCTCTCCAGTCTCTAGGTGTAATTCTATTACAAGTTGATCACAAGTTTAACATCTGTTTCATAAAAGGTGAATGCATGCTATATGAGACTATTGATTCATTGAATCTCCTCAAATTTTAAATTTCCACAGGTGTTCATTTAAGTTTTACACAGTCTTGGGGAGATCTGTTATTTTGAAGTTTCTTTGTGATGACTAGATAAATTTAATTTTGTTGTTTGAAAACTTTAGGCTGTTCTTGTCTACCCTTATAATGTAGTGCTGAAATTGGTTCTACAGTAAATTCATTTGTGTGGATCTAGATATCTCTATGATCTATAATTCAAATTTTTCAAAAACTTGTATCTTAGAACTCATAATAACCAACATTTTTAGTGGTAAAGCAAAAGTGATAAGCTGATAATGTTTATAATTGATATTACATAAGTACATTCTAAATTGTTATCTCATTTAATTGTTCCATTTTCAAACTGCCCAGTGTATTATCATAAAGAGACCTATATCCCTCCATAGTAATAGGTGTTATGGTTTTGGTCCTTTTAAGAGATCTAATCTGCTTTTTATTATAAGGAAGACCTGGGAATGTTATGGTATTGGTCCCTTTAAGAGACAAGCCACACCCACTCCCTCCCCATCCGCTGAGGCAGGCTGATCTTCAGCTTCCAGTCTGAGTTCGCTCTCTTTTCCATCTTCCTCTCAGAGAGGCAGCTTCGCTTCTGCTTCTCTCCCCACTTCTCTGCTTCCCCCCTTCTCTGTCTCTTTCTCCTCTTCTCTCTCTCTCTCTCTCTCTCTCTCTCTCTCTCTCTCCCCCCCCCCTTCACCTTCCTCCTCCATAACCCCCTGAATAAACATTCAACCTCACCCTGCATGTCGTGTTTATCCATGTTTCTGTCTTCTGCCCGCCCACCATGTGTCTCCCTGTCTGGGACCAGCCATTGCTCTGAGACCAGCCGTCTCTGCCTGGGACTGGCACATGGCCCGCCACCACCGCTCAGGCCACGGCTCTGGGACAGGCAGCCATTTCTGCCTGGGACTGGCTGCTCCCAGAACCTGCTGCCAGCCACCACATGGCCCGCTACCACCATTTGGGACCTACAGCATTTCTGCTGCCTACTGCCTCGGGGATCTTGCAGTATTTTTTTTTTTAAAAGAACAACAATAGGGATTTCCATTATTGGGGGGGGGTTCCATTTTTAAATGTGGAAAAAAACTCTAATTCCTCCCTTTAAGAAATCCCCATTGTTTATTGAAAGGTGCTGAAACATCAGTGAACTATGAGACATAACACATTTGAGCAGAGAATACAGGCTATTGAACAGCTTGGCTGAGGAATGATAAGGCTGGTAGAGTGTAGCCATGAGCTGTGAGTGGCAGCCCAAGGACAGAGGGTTTTGGGAAAACCAACAACCCACAGTGGAGAGAGAGAAAGTCAGCTGTCTGAGAAACAAACATGATTGTGAGGAAAAACCACATGTGGCAAGGATGGGCATGAAGGCAGAATCAGCTGGTCTAGGGTGGGTATGTCTTATAGCACTTGGACCCCAACTTCTTCTGGAGTTTGGGTGGCAACTGGAAACTGTTTCAGAGAGGTGACAGCAGGATAATCTCAAACTTGCTCTGAGGCTTGGGGAAAAAGAGAAAAGAAAGCCTAGCAGGGCATGGCAGAAGCCTCATATGCAATTCCAACAACATACATTTTTATGTGTATCTGCCTTTAAGTTGGGTACCAATACGTAGCATGAGTTCTAATATATATTAATAATTAAAACCTAGAGTCAGATATAGAGGAAAATCCTGAAATATCAGAGAGATAAAGGAGCCAAACCACAGCCACCTTATCTAATCCACTTTCCAGCAAAAAAAAAAAAGCCTGAGTTCCTGTTCCCTTCTGCCTTATCACTTCTTGTCTCCACCCAGCCTTATTACTTCTTGTATTTCTGTATAGATATTCATACCTCTAGGTTAACTAGTGACTAGTACTGCACTCTGATCTTCAGCCATGCTGTATTTGTATGAAAAACACATAATCATAAAATATCCCACGTTACTAGATTCAGAAAAGAAATTCACTAAATGTAGAGGCCCACAGAAGTGAATACATTCTACCTTGAGTAGAGGTCAGAGTTCAAACCTACAATTGCTCATTCACGGATACTTGACAGGATGCTTGATATAAGATGTGACTACAGGATGTCTTGCTGAGAAAAAAAAAAGGATTTTTTGACCTATGGTGTGTAAATAATGTTTTGAGTTAGGAGGAAACTCCATTGTTTGTTCTTCATGTTTAGTAAGGAAGCCTTTTGCTTTCCCCCCTTATTGAATTGCAGTATATAAGAACTTTGAATAATAAACTTGAAGTGGATAACAGTATTCGTTGGATGCCCTCCTTATTCTATTTGTTGTTTCTTGTCTATTTCTTTCTCAGTCTTCATTCCTCCTTCCAAGTAAATATAAGTTTGCTGAACTGGACAGTGACTTTTAGTCTCTCTGGCAAGACTTGTGTATACTTACTAATTTACTCTAAGCCCACTCAACAATATAAATAATGGAGCAAAAATTACAGTGAAATGATTTTTTAAATTTATGTAGGATTGGTAATTTTATTTAGAATAATAAATATTTTAATATATAGTCAAATAATGGTTTGGAATCTTCTTGAAAGAGCATATAGAATTTATATAAGATCCTTATCTGTTGGATGTCTTATTAAATATAGAAAAAATAAAAAGATTTTATTCCATTAAATAATTTTATTGGAAGAAAATGTTACCTTAAGTCGAAGAGATTAATCATATTTCTGAAGATTGACTCACAAACCATAGTCTGGACTCCTCCTAGCTAATTTTGCATATTCTATGATAAATATTACTGTTGTTCAGATTGAAATGAAATTATATTGAGAGTTATCAGAGGAACTACATTATTTCCTAGCATTACAAGTCACAAAGGTTTAAGCCACAATTTGCTCCCAGATTCTGTGTGGAGTACTGAGGAAACTATTTTAAATGTCTGTGCTTTCTCATTAATAAATGAGAAGATGAAATCTAAATTCCAGCTGTACCACAATTATGAGTGAGAATCTTTAGCTCTGAATTTGAGTTAAATGTCTAATACAATTTAAATATTACTAAAAGTGGTTATGCATAATAGTATAAAATTAGTTCAAGCAAAGGAAAGTAGAAGCATACCCTGAACACCATACAGTTAACTGATCTCTGAAGAGTTAACAGCATTTATTCATTCATTCATTCAGACATGGGTATCTATATTTCTTTTTAAAAGTATTTTATATCTTCCCTATATATTTTCCATTTTTCTTATTGGCACAGTTATTCAATTCTGTCTGTCATGATAATATCTATCTATCTATCTATCTATCTATCTATCATCTATCTATCATCTATCATCTATCTATCTATCTATCTATCTATCTATCTATCTATCTATCTATCTATCTATCTATCTGTCTGTCTGGGGCTGGAGAGATGGCTCAGCCGTTAAAAGGCTAGGCTCACAACCATAAATATCTGTCTGTCTGTCCATCTATCTATCTTCCTTAGATCTTGTGCATGAAGCAATATTTACAGTTTAATAATTATATGGTGGATTTTGCTTACCACTTGCGGTCCAATTTGTACTACCCAAATGCTTCTGGGTGTGGGGTAATCAACCGAAATACAGTCAACATACCATGGGTTACTGTCTCTTCCTCCAGATATCTACTACAAAATATTCCTTAGCTTGGGGTAGGATATGATGTTCACTCCAGTTTCCCTTCAGAAGTTTTGTCTAGCTGACCTTCCTAAATTTTGTGAATCCTACCTCAAATGTGCATTCACATGTGCAAATGCCCTGTTGTGTCTGGAAAGCACTGCTTCTTTGAAATTATATACCACCTTTCACTCCTCCAATCTTTATGTTCCCACCTTTATGATGACTCCTTAGATTTGAGAAGAGGATATGTGATATAGATCTTCCATTTAAGGCTTAGTACTCTGCTATCACTTTTCTATTCTTGACAAATTGTGGATCTGTGTATTTATATTTATCTACAGCAAAAATAAACTTCTCCAATGAGAGTTAAAAACTAATCAATGAATACAGTACTAAGCAATTAAGATTTAAATAACATTATTTATAATTGATATTTTTAAGTTTGAGGATATTTTGATTTCCTGATAATTTTATTTTGCTGGGCATTTCTTTGTTATATCCTCTCTTTACATCTTCTCATTCTACCATGTAATTATGAATAGAAAATCAAATGCAATGCCTAGATAACCCTTCAAAAATCTTTGTGCAAATTACTATCACATTAACATACATATGAACTCTTATATTAATCTGAATTTCATAATGCTATGCTACTAAATATTACATTGCTATCCCAGATTCAAAATGTGCGAAAATTAAGGCAACTTCCAAAAACTAAAATATAAGCAAAATTGTCCTCCCTTGATATCAAGGTTATTTATTATTACTTAGTATCCATTATTGGAATTTTAAAGTTATTTTAACTATTTAATTTTTTTCTCTAAAATCTATGCCTCACTAAATCATAATTTTTGTTTTTTTTCTCAGAGAGTATGGGTATTTTGCCTGTAGATATCTCTGCATTCAGTAGTCAAAGAGGCTGAAAAAGGGCACCAGATCACCTAGAATTGGAGTTACACATTGTTGTACAACCACAAGGGTCCCAGAAATTAAAACATAGTCCTATGAAAAAGCAGCCAGTGTTCCCAACTACTGAGGCATTGCTCCAGTTCCTGCTTTCATAATTTTATATTAAATATTTTCAGATATTTAATATTAACAGATATTTTCCATCCACTGCTTTTGCTATACATTGTTTTATAAGTATTTATAAATTTATAATTGGTTTGTTATATTCTCATTTTATTTTCTTCCTGCTATATTGTGCTCCATCAAACTATACTACTATTAAATAGTTTTTCTCAAATTATCATTTTTATCTTCCCATGTCTATTATTAAAGAATGTTTAATGAATGACTTTAGTTTCCTTGCTCTTTTAAGAAAATGTAGCATTCTTCACAAAATTGAGCACGAAAGAAAATGAAAATATTTTGAATCACTTAAAATATTAATTGCTTAGATTTTAAGTAATTGTTTTGCCTGTGTTTTTCCAAGTCTCACTAATCATATTACCACTGATGTTATAAAGATTATAAACATGTAATCAAACATGTTCAGCAATTGAAATATATGTCTGAAGGGATTGTTCTTAATTCAATTCTGTTCTGAAATGGTCTCTGCGGAGGACAAAGGTGGTAATGAGCAAAGCATTATCAGCTCTCAGGCAGAGGACAACCACATGCCCACTCTGTCATCAGAGAAGTGCAGATTTCAGATCTCAATTTTGGCAAGTGAATCTTGACAATTGTCTATTTCTGTCCATTTATAGCAACACATTGTGCATCTCCCAACACTGTCCTTTCTCTATTTTATGCTAAGATATGCCACTCCCTGTGTGTCATTATGTCCCTGAATGTAAGAATTTCAATGACAAGAAGGGTTCATTAGTGTTATATTCAGCAGAATTTAATTTGAATGAAATCAATTATATCTTGATAATGAGAGTACTACATTTTAATGTCCTCTTTAATGAATAGTAAAAAAGTACCCCAAAACAAACTGAACAAGTAGCTCAGTTCCAAAGATGGTTGGAGATTAATGCAGTTAATTGACTGATATAAAAATAATGACGTATGTGCATTATTCAGCTGATTTCCAAGAACCTCTTAAGAATACTGCATGTTTATAATGTAGTATAAAGTATTTATGATAGCCTGAGAGAGCCAGATTGAGTAAGGAAGTTCTATTTGAGGCTGAAAGATTTTCAATATAGCAAACTTAGCTATGAGAACAGGATATTTGAGTGTAGATATATGAAGTGAGTGTTGTGTATATGTTCTGTTTGAAAGGCACATTAATATGTAGGTATTATAAGACTTATTATTTTTCTTTATTAATTAGACATACTACAGACTTTTAAATGTATCTTTTCTTTTCAAAGTAAAAAATAATACTTTTATTATTTTGACGAAATTATTTTTAGTTATTCTAGTCAACTCAAACCTTTAGTACCCCCAAGGAAAAGCCACCAAAGATTTATTTTGCAGTGCCTTTTGGCACTCAAAATCTCTGAAGAATTAGATAAGAATTACAATAACTTATGAGATAATTTAGAATATACATTGGTATGTTATTTTTTATATATTTACTACACTTTTAAGTTTTGTTTTGTACTTAAGTACATTAGATTTTACTATCAATAAGCACTGTAATATTTATTATATTCCAATTTATCAGTGTTTTGGGGGTATAACCCAAATGATCATGAAGAAATTTCTGCATTTTACTTACTATATATGACAACAAATAACCATGTGTATGTGGGTTATATAAGACTAAAGAATACTTTATTGATAAGGTAAAAATAATTTTGTTTGTTGAGTACTGGTTTCATATTATACTTACATGCTCATTTGGGAATTTGTTTTAAAGACTTTTATTTGTTTGTATATATTTTTATTTCTTATATTTTATTAGAAATTATTTATTTAACTGTATGTGTATTAGTGTTTTGCCTGAATACATAAAATGCACACCTTTAGTATACCTAGTATACTTGGAGATCAGTAAAGAGAGCTGGTTCCTTTGGAACTGTAGTTATAAGTGCTGGTGATATGCCATGTGCTCAGAACATGTTTATTCTCAAAGAGAAAATGTCGATATTCATGAGTGAAATAGGCCTATAATTCTCTTTCTTGGTTGGGTCTTTGTGTGGTTTTGGTATCAGGGTAACTGTGGCTTCATAAAAGGAATTTGGCAATGACTCGTCTGTTTCTATATTGTGAAATACATTAAGGAGTATAGGTATTAGCTCTTCTTGGAAGTTCTGGTAGAATTCTGCATTGAAACCATATGGTCCTGGGCTTTTTTTGGTAGGGAGATTTTTGATAACAGTTTCTAGTTCTTCGCGACTAACAGGTCTATTTAGATCATTCACCTGGTCTTGGTTTAGTTTTGGTATGTGGTACTTATCTAAAAAACTGTCCATTTCTTTTGCATTTTCCAGTTTTGTGGCGTATAGGCTTTTGTAGTAAGATCTAATGATTCTCTGAATTTCCTCTGTGTCTGTGGTTATGTCCCCCTTTTCATTGCTGATCTTATTTATTTGCGTGTTCTCTCTCTGTTGTTTAATTAGTTTGGATAGGGGTTTGTCGATCTTGTTGATTTTCTCAAAGAACCAACTTTTTGTTTCATTGATTCTTTGGACTGTTTTCTGTGTTTCTATTTTGTTGATTTCTGCCCTCAGTTTGATTATTTCCAGTCTTCTACTCCTCCTTGGCGCATCTGCTTCTTTTTTTTCTAAGGCTTTCAGGTGTGCTGTTAAGTCCTCAATGTATGCTTTCTGTTTTCTTTAAGTGGGCACTTAGTGCTATGAACTTTCCTCTTAGCACTGCTTTCAACGTGTCCCATAGGTTTGAGTATGTTGTCTCTTTATTTTCATTAAATTCAAGGAAGACTTTAATTTCTTTCTTAATTTCTTCTTTGACCCATGTGTGGTTCAGTAGTTCAGCAATAAAAAACAAGGACTTCTTGAAGTTTGCAGGCAAATGGATGGAAATAGAGAACACTATCCTGAGTGAGGTAAGCCAGACCCAAAAAGAGGAACATGGGATGTACTCACTCATATTTGGTTTCTAGACATAAACAAAGCACATTGAGCCTCTAATACGTGATCTTAGAGAAGCTAAATAAGAAGGAGAACCCAAAGAAAAACATATAGGCATCCTCCTGAATATTAACCTTCATCAGGCGATGACAGGAGACAGAGACAGAGACCCACATTGGAGCACCAGACTGAAATCTCAAGGTCCAAGTCAGGAGCAGAAGAGAGAGAGCATGAGCAGGGAGCTCAGGACCGCGAGGGTGCACCCTCACACTGTGACAGTGGGGATGTTCTGTCGGGAATTCACCAAGGCCAGCTGGCCTGGGTCTGAAAAAAACTGGATTAAAACCGTCTTGGGAAAAAAACATGAGAGACAATGAGGACTACTGAGATCTCTAGAACAATGGCAATGGGTTTTTGATCCTACTGCACGATTGGCTTTGTGGGAGCCTAGGCAGTTTGGATGCTCACCTTAATAGACCTGGATGGAGGTGGGTGGTCCATGGACTTCCCACAGGGCAGGGAACCCTGATAGCTCTTTGGGCTGAAGAGGGAGGGGGACTTGACTGGGGGAGGGGGAAGGAAATGGGAGGCTGCGGTGGGGAAAAGACAGAAATCTTAAATAAATAAATAAATAAATAAATAAATAAATAAATAAATAAAAAGAGAAAATGTCTATAACTACTGAACCATCTTTCTAGTGCTTCTTTGGGAATTTTTCATTGATAGACACAAAGAACATTTGCTACTAAAGTATACTGAATTGTTTGGCATGAAAGTTATGGGAAATATTAATAAATTGAAAATTAGCAAACTATTCAACATAGGTATATACTTTCTGAATGTAACTCATTGAGGACAGGAAGTAGATTGATGCTGTAGGATTTCCCTCTGTAAGCTGTGAATATCATTGCTTAATAAACTGTCTTTGGTTTTGCAGGGCAGAAGAGAGGTAGGCAGGGAAAACTAAACTGAATGCTGGAAGAAGGAAGGTGGAGTGAGGAGAAGCCATGGAGTCGCCAGAGGAGAAAGATACAAGCTGCCAACCTGAACCGTGTCAGAATGCCACTAGCCTCATTGTAAAATATAAAATCAATAACATATTGAATCTAGTTGTAAGAGCTAGACAATTAGAAACTAGTTCTAAGAGACCAAACAGTCATCTAATTAATACAGTATCTGTGTGGTCATTTTGGGAGTGTGATCAGCCGGGAAATGAACAAGAAGCCTCCTACAACAAAATGGCATAAATTCACTTGACACTTGAGAGAGTTTGGGAGTTAATTCTGGACACACACACACACACACAGAGTTAATCAAGGTTTCTTTGTAGCAGCTTATTCTCAGGTGAGGTCTGTTTGCTAGAGGCAAGTATATCTCATTTAAGAGAGGCTTCCTGACTCAGCTTCAGCTAGAAAAAATTTGAATCTCTTTTAAGAGGCCCTGCAACCAAACACATAAATTCTGTTTATGAATAGGTGACAGCCTGCTTCTCGGTGGTGGGAGGGAACTTGAAATGCCATAGAGTTGTGAGAATAAACAGGGTTCCACCTACTACCTCTGCCATGAGGCTAGACTCTCAGAAAGCTAAGGAATGGGGTGGATGCAGCTATCAAATCCTTTAATTAAATGCAGCTTTAATCCTAGCCATATCACTTAGCAAATTAAAGACTCATGTGGTCAGAAAAAGAAAGCTATACAGAAAAGATAGATTCTGATAAAGAAAACCTCTAAATAATTTGATGATATAACGGTAAATTATATATATATATATATATATATATATATATGTAGGCTTTGGGGAGAAAAGAAAAAGGATAAAGTCCTTAAAATAAAAAAAAAAGAAACAAAGATAGTAGTTGGATGTGGTGGCACACACCTTTAATCCCAACACTTGGGAGGCAAAGGCAAGCAGATCTCTGTGAGTTCAAGGACAGCCCAGTCTATAAAGTGAGTTCCAGGACAGACAAAGATACAAAGGGAAGCCTTATCTCAAAATATCAAAAATTAAAAATAAAAATAAAAGAAATAGAGTTTAAAATAAAGCCATATAAACATGGAAAATATGCAGAGTCTGGATACTTACTGTATATTTTTGTGTTGTCATTGAATCGTATGACTGCTTACAGAGGAGCAACACTTGCTAAAAGTCATTTGACTATAAATGCTGCTGGATTAATCAAACATATACATTTTGAAAATGCCTTGAGCTGGAGAGATGGCTCAGTGGTTAAGCACATTGCCTGCTCTTCCAAAGGTCCTGAGTTCAATTCCCAGCAACCACATGGTAGCTCACAACCATCTGTAATGAGGTCTGGTGCCCTCTTCTGGCCTGCAGGTATACACGCAGACAGAATATTTTATACATAATAAATAAACAAATATATAAAAAAAGATCTGTTCTTTGGGGGAGGGGAGGGAAATGGGAGGTGGTGGCGAGGAGGAGACAGAAATCTTTAATAAATAAATAAATGAATTAATTAAAAAACTGAAAAAGAGGGAAGACTATAAATATGATATAAATAAAATTATTCTCTTGTTTTGTAAAAAAAAAGAGTTGTTCATGATGAGCCAAAGCTGCTTCTTCTGTATGTAGGTTTATATTAAGGAGATTTGAAAATAAAAGAATTGGTTTCAAACATTTATGACACTGTAAATAGAAAACCCATGTAATAAAGATGCATACAAATTTCCTTGTAAGACCTTTGGAAAAGTAAATGATACTTTTGGACATAAAAAAATGCCTTGACTTAAAAATTAAGCCAAAATATATTACTATGGAGAAGAGGTTTTGGTTTTGTTTCCATAGGAAATGAGAGGGAGGTCTTGACTGTCTCTCATTGGCTGGAGGTACCCCCAGTTCACACGATATAATAAACCTATGTAAGCAGTAGCTCACAGTAATATACTGAGTTCCTGCTTTGACTTGACTCCATATTGCATCTGATTGTCCTACATCATGGGGCTACAGAATGGACAGATAGTACACTTACCTTTCCTTGGGGAATAAGGCTAAGGAGGCCTGGCAACAAACAAACAGACAGACAAAAAGCAACAACAACAACAAACTAGTTTCTAAATTTTACCTCTGTCAGGCTTTTCTAAGATATTGGTTGAAATGTTAATCTGGTGTATTGATTATTATTTATAGAAACTAAAATTATGAGAAAATCTGATTATAGACTTCAGAAAGTTTAACTTCAAAACAGCTTTAAAATATTTTCATTATTAAGTGCTCAAAAATATCTGAACTGCTTTTGCTAGGCAAACTTAAAATGTAAAATTAAAAGATTAGTTCCACAAAAAGTGGGACATAAAAACAGACACCAAGGAAATCCAAAGAATCATTAGTTCATCCATTAACAACCTGTACTAAAGAAAACCTCAAGACCCAGGTATAGAATTGTTATGCAAATACTCAAAAGAATGCTTCATCCTATTACAAAGACACTTGCTGAATCATGTTCACAGCAGCATTATTCATAATAGCCAGAACATGTAAACAGCCTATGATGACAGAAGTCACAAAATAAAGTCACATTGGTTCAGAATTATAAATAAAAAAGTTATTTATTTAAGGGAAAGTTTACACATTACTGTCCTATATAAAAGTCTCTGCACAAATGGAACAGAATCTAGCAGCTGGAAGCAGGAGCCAGAAGCAAGAGAGTGGGCACATGTTTACAGCTACTTTTACAGTATGAGAGACCATGAATAAGTGGGCTGCTACCTTAAAGGTTATTGGATGAAGGAGCAGAAGGAGCTCCCATAGCACCTCCCTTTTTTGTTTAAAAAAAAAGCTCCAAACCCAATACAAAACTAAGCACACTAGGAATAGATATCAAATATAATTAGTATTACAACCAGGATAAACAATACTAAGCATGGAACATATGCTAAATGTTTTAATAAACATCCTATCCTAAAGAGTCTCAGTCTTGTATAGGAAATGGCTTGACTAGATCATAAGAGTACAGTCACCACAACTATCTCGTCTTCAACATCACCGAAGATTCGGGAAGGGAAATAATATTACTTGAGTAAGCAGGAAGGGCAATCAAGCAACTTCCAAAAATGTACAACAAATGACAGAGACAACAGGCTATCTAAGCAATCACCCAAAGTTTCATTTGCAATGTTGAAGCAACTGACTTTGGCTAAGGCCTAGTATAACTGACAGACCATTTTCAGGGACAGGAAATTATTCAGAACCATTTGTCTTACACTGTCTTTGCAAGATTTGATAGTCTTTTTCCTTCTGTCCTACTTACTTATTTCTGGATACCATGTACCTTGTTAGTGGTTGAGGTGTGGGCAGTTCCTTGCTCAAAGGCCAATTGGGCCAAGAAGAAAACAAAGTTGAAATGGAGTGTCTTTGGTGCTCAACATTATCTCTGGAGTAGATTGGTGCTGTCAGAAGCAATCATGTCTCATGCCAACAGAACCTTAAGTTATTTAAATGCAGTATTCTACAAATCCTTGAAGTGGTTGAAGGTTACCTAATCATAAAGAATACAATCTCTATATATCTAAAGAACCTAACTGATCTGACTGTATGTATAACAAATATGAATAACCATTGACCTATAATATTTAATACTGTATAACTTAAACATAAAACTTAATGTCAGAATAATAAATAATCTCTAAACAAATGTGCAACAAATAAGGACAATGATCTCAAAATATATACAATCTATAAGTATCATGATCAGAGGTAGAAGTAATGTATAATGTAATATGAAAATATATTCTAAATGTTGTATCAATATGCAAAATGTCCTAAACAGAGGTAGAAGTATGTACATATCCAATCTGACAGAAAACTTTGCATAGGTGTAGAAATAATGTAAACAAAAATAACAAATATAATTTGAACTTGTATCAATATACAAAAACTATACCAATGTAAATTATCCATAAATAGTAGCTTATACAATTTCACTCTATCACCCACTATTATTATCCCATTTTTAAACAAGGTTTGGCTGGTACCCAATCCTCTATCTCATACAAGTAATAATCAACAACCCCTAAACAGTATTCCTAACCCTAAGTACAAACATTTTTGGGCTGGGGGCATTATACTCTAGAATTGCTTCACACTGCCATGGGGGCAATATTCTCTTAATGGGATCCTACAAAAGCAAAGTGATGGTTAAAGTTTCAAAATTACTGTCCAGTATAGTTTTAAACACTTTCCAAGAAATCAGTAGGCTTTTGTTGGGGGTGGTGGTGGTAGTTTTCAATGTTCTTATTTGGACTTCTGGCCAGAACATCATGAGAAAGTACAACATTTCAGCAGCTGGTACCCAAAAAAATTGGTCTTATAGTAGTGTTGTCAGCATCATGATGTCATCTCAACTAGGTGGAGTTGTTGGTGTTGGGCCCCATCTTCTTCCTGGAAACTTCAGAGATTACTGCAGGAAAGCGATCTCTAGGAAAATCTACAGTTCATCGTGGAAAACTTAAACATCATTTATATAAACATACATTCAATGAAGAATACAATATAGACAAAATAGAAATGAAGAAAGTAAAACTTTTCCTAAAGTCTTCTTTCTTTCCAATATCAGATAGCTCCTGATATGAGACAGAAAATCTGAATGTACCTTTTAACAACAAGCTTGGATTTAGAGACATATAGAGCCATTGTTCAACTCCAGAACCAGCTGACTTTATTAATAAATAATGAATAAATGTGTGTATGTGTGTGTGCGTGTATGCGTGTGTGTAAATGCATGTATAATCCTGGCCTCATAATCCATATTTCATTTTCAAGATGATTCTTAGTAGATAGTTATTCTTCCTTCTGTCAGCATTCAAACATCCAGGATCTCTTGATTTTTTGATGATGTGTATTTTTCTGTAAAGATAAGAGGAGAATCCTGCTCAAACCCTTATGAAGTTTCCTTACCACCTGTAGGATTGTTACCATTGTGGATAAGTTGTCATTTCTCTTCTTCAAGAGGTTTCTCCTTTTTAAAGTGTATCTTTATTAATTTTGATGGTATCCATAATTTTCCTTCTCCTGTGGAAACAAGAGCAAAACTCCTTCCCAAATGTAACACAACTCCTGGTTTCCAATAGGATGTCAACAAATCCTTGAAGTGTACTGGTTGATTCAATTCAGAAGTTTTTTTCCATTATCCAATGCCTCTCTGCTCCTGTTGTTCCATTCTCATTAAGAAAATTCAAGGTTAATAAAGCATTATGCAATCTATTTCTGGGGGTATTTTCCATCCCTTTCTGTTTTTTCAGTACTTCAGTTAGGAAGAACATTATCAAGATTTGTTAAAACTTTTAATAACAAAATATATGATAAATTGTGCAGTCATATAGGTATCTATATTAAAAATATGCATCCCCTGGTTATAAATTTTGTAAAATATGAAATGCAAAACTTTTAATTTATATGATAAGCTCATTGTACTTTTATTAAAAAGACTAATCTTGTAATTATTCAACATAACTTCATAGCAATATAGATATCAGATAACTTAGTTTGTTCAATTACAGTGCAGCTTTGATTTTATCAGTTTGCTACTAATGTTAAGACCTGTGTTACACTGCAGAACCTTTTTGTGCTAATTAACCATATTATATACACAAACATTCAAAGAACATTAAAACAGGACTATAATATGTGCAAAATAAGAAAATAAAACTAATGGGTTTTCAGAGTAGAAACAAGGTCATATTAAAGCTAAACTTTCTTAATTGGTTTAATAAGACATCATTCAGTGTTAGTATTGATATCTTAGCTAGAAATTGGTATTGCTTTCTATATTTTCATTTGAAAATCTGTAATAGTAGCAGAAGTAGTAACCAGAAGTAAATATCTCCAGAGTACATAGGAACAAGCATTGTATACTATTCCTTGTCTTGAATTATAAAAATAATTTTAAAATGAACATACTATTGTACAGTAGATATTGTTATCAATATTTACATTTTAAAGATAAAACTGAACTTTTTACTGTACCCAGAGTTGGAAATACACTCTTACTCACTCTTGACCAAAGTCCAGCAATGGACCATAGCCACACTCTGCACACCTGTCATATTCTCTTTCCTCCACCTTAGTAATTTGTTTATTTGTTAAGTATTTAATTTCACTTCAGTGAAATAGCCATCACTGTTTGATCTCCTCTTTTTTTTCTTTTCCTTGATGAACTCTGTTGAAGAACATCGATAGCTCTGGAATGGTGTGTCTCCTTGTCTCAGACTACCAAATGTTAGTAAGTTTGAGGTTCTAACTAGAAAATGAGAGAAATAAAATGATTCAAGTGAAAGAGCCGAGTCTCAAGATTTCAATTTTCAGATTGTACATATAGTCACATTCACAGGTGATCATGAATATTTCACCGTAAACTCTTAGAACTGAAAAAACATTTCTGCATAGCAACAGGATACAAAGTCAGCATGCAAATTTCATTAGCTTTCTACATACCAATAATTTTTTTTAAAAAAATAAGAAGAAACTAGGAAACCATTCTTTTCATGATAATTTCAAAAATATCTAGAATTAAACCTAATCAAATATGTAAAAGTCATTTCAAAACAAAACTTTTTAACACTGACAACATAAATTGAACGAGATATAAAAAATTGGATTAGCAGAATTCACATTGTGGAAATAGGTATTTTGTAAAAAAATGATCTTAGCGTCAATGTAGTTCCACTTAAAATTTGAAAGCACTATTCACAGAAACAGGAATACTGACTCATTTAAAAATGAAAGTAGATATTTCTTTAATTCTACAGACACATCTTCATTCAAGCTAGATTATGGACATTAATGTCCTGACACTCTATAGCTGTTATTGGAAACATAGGGAGAAATGTGCAATATAAGTAAAGCCCTTCTTTTAGGAAGTCTGTCTGTCAGCTCTGGAAATAAAACCAAGAATGACCATTTGAACTACATGAAATTAAGAAATATCTAAAAGTAAAAGAAAAAAATTGATGGCATGGAATAAGATCATTAGTAGCTGTACATCTGACAAACAGTTAATATCTAGAATATGTAAAGACTGAAAATATATAAGTGGCATATATATATATATATATATATATATATATATATATATATATTATAAGTGGCCCAAAGAAATATAGAAACATTTCTCTAACTGAAGTAAAAGTGACCAAAAGCTTTTGAAAGGCATTATATATTCTTAACTATTAGATAAATTCAAATTAATTCTCTATTGAGATCTCTTTCTAATGATAATGACTATTATAACTAAAATATATAAAAGGAAGAACTGTTGCATATGTAGAAGAAATTCTTACATCATCCTGGTCAATTAATTCAACCTCTATTGAAATCAGGTTGAAGGTTCTTTCCTTACATAACTGAAACAATACTACCATATGACACAATTCTGGGCATAATACAAAATGACTCTATATAAATATACCGTAAAGATATTTTCCCATCCATGTTTATAATTTCCACACTCAACATAACCAAGAAAGGGATCCAATCTACACATTTTTCAACTGATAATTAAAAGTAAATGTGGTATATGAATTTTATTCAGTGGTAAATAGAACTGAAAAATTGCATTTGAAGAAGAATAATATCCAACTAGACATTGTTATATCAACAAAATAATCAGAAGTATAAAAGATATTTTCTTAACTTGTAGACAACAGATTTTATAAAGATGCAAAATGATTTACCTCAAGGAAATTTGATGTGGGAGTGTCATATATCAATCTGTTGATTTCATTGGTTAAAATAAAGAAACTGCTTGGCCAGCCCTAATAGGTTAAAACATAGGTGGGAGGAGTAAACAGAATAGTATGCGGACAGGAAGAGGAAGTGAGCTCAGAATCATGCAGCTCCGCTCAGAGATGCTAGGTTCCTGTCTAGCGGGCGGATGGGAAAGCCCGGCTCTCTGAGGCATGCTCACGATGAAGCGCCAACTCAAGATGGATGTAGGCTAGAATCTTCCCGGTAAGCGCACCTTGGGATGCAACACACTTTATGAGAAATGGGCTAGTCCAGGTGCGAGAGTTAACCAAGAAGAGACTAGAAATAATGGGCCAAGCAGTGTTTAAATGAATACAGTTTGTGTGTTGTTATTTTGGGCATAAGCTAGCCAGGCGACCGGGGTGTTGGGGACACAACCCCGACGCCTTAATTTCAACAGAAATTGTCATCATAAGGCCCATTACTTTTTACAATGAATATGAGCAGTAGTTTTTATGTCATATGTCCCTTATATTCTTGGTCACTTTGTCCATTTAGTGGCACTGTTTTTGCAGAGTTTGGTGGCTCAGACTTGGTGGAGGAAGTTTGTCACTGAGAGCAGGCAATGAGATCAAAAGCCTACATCCACCTTCATTCCCTCTCTCTGCTTTGTGCTTGCAATTTGAATGTGTGATCTTTCATCTCTCTGCTCCTGCTGCTTCATCTACATTTTGCCACAATGCTTTCTTGCAAGTATAGTTCTTATCCTTCTTGAAATGAAGGCAAAATAAACTCTTCAGTAAGAGACTTTTGGTGGACGTGTTTTATCACTGCAACAAAAAGCAGCTATTATAACAATATAGTAATGGAATTTTAAAAAGAAACTAAACTTTAATTAAACTAAGTCAGGCTGGAAATATGGCTCAGCTGGTAAAATGCTTGCTTGGCATTAAGGAAGATTTGGGTAAGATTACCAGTATTGTATTAAAAAATGAATGAATGAATGAAAGAAAGAAAGAAAGAAAGAAAGAAAGAAAGAAAGAAAGAAAGAGAATTGGGAATGATGATCAAAAGAAATGATATCTATAACATGGGCACTCAGTGGAAGTGTATTAAAAGTTCAAGATCATCCTCTACTACATAACAAACCTGTAGCTGTCCTGGGTTATATGATACCTTACATCAAAAGATAAAATCATGCCAGGTGCTTGTGGTACATGCCTTTAATTCTAGCACTTGAGAGTGAAAGGCAAGTGAGTTTGAGGCCAGCCTTGTCTACAGAGCTAGTTCAAGAACAGCCAAGATTAAATGAAGAAATGGAAATGCTTTCTTGAAAAAGCAAAGTAGATAGATGTGTATATATATATATATATATATATATATATATATATATATATATATAATTTATATGTGTGTATGTGTGTATACATATATGTATATATATATATACATACATGTGTGTGTGTTCAGATTTCCCACCTGGCTTTACTCTGTTAAGCCATTGGCCGAAGCAACGTCTTTATTAACCAAAGAAAACATATTCATAGCATACAAAGGGGAAACCCACATCAGGAATAATATTTCTCAAATCTCTAATCTGTAATTACTAACCACAACTCCCAGACCTGGGACCTTTTCTGACTCAATGGAGATAGTTGGGTACATATAAGAAAACAATAAGCCGGGCGGTGGTGGCGCACGCCTTTAATCCCAGCACTCGGGAGGCAGAGGCAGGCGGATCTCTGAGAGTTCGAGACCAGCCTGGTCTACAAGAGCTAGTTCCAGGACAGGCTCCAAAGCCACAGAGAAACCCTGTCTCGAAAAACCAAAAAAAAAAAAAAAAAAAAAAAAAAAAGAAAAACAATACTTGAAACACTCACCATGTCTCAGAGTTTGGAAAAGGAGAGCAGGGTATGTATACACAGAGTAGGAAGAAAGCCTCAAGAATACACATAGTACCAACTGTTGAGAGTAAGTTTGCTGGACACCAAGCATACAATCATTGGGAGGATCTGTTTTGTTCCAAGAAAAAAAAAATACACTGCAAAATGTGGAATGGACAGACCCATGTTTACCATATATAGGAACTTATATTGGTGGAAAAAGTATGGTATAGTAAGATGGGAAAATAATGCTTTGTCAAAGTCTGCCTTTTAGAGAGAGATTTATATATGGGACCCTTTTGTATAAAATGAAATGTAATAAAAATATATCTTGTAGACATGAAAGAATTGTCTATTTTTGAATATTCTTGTCTTCAAAGCATTGTCCCCATGTCTTCACTTTTTAATATTGTAACCACAAGTAACTATCAGATGACATGAGTACTGTGAGAGCAGGATATTACTGGCTCATTATTTAGTTAAGCCTGCAAATATATTGAACTCTGTCTAGAATAAGGTTATACAGGGGGTTGTGAAGGTGGATTGAGAAGTATAAAGGGAAACAATTGGGGGCTCTCATAATGATCACAATGCATTCCTTAAATTGTTATGTATTTCTTAAAGTCAAAAATTGAAACTAATAATAAAGTTGTCCTTGTAACCCTGGTAAGAAAAAAAATGCTGTTAAGTATGAATAAAGATGGCCTGACCTATTTACCTCCACTTGAGTGCAATCCACTTGGTGGTCAGAATATTTCCTTCCACTGATGCCCCTTTCCTATCTCAGGACCTGAACCCAAGCTGAGGCTGAACCCTAGCATATAATCCCAATGTTAGAAGATGAATATGGGACTATCTTAAAAGTTTGTTGATCAGATAGTTTAGCCAAATTGGAGAGCTATGGTTTCTGGGGAGGTGGGAAGAGATACATAATATAATCTTATGCCACACCCACCCCACCTCGCACACACATGCACGTGCGTGCGCGCGCGCACACACACACACACATGCATGCATACACACAGTGAAAAGTAGGAAGAAAAGATAAGGTTAGTATGTAACAACTTTCAGAAAAGTATTAAGTTTAAGAATCAGCATTCAATTTCTATTCCCCCTGTAGAAAGATATGTTGCCATTGCACTGGAAATAATGAGCTATGCTTTTCTTAAGTATTTAAATGCTAGATTTTTACTAATACACTAATTAATTAGTTTATTTCATTTACTTGTTCTAACTCATTGATTCATTAATGTATTTAACAAATCATTAATGATTGGCAAATTTTATTTGCCTGGCACTGAATCTTCATCAGCTAAGATCCCAGAATTAGTATGCCAGTTTGGTGAGCTAGAAAAACAGGTTTATTCAGTTGTCTCCATAAATGAGAATTTCTTTCTATATTTTTGGCATTTTGGAAGACTTCTACTTGTAAATCAAACACTGTTTTCTTCTTTACCAACCAACTATATATATTCCTTTGCCTTCCTTAAATTTGGATATAGTTGTATAACTGATGTTCTCTAACAAATTGATGGCAGATGTCATTTATACTACAATAAGGTTTAGTCCATTAAATTTTCCTGTACTAGGGTATTTTATTTTCCCCTTTTACAATAGATGCTGTATTATATCCACTGTCATGTGAATGACCTGTGGTATGTTTGACAAAGCTTCCTGAATGAAGGTTCCCTAAGTGGTTATCTCAAGAAATCTTTAAAGATTGCTAACAATAAAAATAAACTTTAAGTGTTCAATGTAGAAAAGCTTCATTTGTACTATGACGTTTGAGTCCATTGCTTAGTAAAGGTGAAAATGCCTCAAGTTCATGATTATTTATGGATGGAACAATGTTATTAACCATGATAAATGTGCTTTTTTAATATTGATATGGAAAGCTGCTCCTAAATCTTTGCTAAAGTCACAATTCTCCCATAAGAAATATTTCACTGGTAAGCTTGTGTCATTATTAAATTAGCTATGTACTTGTCAATTCCACTCAAGTTTATTTCTTCTTTCTGATCTTGTAGGATTTATAAATAAGTAAAAGTTATCTTCAAACTCAGTTCCTCTTCTCTTAAGGAGAACTGATTATCAATCCTAGTGAGAATAATCCATGTATCAGTAATTTTATTACAGTAACAATGAATGGTTATTACCAGAGGTTGACCTGAATATGTCACAAATATTACCCCATTTCTTTTTTTATGTAATTGTTGTTGCAGCAGCTGATAAAAACAATTATTGAATAGAAACTTAGATCTACTCAACAACTTTCTCTCTTGAGCTCACTCCAAATATGGGAGTGATGAAATATATTTAAGAGCTTGTTTCTTCAAGTTCTGCTCAACCCTCCCCTTCTCTTTTCCTCTTCCCCTTCTACCATCCCTCTTCCCCCACCCCCATGCTCATAATTTTGTTAGGCAATCTTGTCTGTTTCCAATTTCCAGGTATATGTTTTTTTGGGGGGGTTCACCTTATTACTTACTTTCTCTAGTATCAATGGGCTATAGGCTCAATGTCATTTGTTTATAGCTAGTATCCACTTATGAGTGAGTACATACTATATTCATCCTTTGGAGTCTGGGTTACCTCACTCAGAGTAGTATTTTCTAATTCCATCCATTTGTATGTAAAATATACATTGTCATTTTTTTTTCCACTGAGTAGTACTCTAACATGTAAATTGCTACATTTTCTAGTCGAGTTGGAGAGAGGACAGAGATGAGAACAAGGAAAGAGATATCTTGATTGAGGAAGCCATTGTAGGGTTAGCAGAAGCCTTAAGAAATTCCCAGAATTCTACAAGGATGACCTCAGCTAAGACTCTAAGCAATAGAGTAGAGAAGCCCAATCTTGATTTGCCCTATAGTCAGATTGATGTATATCTTAAACATCACCATTGGAACTTCATCCAGCAACGAATAGAAACAGAGGCAGAGACCCATATTGGAGCACTAGAGTGGGCTGCCAAAATCCAGGTGAAGAGTGGGAGGAATGAGAATATGAGCAAAGTGGTCAAGACCATGATGGGTTCAACCACTGAAACAGTCTACCTGAGCTAATGGGAACTCACCAACTCCAGTCAGACTGGGAAGGAATAAGCATAGGACCAAACTAGTCCCTCTGAATGGGGTTGATAGTTGCATGGCTGGGGCACACTGAGTGGATTTATCCCTACTGCATGTGCTGGCTTTTTGGGAATCTATTCTCTTTGGATGGATACCTTGCTCAGCCTAAATATAATAGGGAAAGCCTTGGACCTTCCACAAAGCAATGTGCCTTACACTCTCTGAGCATTGTGGGGGGGTGGGAGGGTGTATGGAGGGGCCTGGGTTTGGAGGGTGTGTGGAGGGGGATAGGGTGGGAGGGTGTAAGGAGGGAATGGGAAGAAAGGAGGGAGGGGGAAATTTGGTTGGCATTTTTAAAAAATCTGTAGAAGGAGCGGCAGGCTGCATTCCTTCCCAGCTCCTGCATGGCTAGCTTTAAATAATAATTATACAGAAACTGTATTCTTTTAAACACGGCTTGGCCTGTTAGTTCTAGCCTCTTATTGAATAATTCTCATAACTTGATTAACCCATTTCTAATAATCTGTGTAGCACCACTAAGTGGTAGCTTACCGGGAAAGATTCAGCATGTCTGAACTGGTGGCTGGCTCCATTGTGTCTGCCTCACTTCCCTTCTTCCCAGCATTCTGTCCTGTTTACTCTGCCTACCGAATTTTCTTTCCTATCAAAGGGCCAAGGCTGTTTCTTTATTAACCAATGAAAGTAACACATAGACAGAAGACCCTCCTCCATCATTTCCCCTTTTTCTGTTTAAACAAAAAAGAAAGACTTTAACATAGTAAAATTACATATAACAAAACAGTTATCAAGCAAGAATTACAGTATCTATTTTATCTTTCATCATAACTAAGGAAAACTATAACTATAACTAACCATTTTTCAATTCCATCAAAGACTCTAGAAGGATACAATATTACCTAAGCAAACTAGAAATAAGCAACTTCCAAAATTCTACAAATGACAGAGACATCTTGCTGTCTGGACAGTCACCCAAAGTTCTTTTGTACTGTTGGAGCATCCATCTGCGGCCTACAGGACATAGTATCCAGCAGATATTTTCATGAAGCAGGAAATTTCAAAGACAGTTCAGTCACTATCTGCTGTGTCCTGCAGAATGTCTCGCAGACTCTTTCATGAATCACGAACTTGAAGAGATCCTCTCATCTTTAGGCAAGTTCAGCAGTCCTCTCTCTGTAGGTTCTCTGTGTCCAGTTTATGCAACAGTCCTGGCAAGATCAGTCTCTTGCCCAAATGGCTATCAAATTCCATAAGGTTCCTCTTTGATGCCCATCTACCTCTCGAAGTATATTGGTGCTGCCAGGAGCAGATGTGTCTCATTGTCATGAAAAGCCCTAAGGCAGTAAAACATTAAATGCCATTTTCTGTAGCCTTTGAAAGATATGAAGAATGCCTGTCTGAAATATATCTATGCACATCTATAAAATCTAACTAACATGACTTCAAGCTTGATTAAAAATGATTATCCATTAACAACCAATATTTCCTAATTACACATTACATTTTTAAATGAACTACACAATCACAATACCTTAATCAAGATCAGAAATACATATACATATAACAAAATTGACCTTAAATTTTTATCAATAAGCAAAATTTATGCCAATGCAAATTATTCATATCTATATCATATCCCCCTTTAAATATAAAAGAACATTTATAAACAATATTTGGGAATATAGGCATAGTTATTTCTCTCCAAACTGCTTCGTGCTGAATGGGGGCACTGTTATTCAGATCTTTCATCGTGTAACCTGTATGCCAGGTTCATCTCAGTCAGCAGTTGAGTGAAGTAATTTTTTGAGGGTGTTCACAGCAACCTTTCACGAGGGTGTGGTCTATCATCCCATATTGGGATAGAAGCAATTCACAGGGTCTCATCCTCTGTGAAAACAAAAGAAGACCCTCTCCAAAGCATCATATCCTTAAACACAAATTCTGAAGTCATAATACCCTTATGATATCCATTCTGGTTCTGCTTGGCAGCCCATATAATGAAATGTCTCTCTGTACTTAGCTCCTTTATGGTCAAAAGATTCAAAGAAAACACAGTAATACATAGAATCCAGACTCTCTGTGAATTTTTCATTTTTTCCATGGCTTATTTTTATTCTATCACTTTACTTTATTTTGTCTCATTACAGACTTTACCCATTTTTTTAAAGGCATTAACTTTATTCTCTATATTCTTTTACTTCTCTGTCCCAAGCCTACATACACTCATCCAACACTGTGACCCATTTCTAGGTCTTCTATGTCTGAATCTGTCCTATTGTGAATCTGTAATTCTTTATTATCCAGGAGCATTTTAAGCACTTCTTAGAAACTTAAGTTGTGCCATGTAGAGGTAATATGGAACAACCTCTTTTCTGCCCAGTCTAAACCTTAACCACACTGTTATTATGATAATTATGATAGTTCCCTTCTGATGTCAGCACAGTTCAGCATGGGAGCGGAGCTGGAGCTGCTTGTGACTGAATCAGTTGTGCCTCTGCAGGCTGCTCTGGATGTTCGCTCCACCTCTCTCCAATTTCAAAATGGTGGATGTACCATTTTCTGCTAGCTCTGAGGTCACCAGGTAGGAGCCACACTCAGCACTTTAACTCTGAGACTGAGTGTGTGGCACAGAAACTCTTTTCATCCAAGTTACAGCCAAATCTGGCATGCAGAGCACTATGCAGTCTGAAAATATCTCTTTGTATGGTAGGAATCTGCCATGCTCTCCTGCCTGCATAAGCCTGATTATGCAGTCTGCCCAGGCGGGGAGTGAAGGCATGGTCTCAGAGTACTTTCTTCCCGATTGGGAACACAAACATCCAGGCCCACAAATGCACCATAGCCAGGAGTTTGTACCAGTGGCAGGGCCTAGGAAACCGTTTTAAAACCATGCATTTTTTTTTGGCTGCTGAGTCAGGAAATTCTGTCTGTGGCACGCCATGCACAAACAGCAAAAAGCTGCGTTAAACTCTGTTTTTTGTGTGTTTAAAATTAAGCTCCCAGGTTTTCCGTGGAGTTCATTACCACATTGGAGCGCCACAGTGGGCTGCTTTCCTGTCCAGCTCCAGCACAGCTAGCTTTATACCTGAAATAATTACACAGCAATGGCATTCTTTTAAACCCTGCTTGGCCCATTAGTTCTAGCCTCTTATTGGCTAATTCTTATAACTTGATTAACCCATTTCTAATAATCTGTGTAGCACGACTAAGTGGTGGCTTACCGGGAAAGATTCAGCATGTCTGACCTGGTGGCTGGCTCCATTGTGTCTGCCTGCCTCACTTCCCTTCTTCCCAGCATTCTCTTCTGTTTACTCTGCCTACCGAATTTTCTGTCCTATCAAAGGGCCAAGGCAGTTTCTTTATTAACTCAAAGAAAGTAACACATAGACAGATGACCCTCCTCCATTAAAAAATATAATAAATTAGAAAGGGAATTTGGTGCTTGTCGAATCTAAAATAGAGAACCAAAATCCTCATAGATTGAAGGAGACCTTGATTACATATTTTAATATCTCTTTATCTATGATAGTGATGATCTCAGCATATCTTCATTGCTCTTATCTGTACTATTATTGAAATATAATTCTCATGTCATAAATTAAACACTACAATACCAAAATTATTTGAATGAATTATATTCACAAAGATTGTTTAAACAATACTGTTTTAAATGGAAAATATTGTTGTCCATTTCCAAAGAAGACACATTCTTTTTTTTTTACTTTTTATTGATTCTTTATGGATTTCACAACACTCATCCAGATCTCACTTATCTCCCTATCCCTTCTCTTTGCCATTGCAAACCCCCTCCAACACAACAAAATTTAAAATTAACAACAAAAGTGAAGAAATAGAAAACAATCATACAACAAAAAGCAAAGCAAACAAACAAACAAAAAAGATCAACTAAAAAATATCTTGTCATGGAAGTTGTAGTATGGCCGTACCAGAAAGTCACATAGTATACCCTTTATTTCATATATCTTTACTTGTAAGTGTTCATTGCAATGTGTCATTGGTCCATTTTACAATCTATACTGGTCCTTCACTGGGACTCCTCTTGGATATACTATTGTTGCCTTGTGTCATGGAAATCATGTAGTTTTAGATCTGCAAGTCTGGTCTCTTTATGTACTCTAGCAGTTCAAATATGAGGTGGGTATTAAGATGGGCTGCTTCATAGTTCTGCTTCTGGGCTTGGGTGGTAGCTGTGTTGGTCAGCCTGTCAGCTTTCCTTCATTATCACCACCCAGAGAAGCTCTCTATTACTGCCTGGGACAGCACACCCAAACCAGCAGAGAGCAATGAAGTAGGCCAGTTCTCCTGCTCTTACACACTAGGGTCCAGTATTCACAGCATCAGGGAAAGCTCTACTGTTTTGCCTAGGGGAAGTGCAGGGCCTGCTCTCTGGATTGCTGCACTTGGTGACAGCGAGACCTCCAGTTCTCATTCCCACCAGGGTGGCTTTCCCATTGGTCATAGATGGCAAGGGATAAGGGGCATATTTACACTTGCCACCATATGGAATAGTAGGAAAGGGACAGTGACAGCTCCCCTTCTCTTATACCCCCAGGCTCAACTCACCTAAGTCCATGCCAACAGGGCCAGCTCTGTTGTGCTGCCCAGTTGAGGTGTGGGACTGGCTCTCCCCAGTGCTGTTGTTGGTTGGGGGGCAGCATTAATTATCCAACTCTCATGACACCAAGGCCAGCTCTCCTACCTGCCACAGGCAGCAAAGGGGTAAAGATGGGTCATATCTCCCTCTCCTGCTCTACCATATGACAGATAAAAGTTGGGGCCAGATCGTCCATGTGCTTTCCAGCATCAGATCACCTGTGCCCTGTAAATGGGGTCAACTCTACTATGATATCTGGGATAGGTTTAGGTTCAACTCTCCAAAATGCTGCAGCAGATGAGGGATAGGGTCAGCTTTCCCATCCTCATGACCCTGGAACCAGCTTTATCTGTCAATAGTAGGTGGCGAGGAGTGAGGGTTGAGAGGCAAGGGGTGTATCTCTCCACGCATGCCACAGAGTGATACTGTGGGGCTAGTTCTCATATTCTCAATTTATCAGGGCCAGCTCACCAGCACCCCTGCAAGCAGGGACAGCTCCACTGTGCTGTCCTAGTGCAGTGTAAGGTTTGCCCTTTTCACTGTGGCAGTTGGTGAGGGGCAGGCACAGTTCTCCTTAGTGCTGTAAGGAGTGAGGGAAACTCTGTTCAAGCCTATCCTCATTGCTTTTGGTGGTTGCACGAGGCATGGATATCAACAGAAACTGGTGCTGTAGCAGAACCACAAACCCAGACATTGCCCCCAGAGAAGTCCAGGTCTATATACATGGCCCCAGGTGGCAGCACAGGCTACTCATATTCGGATATGCCTAGCTCTAGCATAGAGTGTTCCACCCCCAGACACTAACCTGGCCCTAGGTGATAATTCACATCGCTGCCATAACCTGGACCTTAGTGATATCATGACCAATGAACAGTAATGCAGCCCCCCAGATGTGGTTTGATCACTAACTCATATATGGTTCTTGGCAGCAGCCTGGGCTCAGATGTTACGATGGCCCCAATTGGCAGTACAGGTCAATTAGATCAGCATGGACCCAATGGCAATATGGTTCTTGAACCCTCACATGTCCCAGTTATGGGCCTAGATCCTGGGAGTCCACATGGCTTTCAAAGGCAACAGGAACTTCAGACATCAGAGTTGTTCCTGACTGAGGCAGGACCATGGACCTAGACATAGCACTGGCTGAAGTTCAGTCCCCTAAAACACCCTGGCTTTTGGTGGCAGTGCATGCCATTCAGAGCTGTATGGGTCCTCGAGCAACACAGGTCTCAAGCACCAGAAAGGCCACAGGTGGAGGCCCAGTGTAGATGGATTTTGTGGGGACTACCAGTCCACAAAAATGACATGGAGACATATTATTAATTATGAAATCTCAGCCTATAGCTTATTCTCACCATACCAGCCATTATATCTTAAATTAATCCATTTACATTGATTACACTTTGCCTTATTGCTTATTATCTCTCTTCCATCTTGTACCTTCTGTTTTCTCTCCCTGTCCTCTGGCATCTCTCCTAAAATTAGATTCATCTCCCCTTCTCTCTCTGCCCACATGTCTTGCCTAACCTCCTCCTGCCTAGATAATAGCCATTTAGCTCTTTTTTAAACAAATCAGAAGGCACCTTGGCAGAGACATGTTTTTACAGTACACACTGGACAACTTTCCAGATTGTGGGCATCAATGTGGACTTCAGTGGCAACACAGGCCACAGACATCAGCACAGACTTAGGCTGTGATTGGACTATGGACCCAGACATGGCCCTTGGCAACAGCCCAGGCCTAAGTTGAAGTGATAAGAGTGGCGGGGCTGCGTCCCCAGCACACTGGCAGCCCACACGGCTAGTTTTACCCAAAATAACAACACACATACTGTATTCATTTAAACACTGCTTGACCCATTTCTATCTAGCCTCTTCTAGGCTAATTCTCACATATTAATTTAGCCCATTTCTAATCATCTGTGTAGCACCGCTAGGTGTGCTTACTGGGAAGATTCTAGCCTACATCCATCCTGGGTCGGAGCTTCATCACTTGTGGCTCTGAGAGCAGCTGCATGATTTCTGACCTCACTTCCTCTTCCTCTCAGCATTTTGTTCTGTTTATTCCACCCACCTCTGTTTTAACCTATCAGTACCAAGCAGTTTCTTTATTGCTTAACCAATGAAATCAACAGATTGATATATGACACTCCCACATCACTTCCCCTTTTTCTGTTTAAACAAAAAAGGAAAGGCTTTAACTTTAACATAGCAAAATTACATATAACAAAACAGTTATCAAGTAAAAATTACAATAATCTTTATCATAACTAAGGAAAAGTATAACTATAACTAACTATTTTTATCTCCATCAAAGACTCCAGAAAGATACAATATTACCTAAGCAAACAAGAAATAAGCAACTTTCAAACTCTAGAAATAACAGAGACATCTCACTGCCTGGACAGTCACCCAAAGTTCCACTGTACCGTTGGGGCATCCATCATTAACCTTCAGGCCCATGGTATCCAGCAGACATTTCCATGAAGCAGGAAAATTCAAAGTCAGTTCAGTCACTATCTGTTGTGTCCTGCAGAATGTCTTGCAGACTCCTTCATGAATCAGGAACCCCGAAAGATCATCTCACCTTTAGGAAAGTTCCACAGTCCTCTCTCTGCGGGTTCTCTGTGTCCAGTTTATGCAATAGTCCAGGCAAGAGCAGTTTCTTGCCCAAATGGCTATCAAACTCCATAAGGATCCTCTTTGATGCCCATCTTCCTCTTGAAGTAGATTGGTGCTGCCAGGAGCAGTGTCTCATTGTCATGAAAAGTCCCAAGTTATTAAAACATTTAAATGCCATATTCTATAATCTTTGAAAAATATGAAGAATGCCTATCTAAAATATATCTATGCACATCTAGAAAATCTTAACTAACATGACTACAAGCTTGACTATTATTGATTATCCATTAACAACCTATATACACTACATTTTTAAGTGAACTACACAATCACAATACCTTAATCAAGATCAGAAATATATATATTTATATATATTTAACAAAATATATTTATATATACATATAACAAAATTGACCTTAAATCTCTATCAATAAAGCAAAATCTACACTAATGTAAATTATTAATATCTATATCATATCCCCCCTTTAAATGTAAAAGAATGTTTATAAACCATATTTGGGAACATGGGCACAGTTTTATCTCCAAACTGCTTCCTGCTGAATGGGGCCGTCATTAATTAGGTCTTTCATGGTATAACCTGTGTGCTAGTTTCATCTCAGTTGGCAGTTGAGCGAAGCAATTTTCTGAAGATGTTTTACAGCAACCGTTCAGGAGGGTGTGGTCCATCATACCATATCAGAATAGAAGAAATGAACAGGGTCTCATCCTCTGTGAAAACAAAATAAGAAGCTCCTTTCCAAAGTATCATATCCTTAGATCCAAATTCTGAAGCATTTTCAAAATATCTATCTTGGATTAGTTCAGCAGCATTTATAAACAAATATCTTTTAGTTGTTTTTGCTCCTTCCTCAGCATTCAAACAATTCAAAGAAAGCATAATAGCATACAGTATCAAGATTCTTTGTATATTTTCCATTTTTGTGTGCTTTATTTCAACCTCTATTTTGTTTATTTTTACTTTTAACTTTTTGTTTTTCGAACATATATCTTTGACCTGGAATAACTCTGTAGACCAGGCTCCCCTTGAACTCTCAGAGATCTGCCTGTCTCTGCCTCCCAAGCATTGGGATTAAAGGTGTATGCTACCACACCTTGAATTCATAGAGATCTGTTTGTCCCTGCATTCTAGGCACTGGGATTAAAGGCATGTGCTACCACACCTTGAAGTCACAGAGGTCAATCTCCCTCTGCCTCCCAAGTGTTGGGATTAAAGGTGTGTCCTACCACACCCAACTACTCTCTTTCTTCCTTATTTTTGTTTTTACTTTAAGAATTTTAAATTTTAGCTTGCATATATTTTTAACACACTGTAAATCATTTAGAAATTTTCTTTGTCTTTGAATCTCTCTTTACTATATATCTCTCTGTTTTTCTGATCACATGAGTCTTTAATTTACCAAGCAATCAAGTCCTCTCTCTGTAGCTGGCCCTCCTGCCTCAGTCAGAGTTTGCCTTGGCAGGATGGCCCAGAAAGCCGGCATTTTAAAACAACACAGGTTTTTTTCCTGCTGCTGAGTCAGGACAATTTCAAAATGGAGGACATACAATTTTGTGCTAGCTCTGGGACCTCCAGGTAGGAGCGGCACTCAGCATTTTAATATTGAGACTGAGCGTGCAGCACAGACATTCTTTTCATCCAAGTTACATCCAAATCTGACACACAGAGCACTGCGCAGTCTGAAAACGCATCTCTGTATGGCAACAGGAATCCACCATGCTCTCCCACCTGCCAAAGCATGATTCGGCCATCTGCCCAGGTGCAGGCGGGGAGCGCTGAGCCATCAGCACGGACTCAGAGCACGCTCCTTCCGATCCCAAGTGGTAACACAAACATCCAGTCCCATAAAAGCCACTGAGATGCTTTAAAGCCAGAGTTCACGCTGGCAGCACAGCCTCAAGAAGCTGTCCTTTAAATTGACATAGCGTTTTTTCTACTGCTGTTGCCAAATCAGGAAATCTCTCTACAGTACACCACCAACAAACAGCAAAAATCTGTGTTAAACTCTCTCTCCCTTATTTTTAAGTCTTCTCAGGTTTTTAAGTGGATTTAGTCTATCACGTTGGGCACCATTTGAAGTGATAAGAGCGGTGGGGCTATGTCCCCAGCATCCTGTTCGCCCACACGGCTAGCTTTACCTGAAATAACAACACACAAACTGTATTCTTTTAAACACTGCTTGGCCCATTTCTATCTAGCCTCTTCTAGGCTAATTCTCACATATTAATTTAGCCCATTTCTTTTCTTTCTTTTTTTTTTTTTGGTTTTTCGAGACAGGGTTTCTCTGTAGCTTTGGTGCCTATCCTGGAACTAGCTCTTGTAGACCAGGTTGGCCTTGAACTCCCAGAGATCCACCTGCCTCTGCCTCCCAAGTGCTGGGATTAAAGGCATGCGCCACCACCGCCCAGCAATTTAGCCCATTTCTAATCATCTGTGTAGCACCGCTAGGTGCTCTTACTGGGAAGATTCTAGCCTATGTCCATCCTGGTTCGGAGCTTCATCATGTGTGGCTCTGAGAGCAGCTGCATGATTTCTAACCTCACTTCCTCTTTCTCCCAGCATTTTGTTCTGTTTGCTCCACCCACCTATGTTTTAACCTATCAGGACCAAGCAGTTTCTTTATTGCTGAACCAATGAAATCAACAGATTGATATATGACACTCACACATCACTAAGTGTTATTGGGATTTAGAATATCATTTTCTATGCTAGGATCTATAAACTTCCAAACTAGAGGTTTTCATTTATATTACAGCAACACACATGTGATTCCCTATTGTAATTCAGGTCTCAGATTAAATCAGCAATCAGTTGATAACTACTGTTATTTCAGTGGGCATGTCTTGTCTGACAGACCAGTATAATAATAATAATAATAATAATAATAATAATAATAATAATAATAATAATTTGTAGGATCCACTGCCAGGTGGTACCATTGATATATCACATTTCTTCTCCAAAAGCTTTTATAGCTCCTTCTGGCACTATAAATCTAGTCAAAAGGGAGGAAATTTCCCTTTTGGATTGAAATTGATGTTTCTATGTCTCACAGAGTGATGCTGTCAGCAATATGGTTCTAGCATATAGCTATTTGGGGTAACCAAGGGCCATACAACTGTCTGTGTTATTTTGAAGCCTTGGTCTGCAGCTTGTGCTGCAAGTTGTGAAATTTACCCCTACTATGTGCTATACCCTGAAACCAGATATGGTCTCCATCCTGGATCCATATTTTTCTTCATCTCCTCTGTAGGTTGTGGAATTTCCCATGTGCCTGTAGGCCTTAGCTGGGTCAGATCCAGTTCCTGTTTCCATCCATCATTTTATAATTTCTTATTATATTCACATTTTCAATTATTTAAAATCATCTATAAAATACCATCTAAGAACAAGAATTTTATTTTATTTACTCTTTACCAAGATACATATGAATTTTCTTTCTTTTTAGTGTTTTAAAATAATTTAGTGTACAAAGGGCACCTGTGCAGAGGTCAGAAGACTATTTTGGGGAAGCACTTCCTCAGTTATTTCTCTCCCTCTAGCTTTATAGGTCGTCTAGAAACTAGACTCAAACCACTGATATATTTTATCTGCCTTACTTTTAGCATCTTATTGCATTAGTTAGGATTTCTAACTAATGTTCAGTAGGAGTGAAAGCTGAAAATATTTATCTCTTTATTTTACTGTATAATTTCTTATCCTGCTCTTTAAAATATGGAGTTTCCATTCTCTTCTAGTTTGCAAAGAATTTTTATTATTTTGTTTTGTTTGGGACAGGGTCTCTCTACATAACTCTGGCTATCCTAGAATTCACTGTGTAGACCAGTATAGGCTCAAACTCATAGAGTTCTGCCTGCCAGTGTTTCACAAAGGGCTGAGATTAAAGGAGCATGCCACCATAGCCACCATGCAGACAATTTTTTATTATTATTGGTTTTGCGTTTTCTAAAATGCATTTTGCTAATTTGTTAGTGAGATCATATAATGGTTTATTAGTTTTTTTTTCAAATATATTGTGTCTTTATAGCAGTTTCCTTTCCCTCTGCTCCCCCAGCCTCCTCCCAACATTCTCTCTCATCCAGATCCACGCTACTTCCACATTCCCTCAAAAAAGAACAGGTCTGCCAGGTTCATCAACCAAACATGGCATAATATGTTACAATACAACCAGAAATATACCGTCATATTAAGGCTGACTGAGGCAACCCAGAAGGAGGAAAAGAGTCTCACAAACAGGCAAATGAGTCTGTGACTGCCCCAGCTCCCACTGTTAGGAATCCCACAATAACACCAAACTACTCAGTTATGACATATATGCAAAGGACCTAGGTCAGACCCCACATGTTCCCTGATTTCTGCAAGTTCCCATGAGTGTCAGTCAATTAATTCTGTGGCCTGGGTCTTGTGGTGTTTCTGACCCCTGTGGGGTCTTCAAGTTCTTCCTCAATAAACTCTGCCCAATGTTTGGTGATGGGAATACCCATCAGCTCCCATCAGCTGCTAGATGAATTCTCTCCAGCCTCATTAATGAGGATTTTGCTAGCCTCTGGTCCTAAAACACTCTGCATTAAGGATAAACTGTAGGTAGAAGGTTTGGTGGCTGAGTTGGTGGGCCAATCCCTCCACTTGAGGCCTTTCCTGCTTATAGAAGACAGGCTGTTCAGGTTTCACTTCCTCCACTGCTTGGATTCTTTGTTAGGGATACTCACAAAGATTGCAGGAAGTTTCAAAGGTTTTCACCATGTCTCCCAAAAAGTGCCAATTGCATAACTGTTGTTTTCAACACATTAAGAGAATACTGGGTAACTATGTTCATCTTGTGCCTTGACTATTACAATCTCTGTATCAGTCCAGTTATAGTATTTGTGATACCAAAAAAAAAAAAAACCAGCAATTTGATTGCATTTCACAAGCTCTCTTGTTTTATTGATGTTTTGTCTTTGATGAGATATCATTATCTCAGTTCCTTTTGGTTTATTAGGCATGATTTCCTTTAACTATATGAGCCTGATTTCCTAAGCTAATTTGATGACTTGTCCACTTAATCCAGTGTCTGAGATTCCTTAGAAAAGTTTCTATCAGTGTTTCCTTAGATACAGACCACAGTTTATTTATTTGAATGAATTATAATTTTTTCATTTAGCAAATTTTCTAAGCAAGAAGAAAATGTGCTAAATGTAGTATCTTGGAAACTGAATTCTTCCCTCCTCCCAGTGTTTGTTCTTTCTGCTGCTTTTGGCACATACTAGTGACTTTCTGAAATCATTATGTAAGAAGATTAACACTTTGCCATTTTTTACCACTAGCATCCCAATTCAGTTGAATTAGTGTTCAACTATTAATCCAATAGAATGCTCTGAAATTAATAAATATTCAAGTCTGTAAAAGGGGATCTGTGTATATGAAGCCACAGTTTTACTAGACAGAATATATGCTGATATAGAGTCCATTGCATGCTTCTTCAGATTTTAAAGTTTGTCTAAAGGTGACATTAAATAATTTTCAGATCTCTCCTGATCAGGAGCATATCCTGACAGGTTCATTGTCTTTGGAAATCACAGAAATGTTTTTGAACATTTAAAAATCTTCTGGAGAGTTCATCTCTCAATATCTCTCATATATATTTAATTTAAAATTTATTTTTATTGAAAATTCACACCATATATTCTTATCACGATCTCCCCTTCCATAGATCCTCCTTGATATTCCACATCTCCCCACCCACTCAACTCTACAAGTTATTTATTTCTTTAGAAAACAGACAAAAATGCAAATAAGACAGAATGTAATTTTTAAAGTTGCAAAGCATAAAGCACACACATACAAATACACATACAATAAAAAACAAAATTTGAAACCATAATATGCAACCAAAAGACCAGTAAGTTAAAGTACTTCCAAATAAAACAGTATGAAACAAAACATATCTACCAAAACACCATTGTGTTAATTTTGTGTTCACCATCTACTTCTAGTCATGGGGTCTGCTCTTAAATATTATTTACATACAAAGTAAGACTCCATTGGAGAAAGTTGATTATTCCTTTGTAAGAATTATCAATTGTAGATAGCATCTTTGTAACAGATGGGAGAATCTTTCCACTTTACCATCTCAGCATGGAGAAACATACCCACAACTATGGGATATAATAAAGGCCATTCTAAGAGGCAAGTTCATAGCACTAAGTGCCTATATTTAAAAATAATGAATAAACCCTCACATTACAAATTTCACAGCTCATCTGGAAGATCTAGAACAAAACAAATAAATAATATCCAAAAGGGAGAGACCTAAAGAAATAATCAAACTTGAGTCTGAAATTAATAAAATAGAAACAAATGACAAGAAAAAACAGTAAGACAAAATACTATAAAGGACCAATGAAATGAAGAGTTGTTTCATTGATGAAATCAATGAAATTGAGAAAACCTTAGCTAGATTCATCAAAGAAAAGTGAGAGAGAAGAACCAAATTAATAAAATTAGAGACAAAAACAGGAACATCACAATGGACAAAGAGTAAATCCAGAAAATTAGGACAGACATACTGTACTCCACTAAACTTCAAAACCTATTAGACATGGATAAAATTTTTGAAAAATATGGCCTATCAAAGTCAAATTCAGATCATATAAGCAATTATGTAATCAGACTCATAACTTCTAGTAAAACAGAAGCAGTTATTAGTTTCCCTAAAAGTTCAGATCCACACAATTTTACCAGATCTTCAAAGAAGAATTAATGCCATTTATTTATGCTAAAATACCTGGAAAGACTATGGAATCAAGAGACATCCATCAATGTTAGAAAGGTAATTTACAGAAAGCCCACAGTCGATATCAAGCAGAAAGAAATTCAGTGTAATTCCAATTAAAATAAGGATGGAGACAGAAATGTCCATTTTCTCCATACCCATTCTATGTAGTTTATTGGTTACATTGGTTCTCTGTGTATCTTATGAAAGTATGGTGACACTGTTTTCCCTGGCAAAGAGTAATTCTGCATTTCAGTAAATGACAGAGACGTTTAGGGAAAGGGATAAGGGGATTCTATTTGTGTCAAAGGGTGAGGTTCTCACAGGAGTTGTGGATGTGATGAAAGGAACAGCTCCTACAAATATATTGTAGTAAGATGGAGAATAAACTGGAGAGACAGGGACAAAAGGGCAAAGGTGACCCTGTGTCTCTCCCAAAACTTAGTCTCCAGTGAATACACTTAAGGAGGAAGAATGGGCAACTTCAAGCAAACTGCTATAGGACTGGGGTGAGATTGGAGAGCTTCCAGTTGGGGACAGGAAAAAGAAAGGAAATCAACTATCTGAGTTACAACCATTCTAGGCTTAGGTAAAGAATGTTGGTAGTTATTGAATGCTGACACAAAGGATACAAAATGGGCTAAAAAGAAGTCCAAACTTAGCTTTATTAGAATTCCCAGAGAATAGAGATAGAGTGGAAGGAGAGATCCCTGCAAGCAGATTACTACAAGGCTGTAGTGAGATTAAAGAGGCTTTTTTTTTCTTTTCTCAAATATTACATCCCTTTCTTCCACCCATTCCCTGCCACCTCCTCTCTTTCCCAGATCCACCACTGTCAGGCTACCTTCAGACATAAGCAGGCCTCCCAGGGACATAAATCAAACAGAGCATAACAAGCTGCAGTAAGACCAGGTATATGACATCACTCAAGTCTGGATGAGGCAACACAATAGGAGGAAAAGTGTTCCACAAGCACGCAAAAGCATCAGAGAAAGCCTCCAATCCCACTGTTCAGGAATTCCACAAGAACAACAAGCTATTCACCCGTAACATATATACAGAGGACCTTGGTCAAAAAACAACCTGCAGATTCAATGCAATTCCCATTAATATTCCAGTGCAAATTTTTATGTGAAGTGATAAGCATGGCAGGGCTGCATCCCCAGCACTCCGGCCGCCCACATGGCTAGCTTTACCCGAAGTAATTACACGGACACTGTATTCTTTTAAACACTGCTTGGCCCATTATATCTTGCCTCTTCTCAGCTACTCTCGCACCTGGACTAGCCCATTTCTTATATTCTGTGTAGCACCCCAAGGTGCGCTTACCGGGAAGATTCTAGCCTATGTCCATCCTGGGTCGAAGCTGAATTGCATCTGGCTCTGAGAGGAGCTGCATGATTTCTGACCTCACTTCCTCTTCATCCCAGCATTTTGATCTGTTTACTCCACCCACCTATGTTCTTACCTATCAGTGCCAAGGCAGTTTATTGAACCAATGACCTTTCTCCATCATTTCCCCTTTTTCTGTTTAAACAAAAGGGAAGGAAGGCTTTAACTTTAACATAGCAAAATTACATATAACAAAACAGTTATCAAGTAAGAATTACAGTTACAATATTTATATCTACATTATCTTTTATCATAACAGTGGAAAACTATACCTATATCTATCTATTCTTCAACTGCATCAAAGACTCCAGAAGAATACAATATTACCTAAGCAAACAAAAAGTAAGCAACTTTCAAAACTCTAGAAATGACAGAGACATCTCGCTGCCTGGACAGTCACCCAAAGTTCCTCTGTACTGTTGGGGCATCCATCTTCAGCCTACAGGCCCATAGTTTACAGCAGACATTTCCACAAAGCAGGAAATTTCAAAGACAGTCACTATCTGCTTGTCCTGAAGAATGTCTTACAGACAATTTCATGAATCAGGAACCCCAAAAGATCATCTCACCTTTAGGCAAGTTCAGCAGTCCTCTCTGCGGGTTCTTTGTGTCCAGTTTATGCATCAGTCCAGACAAGAGCAGTTTCTTGGCCAAATGGCTATCAAATTCCATAAGGATCCTCTTTGATGCCCATTTTCCTCTTGAAATAGATTGGTGCTGCCAGGAGCAGAGTGTCTCACTGTCATGAAAAGCCCTAAGTTATTAAAACATTTAAAATGCCATATTCTATAATTTTTGAAAGATATGAAGAATGCCTATCGAAAATATATCTATGTACATCTAGAAAATCTTAACTAACATGACTACAAGCTTGACTATTATGATTATCTATTAACAACCTATATACATTACATTTTTACATAAACTACACAATCACAATACTTTAATCAATATCAGAAATACATATACATATAACAAAATTGACCTTAAATTTATATCACTAAAGCAAAATCCATAACAATGCAAATTATTCATACCTATATCATATCCACCTTTAAAAGAACATTTATAAACAATATTTGGGAATATGGGCATAGTTATTTCTCTCCAAACTGCTTCCTGCTGAATGGGGGCATCGTTAATTAGGTCTTTCATGGTATAACCTGTGTGCTAGTTTCATCTCAGTTGGCAGTTGAGTGAAGCAATTTTCTGAAGATGTTCACAGCAACTGTTCAGGAGGGTGTGGTCCATCATACCATATCGGAATAGAAGAAATGAACAGGGTCTCATCCTCTGTGAAGGCAAAATAAGAAATTCCTTTCCAAAGTATCATGTCCTTACATCCAAATTTCAAAGTCAAGGCATTTTCAAAATATCTATGCAGGATTAGTTCAGCAGCATTTATAAACAAATATTTTTAGCAACTCTTGCTCCTTCCTTAGCATTCAAACAATTCAAATAGAGCATAATAGCATACAGTATCAAAATTCTCATTGTATTTTCCATCTTTGTGAGGCTTTATTTTAACTCTATTTTGCTTATTTTTACTTTTATTTTATATTTTCTGTATATCTTTGTCCTGGAATAACACTGCAGACCAGGCTGTCCTTGAACTGTCTCTGCCTCCCAGGCATTGGAATTAAAGGTGTAAGCTACTATACCTTGAACTCACAGAGATCTCTTTGTCTCTGCCTTCTAGGCACTGGGATTAAAGGTGTGTGCTACCACACCTTGAAGTCACAGAGGTCAATCTCCCTCTGCCTCCCAAGTGTTGGGATGAAAGGTGTGTCCTACCACACCCAACTACTCTCTTCCTTTTTTTACTTTAAAAACTTTAACTTTTAATCTGCATATATTTTTAACACACTGTAAATCATTTAAACATTTTCTTTGTCTTTGATGCTCTCTTTATTGTATCTCTCTCTGTTTTTTTGACCACATGAGTCTTTAATTTACCAAGCAATCTCAGTAGGACTAAAGCCGTGGCTTTGCTGGCTAGATGTAGCCCATTCCTTAGCTTTTCAGCCTCATGGCTGAGGTAATGGCTGTAGCCATGTTTAGTGCCACAACTCTATGGCATTTCAAGGTCCCTGACAGCAAGCAAGCTTCAGGAGCCTGTGCTTGCAAACCACACGAACGGCTTGCGTAAAAGAGTCAGAGTTTGCCCTGGCAGGACAGCCCAGAAAGCCGGCATTTTTAAATGGCACAGCTTTTTTCCTGCTACGGCTGAAAACTGAAAAGCATGCATTCAGCTTTTCTTCAACACCATTTAAGTGTTTTGTGGCAGGACCTCTTAAGAGCTGCAGGGTTTTGCAGCTAAAGCTGAGTCAGGAAGCCTCTCTTAGATGAGAGCGCTTGCTTGCCTCTAGCAAGCAGAGCAGACCCAAGAAATTGACACAAGAAACATGCTTTACTCTATTCTTTTCCAAGCTTTCTCAGGCTTTGAGTGGATTCAGTTATCCACACGTCTGGGTGCCATCTGAAGTGATAAGAGTGGCAGGGCTGCATCCCCAGCACCCCGGCCACCCACACGGCTAGCTTTACCTGAAATAATTACTTGGACACTGTATTCTTTTAAACACTGCTTGGCCCATTATACCTAGCCTCTTCTAGGCTAACTCTCGCACCAGGACTAGCCCATTTCCTATATTCTGTGTAGCACCCCAAAGTGCGCTTACCGGGAAGATTCAATCTATCTTCTTACCTATCAGGGCCAAGGCAGTTTATTGAACCAATGACCTTCCTCCATCATTTATGGATCCTGAAAGAATAATATTCAATTTAATATGGAAAAGCCAAAAACTCAGAATAACTGAAACAGTCTTGTACAATAAAAAGAAAAAAACTTCAAGATGTATCACCATCCTTGATTTCAAGTTGTACTGCAGAGCTTTCTTAATAAAATCTACATGATTATGCCATAAAAACAGATATGTTCATCAAAGAAATTAAATCAAAGACCAGCCACAAATCTATACACCTATAGACATCTTATTTTTGATTAAAAAAAGCCAGAAATATATAATTGAAAAATGCACTTTCAACAACTGGTACTGGTCTCACTGTCTGGGAGTATATAGAAGCTTGCAAATAGATTCAAACTCAAGTCCAAATGGACCAAAGGCTTCAATACAAATATAGACACATTGAACTTTATAGAAGAGAAAGTAGGCCGGGTGTTGGTGGTGCGCACCTTAATCCTAGCACTTGGGAGGCAGAGGCATGCAGATCTCTGTGAGTTTGAGGCCAGCCTGGTCTACAGAGTGAGTTCCAGGACAGTCAGGGTAACAAAGAGAAACCTTGTCTTTAAAACCAAAACAAAGAGAGAGACAGAGAGAGAAAGAGAGAGAGAGAGAGTAATAGCCTTGAAAACATTGGTGTAGGAGAAAAGTACAGGCACTAAATGGAACTTTCTGAAACTGAAAAGCATCTGTAAGGAAACAGGCACCACTGATAATATAAAATGGCAGCCTACGAAATGGGAAAAGATTTTCACCAACTCTGACAGAGGGCTAATATCCAAAACATATAAAGGCATAAAGAAGCTAGATTTAAAAAAAGGAATAATACAGTCAAAATGAGGAACATATCTAAACAGTGAATTCTCAATATAAAATTTAAAATGACTGAAAAACAAAGAACTGTTCAACATCCTTAGCAGTCAGGGAAATGCAAACCAAAATGACTTTGAGATTCCATCTTACATCTCTTAAAACACAAGAAACCGATGTGGAGCATGGGGGGCACTCCTTCACTGATGGTACAAGTGCAAACTTGTACAGACACTTTGAAAATCAATATGGCAGTTTCTGAGAAAACTGGGAATCAATCTGCCTGAAGACAAGAGAGATTTTAGTGGATGATTAAAGGAGAGTAAAAATCATCTCCCTCTGTATTTTCATTCTTATTCACTGCTTCAGCAAGGTATAGAGTTAAAACTCTGCTTTCCACTTTCCTTAACAGACATATCTCAAGGTCAATGTTTACGAAGTAACAAAGGTCCTAGTTAGATACGAAGAAGATGTGCAGTTGTGTATTTACCAAGGTGGATTGTGTGTATGTGTGTGTTGTGCGTAAATATGGGTGTCTAAATGTAGTTCAAGGAAATGAAGCTTACAAAAATATCTAGTGCTATCTTGTGTAGTCAAACATTATTATAATAATTCAGAATATAAATTATTCTATGTTTGGAACTGAAGAGACTGTGACTATCACAAGACAAAATGTTTAAAGACTCACTCTTCTCACCAACAGTTAGGCACTGTTCTTTAATACTTTTCAGGATACTATCTGTGTTTTATTAATATTCAGAGCTCTAAAAAGTTTATTTTGATATTTATTTACTAAGAATTTTCTTGCATTGCTATCAATAGAGATGCATAAACTTAAGGTCTTTATTTCAACACTTCGCATGACATCCGATGGTGTCTTTTTGAAGAATGTACTGTTCTCCCTGAACTGACAAAATTCACATAGCAATGTGTCTGATATAACCATCAGATCGATTGCAATAATATAGAAAATACTCATTGAAAACCATATTTTCTGAGATCCATATTGTCATGAGTCAACTCTAAAATACATCTCACAATGCAATTTCAAAGTTTGAAATTTTCAAAATAAAGATTGGCCTTGTACACTCTAACACTTTCCTTAACAGACTGAGCTTTAAATGAAAAGTTTATCTCAGTTTAAAACAAAACATATGGAAACATATTACTGAAAATTACTTGTAAATAATTGGCATGATATGGAAAGGTGCTATGTGGGCTTCCAAGTGTAAAAAACAATTAATAATTCCACCAAGCTGTAAACATTAAGAACCACAATAATGACTATCCTGGCAAGATATTACCAATAGTGCAATAGTGACACATTTATTTTGGGAGTAAACGAGAGCTATCTAATTAGAGTTAAGGGTTACTGAATAGGAGAGCACTGTAAACCTAGCCAACTTCACATAGCTGGTGAGTTCTTGTCTCTTAAAAGAGAAGTGACTCTTGCCACTTCACAAAACCAGGACAATTTCTAACTGCATTCTAAAAGTTTGTGCTTTTATCAACAGGTAAGTGTAGTTCTCACCTATCATCTATTTACTTGCAAGAAACAAAATCTATTACAGAGATCCATACTGCTCAAAATGATGAAATGATGTGATTGTGGTGTATACAGCTCCAATTGATACATCTGATACATCTTAGGTTGAGAACATTGCAGAAGACGCATAGAAGAACCAAGGTATCATGATGCCTGATGCTAGTTCATCTCTTTTAGATATGACAACAATACTGCACAATGAAATCTCAAAAGTATGGTTGACAAAACATTTCCTGGATAATGATTGCACAATAGACATTACATTATTAGTGAACTAAATTTCACAAATCTCCATTAGTAGATCAAGAGCGAAAGGTAATACATGTCTTCTAAAATGAAAGAATACAGTTTCTCAAGGAGTGAATTTCCTGATAGGCTATGCAATCCCAAGTAGTCAACTTTAAACACATAACATATTAGCAACACTAAATTGACTAAGTAGGATGCAAATAAGTCATAATTAAAGAAGAAGTCATGAATTTGAAAGTGAGGATATTGGAGAAGTTAAAGGGGGATTTAAATCCATAGGTTTAAATGATTAAATGATTAAAACAAGAATTTCACTTAGAAAGATTTAAAGCACAAAAATGTTTCTAGAATTTTATAATTTTAAGCATTTTTCTTATTCTATTTCTATGTAACATTCATTAATGCAGAGAACCCATTATCTGTGACAAAAGGGAAAAAATCTTAATTGAAGAGAAATAGGACCTATTCATAACAAAAGCTATGCTAATAAGACTTCTTTACATGACAATACTTTGTCAATGGATAGCATACATTCATAAAAATGATATTCCTAATTTATTTTTTACTGAACTGGACCATTAAAATTACAAAAGGAAAAATTTAATTTAAAGTTGCTATATACAAAATATGGGATACAGTTGTGTTAAACTTAGAAGAAAAAAATCAGCTTGAAGGAACAAATTATAGATTATAGAGTGGAAACAGATTTACTCCTGCAAGGACCATGTCAAATTAAATGGAAACTAAAAAGAATAAAACAATAAGAAATTAGACTAAATATTAAACCCTTCAATAAGTCTTTTAAAATGTTTTGACTCTAGAATAAAGAAAAGATGATTAAAGACAAATTAACTTGCATTTTGTTAAGAAATACTATCTCTATGGTACAAGAGTAGTACTGGTGTTAATTGATTGCCATAAATTGAGCAAAAAGGAAACAGAATAAACTGACAATAAGCTGAGGATTTTAATCTTAATGTGGGATATTATTATATCTGATAAAAATCTTGAAATGCTTTTATCCAAGTAAAATATACAGAGGCACTATTTTATTTATCATGTTAGTGGATTCCTATTATTATTAAATCTGACTACAAGATGGACACAGATATATTTATGACATTGCTTTTGATGGCTATTTATTTATTTATTGTAACAAAAGAGTAAGATATATACTTCAAAATTCTGTTGACCTGAACAATATTAAGAAATTAAGGTTGCCCTTTTGATTTTTTAGTTTTTATGCTTCTCAGGATTGACTGAAAACAACAAAAAGAAATGTTAAGTATGGCACAGTAACTTGAACTAAATACATTCATATATATCAATAGTTAAAATTAATGTTATTATATGCATTATCAGTTGTAAAATATTAACTTATTTAACCATTATTAAGTTGGCAAATGGAAAAATGTATGAGTGTACTTGCACAAAAAATAAGATTTTGATCTATTTATATTTAAAAATTTTCTTTTGCATGTATTTTGCCATTATGTATGGCAATAATAACATGGTACATATATTTCTCCCCAAGTTGACAGATGAGAAAACTGAAATTTTGAAAATATTAGTATACTGAAGCATGGTTTCAGGAGTAAAACAAAGCCACTTTCAAAGCACAGTTAAGAGGAGGGAGCTAGTGTTATTGGAATGAGGCTAAAGAGGAATTAAAATAATACCCTATATATTTATATTTTATATAAGCTATATTATATAAAGAATGCTTTTCTCAAAGTATTTGGTGTGTCCTACCATTATCTTTGAAAATACATATTTCTTTGTATTAATTTTTTCAATATATACTCAGAAACAGCTTGTTTTTAATATTCTACTTTGTGACGTAAGAATTTTTTAATACAATCTTTTATCATTTTACATAGCTTTCCACATTCTCATTCTCTCCCCTCCTCCTGCCTCACCATTTTCCTCCACTCCACCATCTCCTCAGAAAGGTTAAGGCTTCCTATGGGGACTCAAAAAAATTTAACACACCACTTCAAGGCAGAACCAAGGCCCTCCCCTTATATCTAGGCTGAGCAAGATATCCCTTCAAAGATAATGTGCTCCAAGACTCCAGTTCAAGCACTAGGGATAAATCCTGGTTTTAATAACAGTGGCCGCACAGACTGCCTAAGCCTCATAACTGTCTCCCGCATTGACTGGCCCTAATTTGGTCCTATGCAGGTTCTCCTACTATCAGTCTAGAGTCAGTGAAAACAGGAATAGTTTCTTACATTCTGGCATATTTAAATTTAGAGGACAACCTCTATGTAAGGTTTTATTAAAAAAAATATTATTACTGTTGTGTGTGCAAGACACTGCAGAGGCAATACATATGCTGGGGGATGGGTGGTTACAAGTGCCATGATTTGCATGTAGAAATGAGAAGGCAACTTTGTAGAGTCACTTCTTTCTTTCCACATTAACATGGGATGCAGGGCTGGAATTCAAGTCATTAGAATTAAGCAGTAAGTGACTCTGAATTCCCAGAGCTAGACGTTAAGGAGCCTGTGTGCCTTTCTCTGTGGGTGCAGGGAACTGAATTTCATCTTTTACCAGAGCAACGTAATTAAAATGTTTATATATTAATTAGGATTATGTTTGCATAAGTGTTTATTTTTAAAGAATAGTAATATATGTTCACTGTGTTTAAAATTTACATAAGAGAGAATAACCCAGCACTTGGGAGGCAGAGGCAGGCAGATCTCTGTGAGTTTGAGACCAGCCTGGTCTACAAGAGCTAGTTCCAGGACAGGCTCTAAAACCACAGAGAAACCCTGTCTCGAAAAACCAAAAAAAAAAAAATCAATTAGAGATGCATTTGTTAACCATTTCAATGTACTCCATTTTTTATTAATTTACTTCTATAAAATGGCATTCTTCCCACTACTCTATAGATTGAGGATTGGACTAGTATAAAATAGCACATGTTTTATTATTAGGTTTATCACCTACTAGTTGGCAGATAATTTGAAGTATTATACATCCATAGATTATAAATCCTGAGGGGAAATATGTATAGTGGATAAGAATGTCTAAGTTAGAAAATTACTACTGAATGGCTTGTAGGCCTGTATATAAAGTGCCCTGAAGGCGGATTTAATTAATTCAGACAAATAGTGATATGTATATATACATAAAACTTTAATGTAAACAAACTCACGGACACCAAGGTTCCAGCGGAGCACAGGAGACAGGAAGCAGACAAGGGCCCGCGCCGTGTCTGCGCACCTTATTTAACAGTCAAAGCCTGCCCTAGGCGAGCCCACCCACTAGGGGGGTGGGGCTCATCCCTACAGTGCCCATTCCTACAGTCATTTGAAATTTCAAAAAAAGTTATTGAAAAAAATTAAAGCTTTTACTTTTACTGTCAACCGAATTTAGAGTGAATTTCGAAGAGTTTTATCAAAGTTTTCTTTCTCCTGGGTCACATAGAAGGCTAATTGAGTAAGGATACTGTTATTGAGACATCCTTGAAAAATCCTATTAAGGTAGTGTCTCCTATGACTCAATACGTACACCCTTTCCCCTTGACAAAACACTCCACCTTAATAAAAGACTGGATGATAATATTAGAGGAAGAAAAACATCATTGACATTTTGGGGGTTTTATGTTCTATAGAAAGCAAGTCTTCCTTAAAGTGGGAAAGTTAACAATAGCCTCAAATTGAAATAGATAGTAGATTAAATCTTCTTTAGAAATTGTAGTCAGGTAACAAATAAGTTCATTATGGCTATAGTCATTCATTTTTGAAGAAGAAGGAAACTTTTTGCTTCAGTGTTCCTTTCATACATTCTTTAGAGAATCTATTTTATTCAGTCACATTGAAGAAATCCTCTGGCTATTAATAAATTTTTGAGCATCTTCTAGCTCTAAGAAGGCTCTTGTGACCTGATGCAATATAATATTCAGGAGGACTAGTAACTTTCCACATGGATTAGAGTTTCTTTCTTTATTATCAGTTAGCTTGTTAAATTAAATATAATAGCTATGTTAGAGCCTTTGAATTCCATTATAATATATCATACACTTTCAACACTTATATAGCCTATAGAGATCTTAACACTTTGGTTAAAATTATTATAGTTACCCATCTTGGATTTGGTAGATTTATAAAATTTTATTATAAAAATGTAAAGATTCTAATGTGAAAAACAACATATAATGTGGATGTATTATAGATAGATAGATAGATAGATAGATAGATAGATAGATAGATAGATAGATAGAGAGTTTTAATGGGAATGAAAAATTTGGTGTTATATCATTTCCTCTTTCAAAAGCTAGATAGTCTCAAATAAGCTTATTTATACTATTGTGAACCTTTTTTTTAGAGATTGAGGGATTGTAAGATTACCATTTTGTAACGTATTCATATGTCGTCTCATCTTTAATTTCTGTGTATTTGTATGTATTTTTGAATTGTCACATGCATCTCAGAAATTAAAGCTCTGTTAACTCATAAGAATCACCTTATTGCTTTTCAAATCTAATAATCTCAAGAGTACTATTAAAGATACAAACGTGTGTATGATCACATACATATGATACTGTGGCTAATAATATGAAGTCTTAGGTTTAGTACAATATAAAAGGATGATAAATCTATTTTAAATGTTATTTGCATTCTTGATAATTTGCTTTCACAAATTTTTAATTTTGCCACTCCTATTCTATGAAGATCCCTTTTAAACAAAATAACAACCAAAAAAGTTTATGTCTTTGAAGAAAGAAATTGAAGAGGATACCAGAAAATGGAAGGATCTCCCTTGCTCTTGGATTGGGAGGATCAACACAGTAAAAATGGCAATTCTCCCAAAAGCAATATATAGATTCAATGCAATCTCCATCAAAATCCCATAAAAATTCCTCACAGACCTTGAGAGGACAATAATCCACTTTATATGGAATAACAAAAAACCCAGGATACCCAAAACAATCTTATACAGTAAAGGAACATCTGGAGGCATTACCATCCCTGACTTCAAACTCTATTACAGAGCTACAGTATTGAAACAGCTTGGTATTGGCATAAAAACAGAGAAGTCAACTAATGGAATTGAATAGAAGACCCGGATTTTAACCCACAAACCTATGAATACCTGATTTTTGATAAAGAAGCTAAAAGTATACAATGGAAGAGAGAAAGCATCTTCAACAAATGGTCCTGACATAACTGGATGTCAACCTGTAGAAGAATGAAAATAGATCCATATCTATCACCATGCACAAAACTCAAGTCCAAATGGATTAAAGACCTCAATATCAGGCTGAACACACTGAACCTGATAGAAGAGAAAGTGGGAAGTACTCTACAACACATGGGCACAGGAGACTACTTCCTACATATAACCCCAGTATATCACAGACATTAAGAGCAACATTGAATAAATGTGACCTCCTGAAACTGAGAAGCTCCTGTAAAGCAAAGGACACAGTCATTAAGACAAAAAGGCAACCCACTGACTGGGAGAAAATCTTCACGAACCCCACAACAGACAAAGGTCTGATCCAAAATATATAAAGATCTCAAGAAACTAGACTTTAAAATGCTAATTAACCCAATTAAAAACTGGGGCACTGAACTAAGCAGAGAATTCTCACCAGAAGAAATTCAAATGGCCAAAAGACACTTAAGGTCATGTTCAACCTCCTTAGCAATCAGAGAAATACAAATCAAAACAACTTTGAGATACCCTCTTACACCTGTCAGAATGGCTAAAATCAAAAACACCAATGATAGACTTTGCTGGAGAGGTTGTGGAGTAAGGGGTACACTCATCCATTGCTGGTGGGAATGCAAACTTGTGCAACCACTTTGGAAAGCAGTGTGGCGGTTTCTCAGGAAATTTGGGATCAACCTACCCCAGGACCCTGTAATACCACTCTTGGGAATATACCCAAGAGATGCCCTATCACATGACAAAAGCATTTGTTCAACTATGTTCATAGCAGCATTATTTGTAATAGCCAAAAAAGTTTTTTAAAAAAAGACTTACTCCCTTATTAATTTGCTTCACACTTGCTTAGTCTTACTATGCACAACAAATTTCTTCTTATTTACTGGAAATCTTTAAGCTACATAAACACTCAAAGATATATAGTACCTAAACTTTTATAAATAGACATAAATGCATGTAGCCACAATTCATGTGAAAAGAAGCAATGAATTTGAACAATTATGTAACAATAATCCACCAATTTTTCATTTATTGCCTTATCAATAATTTAATTTTCCCCATCTACTAATGAAGACTTAATGTCTAATAATGTGGCTTGACCAAACTCTAATCTCGTTTCATTCTTAACCTAGTATCCTGAACGTAACCATTGGCTGAACCTGCAACTGAATATAGAACAGCATCCTTGACAATTATTCCCAAGATTTAGCTGACTACAAGGGAATAATTTCAGGCATTTATCTCTTCAGTAGCACACTCTGTTTACCCCTCTGTACCATTCTCAAGTGTTCTGCTGCCTTGTTTATCTCTTGCTATAATGAGCATTTCTTTCTATTTTACCTTGCAAGGATGTGCCTCAGGCATGCACCTTTCACCCTGTTGCAATTGTCAACCTGTTCTGGTAAAAATCTTTTTAGGTAATGCTCTACTAATTATGTATATTCATTTTGTTTCTTTGCTTTTTATGTGGGTTCTTACTATATAACCCAAGCTATCCAGACACTCACTTATAAAAATTAGACTGACAGCACCCTTAGTAGCAGTACCAGGATTATAGACATGACCCATAATATCTAGAACCCAAAGTTGATCATAATTTGACAGAATTAAAATCAAGAAAATGATGTTCAAAGAAGTTAGAAATTTATGTATAAATTATTTAAGGAAAACTGAAATGTTTTATGATATTCAAAACTAATCATGATTTTTATTAAAAATTCTGACTTGGGGCAAATAAATATCAATATTTACACAACATTTAAAGAAAGCTCCAGTTTCAAAACTAATTATACCTTTGTATGTCTAAAGATTATTTTAAAAATAAAAATAAAGTAGAAATGATAAGTTTGTAAAAGTTAAAGCAGACAATGTCGTGGCCAATAGGTTGGTGCTATACAAGACTTCATTCAGCATAGAAACAGTCCAATTTTGTGGCTTTCCACAAAGGAAGGCTGAGTTAATATTCTGATTGTTTTCTCCAATGATTGATGTTTAAATAAATATTGATTAAGAAGAAGGCACTCTATATGCTCTGTATTTGTGTGGTTGTGCATATGGAGTAGGCCATTAAAAACAGTAACAAATGGGCAGATGGTAGTAGCACGTGTCTTTAAACCCAGCACTTGGAGGAAGAGGCAGGTGGATCTCTGTGAGCTTGAGGCCAGCTTAGTCTACAAGAGCTAGTTCCAGAACAGGTACCAAAGCCATACAGAGAAACCCTGTCTTGAAAAAAAAAACTAACAAAAAAAAGAAAAGAAAGAATATTAACAAATTACTTGGTATGAGGTGGTAAGTAAGGATAATGCCAAAATGAGATCTGATCATAGAAAGTTGGTAGGAATTTTCCTTTAAAGAAATGAGTGAATATCAGATATGATAGCTCACTGATACAGTGCTTTCTTAGTATATATGATGTATTAAATTTAATCTCTGGTAATTCAAAAAAAGAAAGAAAGGGGAAAAATAGAAGTAAAAATGAAATCAGAAACTAAAAAATGAACACAGTAATACTAAAGAGAAGCAATGTTATATTTGTCATTTAGGCATAGGGAGGTAATAAGTATTTAAATTATGAAAATTTACAAGTTAGTCTTGTTCCCAACTGAGCTAAGCTAGTCATGCAACCAAAGCTCCACTGTTTTTCCACCATTTGTCAATACTGAATAAGGATTCACAGTAACCAATGAGCTTTCTGTATATTTGATTTGATCCCAAATTTCCTGAGAAACCGCCACACTGCTTTCCGAAGTGGTTGCACAAGTTTGCATTCCCACCAGCAATGGATGAGGGTACCCCTCTCTCCACAGCCTCTCCAGCAAAGGCTATCATTGGTGTTTTTTATTTTAGCCATTCTGACAGGTGTAAGATGATATCTCAATGTTGTTTTGATTTGCATTTCCCTGATCGCTAAGGAGGCTGAGCATGACCTTAAGTGCCTTTTGGCCATTTGAACTTCTTCTGGTGAGAATTCTCTCTTCAGATCAGTGCCCCATTTTTTAATCGGGTTAATTAGCATTTTAAAGTCTAGTTTCTTGAGTTCTTTATATATTTTGGAGATCAGACCTTTGTCTGTTGCGGGGTTGGTGAAGATCTTCTCCCAGTCAGTGGGTTCCCTTTTTGTCTTAGTGACAGTGTCTTTTGCTTTACAGAAGCTTCTCAGTTTCAGTAGGTCCCATTTATTCAATGTTGCCCTTAATGACTGTGCTGCTGGGGTTATACCTAGGAAGCGATTGCCTGTGCCCATCTGTTGTAGGGTGCTTCCCACTTTCTCTTCTATCATGTTCAGTGTGTTCAGATTGATATTGAGGTCTTTAATCCATTTGGACTTGAGTTTTGTGCATGGTGATAGGTATGGGTCTATTTTCATTCTTCTACAGGTTGACATCCAGTTGTGCCAGCACCATTTGTTAAAGATGCTTTCTTTCTTCCATTGTATACTTTTAGCACCTTTATCGAAAATGAGGTGTTCATAGGTTTGTGGGTTAAAATCCGGGTCTTCTATACGATTCCATTGGTCGACTTCTCTATTTTTATGCCAATACCACACTGTTTTCATTACTGTAGCTCTGTAATAGAGTTTAAAGTCAGGGATGGTAATGCCTCCAGAAGTTCCTTTATTGTATAAGATTGTTTTGGCTATCCTGGGTTTTTTGTTGTTCCATATAAAGTTGATTATTGTCCTCTCAAGATCAGTGAAGAATTTTAATGGGATATTGATGGGGATTGCATTGAATCTATAAATTGCCTTTGGTAGGATTGCCATTTTTACTATGTTGATCCTCCCAATCCACGAGCAAGGGAGATCCTTCCATTTTCTGGTATCCTCTTCAATTTGTTTCTTCAATGCCTTAAAGTTCTTGTCAAATAGATCCTTCACTTCTTTGGTTAGAGTTACACTGTTATGTGGTAGATACAATCTTGAACCTCTTTTCCACAGATCAGTACAGTGAAGTATGGAAGGGTTAAGTGGCATCCTAACACTATGTAACAAGACAAAGGAAGACCAAGAACTGTAAGCCAGGCAGTTTTACTCTGTAAAATGTGCACAAATTATACTCTACAAGCAATAAGATAATCACCACATATTTTGTGTGAACTTGTATCACTTGTATCACTATACTCTATAAAAATAGAAGCAATAGTCTTTGAAAATAAACTTCAGTAAGTTACATAGTTGAAGTTAATTCCTAAATTCAAGGATTTGAGAATAATATGAATAATGACTTGAAGATCAATTGTCTTCAGAGGCAGGTAGTATGCATGTTTAATTTCCTCTTGCTGAATTTTAATTTTTTTCTATGATGAAAATGGAATTCTTTCAGGAAAGGAAAGCATTTTGAAATTATTGCTTATGGAAAAGAAGGCTTTGTTTTGAATATACTGTTTCCCAAAAGACTAACTAACCCAGTTCTCTGGTGCACATTCCATGGGCTTCTGTCTATGATCATCCAAGTTTCATCTCACTTCTTGAAATGTTTAGTACGACTAACAATCTTTTGATCAAGCGGATTATAGGTCACTTTCAAAAAGCCTCATTGTGTATTTTAAAACCTCTGTGTTTTGCTTTATAAACTTGCTTCCAGAGACACTTGCAACTGATCAAATGACTAGAGTAAACCTGAGATTGAATAAACAAATAGAAAGTATAGTATTTTACAGTATGAAAGGGAATGTCAAAACAAATACAATAACATATTTATAAATGTTTATATGTTATCTTAACTACTAACTACACTGATAGAATAGTAAATTAATGTGCATTTGGGTGGGAAGAAATGGAGTAACTGAAAAATAAAGTTCTGAGGTTAAAGAAGTTAGAGAATGTTATAAGCTAGGTTATTGCTCTAACCCTGAGCTAACTATATCCAGCCCTAGAATATAAACTGGTTCACTTTATTTTATTAATTTACTTATGATATTTTTAGAATTTTTATCTTAATTAAAATATAATTACATTATTTCCCTTGCTTTTTCATCCCTTCAGTCCCTCCCATGATCCTCTCCTGACACTCTCAAATTTATGCTCCTTTCTCATTATTGTTAGAAACACCAATAAGCAAATGCATAGGTATGTTTTAAAGATTTTATTTAGTAAACATTTCAATGTATTATCAATACCAAACATTACAGATTTTGAAATACTCTAACTGGCATATTCATATTCTGGAAAATTGCAGGTTGTTTACTAGTTCATGAAAAAAGCAGAATTACCATTAGCCTTTGAGAGTCTTGATTTGCAGTTTGTGGGTTTTTCTCTTTGCTAACAGAAATGTATAATGGGGTACTTTTAATTTCCTATGAATCTTCCTAATCACTCTAGCTGAAAATAACATCGAGAATTTCGTATAAAATAATCAAAATTAGTTTTCAAAAAAACTTGCCCAGAGAAGACCACTGATAATTACCATGTGTTCCAAAGCTTGTAGGGTTTGCTTTTCTTTGCTTTTGTTTTCAACTTCCTTCTGACAGAGACAACTGGATCTTTTTTACTCTTCCTCTTGGGGCTTTGAATGTGATCAATTCCATCTTCCTTTTCTAAGATTTGATGTGATTCAGACCTTTCTCTCTTGGACATACAGTACAACATGCACAAAAACAACAAAACACTAAAACAAACATAACGAAAATCAGTCTCAAGGATCTAAAGAGATATCTTAGCAGTGAAGAACACTTGTTTTTAGGGAGGACCTGTATTCAAAACATATCACCTACACAGTGGCTCACAGTCATCTGTAACCCTAACTCCAGGTGCTCCGATATCTTCTTATTTCTTCCTGCACCAGTCATGTACATGATAGTGATACTCATACAAACATGTGGGCTAAATGCTCATATATATTACATCTTAAAATATAATTTTAAAAGCAACACTTTCAAAAAGTCTTGCATCTTTTAAAGTCAATATATTTATCTGAATATTAATCAGAGCATACAGTGGCTGTGTATCCTTATAATGTCAGTTCTTTAGGAGGCTGAGGCAGAAGGAAGGCAAGTTCGAGGCTAGCCTAAGAAAGTTGAATGAGTATCTTTGTGGAATACATTTTTTTCTTTTAAAAAAGAGTTGGGAGCCATAACTTGTCCAGCTGTCATGATGTCCAGGGTTCAGTCGCAGACACCAAGAAAGAGCAGGTCAGACACTTACTCTTTTTATATATTCATTTACATTTACCAGTTTCTTAGAAATACCTATTACATTTTATATTTCATAAATTTGAAGGGATAGATACCCTACATTGATTCCATTCTTCACTACTCTTTAGTCTACAGATCCTGAGGCACGTAGAAAACTAAAAGAAAATGCTGTTCACTATATTATACTCTCAATAATATGGTTTACAATAAACGGTGGGTATATATTGGTTAAGATGCTTTATTTCTAACCCTCATTCAGTGCATGTTCCATCAATTCACAATACAATTCACAATACAAATAGTTCCTAAGTCATCTGATTATTTTACTACATTTCTACATGGAAAAACAAGACTTCTAAATATTTTCCATCCAATTAAAAATGATAATTCAACCAAATTAAAATGAAATTTAGAATATCTTCTCTTTGACAACTCAGAAGTCAAGGTATTCAAAAATGAAAGATAAGATTGAAGTTTCCAATTTCTAACAATTTAAGTTGTGATCATTTTATTTTATCCTCCTCTTCCTGTTCTGCTTCATTTTATTTTAGTGCTGTATACTGAACTCATGGACTTGAGTATGCAAGGAAAGCTTCCTAGTACTAATCTATATACATATGCCTCCTTTTTCAATAGAGACAAAGTCGTGCTTATTCTCCAGGTTCATCATGAGTTTACTTTCTCTTCTTACTTTCCTGAGTAACCGTGGTTTGCCCTTTGCTGGTGTGACAAAAAAATTGATTTTCAATTACAAGGACTCATTAAAAGCCAAGAAAAGCAAAGGAAAAAAAGTGTTTCATTCCTAATGACCTAAGGGTAGCAACTGATACTGAAAAAGTTCAACAAAACTGAAGTAGTCGGGGACGGGGTCCGAATTGGGAGGGCAACCGGGAGGGTGGTGGCTCCTTTGTCTAGGTGGCCTGCCTGCCCTGCGGCAGCAAGCTTGGCCCTTTGTTCGTGAGACACCTAAGCAGCGGGGAGACCAGATCCGGGTGCCAGGAGAGACATCACTCGGGTGAGTGAGTTTCTGACCGCTGCAGCAGCCCGGGACAGGGAACTCAGACGTTCCTCGCCCCTCCTGCACTCCCTGGGCAGTCTGCAGGGGCTATACTGCCAGATACTTCCTCTCTATTCCTATCCCACCCAGCTAGCATCCACGGCCCTCCCCCACCCCCTCAGACCCCCCTCCCCTCTTGGAACCACACAACAGATCCCAGCTCAGCCTGTTTGGGCGCTGGGACGGGGTCCGAATTGGGAGGGCAACCGGGAGGGTGGTGGCTCCTTTGTCTAGGTGGCCTGCCTGCCCTGCGGCAGTGGGCTCGGCCCTTTGTTCGTGAGACGCCTAGGCGGCAGGGAGACCAGATCCGGGTACCAGGAGGGACATCACTCGGGTGAGTGGGTTTCTGGCGGAGGCGGCAGCCCGGGACAGGGAACTCAGACGTTCCTCACCCCTCCTGCACTCTCTGGGCAGGCTGCAGGGGCTATACTGCCAGATACTTCCTCTCTATTCCTGTCCCACCCAGCTGGCATCCACGGCCCTCCCCTACCCCCGCTGACCCCCCTCCCCTCTTTGAACCACACAGCAGATCCCAGCTCAGCCTGTTTGGGCGCTGGGACAGGGTCCGAATTGGGAGGGCAACCGGGAGGGTGGTAGCTCCTTTGTCTAGGTGGCCTGCCTGCCCTGCGGCAGCAAGCTCAGCCCTTTGTTCGTGAGACACCTAAGCAGCGGGGAGACCAGATCCGGGTGCCAGGAGAGACATCACTCAGGTGAGTGAGTTTCTGACCGCGGCGGCAGCCTGGGACAGGGAACTCAGACGTTCCTCGCCCCTCCTGCACTCCCTGGGCAGTCTGCAGGGGCTATACTGCCAGATACTTCCTCTCTATTCCTATCCCACCCAGCTAGCATCCACGGCCCTCTCCCACCCCCTCTGACCCCCCTCCCCTCTTTGAACCACACAACAGCTCCCAGCTCAGCCTGTTTGGGTGCTGGGACGGGGTCGCAATTGGGGGGGGCAACCGGGAGGGTGGTGGCTCCTTTGTCTAGGTGGCCTGCCTGCCCTGCAGCAGCAGGCCTGGCCCTTTGTTCGTGGGACACCCAAGCAGCAGGGAGATCAGAACCGGCTGCCAGGAGAGACATCACTGGGGAGTTCAAGCTCAGCAGGATGGTCCCTGCTTCCTCACTGAAGAGATACACCCAGAGACTCAATCACATCAAAGACTGGACCAAGAAACCAGGCCTCTCTTGGCTTCATTTGAAAGAGGAGATGGGAAGGCGCCAATGTAAGAATTCCTCCAACAACCTGAAAAGCAACATGACATCACCAGAACCCAGGAATCCCGAAATAAGAAGAATTGTACACCCTACTCCAGAAGAAATAGAAGAAATCGACTCAAAAGTGAATTTTTTGAAAATAATAGAAGACCTTAAACAGGAGGTGAAAATCTGCCATAAACAATTAGAGATTACAAACAAAAAGGTAGAGGAAATGAATAAATCACTCAAAGATACCCAAGAAAACCAAGAGAAACAAGAAAATGCAATCAAACAGGTAAGGGAAATGGTTCAAGACCTGAAGAATGAAATGGAAGTAATGAAGAAAACACAAACCGAGGGAAGGTTGGAGATGGAAAATCTGGGTAAACGAACAGGAACTACAGAGACAAGTACTACCAACAGACTACAAGAGTTAGAAGAAAGAATGTCAGACACTGAAGATACCATAGAGAAAATTAACACACTGATCAAAGAAAACAATAAAACCAACAAATTCTCATCACAAAACATCCAGGAAATATGGGACACAATAAAAAGACCAAACCTAAGAATAATTGGGATAGAAGAAGGAGAAGAAGTACAGCTCAATGGTTCAGAAAATATATTTAATAAAATTATAGAAGAAAACTTTCCCAGCCTAAAGAAAGATATTCCTTTGAAGGTTCAAGAAGCATACAGAACACCGAATAGACTGGACTAAAAAAAAAACATCTCCTCGCCATATAATAATCAGAACACAAAACATCCAGAATAAAGAAAGAATATTAAGAGCTGCAAAGGAAAAAGGTCAAGTTACTTATAAAGGTAAACCTATCAGACTTACACCTGACTACTCTATGGAAACCATGAAAGCCAGAAGGTCCTGGATAGATGTACTGCAGAAGCTAAGAGAACATGGATGCAAGCCGAGACTACTATACCCAGCCAAGCTTTCATTCACTATAAATGGAGAAAACAAAATTTTCCAGGATAAAAACAAATTTAAACAATACGTAGCCACAAATCCAGCCTTACAGAAAGTAATAGAAGGAAAATCACAAACCAAGGAGACCAAAAATGTCCACAATAACTCAAACTTCTAGACACCCTTTACCAGCGCAACTAAAAGAAAGCAAACACACAAACTCTATGGCTAAAAAAGTGACCGGAGTTAGCAACCACTGGTCATTAATATCCCTTAATGTCAATGGACTCAACTCACCTATAAAAAGGCACAGGCTAAGAGATTGGATACGCAAACAGGATCCAACATTCTGCTGTTTACAGGAAACACACCTCAACCACAAAGACAGGCACCTACTCAGAGTAAAGGGATGGGAAAAGGTTTATCAAGCAAATGGACCTAAGAAACAAGCAGGAGTGACCATACTAATTTCTAACAAAGTTGACTTCAAACTTAAATCAATCAGAAGTGATGGAGAGGGATATTTTATACTCATAACAGGAACAATTGATCAGGATGAGGTCTCAATCCTGAATATCTATGCCCCTAACATAAAAGCACCCACATATGTAAAAGAAACCTTACTAAAACTCAAAGACGCCATCAAACAGCACACACTAATAGTGGGAGATCTCAACACTCCTCTTTCACCAATGGACAGGTCAATCAGACAAAAACCTAACAGAGAAATAAGAGAATTAATGGAGGTATTGAATCAAATGGACTTAACAGACATCTATAGAACATTCCACCCAAATAGGAAAGAATATACCTTCTTCTCTGCAGCTCATGGAACCTTCTCAAAAATTGACCACATCCTCGGTAACAAAGCAAACTTTTACAGTTACAAAAAAATATCCATAACCAACTGTGTCTTATCAGATCACCACGGACTAAAGTTAGAATTCAACAACAAAGCTACCCCCAGAAAGCCTGCAAACTCATGGAAACTGAATAGTCAACTATTGACCCACACCTGGATTAAAGAAGAAATAAAGAATGAAATTAAAGTCTTCCTTGAATTCAATGAAAATAAAGAATCAACATACTCAAACTTATGGGACACTTTGAAAGCAGTCCTAAGGGGAAAGTTCATAGCCCTTAGTGCCCACTTAAAGAAAACAGAGAAAGCATACATTGGAGACTTAACAGCCCACCTGAAAGCTCTAGAAAAAAAAGAAGCAGACTCATCTAGGAGGAGTAGAAGACTGGAAATAATCAAACTGAGGGCTGAAATCATCAAAATAGAAACACAGAAAACAATCCAAAGAATCAATGAAACAAAAAGCTGGTTCCTGGAGAAAATCAACAAAATTGATAAACCCCTATCCAAACTAATCAAACGGCAGAGAGAGAATATGCAAATTAATAAGATCAGAAATGAAAAGTGGGACATAACCACAGACATAGAGGAAATTCAGAGAATCATTAGATCTTACTACAAAAGGCTGTATGCCACAAAACTGGAAAATGTAAAAGAAATGGACACTTTTTTAGATAAATACCATATACCAAAGTTAAATCAGGACCAGGTGAACAACCTAAATAGACCTGTCAGTCGCGAAGAATTAGAAGCTGTTATCAAAAACCTCCCTACCAAAAAAAGCCCAGGACCAGATGGTTTCAATGCGGAATTCTACCAGAATTTCCAAGAAGACCTAATACCTATACTCCTTAAGGTATTTCACAATATAGAAACAGAAGAGTCATTGCCAAATTCCTTTTATGAAGCTACAGTCACTCTGATACCAAAACCACACAAAGACTCAACCAAGAAAGAGAATTACAGGCCAATCTCACTCATGAACATCGACGCAAAAATTCTCAACAAAATACTGGCTAACCGTATCCAAGAACACATTAGAAAAATTATCCATTATGATCAAGTAGGCTTCATCCCAGAGATGCAAGGCTGGTTCAACATACGAAAATCTATAAATGTAATCCATCATATAAATAAACTGAAAGAAAAAAACCATATGATCATTTCATTAGATGCTGAAAAAGCTTTTGACAAAATTCAACATCCCTTCATGATAAAAGTCTTGGAGAGATTAGGGATACAAGGGTCATACCTAAATATAATAAAAGCTATTTACAGCAAACCGACAGCTAACATCAAACTAAACGGAGAGAAACTCAAAGCCATCCCACTTAAATCAGGAACACGACAAGGCTGTCCACTCTCTCCATACCTCTTCAATATAGTGCTTGAAGTTTTAGCAATAGCAATAAGACAACATAAGGGGATCAAGGGGATTCGAATTGGAAAGGAAGAAGTTAAACTTTCGTTATTTGCAGATGATATGATAGTGTACATAAGCGACCCCAAAAACTCCACCAAAGAACTCCTACAGCTGATAAACACCTTTGGTAATGTGGCAGGATACAAGATCAACTCCAAAAAATCAGTCGCCCTCCTATACACAAAGGATATGGAAGCAGAGAGGGAAATCAGAGAAGCATCACCTTTCACGATAGCCACAAACAGCATAAAATATCTCGGGGTAACTCTAACCAAAGAAGTGAAGGATCTATTTGACAAGAACTTTAAGGCATTGAAGAAAGAAATTGAAGAGGATACCAGAAAATGGAAGGATCTCCCTTGCTCGTGGATTGGGAGGATCAACATAGTAAAAATGGCAATCCTACCAAAGGCAATTTATAGATTCAATGCTATCCCCATCAAGATCCCATTAAAATTCTTCACGGATCTTGAAAGGACAATAATCAACTTTATATGGAATAACAAAAAACCCAGGATAACCAAAACAATCTTGTACAACAAAGGTACTTCTGGAGGCATTACCATCCCTGACTTTAAACTCTACTATAGAGCTACAGTAATGAAAACAGTGTGGTATTGGCATAAAAATAGAGAAGTTGACCAATGGAATCGTGTAGAAGACCCGGAACTTAACCCACAAACCTATGAACACCTCATTTTCGATAAAGGTGCTAAAAGTATACAATGGAAGAAAGAAAGCATCTTCAACAAATGGTGCTGGCACAACTGGATGTCAACCTGTAGAAGAATGAAAATTGACCCATACCTATCACCATTCACAAAACTCAAGTCCAAATGGATCAAAGACCTCAATATCAATCCGAACACACTGAACCTGATAGAAGAGAAAGTGGGATGTACCCTACAACAGATTGGCACAGGCGATCGCTTCCTAGGTATAACCCCAGCAGCACAGTCATTAAGGGCAACATTGAATAAATGGGACTTACTGAAACTGAGAAGCTTCTGTAAAGCAAAAGACACTGTCACTAAGACAAAAAGGCAACCCACTGACTGGGAGAAGATCTTCACCAACTCCGCAACAGACAAAGGTCTGATCTCCAAAATATATAAAGAACTCAAGAAACTAGACTTTAAAATGCTAATTAACCCGATTAAAAAATGGGGCACTGATCTGAAGAGAGAATTCTCACCAGAAGAAGTTCAAATGGCCAAAAGGCACTTAAGGTCATGCTCAGCCTCCTTAGCGATCAGGGAAATGCAAATCAAAACAACATTGAGATATCACCTTACACCTGTCAGAATGGCTAAAATCAAAAACACCAATGATAACCTTTGCTGGAGAGGCTGTGGAGAAAGGGGTACCCTCATCCATTGCTGGTGGGAGTGCAGACTTGTGCAGCCACTTTGGAGAGCAGTGTGGCGATTTCTCAGGAAAATTGGGATCAACATACCCATGGACCCAGCAATGCCACTCTTGGGAATATACCCACGAGATGCCCGATCATATGACAAGGACATTTGTTCAACTATGTTCATAGCAGCATTGTTTGTAATAGCCAGAACCTGGAAACAACCTAGATGCCCTTCAATGGAAGAATGGATGAAGAAAGTATGGAATATATATACATTAGAATACTACTCAGCGGTAAAAAAACAAAGACTTCGCGAAGTTTGCATGCAAATGGATGGAAATAGAAAACACTATCCTGAGCGAGGTAACCCAGACCCAAAAAGATGAACATGGGATGTACTCACTCATAATTGGTTTCTAGAGATAAATAAAGGTCAGTGAGTCTATAATTTGATATCCTTAAGAAACTAAATAAGAAGGTGAACCCAAAGAAAAGCATATAGCCATCCTCCTGGTTATGGGAAGTAGACCAGATTGCCGGGCAAAAATTTGGGATCTTGGGGGTGTGGTGGGAGGGGGGGTAAGGGGAGAAGGGGAGAGAAATGTGTGAAGGGGAGGGTGGGGGGAACTTGGGGAAACGGGATGATTGGGATAAAGGAATGTGGGTTAGGGGATCAGAGAAGCACACATCTTAATTAAGGGAGCCATCTTAGGGGTGGCAAGAGACTTGGATCTAGAGGGGCTCCCAAGTGCCCAGGGCGATGTCCCCAGTTAGCTCCTGGGGCAGCTGTGGATAGGGAACCTGAAATGACTCTATCTCATAACCATACTGATGAATATCTTGCATATCACCATAGAATCTTCATCTGGCGATGGATGGAGATAGAGACAAAGACCCACACTGGAGCACTGGACTGAGCTCCCAAAGTCCCAATGAGGAGCAGAAGGAGGGAGAATATGAGCAAAGAAGTCAGGACCACAAGGGGTGCGCCCACCCGTGGAGACAGTGGGGCTGATTCTTTGGGAGCTCACCAAGGCCAGCTGGACTCTGACTGAAATAGCATGGGATAAAACCGGACTCTCTGAATTTGGCGGACAATGAGGGCTGCTGAGAAGCCGAGGACCATGGCACCGGGTTTTGATCCTACTTCATGCTCTGGCTTTGTGGGAGCCTACCCAGTTTGGATGTTCACCTTCCTAGACCAGGATTGAGGGGGGAGGACTTTGGACTTTCCTCAGGGCAGGGAACCCTGACTGCTCTTCAGGCTGGAGAGGGAGGGGGAGGAGTGGGGGGAGGGGAGGAGGAGAGGGAGGAGTGGGAGGGAAATGGGAGGCGGGGAGGAGGCAGAAATTGCTTTTTTTTTTCTAATAAAAAAAAAAGAAAGTAGAGACAGTGAGTGGACACAACCAAGAAAGTATATAATAATTTAAATGATAAAAAAAAAACTGAAGTAGTCATTTGCTAAAAATATTGTTATTATACTTATGGAATAGCTTATTAAAGTAGTTATAAAGAAGGCATTTGAAATATATCTTAATTCTAACTGATTATTGGCAGCAAATATGAAAGGAGGTTTTTATATTTAGAAGACTCTCTAAAATATTACTCAATCTAAATTTCACAATTAAAATTCCTATTAATTACTTTTTGCCCACAGTGTTTTTATTAGTTTTTTATACCAAATGACCGAAGATTACAGTATTTTGGACTATAATTAGAAATAATTTCTGCTATAAACATTTCCAAAAAGTATTTCCAAAATTTATGAAAAAAATATTCAGTATTTCACCAATGTCTGCATTTATATTGTTACTATAAACTAATTTATCTGTAGATTAAATGTTTCAAATGAATTTAAGATAACATTCATAGAAGGCAATGAGCAGTATATGAACAAAGAACATGTATATGTTCAAAATCTTCATAGTGAAACTCACTGTTTTGTAGGTTAACTCAATATTAAGTAAAATCATTTACAAGGCTGGCTAGATGGCTGAGCACGTAAAGGTACATGGCTCCAAGCCTGAAAACCTGAGTTCAATAATGATAGAAGAAAGCTCACTTCAGAAAGTTGTCCTCTAACCTCCGCATATGTGCCTTTGCAAGCACAAGTGTGCCTTCATGCTCACACAAACACACACACACATACACATACAAACACAAACATGCATACCTGCCTGCACACATGCAGACACTCATGCACACACTCATGCACACACAAAGGGAGGAAAGTGAGTTTGGGGATATGAGAGGAGTTAAAAGAAGAAAAAAGTATGATCAGAATACATTTCCTGAAAACAATCCTTTTCAATGAAATAATAAAAAATTATTCATAACTATTTAAAAAGTTTTATTTTCTACCAAATAAGTAAAATCATTGATTTTTCAATGAATTTGATAGAATTATTTAAATAATATTCTCATTTGAAAGTTTGATGTCACAGATATTATCCTCAAACTATGAAGTTTTTCTATGAGTGAAGTCAGTTTTAAAATTTATACTTTTGCCAGGTTTACTCCCAGCGTTTACTCCCAGCACTTGGGAGGCAGACAGAGGTGGATCACTGTGAGTTCAAGGCTGGCCTGCTCTACAAAGTGAATTCCAGGATAGCTTGGACTGTTACCCATTTTTGTTTGCACATGAGTGTCAAGCTAAAAATCAAATGTTTTAAGTTAACTCAGAATAAGAGTTCCTTGAGTTAATTGCATAGCAATTTTGTGCACACTCCTTGTGGCTGGGAATAAATAATACTGATCATACTCAAACTTACTACATTTTCTTCAACAGAAATTATTTACATTATCCTTAAATTAGGTGTGTTGGTAATGTTTTAATGTAACAGAGACAGATTCTCCAATCATCTTTTTTGCATGTACCACTTCTACACTAGGAGACAAAGCAATATCTAAAATTGAACCAGAAAAAATAGAGGTCAATCAAACACCCAGATGTAATACACCCTCATAGCTTCCAAACTAGTAATTGGTTTTAATTTGATTTTTAAAAGAATGGGCTACAAAATATAGTTTATAAAATGATCCAGGATACATTGTATTTCTTATATAATTAGTTTAAATTCAGAAACATATGCTGTTAGGTCATTTGTTTGCTTATTTTCATTATACTGACAGAAAAAAAATATCTTTGATGAAACTTGAAACTTCTCAGTTCTCCAGTGTCAATTTTGTTGTATCTTGAAAAATCGAATGGCATCAACACAGTTATGAAGGAGCCAGTTACAGGGGCTACAATGATTTTTTTTTCATTTTTCATGTGGATTTGTATCTGAGACCATCCAAATTTTAGTTCGTATAGAAGTATTTCTTAGGTCTATTTCAAAGAACATGTACTTTATATTTTAAAGCTGCTTCTAACTTCTCTCAAAATATGAGCTATGTCTGTCACAAAGTTAACATTCATCCTATTTTTTTAAATACAAGCAATGACAGCTCATTGCTGTGGTGATAATTACATGAATATTCACATTTGGAAACATCAATATTAACACTGAGAAATAGCAGTGTTTAAAAATTCTGAGTAAGAAGTATTTTAAACACTATCACAACAATGTCTTTTCCAAGAGAAGACTCTGGCACTGGACCAAGAAAAAAATTTACTTGAGTTCATTATATGTGATGCATTTAAATTCCATTTTAGCACACACAGTCATTTGTTCTTGCCATTTTACTGGCATATGCACACACTGTATTATCAAAAGTGCTTTGATTTAGATTTTAGAATCTTTCATGAGTGCCTGTCCTTCTCTAGTATTTATAAGCAATGCCTGCTTCTTTCAACTCTTACCTTAATCTTGGTTAGGTTTCTGTATCTCACTTGAAGGACACATTTAAATTAACTGTGTCTTTTCAATACTCTCCTAGAAAGTGACAATATAGTAAGAATAAAGTAGGTGATCTGGTAGTATAGAATTTTCTCCAAAGGGACACTTGGTCCTGTTTTAGAGAATCAAACATTGGAAAATTTTCAGGATAGTTTCCTGAGAAAGACATACAGTAAACAATATCACAATGACTTCCCCTGGAATTCTATCAGGGCAAGAGTTTGTAGTCATTCCTCAAGGAGAGACTTTGAAAGAAAATTGCAGAATTGATTTAAAAAAAAAAACAGAATAGTGAAATTTTCTAGAATCTAGTAACACTGCCTGTCTCAAATAGCTCTTCACCTATCCTGAAAGATGTTGACAGTAATTAGGGGTCTGTTTGTATTGGTATTTCTTAACATGTTCTAAGTTACAGTATCATAGTAGTTCAGAGTGAGAAGTCAGTGACCATAAGAATCCCAGAATCAGTCCTCGTGGGCTTAATGATTTTACTAGCTGTATTGAAGTCTAAAAAACCCTGCTTCTTTGTTACCTTAAATTTATTTCTTTAAAATACATCTGTTTCATGATTCATGATTTGTTTTTAAACAGTAGGATTTTTTTGTTTTTTTTTTATTTTTTATTTTTAATTAATTTTTTTATTGAAAGAAAAAAAAAGAAATTCCTACCTCCTCCCAGCCTCCCATTTCCCTCCCCCTCCTCCCACTCTTCTCCTCCTCCCCCCACTCCTCTCCCCCTCCCTCTCCAGTCCGAAGAGCAGTCAGGGTTCCCTGCACTGAGGAAAGTTCAAGGTCCTTGCCCCTCCATTCAGGTCTAGGAAGGTGAACATCCAAACTGGCTAGGCTCCCACAAAGCCAAAACATGAAGTAGGATCAAAACCCCGTGCCATTGTCTTTGGCTTCTCATCAGCATTCATTGTCTGCTATATCCAAAGAGTCTGGTTTTATCCCTTGCTTTTTCAGTCTCAGTCCAGCTGGCCTTGGTGAGCTCCCACTAGATCAGCCCCACTGTCTCAGTGGGTGGGTGCATCCCTCCTGGTCCCGACATCCTAGGATTTTTTTAAAGCAGAAAAATAACAACTTATTTGGTTTGTGTTATATCAGTCCTGCTTTCAAGCTTAGTAATTACTCATTTTTTTAAACATCATTGTGGGGATTTCTTTTTAATAAGGTCACATTGTATACTTGAGTGTGTGAGTGAGCAAGCATACATATATTATATAATATATATTTATAAATATACATGAATTATATGATATATATATATAAATGCAGCAGAATTTTAGGCAAATACAAAATACATAATAAGTATATAATTCATTCAGATGTTATAAATAACCTTCGTATTTGGCCCTCATTTTTTCATTTCCCTCTTTATTAACCTCCTTACCCACTGCCAAGTTCTAAACCCCTCCCTTTTCCTTTCCCTTTCAATATCACATCTACACCAATACTTTCCTCTCAAGTCACCAAATAGGTGTCCCTTCATACTCACCTATTTTCTGTGGTCATTCCATGTTTTACACTCACATCTGAAAATTTGGAACTAGGGACTGCAAAGGAGAAAGAACATGAGGCAATTGCGTACTGGGTCTAGGTTATTTTACTCAATATAATCTTTTCCAAGTCTACACAATTACCTGAAAATTTCATTTTCTTTAAATCGGAACAGTGATCTATAGTTTATATGCATGTTATATTTATTATCTGTTCATCTACTGAAGGAAATTGAGGGTTTTTTTTCCTAGCTCTTTTGGATAGAGGCCTTCTGCTCTAACATGGAGACTCAACAACTATTTGAAAAGATTTTGAGTAGACTCTAATTTATTCTAATAGATCAGCTCTCCTGGATGCTGATAATATGGTAATTCTGAATTGTTATATGGAGCTATCACATGAAATTTAGCATATTTAGTCATAATTTAACATACTTAGTTATATCTACGATCTCTACTTAATAAATGATTTATGAATCCATCAGTTGTGACAACCAAATATATCTGAAAATATTAACAAATATCCTTGGGAAGAAGAAAATTGCTTCTTGTTGAAAAATACTGTTATAGTCTGTGAAGATGAATAAAGAGAGCCCTGATTAATGATTATGACTATAATCTGTTTTCGCCTAAACATGAGAGCTCAAGAAACTGTAGCTAGGTTATTTTATGAAGATACACATAGCCTTTTTTGAATGTGTTAAATTTGTTCATGTGTATTATACAGAGATTTCCAGAGAAGCAGAAGAGATTTATTTTAAGACACTGGCAAATGTGCTGTGAGAGCTAGCAAGTGTGAAATCTGTAGGGCAGCCTGGCAGGGAGGGAACTCTAAAGAAAGAGTTATTACCATTTTGAAGCAGATTTTCTTTTTCTATGAAGAAATTTCAATTTTCTTCCTAAGGCTTTTAATCTGGTTGAATGAGACACAACAATAGAATCAAAGTAATCCTCAAATTGAATTTTACTGATTTTAAGATTAGCCATATCTACAAACTGAGTCCAAAATAATACAGGCTTTCATGTAAGATTAACTAGATACTGTGGTCTATTCAAATGACATTTAAACTACCATACTATATGCAATTTTTAATTTCCCAAATAATTATCTATGAACATATATGCTGTCATATTGGTTGTATAGTATAGCAATTTCTGAGAGCCAAAACATTATAATTATTGCTGCTTAAAATTATAAGAACCTATGTAGTTTACCTTTAGAATCACACGTATGAGCTCAAGGAACAAGTGATCACAGCAGCAGAAATAAGCAGCCTGAAATGAGGCAAGCCTGAGTCTGATTCCAAAACAGTCCCTACCATTTCCTGTGTTATATATATGGTTACTTGAAATTTAACATTTATCTTATTTCCTACCATTTTTTCAAGAAGAAGTTACATTCATTTATTAATATATTTTCTATACCTGTTTTATGTAAATTAGCTGAATGGAAACTCTATTACAGAACCAGTATAGTTGCTAAAAACCCAAATACTGGCTATATAGTTTTTACAGAAAATACTTGTCATCCTGATCTTTTCACTGCTATGAACTTGGCCTACATCCCCCCTCGCTCTTTCTCTCTCTTCTGTGTGTGTGTGTGTGTGTTTGTGTGTGTGTGTGTGTGTGTGTATTTTCTGTCTGTCTTTCTTAAGATTGAAGGATTGTGAGGCTAGAAAGATATAAATATGTGAAGGAGTGAGGTGCATATGGAGAAGCTGCCACCTAGTTGAATGCTTACAGCAGTATTCATATGATGATGAAAATGAAGAGAAAAATGGTTATTTATCACCATCTACTGAGAAAATCTGAGATTACATGAGATGTGACAGAAATCAGTTTCATTTAGTTCCAACTTTATACTGAGTGTATCTATCATTATTGCCTGGCTTCTTAGTATGAAATATTTTTTTCTGGACCACATTCTTATTGAATTTAATAAAGCATTCGAGAGAAACAAAATCCACACATGTTTACCTTTCCAATTATTTTGTGCAATTAGAGAACATAGGAACATGTCACTTTCTTGAGAAAGGCATGGCCTCAGGATCCAGAGAAGCCAGTAAAGAACCAAGGCACAGTCCTAGGCTTATTAAATTGCAGTGAAAAAAAAATATTCTGAGACAGATGTCTGCAAGAAATCAGGGAATCTTAGTTAGCTCTACTAAGCTAGGAGCTCTAGGACTCAGCAAGTTACTCTGCATGAACAATGTAGATTTGTTTTGGTGCGACAGAGGAAGAAGTCTGGTTAATTTCTCTAACAGGTAGTCTCCTGCTAATTTTGTCAGATATTATTGCATCAAGAGAACAAAACTGTGCTATGAAGGCATGAAAAAGATATAACATTTCTGATAGCAATCATCAGGCATAGCATTTTTATCTTGAGCTTCTAGTACATGCTATAAAGTTTCATTGAAGTGTGTATATATCTAAATTCTTCCACCATAACTCTGAGGCAAAATTATAAAACATTATCTTTTCTTGTCTAGACTCATTTATTTCCTTCAGTGTCACACCAGGAACTACAACTATGTATTAATCAGAGTTTCTAAATAAACAAAACTGAGAGAATGCATGAATACACACACACACACACACACACACACATATGTGTGTGTGTGTGTGTGTGTGGAGAGCATATTTATAGTGAAGTACAAGTTATGGTCATATGATTCAAGCAGTGACTGTTTCTGTGGGCCTTACAGTTGAAATAAACAATAAAGGGTGAGGTAAAAATGAAACTCTCATCAGCCTGATTTCCTTAACTGGTACTGATCCAGAACTTTCAGAGTCTGACCCAGATCATTTTACTTTATCCATATTAAGCACAGCACAATTTTGGGGGAAAAGTTTTCTGCTAACAATTAACTCAGTCCTGAGAGCACAACAATTTTAAGACATGTTTATATTGAGATTCTTTACAAAGTATGCTGTGCAAGCACATTCTGCTCCTTCAGCCAATAGCCTTTAAGATACCAGCACACTTGGGCATGATCTGTTATACTATAAATGCAGCGGTAAGCCTGTAGCTCCTCTTTTGCTTCTGGATCATGCTTCCAGCTGCTAGACTGTTCCTATTTAATCAGAGGACTGTTGTCTAGGAAAATGATCTGTAAGTTTTCCCCTTAAATAAATAAACCTTTTATTACTCATAATTATGAAATGGTATGGGATTGTTTTGTGATTTACATCATCACCTGGTACCCGAACATTTGGTTTTAGAACCCCTCGGCCCTGCTGCACACTGCCAAATAGGAGTGTGTCTGGCTTGGCACAAGCCCTCCCCCAGCTGGCTATGCCCTGTGCATGGAGCCAGCAGTTCATATAGAATTCTTGCACAGTGGCTTTTCTTGCTACATATAAGTTGTGGTTCTTTATATTTTCTATTTACATGCCTCAGATTGGATTCAAGTCCCCATGAACCCTATCATTTGCCTCCTGCGCAGATGCACCTCAGACATTCAGGTGGGATGTGGGCTTCCCTAGTCTGAGCCAGCTGTTCCGCAGCTTTCTAATGATTTGTTTTCATTTGCCTATTCTACTGCTCTAGAGACATCAACAGAGCACGCAATCTGTGATTTATCTTTGAGCATTTCACTCTAAGATCAGATTTCAGACCAACCATGTGAATTCATGTACACTATTACAACCCTCTGGGTTTATTTTTGTAGGTGACCCATGACACCTACTGGCAGGTAACAGTTATTACACCTGATCCAGCCAATTAAACCACAGGTAAGATTTAATATCCAAAATATATCGTAAATTGATAATTTAAAAAGGCATTCTGTCAGACAACCTAACTAATGGTCCAAGGTTTCAGTAGCCTCTTTACTTACACCACGTGTGTGGTTTTACAAGACTTATATGATGTCCCTTCTACTTCACTGGTTTTGATTCTAAGGATTAGTCTTGTCCTTAATATTTTTTTCTTAAAAATATGGTTTGACAATAGGGCTAAAAGTGAGGTGTTTTTAGAAATGGTACAGTCTTTACAGACTTATACAATGTTTCTCAAGAAAGAGATTGGAAATCTGAAGAAGGATACAACCACTTTAAATGACAAAACTCAGTCAACTGAAGTACTTTTGGAAATGGTAATGACTAATAGTAATTTATTTAAAGGAAGATTCAGCACTCTGGAGAAGAAAACAACCGATTTGGCACATAAAACCAAATCAATGACAGTGGGTGCTGAAATATTTTTTGAGAGAATTCATACTGTTGAATGTATTAATTGGACTCTGTCAAAGGGGTATGACAGATTGACTGATAGAATGTCTCTCCAGGGAGGTAATAGGCATGCTATAAAGATTATGTCCAAGGATGAGACATTATCTCCACTGGACAAACTTAATGCCTTGGAATCCACAATGAGGACGTTAGAACAAGACACTGGACAGGAGATCCAAACATTACAAATGGAAGGGGTAAACAGATTTGAAAAAATTGAGGAAATGATCAAATTTGATGACCAGGAACAAAAGGCACAAAGGCAAATTTTAACCTCATTGGTATGTAAAAATCTCCAGGATAGCTTCCCCAGAGTTCTGCCTGCCTTTCCAGTAATAACATTAGAAAAAAATATTTGGCCCCAAGTGCCCTGAACTTGTCAAAGAACGTACATGGAAGCCCATATATATGACTGATCTGAGGAAATTAAACAAGCAATTGTAGCTTACAAACTACATTTGTCCTTTGTTAGGGAAATAGTCAAAACATAGGCTTTCAGTAGCTAAGCAATGCTTCAAGATTTAACTCAGTTTATCTCAACAGTCCTAGAAAGTGGACGGCAATTACTTTGTTGGTGCTTTTTTAAAGAATTTTAGAGCAATAAGAAAAAGCAAAAGGATTTGATATTTCCCTAGATCAAATTCTAGGTGAAGGACTTTACTCTGATTGTCAGGATCAAGCTCTTGATGATGACCAATCTTGTCCCTATGTGTCACAAAAGCTTTACAGGCTCGAGACAGGATTCAGCATCCAGAAAAGAGAGTTGAATCATATCTTAGGGTTAAATAGGGTCAGAGAGAAACTTTTAATGACTTTTTGCATAGACTAACTGGGGCTGTACAAATAGGGGTAACTGACCCAGAAGCTAGATGTATAATAATTGAATCTATGGCTTATGAGAATGCAAACATAGAGTGTAAAAGGATCCTTGGGCCTTTAAAGATCAGATCATCATCCAAAGAATGTCAAGAAACTTGACTATGGTACCAAAGCTTCGGTAGGAAAGGCAATTTCCAATGGTAAGAGAAGACATCAAAATACCAAATGCTTTAATTGTGGTATAATGGAACATCTGAGAAGAGATTGTAGAAAACAGATTCCTAGCAATAATGTCTCCTCTAGGAATGGCAGAAATAGGAGGACTCAACCTTCAGGTATATGTAGGAGGTTTGGCAAAGGCTGACATTGGACCAATGAATGTAGGTCAATGAAAGATAAACAAGACAATCTGATACTATCAGGAAACACCATGGAGGGCCTCTCACAAGCCCCCATGAAAAATGTGAACCAGTCATTCCCAGTTACGGTGGAGAATGTATCTTGGCAGAAAAAAATAAAAAAATCCAATGCCTACTGTAAAAAGCAATACTAGTCTGAATGATGGGTTAAATGTGGAGAATGAGTCAAAAACTCTAGTAGGAAGGAGGAAATGTATATTCTGGCAGACTTCTATAAATGATCAAAGACCAAAGCTAACAGTGTGTATAAATGGCATTTTTATTGAAGGCTTATTAGACACAGGTGTGGATGTAAGTATTATTACTCCAGAATCTTGGCATCTGAATTGCCCTCTTCAAGAGGTACATTTTCAGTTCCTGGAAATCGGAACCACAAGATAGGTTGAATGCATAGAGACAGAAGGGAAAATAGGAATACTACGGCCATATATAGTCAATATTGCAGTGAATTTGTGGGGTTGTGATCAATTGCAATAATGGAAGACAAGATTAACATTCCTGCAGCCCCAAAACATATGTTTCTGGATAAAATATTAGAAGATATTATAGATGACGGACACCAGCAATTTGGACTTTACAAGAACACAAAGAAATTGATAAACCTTCAGAAGTACCAATAGCCCTACCTTTAAAATGGTTAACCTCTATGGATTCAGCAGTGGCCTCTAGCTTAGGAAAAGTTGCAGGCTTTAAAACAGCTGTACAAGAGGAACTATATGCTCAACATACAGTAGAATTTACCTGCACTCGGAATTCTCCAGTATTTGTTGTTAAAAAGAAATCTGGAAAATGTAGAATAGTGACAGATCTTATAACTATCAACAAGCTTATTCAAACTATGGGCCCTCTACAATCTGGAATTCTTCTGCTGTCTTTGTTACCAAAGGGATGGCCTTTCATAGTTATTGATTTAAAGGATTGTTTCTTCACTATACCTTTACAAGAAAAGGAAAAAGAAAAGTTTGCCTTCACAGGAGACATGATTGCTTCTGACAGCACCAATCTATTCCCTAGAGAATGTTGAGCACTGAAGCCACTTCACTTGGAGTTTGTTTTCTTCTTTACAAAACTGGCCTTTGGACAAGTAACCGACAATGCCTCAACCACTGACAAGTTACATGGTATCCAAATTATGCCACAACAAGATAAGATGGTTTTGAAAATTTTCCTGCCTCTGAAAATGGTTTGTCAGTTATGCTAGGCCTTAGCCAAAGTTGGTTGCTTCAATGTTGCAAAATGAGACTTTAGGTGATTGCTTAGGTAGCTAATTGTCATATATTGCTCATTTTGGAAGCTAATTAATTATACTCCCTACCTGCTCAAGTAATATTATCTCCCTCCTCAGGCCTTCAATGGGGTTGAAAATTAGCTAGTCATAGTTACTATACTCTTATGATCTAGCAAAGCCCTTTCCTATACAAGACTTAGATTCCATAGAATATAATGTTTATTAAAACATTTACCATATGATTCTTGCTTGTAATTCTAATTATACTTGATATCTGTTCCTAGTATATATAGCTTTGTATTGGGTGTAAAACTCTCTTATTTAAACAAAAATGGGAGATGCTGTGGAAGCACATTGTGCTCCTTCAGTCAATAGCCTTTAAGATACCAGCCCACTTGGGCATGGTCTCTTATACTGTAAAAGCAGTGGCAAACATGTGCCTGCTCTCTTTGCTTCTAGCTCTCGCTTCTGGCTGCTAGACTCTGTTCCTGTTTGCACAGAGGATTGTTGTCTAGGACAGTGATCTGTAAGTTTTCCCCTTAAATAAATAATCCTTTTATTATTCATAATTCTGAACTGGTGTGGGATTGTTTTGTAACTTAACTCATCAAAAGTACATCTGACTTGTTTCAAAAAATTGGTATAATTAACTCAGAAATAATTGAGGTAAACACAATGCCTGTGGGTGTTAAAATTGGCCTGACCCTATGATAATATAGATGCCACTTAGCATATTATAAGTGCAAGTGATAGCAGTCATACAGATGTGTCTTATGGCCTAAAAGCAATGCTCAAAAATTAGGGGAGAAGGGTCTGGAATAAGTAAATCATAAATTCTGAAAGATATGGGTGGGTGCTGTGTCAATATGTACCCAAAAGTTTCCCAGTTGCAAACTACAGCTTAAGTACCTCATACCACTGAAGTGATAAGCTGTGCAATTAACTTTCCCAAATTCTTCAGTGATTAAGTGTGTTCACAAGGACTCTCTTACCCTCTATATGTTTCCCAAAGAAAAATCCAATAATACAACAGTTGTTGAGTCTCACAAGACTGAATGTCTCTGTTGGTTTTCATTATATGCTAGAATCCAAAAAGTTCTGGTGTCAGTAAAGTGGTTTGATGGGATGATTGGTATTTGTGAGTTACTGGTTTTAGAAAATTGTATTGGTACTCTTTTCTGTATATTGGTATATTAAATATTAAATGTGAGTGTTACACCTCTATTTTTGTATAAGAGTATGCTTATATTGTATTGATACATATACCATATCACAATGTATATTTCTACCTCTGATACTATTTATGTAATATCATTGTTTACATTTGATATGTAATGACATTGTTTACAGGTGAAGATCATTGTCTTCATATATTGCACAGTTGTTTATTCTCTTAGTCTTCAAGTTAGATAGGTATTGAGAATTATGTGTTTGTCGTGTTTATTTTTAGGTTAATCAGGTCTTCTAGATACATAGAGATTATATTTAGTATAGATAGTATAATCTTCAGCCTCTTTAAAGGGCTGTAGAAAATGGCCTTTAATCTAACCTAGAATTCTGTGCCTACGAGACACAATTACTCCTGGCAATGCCACTCTACTCTTGAGAGAACGTTGAGCACCAAAGACACTCCACTGGGAGCTTGTCTTCTTGGCAGAACTGGCCTTTGGGTTAAGAAAAGCCCATACCTCAACTACTGACAAAGATATGAAACAGGATTTTCTTATCTTGCCAAGACAGGGTAGGATAATTCTAAGAAAGTTTCTCGCATTTGATAATGGTATGTCAGTTATGTTAGGCCTTAGCCAAAGCTGGTTGACTCAACATTGCAAACGAGAATTTGGGTGATTGCCCAGGTAGTCAGTTGTCTCTGTCATTTGTTGCACATTTTGGATATCTCTCATTTGTTAATTAATATTTATTCCCTTCTCAGATCTTTGATGGAGTTGAAGATTATATAATTGTAGTACTCTCTACATTATTTAGACTCCTTGAGATAGAATGCCTAGCAAAATCTTTGTTCTCTTTAATGTTTGATATATTTATTATTTGTTATTATTGTTTATAGTTGTAGTTGGTTTAGTTCTGTCTTATTTAGACAAAAGGGGGAGATGTAGGGATAAGCCAGCCTCTAAGGGGGTGGGCTCGCCTCTGGTGAATGTTTACATATAAATTGCACTCACAGAAGCTGCGGGCTCCTTCCTGTTTCCTGTGCTCCGCTGGAACCTTGGGTTCGTGAGTCTGGTTTTTCCATTAAAGTTGTGCAAATATTCATTACAATTTGTCTTCATTAATCTAAGCCGCCACATCAGTAAAGGAATAAACTAGCAAGCAAAGGCAAGGGCAATAAGGCAAACAAAAATAAATATTCTTTCTTCTTTGGCTTTATACAGACTGTCACCAGAAAATCCAGATTTAAGGTGGGTCTCCCAACTTCAAATGTTCCAGTTAGTTAAAAATCTGTCAATGGTGGTTCCAAAGGCTTGGATTTCAATTAATTCTGCATGTAACCAAATTGATAATCTAGAATAGCCATTACAAGTCCATCCCTTATCAAATTAATATAAAATCATATTTTCTTAAATCATGCTTAACTTTTAAGTACAAACAGTAATCAGAGCATAACTGAATCTAGCATGATAGAACTATCTCACATACAGTTGTAACACATTATATATTTTAGAAAAGGGGTCAGTATCCCTTGAAGTACAATTTTTAGTATCTCAAAATTTAAATGTGATAATTACAGAGATTATATCAATTGGTCTTATTTGACATTTCATTGAGGAATGAAAACAAAAATATTGGCATAATCACAATATTAACAAAATAAGACAGAAACAACAATAATGAATTATGATTCTCATTTCTGTAACTTTCTGTAAGTTTCCAATGCATTCATTTGTATTCCATATTTTAGCCAGCCTTTACCTCCAGTGAAATTCCTCAGTAATTTTTCAGTTGTAAACACATAAATTAAATTATATGACTTTAGTCTTTGTCAGAAAACCTGTGAAGACAGGACTACTGGTTTCAGAAGGTGAGATCTCTAATTCAGTGTGGTTGAATGATGTGGGTGCTAATCTAAATAGCTATGGAAGATTATATATCTGTTCCAGTCTTTGTCTTTTGTAAAACCTCTAATTTGGTAGGCATAGAGGGGAAAGCATGTCAACAAAGATGTTTGTAGATGACACAGAGTTATAATGGTTTTATTGAGAGTTGTTTTTTAATTAATGGTGAAGTAAACATCATATGCATAAAGAGCAATCCATATTGTAAGTTTTAGGTTATTGTCTGTTACCAGCCTATATACATATTAGAAATATAGATTTCTAATATTCTGAAAGGCAGAAAATATAAATATAAATGTGTAATACAAATATGTATTTGAAAATGAATAAATAATAAATTTTTCATACAATATTCTCAGAAACCATTTACCCCTCCCCAGGTATCTCCAGATTTACAACCACCACCATCCGTCTCCAGGCCTTTTTTATATCTATATTTAGAAAACAAACAGGCAGACAAAGCCAAAATAAAAATAGTAAAGAAAAAAAAGCAGGAAAGTTCACAGACACACACAAGCACATGCACCCACACATGCACACACACAATTCATTAAAAACACAAATTAGAAATCATAATATATAAGCAAAAGTCTATTAAGACACAAATATTTCCCAGCAAAGCCTTCCAAGAAAAAAAAAGTCTACAAAAAATACCATTGCATTCTGTAAATATCTGTCCATTTGAATTATGATGTTACTTAACTCCACCATTTCTCTGTTTAGTTTTTGTCTGAATTTCCTCTTTATTGTTATGAGTGGGAACTCTCCCCAAATCACTGTGTGAGGATCAACATGTAATTTAACCTGTAGTAAGGTATCTTTTATGAATTTGTATGTCATTGCTTTTGGCACATAAATGTTTAAAATTGTGATATCCTCTTGGTGAATTTTTTCTTTGGTGACTATATAATGTCATTTCCTATCTCTTCTGATCTAGTTCATCTGATATTAAAATGGTTTTGCTGGCTTGTTTATTGTGTCGGTTTGCTTGATATATATTTTACTAACATTTTACCCAGAGGAAATGTCTATTCTTTATGTTAAGGTGTGTTTCTTGGAAGCAACATAAGGATGGATTCTGTTTTCTAATCCATTCTGTTCTGTGTCTTTTTATTGGGAAACTGATATTATTAATATTAAAGTTATCAATATGCACTATTATTTGAATTCTCTTATCATGTTTTTATGGTATAAGCCCCCTTATGATTAAATGGTTCAGAATTATATATTTCTCATGATTTTATGGGTATGGTTAACCTCTTTGCACTAAAGGTTTCCTTCTAGAACTTTCTGTAAAGTTCAAATGGCAGATAGACACTATTGAAATTTTGTTTTTGTAGACAGCTGTTTCTATCATACCAGGTCCTGCAGTCATTAAGTCCCAAAGAAACACACAGAGGGTTATATTAATTGAAAACCCTTTGACCTATTAGCTCAGGTTTATTACTAACTAGCTCTTGCAATTGAAATAACCCATAATTCTTATCTATGTTTAGTCGTGTGGTTTGTTTCCCTTACATCTGTCTAGTAACTGCATGTGTGTCTTTCCTCTTCCCAAAATTCTCTTTGTCTACTTGTCCCACCTATACTTCTGCCTGGCTCCTGGCCAATCAGTATGTTACTAAACCAATATGAGTGACAAATCTTTAAAATGAACAAAAGCACTATCCCACAGCAGATTTTTATTGTGGGATGATTTTCTTTTGTAATTTTGAGTTTTGCTGGGCTTAGTACTCTGGGATGGTCCCTATAGTTTCTCAAAGTTTATAGAACATCTGTTCAGGCCCTTATGACTTTTAGAGTCTTAAATGAGGTCAGACATCATTCTTATCTGTCTGCCTTTAGATGTTACTTGAACTTTCTCCATTTCAACTTCTAATATTTTTTTTCTTTTTTGTATGATTAGTGATTTGCTGATTGATAGATTGATTTTACAACCCAGGCACAGTTTCTCCTCCATCCTCTCCTCCAAGTTCTTACCCCCATCTGCCCTCTATCCCATCTCCCAATCCACTCCTCCTTGTTTCTGTTCAGGAAACCGCAGGTCATGCAAGGACATAAACCAAACATGGTGTATAAAGTAGCAGCAAAACTTGGTACCTCCCTTTGTATTAAGGCTTGGTGAGGCAAACCAGTATGATAAATAGGGTCCCAAAGACTAGTAAAAGAGTCAGAGGCACTGCTTACACTGTTCGTAGTTGTACAAGAGAACCAAGCCACACAATTCTAATGTATAAGCAAAGGGCCTAGGTCACTCCCAGGTAGTCCACATGTTTATCAGTTCAGTCTCTGTGAACCTTTATGAGCCCTGGTTAATTGATACTGTGGGACATATTCTTGCAGTGTCCTTGACCCTTCTGGTTCCTACAATGCTTTCTCCCACTCTTCTGCATGATTTTCTGAGCTCCACCTAATTGTTTTGCTGTGTGTATTTGGAGTTTTTGTTGTGATAACTGGCTCCCCAAATAACCACACAGAGGCTTACTATTAATGATAAATGCTTAGACAATAGCTTAGGCTTGTTACTATCTACTTCAACTTAAATTAACCCATATTTCTTATCTACATTTGCCACATGTTGGTCCTTTTTCATATGGTAACTGACTCTTCTCTCAGTATTGCCCTCCCCCAATTTCTTTCTGTCTAGATAATGACTAATTGCCTCTTTATTAAAAAAAATGAGAGCAAAACATCTTCATGGTATACAAAAAGATTATACCACAGAATTTATGGATTGGAAACTCTTTCCATTAATTACTGGATGGAGTCTCTCTGATAACAATTAAGGTTACATGCCTATCTATGAGTATAACAGAATACCATTAGGCATTATTATATTGATATTAATTTTTTCATCATGTCTGGTTTTATTCTAGGTCTCTGGGTCATTATTATTATGAATCATGGGGATTTCTTTTTTGGTTCAATCTATTTGAAGTTTTCTATTCTCCTCTACCTTGATTATCACAACCTTTCCTAGGTGGGGAAACTTCTCTTAATTAATTTTGCTGAAATTTTTTTTTGTGTGTGTGTGTCTTTGGCCTGGGTCTCTTCACTGACTTGGGTCTCTTCTTTCTAAATGCCTATTATTTGGAGATTTGATCTTTTTACTCAGTCCCAGATGTCCTTGAATATCCATGCCTATTTATTTTAAGATTTAACATCTCTTCTGATTGAGGTATCTGTTTCATCTACTTCATTATCAATGTCTGTTATTTTCTCTTTTATATCTTGTACTCTGTTGTTCAGGTATACCTATGAGATTTTTTTAGTCTGAATTTCTAAATTTTTCATTTCCATTTTTACTTCATTTGGAGTTTCCTTAGTCATTTTATTTCTATGATAAACTCTACTCTCATGTCATAAATTGTTTTTATTATTTCATTTAATTTATTTTATTTTCACAGATTTCATTAAAAGATTTATCTGCTCCTCTTTAATGTCTTTGGGCATACTTATGATTGCTATTTGGAAGTTCTTTACTGTGGAATAATGCTCTTATATACTGTAAAGATTTTTCACTCATATTGGTTTAATAAAATGCTGAATGGCCAGAAGCCAGGCAGGAAATATAGGTGGAGCAAACAGATGAGGAAAATTCTTGGAAGAAGAAAGGCAGAGATGTAGTCATCATCCAGAAGCAGAGGAAGCAAGATGATATTGTCTTACTGAGAAAAGATAACCAAACCACATGGTTAAACTTAGATACAAATTATGGGTTAATTTAAGTTATAAGAGGGAGCTAATAATAAGCCTGAGCAATAGGCCAAAAAATAGAATTAATACAACCCTCTGTCTGTGGTTTATTTAAGACTGAATGACTGTGGAAACAGGTGGGACAGAATCTTCCATCTACATTTTTGTCTTCTGCTTCAGATATATTACATTTCCCAGAGCCTACTGTCATAGGTTTACAAGGTTCTAGTGGATGCATATTGTCTTAAATGTTAATTTTTTACATTGTTATGCAGTCTTCTTGAGTTATGATGATTGAGGTGATATTAAGTGTTAGAAACTGATCTTGACTTTGTTGGGTGGCTGCTCAATTCTTTGATTTATGTTGCCCTCTCTGGATATAAGAAAATAGGGTTGCTGTGGTTTCCTTGGAACAGATGGCTTCTAATGGTTGGTAGATGACAGAACAGAATGGAAATATAATAGGAGAGAAGACTAAGAGTAACTGCTGGAAAGAGCTAAGGGAATTCTGTCCAGATCAAGGGACAGTGTCTCCAAGTAGTTGAAGTTACAGAGTGAAGAGGGGCTTCAGACAGTAAGCTGAAATAAAACAAGGAAAATTATGGAGAAACAGGAATGCAAGAAGGACAGAGATGCTGTGTCTGTATCAAGAATTGAAGTCTACAATGAATGGCATTGAGGCGGGTCAAGGGAAATCTGAAAGCTTGTTTTTACAGGTTGATGCTGGAGACAGAGGTATTGCAAGAGAGGACAGGACGCATAATATGAAGCACCTTCCTGCCATGGTCATTGAAAGTTCCAAGTAGAAAGTGGTTTGAGGAATATAGTGATGACACAAATGAATAGAAATAGACTAGAAAGAAGGGTTCTGGGAGTTGATCGGTAGGAGCAAAGCTAAGTTCTCACTAAGTTTTTGTTCATGGGAATCAAAGTAGGTTGGGAAGAGTGGCACTTACTAGACAGGAGAGGCTTAATGGAGGAAAGGAAGAAGAGTAAATATTTCTTACTGAGTCATTGGTAGGTGTGACTACTGGAGTCATTCTTAGGACAGGTTTCTAGGTATCTGGGGCTGAAACAAATGAATGGGAGTGGGCTGTAAGGAAGGACTGAAAAGGTCCACAGGTTAAAAAAAATGTTGGTTCAGCACCAAGGTTTGTCAGGTGCCCTCATGAATTGGAGGTAGAGTGGAAGAAGAGGCACCTGCTAGCAGGTGGCTGCAGGGCTGGGAATGAAACTCAGGAGAATGGCAGTGTAAACCAGGAAGAAGCATAACAATCACCTACCTGAGTCCCAGCATGATGAGACCCCTGGGCATTAGCTAGAAATTATTTACATTAATGTGCTTGGTTTTGTAAGTTCGTGAATGAAAAGGAATTTTGTCCTTAGAATAAAGCATATCTTGATTCTCACCCATATCTGATTTAAATGTTTAGATAAAATTTAGACTTCAGAATTTTGAATTGAATCTACAAGGTATTAAGTGTCTGTGACAGTTCTAATAGAATAACAATTTTACATGTGAAGTTGACATTTATCTTAGAGAATTTATACCTCTTATCTAATTACACATTGACATCTCATTTCCTATTTGTAATGACATTAGAAACGGGAGGATCTTTAAAAAGGAATTGTGAGCCGGGCGATGGTGGCGCACGCCTTTAATCCCAGCACTCAGAAGGCAGAGGCAGGTGGATCGCTGTGAGTTCGAGACCAGCCTGGTCTACAGAGTTAGTTAGTTCCAGGACAGGCTCCAAAGCCCCAGAGAAATCCTGTCTCGAAAAAACAAAAAAAAAAAAAAGGAATTGTGATCTCATGAGGACAGAGCTATATTTAATGGATTTAATGTCATTATAGGAACTCTGAGAACACATGTTTTTGTCTATTTTCTATTTTATTAGAGTTTGAGAAGAAATTGGCAATCTTAAAGTAGAAAATGAGCCATCATTAAAATCATGTCATGTGGGCACCCTAACCAAGGAGTTTTATTATCAATCTGTGTAACAAGTAAATGTCTATTTTTATAAACCACTATGTCTATGGAATTCAAAGCTATAAAAATATCAATTGTCTGTCATTGTTGATTTTAAGGGTTATTTGTATATTTTGGATAACTGTCTTTTCCAGGTGTTCCTTGAAAATATTTATTTCTACCCTGTAGCATTTGTTTTCATTCTCTTCATAACATATTCTATAGAGATTTATTTTTTAGTCCAATGAAATGCAATTTATGGATTTTTTTAATGAGTTATATGTTTGGTGATATACATAGTGAGACATTTGTTTGGGTCTTGTGCCAGCCTGAACCCTAAATTATTTTTCTGGACCAGACGGGAGGTGTGACATTAAAAATACATCTCACATGGCATTTTCAGGAGGGAGATTTTCAGTGATCCCTCATAAAATCCTGAATTCGTATCCTGAAATTCTTTTGTGTTTATTCTTCAAACATTCTTATATAACAAAACATAAACTGATGGGGGGATTTCATTAGCATTCTGTTTCCTAGGTAATCAGGTGAATGGCTGTGGTCATGTCCACAACTACCTATGCCATCTCTGTTACATAGGCCTAATTAACATGTTTTCAGACATCCTCCAAATTACAAAAAAGAGAGCAGAACAAGATTACCATATCATGACCCTTCCTTTTTTTCCATATATATATATGAAAATATATATATATTTTATTTTGTTGAAAAAATTTCTGCCTCCTCCCTGCCTCCCATTACCCTCCCCCTTCTCCCACTCCTCTCCCCTTCTCCCTCCCCCACTCCATTCCCCCTCCCTCTCAAGTCTGAAGAACAGTCCAGATTCGCTGCCCTGTGGGAAGTCCAAGGTCCTCCCCTTTTCATCCAGGTCCAGGAAGGTAAGCATCCAAACAGGCTAGGCTCCCACAACGGCATTTCATGCAGTAGGACTGAAACCTAGTGCCATTGTCTTTGGCTTCTCATCAGCCTTCATTGTCTGAAATGTTCAAAGAATCCCATTTTATCCCATGCTTATTCAGTAACAGTCCAGATGGCCTTTGTAAGCTCCCAATATATCAGCCCCACTGTCACAGTGGGTGGGTACACCCCACACGGTCCTGACTTACTTGCTCATTTTCTCCCTCCTTCTGTTCCTCATTTGGACCTTGGGAGCTCAGTCCAGTGCACCAATGTGAGTCTCTATCCCCATCCATCGCCATATGAAGGTTCTAAGGTGATATGCAAGTTATTCATTAGTATGGATATAGGATAGGGTCATTTCAGGTTCCCTCTCCTCAGTTGCCCAAGGTACTAGCTGGGGACATCTCCCTGGACACCTGTAAGCCCCTCTAGAGTCAAGTCTCTTGCCAAACCTAAGATGGCTCTTTTAATTAGGATACATACTTCCCTGCTCCCATATCCAACCTTCCTTCATCCAAAACATCCCATTTCCCCAAGCTCCCCCCATCCTCCCTTTCTCACTTTTCTCACCCCAATTTCCCTTACTCCCTTCCCACCTCACCCCCAAGTTCCCAGTGTTTGCCCTACAATCTTGTCTATTTCCCATATCCAGGCGGATGACTATATGTTTCTCTTTGGGTTCACCTTCTTATATAGTTTCTCTACGATCACAAATTACAGGCTCAATGTTCTTTATTTATGGCTAGAAACCAATATTGAGTGAGTACATCCCATGTTCAACTTTTTGGGTCTGGGTTATCTTACTCATGATAGTGTTTTCTATTTCCATCCATTTGCATGCAAAATTCATGATGGTTTTTTACCGCTGAGTAGTACTCTAATATGTATATATTCCACACTTTCTTCATCCACTCTTCCATTGAAGGATATCTAGGTTGTTTCCAGGTTCTGGCTATTACAAATAATGCTGCTATGAACATAATTAAACAAATACTTTTGTCATATGATAGGACATCTCTTAGGTATATTCCCAAGAGTGGTATTACTGGGTCTTTGGGTAGGTTGATCCCGAATTTTTTGAGAAATCCAAGAGCAAAGGAGATCCTTCCATTTTCTGGTAACATCTTCAATTTATTTCTTCAAAGACTTAAAGTTCTTGTCAAATAGATCCTTCATTTCTTTGGTAAGAGTTACCCCAAGATATTTTATGCTATTTGTGGCTATCATTAAAGGTGATGCTTCTCTGATTTCCCTCTCTGATTCCTTATCCTTTGTGTATAGGAGGGTAACTGGTTTTATGGAATTGATCTTATATCCTGCTATGCTACAAAAGGTGTTTATCAGCTGTAGGTGTTTCTGGGGTCGCTTATGTACACTATCATATCATATGCAAATAATGAAAGTTTAACTTCTTCCTTTCTAATTCGAATCCCTTTGCTCCCCTTATGTTGTCTTATTGCTATTTCTAGAACTTCAAGCACTATATTGAAGATGTATGGAAAGAGTGGACAACCTTGTCGTGTTCCTGATTTTAGTGGGATGACTTTGAGTTTCTCTCTGTTCAATTTGATGTTAGCAGTTGGCTTGATGTAAATAGCTTTTATTATATTGAGGTATCACCCTTGTATCCCTAATCTCTCCAAGACCTTTGTCATAAAGGGATGTTGAATTTTGTCAAATGCTTTTTCAGCATCTAGTGAAATGATCATATGGTTTTTTCTTTCAGTTTATTTATATGATGGATTACATTGATAGATTTCCGTATGTTGAGCCAGCCCTGCATCCCTGTGATGAAGCCTAATTGATCATAATGGATAATTTTTCTAATGTGTTCTTGGATTCAGTTTGCCAGTATTTCATTGAGGGTTTTCGCATCGATGTTCATGAGTGAGATTGGCCTGTAATTTTCTTTCTTGGTTTAGTCTTTGTGTGGTTTTGGTATCAGGGTAACGGTAGCTTCTTAAAAGAATTTTGGCAATGACTTTTCTGTTTCTATATTGTGAAATACATCAGGAGGTATAGGTATTAGGTCTTCTTGGAAGTTCTGGTAGAATTGTGCATTGAAACCATCTGGACCTGGGCATTTTTGGTAGGGAGGTTTTTGATAACAACTTCTAAATCTTCACGACTAACAGATCTGTTTAGATTGTTCACCTGTTCCTGGTTTAACTTTGGTATATGGTACTTATCTAAAAAAGTGTCCATTTCTTTTACATTTTCCAAATGTTTTGGCATACAGGCTTTTGTAGTAAGATCTAATGATTCTCTGAATTTCCTCTCTTTCTGTGTTTATGTCCCCCTTTTCATTTCTGATCTAGTTAATTTGTGTATTCTCTCTCCACCATTTGATTAGTTTGGATAGCGGTTTATCAATCTTGTTGATTTTCTCCAAGAACCAGCTTCTTGTTTCATTGATTCCTTTGATTGTTTTCTGTGTTTCTATTTTGTTGATTTCAGCCCTTAGTTTGATTATTTCCAGTCTTCTACTCCTTCTATGTGAGTCTGCTTTTTTTTTTCTAGAGCTTTCAGGTGGGCTGTTAGGTCTCCAATGTTTGCTTTCTCTGTTTTCTTTAAGTGGGCACTTAGTGCTATGAACTTTCCTCTTAGCAATGCTTTCATAGTATCCCATAGGTTTGAGTATGTTGAGTCTTTATTTTCATTGAATTCAAGAAAAACTTTAATTTCTTTCTTTATTTCTTCCTTGATCCAGGTGTGGTTCAGTAGTTGACTATCCAGTTTCCATGAGTTTGTAGGATTTCTGGGGGTAGCATTGTTGTTGAATTCTAACTTTAATCCATGGTGATCTGATAAGACACAGGTTGTTACTAATATTTTTTTTAGTAACTGTGGAAATTTGCTTTGTTTCTGAGTATGTAGTGAATTTTCGAAAATGTTCCATGAGCTGCAGTGAAGAAGGTATATTCTTTCCTATTTGGGTGGAATGTTCTATAGATGTCTGTTAAGTCCACTTGATTCATTACCTCCATTAATTCTCTGTTAGGTTTCTGTCTGATTGACCTGTCCATTGGTGAGAGAGGAGTGTTGAAGTTTCCTACTATTAGTGTGTGAGGTTTGATGGCTGCCTTGAGTTTTAGTAATGTTTCTTTTACGTACGTGGGTGCTTTTATATTAGGGGCATAGATATTCAGGATTGAGACTTCATTCTGATGAATCATTCCTGTTATGAGTATAAAATGTCCCTCTCCATTTCCTCTGGTTGATTTTAGTTTGAAGTTAACTTTGTTAGAAATTAGTATGGCCACACCTGCTTGTTTCTTAGGTCCATTTGCTTGAGAAACATTTCCCCAGGCCTTTACTCTGAGTAGATGTCTGTCTTTGTGGTTGAGGTGTGTTTCTTGTAAACAGCAGAATGTCAGATCCTGTTTTTGTATCCAAACTCTTAGCCTGTGTCTCTTTATAGGTGAGTTGAGTCCATTGATATTAAGTGATATTAATGACCAGTGGTTGTTAACTCCGGTCATTTTTTCTTTTTCTTTTTCTTTTCTTTTTTTTTTTTGGTAGTAGTGTTTGTATGTTTCCCTTCTTCGAGTTGTGCTGTTGAAGTGTCATTAGATGTCTGAGTTATTGTTCACATTGTTGGACTCCTTGGGTTGTGATTTTCCTTCATTACTTTCTGTAAGACTGGATTTGTGACTACGTATTGTTTAAATTTTTTTTTACCCTGGAAATTTTTGTTTTCTCCATTTATAGTGAATGAAAGCTTGGCTGGGTATAGTAGTCTGGGCTTGCATCCATGGTCTCTTAGTCTCTGTAGTACATCTATCTAGGACCTTCTGGCTTTTCTAGTTTCTATAGAGAAGTCAGGTGTAAGTCTGATAGGTTTACCTTTGTAAGTAACTTGACCTTTTATTTATTTTTGTTTTGCAGCTCTTAATATTCTTTCTTTATACTGTATATTTTGTGGTTTGATTATTATATGGTGAGGAGATTTTTTTTTTTGATCCAGTCTATTCAGTGTTCTGTATGCTTCTTGAACTTTATAGGGATATCTTTCTTTAGGTTGGGAAAGTTTTCTTCTATAATTTTATTAAATATATTTTCTGGACCATTGAGCTGTACTTCTTCTCCTTCTTCTACCCCTATTATTCTTAGGTTTGGTCTTTTTATTGTGTCCCAGATTTCCTGAATGTTTTGTGATGAGAATTTGTTGGATTTGCTGTTTTCTTTGATCTTTGTGTTCATTTTCTCTATGGTATCTTCAGTGTTTGAGATTCTTCTATCTCTTATAATCTGTTGGTAATACTTGTCTCTGTAGTTCCTGTTCATTTATCCAGATTTTCCATCTCCAGTCTTCCCTTGGTTTGTGTTTTCTTCATTATTTCCATTTCATTCTTCAAATCTTGAACCGTTTCCCTTACTTGTTTGATTGCTTTTTCTTGTTTCTCTTGGTTGTTTTGGGTATCTTTGAAAGATTTATTCATTTCCTCTATCTTTTTGTTTGTAATCTCTAATTGTTTATGGCAGTTTTTCACCTCCTGTTTAAGGTCTTCTATTATTTTCATATAATTCAGTTTTGAGTCGATTTCTTCTATTTCTTCTGAAGTAGGGTGTACAATTCTTCTTGTTTCGGTATCCCTGAAATCTGGTGATGTCATGTTGCCTTTCAGGTTGTTGGAGGAATTCTTGCATTGGCGCCTTCTCATCTCTTCCTTCAAGTGGAGCCAGGAAAGGCCTGGTGTCTTGGTCCATTCTTTGCTGTGACTGACTCTCTTGGTGGATCTCCTCTGTGTAGAAGCAGGAACTGTTCCCGTCCAGATGAAACTCCTCAGCACTGAAACAGGGATGCCTGGTAGCCCAATGACCCATGGACAAAAGGGCGAAATTGGGGGGCAGGGTAGGGGTCGAGTAGAATGCAGGAGACCCTGCAGCACAAGCTGAAGGTGCCCACGCTCCCTTGCAGGGGACCTTGAGGCCTGCCTGGTAGGCAGGCACTCACTGCTCTGGGTGGGTAGCCTTAGTGTAGGAGCAGGAAACTTTTCCTGAGCAAAGGACCTTGCAGACAAAGGCAGGCTTGGGGAGGAGGGCTGTACTGTGTATAAGAAAGACAGCCCTGCAGCAGAAGGTGGGGAATGGGGGGGGGGGGGGGGGGTCATGCTTTCTTCTGGGTCAGGCCGTCCCTGGATAGCACACCGTCACCCGTCCAGAAGAAACTCCTCAGCACCCAAACAGGGATGCTGGTAGCCCAATGATCCTCGGACAAAAGGAAGAATGTGGGGAGCAGGACTGTGTTGAGTACAACACAGGAGAACCTGCAGCACAAGGTAAAGGAGCCCACGCTCCCTTGCTGGGGACGTTGAGGCCTGCTTGGTACGCAGGCACTCACTGCTCTGGGTGAGTAGCCTTAGTGTATCCTGACCCTTTGTTATGGAGGTGAACACCTCCTGTGTGGCAGGTGCAAATTATGACCTGGAAGTCTGACTGTTATTCAATGTAGAAATACGGGACTACAGACTGTCATTCAATGTAGAAATATGGGACTACAGACATTATTAAAACAAGGCCAACTTCAATTGCTTTAAGTGTTACAATTTAGGGGTTACTTTTAGATTTTAAAGTCATTTTGAAATAATGTTCAGAAAGAATTGTATTTTCTGAACTAATTTTATGGGAATATCTTTTTGTTGAAAAACTTACCTCAATCAATTATATTAAATTTATTCATTTGTTTGTTTATTGAGCTGAATAGTTGTTTATTGAAAACAATTTCTATACTATAAATGATGACATGCATTGGACATACTGTCATGAATAAAACGAAGAATTTTTTTGTGATCTTAAGAAAAGAATTATGTTTCTCACAGATTTTAATACTTGCTCAGTCAAACAAATTAATATGCATTGGGCTGGCCAGAAATATCCTATTTGTTCAGTTAAAATTCTGAATCAAATTTTGTTAGTGTAGAATTGGCAGAAATAAGACAAATGTAAATATGAAGATTTGTGAAGGTATGGATTTCAAAGATAGCCATCTGATTTTCTCCTTTTTAAATTTATTTTTTTAAAGGCTATCTTGTCTCATTTTACATGCCAAATCCATTTCCTACTCACTCCTCTCCTTCTGCTCCCCCCACCTTCCTCTCTCGAACCCCCATCCCACCCCAATCCAATCCTCAGAGTCCTGATAAGGCTTCCCATAGGGAGTCAAAGAAGTTTAGCTCATTGCTTTCAGGCAGGACCAAGGGCCTCCCCCTCCCCCATTTCTAGGCTGAGTAAAGTATCTCTCCACAGAGAATTGGTTCCAAAAAGCCAGAAAAAGCAATGGTACTAAATCCTGCTTCTACTGCCAGTGGCCCCAAAGTCTACACCAGTCATACAACTGCAATTCACATACAGAGGGCCTAGTTTGGTCATCTGCTGTTTCCCTCATGTTAAGGCCAGAGATGGAAGGCTTCCATTAACTAAGGTAAACTGTTTCAGTGGATATCTCCATTGTGTTCTTGACCTATTGGCTCTTGTTCTCACTCGTCCTTCCCATCCACTGGACTTTGGCAGCTCAGGCCAATGCTCCACTGTTGTTCTCTGCATATGCTCCCATCTGTTGCTGGATAAAGTTTCTATGGTAACATTTAAGATAGTCATCAGCCAGACTACACTTCAGGCACCCTATTCATTATTGCTTAGGGTCTTATCTGGGGTCATCCTTGTGGATTCCTGGGAATTTCTCTAGTGCCAGGTTTCTTGATAGTCCCATAATGGCATCTAAAATAAAGATATCTCTTTATTTTTTGCTCTTCATCTCTGTCCTTCCCCTATCTCAGCCTTCCTGTTCCTTCTAGTTCTCCTCCCTTCTACTTTCACTTCTCCCTTTACCCCAAAGCTCCCAATTATCTCACACAGGTTGACAAATGGAATAAAATAAAAAGATGAGCATGGTATGTACCCATTCACAAGTGAATACTAGCTTTAAAACAAATGATAAGGAGCCTTTAGTTTTTGACTCCAGAGAAGCTAAGTAGCAAGGACAATCCTAACAAAAATTTGGATAGATACTCGGGGGAAGGAGAAATAGGCAAGATCTCCTGAGAGCTGGGTGGGTGATCACTCACCTCCCCATCACACAGGTTAAGGTACCAAGTTAAATAAGGTTGTCAACAACTTGGCTTGTTACCTGTCAAATGATGGCATAGATGGTCAGTTTTACAGTAATCATTACATGGTACCAGCAAACTAACTGTGTCCATACCAATGCCTAATCAAATAAGTATACATGGAAAACAATGTCGTACTGCTTTTGTTTTTTTTTTTATTTTATTATTTTCCATCTTGATTTGTTTCTGTTTAAATGCGAATTGACTTCAAGGAGAACTGCATAAGACACCTTGGGCTTCCATTTTACAGCTGCATTTGAAAATAATGCTAGTCCACTCTAGCATAGAATGAACTAAAAATGAAGTGAAAAAAAATCTGAGCAGATGTGACCAATATGGATGGAGACCTACAGAGGCCTAGACACAAAAATATAGCTATATTTGTCACAGCAAAACATAACAGGGAAATGAAGTGAAGGCAGTTCCTTCTCATCATTTATTGATGGAGATCACATTTCAAGGCAGATACAGTTAGGAAAATGTCTTAGATATTGGTTTATTGCTGTGTAGAGACACCATGACCAAGGTAATTCTTATAATTAATGTGTTTAATTGGGTACCTGTTTACAGTTTCAGAGGGTTAATTCACTTTTATCATGAGAGGGGAATGCATGAACATGGTGCTAGAGAAGTATCTAAGAGGTTTTTATTCTGATCCACAGACAGCAGGCAAAGAGAGAAAGGGAAAGAGAGAGAGAGAAAGAGATGGAGAGAGAGAGAGAGAGAAAGAGAGAGAGAGAGAGAGAGAGAGAGAGAGAGAGAGAGACTTGACTTGCCATGAGCTTTTGAAACTTCAAAACCTACTCTCAGAGGCATAACTGTCCCACAAAACACATAACTACTCCAACAAGGCCACACCTCCTCATCCTTTCCAAATAGTTCATAGTTCATTGACTGGGGAATAAACATGTACATATATGAGAGTTTGGGGGCCATTCTCACAAAACTACTACCAAAAATGATTTTTAATTAATGAATTCTTTCTATGAGTATATGAATGCATACATTTAAACACTTTACAATTAGTAGACACAAATGTTGCTTCTTGATATATATCATTTATATGTATACATATGACAGTCGACTATAACATAAACTAGGAAATGAAAAGACCAGTGTCATAAATCTGTAAATTGTTGTATAAAATTATTTTAAGGTGTGTTACTTTTGTTTATGCTATATTTCTTTAACTCTGTGAAGCTGTGATTCTTTGCCTGTCTAAAATAGATGATGTTCTAATAAAGAGCTGAGTGGCAAATAATAAAGCAGAGAAAGTATAAGTAGGGCTGGTAGGAAAAGAGTATAAATAGGAGGTGAAATCTTGGGAAAAGAAGGGGCAAGACAGAATGAGGAGAGGAGAAAGTCAGGGTTCAGCCTCCGAGCCAGCCACAGAGTAAGAGTGAAAGTAAGATATACATAAGCAATAAAAAAAGTCCAAAGGCAAAAAGTAGATGGGATAATTTAAAATAAGAAAAGGTGTCTAGAAACAAGCCAAACTAAGCCTGGTTGTCCACAAATGATAATATATCTCTCGGTATGTGATTTATTTGGTACCTGGGTGGCAAGCCCCCCAAAGAGTCCAAAGACCAAAGTATAAAGAACAACAGAGTAAAAAGGGGGAGAAACAACCAACAACAGTAGGCTCTTTTGGAATTGATTGCTGGTGGGATCATGTAGACTTCTAGAGATCACAGGCCTTTACCACTGCTTTTGTTTACACCTTTACCCCAAGAAATTGATGATAATATTATATTGCTGATGGTATCATATATATATATATATAATTCATAAAATTTAGAGAAATCAAACTGGTACTGGCCTAAAAGCTTCTTATTTATTCTCCAGCATTCAGAGTGTTGGGAGGTGCTATGCACGCTACCAAAAGAGAAAAGTAGTTAGCAGTCTTACCCAACTGTGAATCTTGAAGGATACCATAATGACTGTTCCAGCAAGATATGCCCATTGGCAAGATTGTGGCACAAATGTGTAGTTATATTTAATTTCTATTCTAATAAATAAAGTTTGCCTGAAATTCAGAGAGTAAAACATCCATCCTGGTCAACCTTACACACCAGGCAGTCATGAAACACACTTTCAATCCCAGTAGTCACATTAGTTTGCCATAGAAACTGGTCATTTTGGTGCATGTCTCTTCAATACCAGAACTAGGGAGGAATGTAAGACAGGAGAAGATAATTCTCAGGCACAGTTTCATTTTGAGGATTCCTGGAAGCAGGATCGCCATTTTGGGCTGAGGTAAAGGTAAGAACAAGTGACTAGCAGTTTTGTTTTTCTTATCTTCAGGTTCAACCTTAAGAACTGTCTCTGGGTTTTATTAATTGTGATACACAAATGCTATAGAGAATAGCCAAACACTTTAAGATTGGATTACCACCCTGTCCACAATATGGACCCTATCTATACCTGGCACCAATATTAGCATCAGCAACATGTGACTAGACAAATCATAGGCACTATTAGAGAACTTACTGTTATTATGCTGCTAAATGGACTCCTAATGAGTTCTGACTTTAACCACAGAATAGTACATCTCTCAACCCTCATAGAGAAACTTCATTTTGCAAGAGATACTGATATACAGTAAGGCCTATAGCCTTTTCACATGTGGAACATAAGAAACTGTGGAATGCTTAACCATAAATAGTAAAATTACATCTTACAGCAGTAGGGAAGTAGATATCTTAATTAAGGGAGCCATTTTAAGGTTGGCAAGAGACTTGACTCTGGAGGGGTTCCCAGGTGTCCAAGGAGATGTCCCCAGCTTGTTCCATGGGCAGCAGAGGAGAGGGTGCCTGAACTGACCTTATCCTATAGCCACACTGATGAATATCTTGCATATCACCATAGAACCTTCATCTGGCGATGGATGGAGATAGAGACAGAGACCCACATTGGAGCACTGGACTGAGCTCCTAAGGTCCATATGAAGAGCAAAAGGAGGGAGAACATGAGCAAGGATGCCAAGAACGCTATTGATGCACCCACCCACTGAGACGGTGGGACTGATCTAATGGGAGATCACCAAGGCCAGTTGGACTGGAACTGATGGAACATGTGATCAAACCAGACTCTCTGAATGTGGCTGATGGTGAAGGCTGAAGGAGAAGTCAAAAACAGCGGTGCTGGGTTTTGATTTTACTGCATGGATGGGCTTTGTGGGAGCCTAGTCTGTTTGGATGCTCACCTTCCTGGACCTGAGGGGAGCAGGGAGGACCTTGGATTTCACATAGGGTAGGGAACCCTGACTGCTCCTTGGACGGAAGAGGGAGGGGGAAGGGGTGTGGGGGGAGGAGGTGGAAATTTTCAATAAATAATAAAAAAGTTACATCTTACCCCAGCCTCCCAAATCTCAGGGTTCTTAGAAGAATAGAAAACAGAAAGATATGCAAGAGTCAAGGTGGTAGAGTACTACAGTTAAATTGTATTTTCTGAACCAATAGAAGAATTAAACATATGATCTTTCAGGAGCTATAATAGCATATTCAATTACTTTACAAGCTCAAGTCAAACAAAATGTGAGCATGGGAGTCAATGGTGGGGACAAAGGAAAATTGGTCATTGACAACTACTGAAATAAGAGAATCAGTTTCCTTTAAAAATATGACTCCTGGTAGATTTCCTACACTCTAGGAAGTAACTCCAAACCCAATACAGTAACTCAACCCAATACAGTAATAGGTTTGAGGGGAAAAAACATGTGAAGTTGGGTAGGTAGAGAATCACATGTAACAGTGTAAACGAATGCAGACAGATTGTAAAAATATATACAGCTTTAATGAAGAAATAGACTTAAGGAACCACCATTCCCGCAGAGACCAGGAAAGCAGAAGTAGCGACTGGGAGCATGCCAAATTTATAGGCAAACATTAGCCTGAGGCAAACACACCCCCTAAGGGGTAGGACTTATCCCTACATCTCCCCTTTTTGTCTAAATAAGACAGAACTAAACCAAATACAACCATAAACAATAATAACAAATAATAAATATAACAAACAATATTGAGAATCAAAATTTTTGCTAAACATTCTATCTCAAGAAGTCTAAATAATATAGAAAGTAACTACAATTATATAATCTTCAACTCCGTCAAAGATCTGAGAAGGGAATAAATATTACTTAACAAATGAGATATATCCAAAATGTGCAGCCATTAACAGAGACAACTGACTACCTGGGCAATCACCCAAAGTCTCATTTGCAATGTTGAGTCAATCAACTTTGGCTAAGGCCTAACATAACTGACATACCATTATTAAAGGCAAGGAACTTTTCAAAACTATCTTACCCTGTCTTGGCAGGATATGACAGTCCTGTTTTATCCATTGATGCACGCTCTGTATCTCTGTCAGTGGTTGAGGTATGGGCTTTTCTTAACCCAAAGGCCAGCTCTGCCAAGAAGACAAGCTCCCAGTGGAGTGTCTTTTGTGCTCAACGTTCTCTCAGGAATAGAGCGGTGTTGCCAGGAGCAATTGTGTCTCACTATCACAAGACTCTGAGTTATATTAAAGGCCATTTTCTACAGCTCTTTGAAGAGGTTAAAGATTATCTATCTATACATAGTATAATCTCTATATATGTAAAGAACCTGATTAGTCTAATTATAAATGAAAAACTTAGATGACTATTAATCTATATAATTCTCAATATCTATCTAACTTAAAGACTAAGACAATAAACAACTGTGTAACAAATGAGGATAATGACCTCCAAATATAAACACTGTACAAATATACATTGCAATATGGTAAATATATATCAATACACAAACATTATATAAGTATCTTAATCAGAGGTAGAAATGTACACTACAATATGGTAAATATATAATATACATATATACATCAATACAATATATGTCAATACATAAAAATGTTTTAAACAGACGTAGAAACATGCATGCATAAAATAGTCAATATAATTTAAATTTGTATTAATATACAAGAATTGATATCAATATATTTGTCTAAAAACAGTAACTCACAATTATAAATCTATTATCCCATCATTCCCTCTCTTTTTTTTTCAAAATGATCCTATGCTTATAAAATTCCTCCCCCAACCTCCCAACCCCTAAATGATGTCCCTAAACCCAGGGGCAAACTTTACTGGGAGAGGGGACGTCGTCCTCTAGAATTACTTCCAGCTGTCATGGGGGTGACGTTCTCTCTGGGGGATCCTGTGAAAGTAAAATGATGGTAAAATTTCAAGATCAATGTCTTTTAAAATTGCAAATAGTCTCTAAGTATTTTGTGGAGGTCTGGCCAGAATGTTGTACAAGATGCGCACCATTTCAGCTAACCAATTTGGGATCATCTTGTGCAGCTGGTACCCAAAACAGGTCTTGTAGTAGTGCTACCAGTATCGTGAAGTCATATCAACCAGGTAGAGTTGTTGTTGTGGGGCCTCTTCTTCTTCCTGGAAACTTCAAATGTCACTTCAGGAAAAACTCATTGTTCATTGTGAAAAACTTAAACATTAGCCGGGCGGTGGTGGTGCACGCCTTTAATCCCAGCACTCGGGAGGCAGAGGCAGGCAGATCTCTGGGAGTTCGAGGCCAGCCTGGTCTACAAAGGGAGTTCCAGGACAGGCTCCAAAGCTACAGAGAAACCCTGTCTCAAAAAACAACAACAACAACAAAAAAACTTAAACATTAATCATATAGACATATATAGACATACATATATATTCAATGAAAGGCATGATAGATGTATTCAATGAAAAATATGATAGATATGAAGAAAAGCAAAGATGTTTTCTAGACTCATATTTCTTTCTGTCCCATATCATGGCTCCTGACATGAGAAAGAAACTCCAGAAATTCTGGGTTTTTCTCTTACTAACAGGCTTGAAATTGGAGAGGGACTGAACCAGCGTCCAACTTCAAAACCAGCTCTACATATTTATAAAGAAATGCTTAATAAGACATATATATATATATATATATATAATACTTACAAAATTTGTCCATCCAGTAATTAAATATTCAGGGTCCCTTAATTTCTTTGAAGGTGAGTATTTTCCTGTGGAGATAAGAACCCTGCCCCCAACCTATCTGTATTTCTTACCATCAGTATGATAGCCATCCTTGTGAATGAATTGTTATTTATCTTTTTCAAGTGGCTTCTCCTCTTCAAACTGAACCTTTATTAATTTTGACGGTATCCACAATTTTTCCTCACCTGTGGAGATAAGAGCGAAACCCCTTCCCCAACGCAGCACATCTCCTGGCTTCCATTGTGAGGTCAGCACATCCTTGAAATAAACTGGTTTCTTTAGTTCAGTAGACTTTTCCATTATCCAATGTCTTTCTGCGGCCGTTGTTCCCTTCTCATTAGCGTTGAGAAAATTCAAGGTTAACAAAGCATTATGTAACCTATTTCTGGGGATGTTTTCCACACCTTTCTGTTTGTTCAACATATCCTTTATAGTTCTATTTGATCTTTCTATGACTGCTTGACCTGTAGGATTGTATGGTATACCTGTAACATGCTTGATATTGTAATAGTCAAAAAACCGTTTCATTTTCCTAGAGACATAAGCAGGACCATTATCAATCTTTATTTGTGTAGGTATACCCATGATAGCCATGACTTCTAATAAATGAGTGATTACTGAATCAGCTTTTTCTGAACTTAAAACAGTTGCCCACTTAAAACCTGAATACATGTCAATGGTGTGGTGTACGTATTTTAATTTGACAAATTCTGCAAAGTGGAACACATCCATCTGCCACATTTCATTCTTTTTGGGTGCCCTTTGGATTAGCCCCTGCAGGCAGTGGCATTTGGTTATAGAAAGAGCAAGTAGGGCATTCTTTACAATCTACTTAGCTTGTTGCCATGTAATAGAAAACTCTTTCTTCAAAACTTTGCTATTAACATGATGTTTTTTATGAAATTCAGAGGCTTTTAAAACACTACAAATCAATAATTGATAAATTTCTGCATTACCTTGTGCTAGAGGACCTGGCAGACCCGTATGGGATCAAGTGTGTGTTATGTACATAGGGCAAAGCCTGTTCCGGATCAAATCCTGAACCTGGATAAACAATGAGGTTAGTTCTGTATCATCAGGTATAAATTCAGCAGTTTTAATATGTAAAATAACTTTTTCTGTGTATTGTGAATCAGTAACTATATTAATAGGTTCTTTAAATTCCATTAGCACCATAAGAATAGCATATAATTCTACCTTCTGGACAGAATCATAAGGACTTTGTTCCACCTTACCCAAGTCTTCTGATTTTTAACCTGCCTTCCCTGATTTATTGGCATCAGTATAGAATGTACAGGCTTCAGTTATTGGAGCATCATGGACGTTTCGAGGAAGGATCCAAGAAGGTCTCTTTATGAAGTTAAGTCTCTTGCTTTTTGGATAGTTGTTATTAATGTTTCTCAAAAAATTAGCACAAGCTCTTTGCCACGGTTCATTATCTTTCCATAATTTCTTTAATTCATCAGCAGTGAAAGGCACTATAATTTCTGCTGGGTCTATGCCTGCTAGTTGACGAAGTCTCAGCTTGCCTTTTATAATTAACTCAGAGACTTTTTCCACATAAGTTTTCAGTTTCTTACTTGGTTTATGTGGTAAAAAGATCCATTCCAAGATAATATCATCTCTCTGCATTAAAATTCTTGTAGAAGAAATTTTTGATGGTAGTATGACAAGAATACAATCGAGCTCTGGATTCACCCTGTCCACATGTGACTGTTGTAATTTTTCCTCAATCATTGTCAGTACTTTTTCTGCTTCAGCTGTTAATTCTCTGGGACTGTTTAAATCTTTATCACCATCCAAGGTTTTGTTCAAATGAATTATTAGATCAGGTGTTATTCCAATAGCTGGTCGTAGACTGGAAATATCTCCTAACAGTCTTTGAAAATCATTAAGAGTCCATAGGCGATCTCTCCTAATTTGTGCCTTTTGTGTCTTAATTTTACAAACCTATTTTATAACCTAAATAATTAACAGAATCTCCCTTCTGAATCTTTTCAGGAGCAATTTGCAATCCCCATTTAGGTAAAAGTATCTTTATTTCTTCAAACAGTCTCTTCAAGGTATCCATGTTTGAATCGGATAACAAAATGTCGTTCATGTAATGATATATTATCGATTTGGGAAATTTCTTGCAGATCATTTGAAATGGTTGATTCACAAAATATTGGCAGAAGGAGGGGCTATTTAACATACCCTGGGGAAAGACGGCCCAGTGGTATCTCCTCGAAGGTTGAGAATTGTTATAAGTAGGCACTGTGAAGGCAAATTTTTCTCTATCTTCTTTTTGTAAAGGTATAGTGAAAAAACAATCCTTTAAATCAATAACTATGAGAGGCCATCCTTTTGGTAATAAAGAGGGCAAAGGAATTCCAGATTGCAGAGGGCCCATAGATTGAATAACCTTGTTGATGGCCCTGAGATCTGTCACCAATCTCCATTTACCTGATTTTTTTCTTAACCACAAATACAGTACAATTCCAAGGGCTGGTAGATTCTTCTATATGTCCAGCATCTAATTGCTCTTGTACCAGCTGTTCTAAAGCCTGTAACTTTTCCTCAGCTAAAGGCCATTGCTTTGTCCATATTGGTTTCTCAGTCAATCATTTAAGAGGCAAGGCTGTTGGTATCTCTGAAGGGACATCAATTGCTTGTTCTTGTACAGCCTGAATGGCTGACTTCCTCCGTTGGTAATATCTTTTAATATTATTCTCAGAAATATAGGCTCTACAAGTAGCAGGAATGCTAATTTGGGTATTCCATTGTTGTAATAGGTCACGAACACATAAATTCACTGCAATATTGGCTACATATGGCCTTAATTTTCCTATTTGTCCCTCAGGCCCTATACATTCAACCCATCTCGTGCTCTGTCTTACTCGAGATAGGGTTCCAATTCCCAGGAGCTGAACATTTAAATTCTGAAGAGGCCAATACGGATGCCAAGATTCTGGGGTAATGATACTTACGTCAGCACCTGTGTCCCACAGGCCAGTGATAAAAATGCCATTTACACATACTATCAGCTTAGGTCTTTGATCATTTATAGAAGTTTGCCAAAACACACATAACTCATTTTTCTGATCATTATTGCTTGTAACAGTAGGTTGGGGCTTCCTAATTGTCCTGACAAGGCATGTTCTCTACAGAAACTGGAAATGACTGAACCATGTTTGCCATGGGGGCCTGTGAGGTCCCCCTCTCATGTTTCCCATCTGTATCTGGTTGCCTTGTCTATCTCTTGTAGACCTGTCTTCATTCATCCAATGTCTGCCTTTTCCACATCTTCTACATAAACCTGAAGGCTGAATCCTTCTATTTCTAGAAGATGCATTATTATTATTTCTGAAAACCCATTGTCTACAATTTCTTTTCATATGGCCCATTTTGCCACAATTAAAACATTTGGTATTCTGGTGTCTCCTTTTACCATTGGAAATTGCTTCTTCTACCCATGTTTCAGTGCCATAATCAAATGTATCAACATTCAGTGTATGCAAGACCCATTCTTCCAAGTGTGCTGATCTGAGTTTTAAAGGCCTCAAAATCCTTTTGCATTCCACATTTGCATTTTCATAAGCCAAAGACTCAATCATTATACGTGTTGCTTCTGGGTCAGATATCCCTATTTGTACAGCCTTAGTTAGTCTTTGTAAAAAGTCACTAAAGGGTTCTCTCTGACCCTGTTTAACTGTGACAAATGATTCCATTCTCTGTCCTGGGTCTTGTACCCTTTCGCAAGACCTTAAGGCTGCTGTAGTACACATGGAGAGTGTGTTTTCTTCCAAATTAGCTTGTTCTGAGTTTCAGAAAAGAGCCCTTCACCTAGAATTTTATCTAGGGAAATGTCAATTCCCTTCACTTTTTCCTGCTGTTCTAAAAGTCTAGCCTCTTGCCTGAATAAGCATTTTCATTTCAATTGCAGTCTACTCTCAAGTACCGCAGAGCTCAGCTGGAGCCAGTCCGAGGCAGTTGCTCTGCTTGTCATGGCCCAAGATTTTAGCATCTCTTTAACAAAAGAGGTGTGCATCCCAAAAGTCATGACAGCCTGTTTAATTTCTTTGAGATCATTCATACGGACAGGCTCCCATGTATCTTCCTTGATGACCCTAGGGTTTCTGGAACCAATCACCTTCTCTGTTGTTATTACTGGAAAGGCAGGTAGAGGTGTAGGTAGAGCTTTGTGGAAATTGTCCTGGAGCGATTTGCCCACAGATGTAGTTAAAATTTGCCTTTCTACCCTTTGCTCTTCTTCATCAGAATTTAGAAATTCCTCAATCTTTTCAATTATATTCACCATTGCCTTCTGCAATGTCTGAATCTCCTGTTTAGAATGATGTTCCAAAGCCTTCATTGAGGATTCTCAAGTATGAAGTTTGTCCATTAGAGATAACGTCTTATCTTTGGACATAATTTTTATGGCGTAAACCGTGCCTTCTTGTATTGACAATCCACCAATCTGTTATAAGCTTTAGACAAAATCTGATTGTCACATTCAGCAGTTTTGATTCTCTCAGTTAATATTTCAGTTCCTACAGAAAGGGACTGAAGCTTATGATCCAAATCAGCTGTTCCCTCTTCCATAGTAATGAATTTCTCCTTAATATCAGCCACTAATATTTCAGTTCCTACAGAAAGGGACTGAAGCTTATGATCCAAATCAGCTGTTCCCTCTTCCATAGTAATGAATTTCTCCTTAACATCAGCCTTTACCTTTTTTAAATTTTGCTCAGTTTATTGAGTCATGTTAAACAAAGGTCTGTTCTCTTCCTGGAGAACTTCAAACTTATTCTTGAGAAGATTGTTGTAATTCTCAATTGTTTTTAAGTGTGCAACCTCTGCTCGTAAATACTTTATCATATTTCTATTATCAAACCATATAGTGCCAAGTAAAACTATGAATCCCAGAAAGATCCATAGATGTAGGGTGATAGACACCTCTTGTAAAATCTCCCACATGGTACAATTAAAAAAAACCTGTTAAATTCTTGAATGGTAATGTGTTCAGACATTTTATTTATAAAAGAATTTTTTTTACCTGCAACGACTGGTTCCTCCCAGTGGTGGTCTCTGTGGTTTTGGAGGCTGTCTTGGAACTAGCTCTTGTAGACCAGGTTGGCCTCGAACTCACAGAGATCTGCCTGTCTCTGCCTCCCTAATGCTGGGATTAAAGGCATGTGCCTCCACCACCTGGCCGGCCTTGAACTCACAGAGATCCGCCTGCCTCTGCCTCCCAAGTGCTGGGATTAAAGGCGTGTGCCACCACTGCCTGGCCAGCCTCGAACTCCAAGAGATCCGCCTGTCTTTCTGAATATTATGTGCCTGAAGGCCGAGTGTATCTCGGAGTCAGCACTGGGGCCTGAGTCATGAACTAAAAAAAAAAAAATGGTACCCGGGAGTGTGCTGTCTTAGCTAGCGGGCTACGTGCTTGAGTTGGGGGCAAAATAGCCCGACGTTGGATGCCAAAATGTAATGGCGTAAACGAATGCAAACAGATTGTAAAAATATATACAGCTTTAATGGAGAAATAGACTTACAGAACCACCGTTCCCACTGAGACCAGGAAAGCAGAAGCAGCGACTGGGAGCAAGCTCGCCAAATTTATAGGCAAACATTAGCCTGAGGCGAACACATCCCTTAAGGGGTGGGACTTATCCCTACAGTAGCAGGTGGATCTGAGATGAGTTACATGGCCTATGGTAGGTCACAAAATAAAAGGATTAGTATTAATGTGTGAGAGAGATTTTTGGGAAGGAGAGTCACTTAAAGGAGTAGTAGGGAGATAGAGGTGGGAAACATGAATGTGCATTGCACACGTGCAAAGCTGTTTAAACAAAATTTAATTAATAGAAAATATTTGAAAGGCTTATTTGATCTGAAAGAATTAGCATGAACTACAGTGGAAGGTACTGAAGCAAGACTTCTCTTACTTTAAAATAACCCAGAAATAAGAAAGTCAGATAGTGACCTGCCTCAGCTTCACTAGCCAGCCTGCAGGCAAGCTTTCTGCAGGTAGTCATCTCCAACCCTCACCCCCAATTGATTTGATCCTCTAAGCTACAAGGCCCACTCTGCCCCCAAATCCACCTATCCCCTGATACTTCAGAAGAACTCTTAACCAAAAGTGGCAATGGCACACAGCAGATCATGAGAGAAGGGCAAGAGAGATCTCAGCAGCTCCCTGAGACACAGAGAGTGACCGCACAGAGTAGACTAAGTACAGTTTCCTAAGACACAAATACCAACTGCAAGGATTGGACCAAGAATCAAAGACACTGTTGGCACCAATTGGAGGAAGAGATGTGTAGGCACCAAAAGCAAAAATTCATTCAACAACGTAAAACGCAACATGGTAATATCAAAACCCAGTAGGCATGAAACAGGAAGACCTAATCATCCTAACCCAGAGGAAGCAGAAGAAAATGTCCTTATATATAACTTTATGAAGATGATAGAGACCCTTAAAGAGGAAATGAAAAATCCCCTTAAAGAAATGAAGGAAAAGACAAAAATTGAAAGAAATCAAAAAATATCTTAAATAAACTCAAGAAAACCAAGAAAAAGCCAACAAACAGGTGAACAAAATAGTTCAAAACTTGAAAACTGAAATAGATGCAATAAAGAAAATATAAACTGAGCGAATTCAGAAAATGGAAAATTTGGTTAAATGATCAGGAACTACCTATGCAAGCATAACCAACAGAATATAAGAGATGAAAGAGAGAATCACAGGTGTTTAAGATACCATAGAGAAAATAGATTCATCTGTCAAAGAAAACATAAATCAAGACCAGATGAGCAATTTAAGTAGACACAACCTAAAAACAATTAGAAGATGTCATCAAAAGCCTCCCAACAACAACAACAAAAAGACCAGGGTCTGATAGTTTTAGCAAAAATTCTACCAGAACATCAAAGAAAAGTAAATACCTATACTTCTCAAATTGATCCACAAAATAGAAACAGAAGGAACTTTGCTAAATTCTTTTTATGAGGTTACAGTTATCTTGATACTGAATCCACATAAAGACTCAACCAAGGAAGAGAATTACAGACCACTGTCCCTCATGAACATAGTTGCAAAAATAGTCAGTAAAATACTGGCAAACCAAATACAAAAACACAAAAAAAAATCATCTACCATGATTAACTAGGCTTCATCACAAAGATTCAGGGATGGATCAACATCAAAACAAAAATTTATCAATGTAATCAACCATATAAATGCACTGAAAGACAAAATCCATAAAATTATCTCATTAGATGTTGAAAAGCATTCGATAAAATCCAACATTCCTTTATCATAAAGGTCTTGGAGAGATCAGGGATACAAGGAACAAATCTAAACATAATAAAAGTAATATACAACAAGCAGACAGCCAACATCAAATTAAATGGAGAGAAACTCAAAGTGATTTCACTAAAATTAGGAACAAGACAAGTCTGTACACTCTTTCCATATCTATTCAACATAGTTCTTGAAGTTCTAGCTAGAGCAATAAGAGAACATAAGGGGGACTCAAATGAAGAAGTCAAACTTTTACTATTTGAAGATGATATGATAGTATACATATGTTACCCCAAGAAATCTACTAGGGTACTTCTATAGCTAATAAATACTTTCAGTAATGTGACAGGATACAGATCAACTAAAAAAAAATCAGTAGCCCTCCTATATTCAAATGATAAAAAAGCTGAGAAAGAAATTGGAGAAACAACACCATTCACAGCAGCCAGAAATAACATAATATATCCTGAGGTAAAACTAACCAAAGAAGAGATAGACCTGTTCAACAAAAGCTTTTAATTCCTCAAAGAAATAAATAGAAAAAGATAAAAGAAAATGAAAAATCTCTCGCGCTCTTGTATAGGTAGAATCAACATAATAAAAATGGCAGCCCTACCAAAAGCAATTCAATGCAATTCCCATTCAAATTCCAAATTTGTTTTTATTGGCATAAAAAGAGACAGGTTGACCAATGGAATCAAATTGAAGACCAAGGTATTAATCCACACATATGAATACCCGATTTTTGATAAAGAATCTAAAATTATACAACAATAGAAAAAAAGCATCTTCAACCAACAGTGTTAGCATAACTTGATGTCAACGTGTGGAAAATGCAAATAGAGTTCAAATGGACTAAAGACCTCAATATAAATATGACTACACCGAACCTGATGGAAGAGAAAGTGGGAAGTAGTCTTCAATACATGGGCACAGGGGACCACTTTCTAAATATAACCACCAATATCACAGACACTGAGAACAACAATCAATAAATGGGACCTCCTGAAACTGAGAAGCTTCTGTAAAGCAAAGAATACAGTCAATAAGACAAAAAGGCAGCCCATTGAATGGGAAAATATCATCACCAACTCTATATCAGACAGAGAACTGATTTCCGAAATATATAAAGAACTCAAGAATTTAGACATCAAAATATCAAATAATCTAATTTAAAAAATGGGATACATGTCTAAGTGAGAATTCTCAAAAGAAGAATCTCAAATGGGCAAAAGATACTTAAGGAAATGTTCATCATCCATAGCCATCTGAGAAATGCAAATCAAACCAATTCTGATATACCATCTTACACCTATCAGAATGGCTAAAATCAACAACAGCAATGATAATTAATGTTGGAGTGGATGTGCAGCAGGGGGTCACTCCTCCATTGCTGGTGGGAATGCAAATTTGTACAACAGTCTGGAAATGAGTATGGTGTTTTTGGATTCTTTTTTTTTTTTTAGAAAAATGGGAATCAACTTACCACAAAACCCAGCAATACCACTCTTAGGCATAACCTAAACGATGCTCAATCATACTATAAGGATATTTGTTCAATTGTTCATAGCAGCATTATTTGTAATATCAAGAACTTGTAAACAAATTAGATGCTCCTTCACCAAAGAATGGATAAAGAAACCGTGATACATTTCCATAATGGAGTACTACTCAGCAATATAAAGCAATGACATCTTGAAATTTGCATGTACATAGATGGAACTAGAAAAAAATAAACATGCTGAGTGAGGTAACCCAGACACAGAAAGATGAACATGCTATGTACTCACTCATAAGTGGATTCTAACTGTAAAGCAAAGGATAACGAGCCTATAATCCATGACTCCAGAGAGGCTAAGTAACAAGGAGTATCCTTAGAGAAACATATATAGATCCCCTTGGGAAGAGGGAATAGAAATGATCTCCTGAGAATATTAGAAGCATTTGGGAGTGGGAGAAGGAAGGGCAGAAGAGGAAGAGGAGGGAAGAAGGGTCTGAGTGGAGGAGAATTTACGGAATGGGATAGTTGAGATGGAGGAAGGAGAGAGATGGAGAGCAATGAAAGAGATATCTTGATTGAGGGAGCCATTATGGGTCTATCAAGAAGCCTGCCATGAGAAAAATTCCTTGGAATCCACAAGGATGACCCCAGATAAGATTGTAAACAATAGTGGAGAGGGTGCCCAAACTGTCCTTGCTCTGTAGTCAGATTGATGACCATCTTAAATATCACCATAGAAACTATTTCCAGCAACTGATGGAAGCAGAGGCAGAGATCCACAGCAGAGCACTGGGTTGGGCTCCCAAAGCCTAGTCAAAGAGTGGGAGGGGTGAGAATATGAGCAAAGAGATCAAGATACCCACTGAAACAGTTTACCTGAGCTAATGAATGCTCATCAATTCTGGCTGGACAGGGAAGTAACGGGTAGATTACCAAATTAAGCCCTCTGTATGTGGGTGACAGTTATATGGCTATGGCATACTACAGGGCCACTGGCAATGGGACCAGCTTTTATCCATACTGCTTGTACTGACTTTGTAAAATCCAATGTATCTGAAGGATATACCTTGCTCAGTGCAGATATAGTAGGGAAGGCCTTGGTTTTTCCTTAAAGCAATTTGCCTTATCCTATCTGAAGAGGGGATGGGATATGGGGAGGAAGGTAGAAGGAATGGGAAGAGGGGAGAGAGAAACTGGGATTGTTATATAAAATGAAATTTTTTTAAATAAAATACAAAATAAATAAAATCTGTGTTCTCCATTTCAAACATGTTCATATTCATGAGGGAAAAAAATGTGATGGGGTTAAAGACTTGTGACATTTATACTTTCACATTAATTTGATAAAAATACAATTTAAAACATCTAACCAAACTGTCACCCCTGCTACTGTAAATAGCACTAATGGAACTCATTTGTTTACAGTGAGTTCAAAAGGGTAAATATAAAAGTTATTAAAGAAAGAGCTAGCTAAGGAGAGAAAGGAGGTTAGTAGGAGTAAGGGAAGAAAAGAGATGGCATATAAAGAATTAATATGATAAACATGCCTTATGTACATGTAGGAAATGTCACAAGGCAACTTATTAGTATGTATAATTAAAAATGCTAAAATAAACATTAAAATCCAGAAATGTCTTATGTTTCTTTTTTTGGGTATGCTAACCTTTCTATGCCACCTTTGATGTGAAGAAGTCTGCAGCACTTTGTTGAGAATTATAGACAAAAAGGGAAACAAAGGAGTGGAATTGTATGTTAGCATTAAAATATTTTTGCTTTGGGGGCACTACAGCATCACACAACTTGCACTGGGCATACTTTAGAATGACAATCATTATAGTCAGAGGGAAAAGATTTTATTTAAATTCAATTTGCCAAAGTACAAATACCTTTTTTCAACATATGCTGTGATTTAAAAAAAAAATTAATAGGTAGTAAGTAGCATTTTATAAGCATCACTCTGGATTTTGTTGTTTGTTTTGATATTCTACAACACAAAGTTCATTTATGAGAAGTATTATAGAAATTCAAAAATGGAACATTTACTTGAAAAGTTAACTTCAAAAACATGAGTTTTCATTATTTTACCATAATGTTTTATCTTTAAGTAGTGTAAATGAAAATAAAATAAAAGCTAAAGTAATACTCAAATACTCTTTTTATTTTTATTTTCAAGAGTGTAATTTTGTAGTACATGTGTTTTTACTATTTACTGCTAGGTAAACATGATTATGAAATTAAAAGAAGATTAGGTATAGATAGGTAAAGAGAGATTATAGAATTGACAATGTATGTTAAACTTTTTAGTCTTTCCGTTGTTAATATTGTGCATCATATTCTCAACTTTAACTTTGTCTAGATCAAATTTTAACATAATGGAAGGTGTTTATTGAGAAAATATTAAATGTTTGAGGAGAGAATAAACTTCTGTACAATGAGGCCCTCAGGCAAAGTTTGTAACAATTCACTGTTACAGATGATAGATTGTATATGCGACATTATGATACTTTACTGCAAATGAATCTATCAAGACACCATGTCATGGGATAAAAAATTTATGTACATATTTTAGCAGAAAATTAGCTGAAAATAATAGCCTGTGAAAAGTTTGACATTGTGTAATTAGTATAGGAAATTACATCAGTGAATGACCTGTTTCAGTCTTGACACAGAAAACACTTTCTTCTTGGCAAATGTGAGGTATTATTAGCTAGGTGAGCTATTGTTTAAAACAAGAAGGTATGCTTTAAAGCTTCTGTCATTCTTTTTTATTAAGTTATTCCAGATGGTAGAGTACCTTTAATAGAAAGTATTTTTACTTCCTAGACCCTTACATGAAAACTGTTAATGCATTCATCACCTTCAAATACTACCCATTGCCAAATGTTTGTTAGGTACTTTAACATTTTATGCTAATGAGGCTAAACATAGCCCATGGGATTTTGCATTAGATTATAAACTGAGACAGCACATATACTCAACAGTAACATGTAATCCACATTTTTCAGCCTTATGAATGCTAACAATTTTAACTACACATGAAAACAACACAACAGCATTTGAATCTGCTATCAACTTCTGAAAAGAGAATATTTCTTCTTCATTCTTGAGATAATTCTATTCCATTGTATTAGCTAATGAGAGTTTCAGTGTAGCTTCACAACTACAACACATGCTCCGGCTCTTCCGACATTCACAGGGACTTCCTAAAACACAAATAAAAAAGAAACACTGCCTTTAGTATAACCCAGAAGGTTGACCTTCAAAGAACTTTTACCTGCCTTGACCCTACTTTTGCCTTGTCATTAAATAAGAAAATTGCAGGTCAGATCATTGAAGACTGTAGAATGCTACTAGATGGCTTCTGGAAAATCAGGTGCTTTGGCATTAAGTTTTTACTTTTGTGACAATTTTCTCAGTTTTTCAACTGTGCTTTTTTGCACAGTTAATGATACTACTAAAAGTTTTTTTGAGGATTAAATGAAATAATGGATTACAAGAATTTGATATATATAGTAATACTATTATTTTGTTAGGGTTCTTTTATGCTTGAGTGATCAAACGAGACAGTGATAGATCCAAAATCAGAATCTAGGACTCTTGGGTACTTGTCTACTAAGAAAAGATCTGATGTGTCTGTACAGAGTAATATTGTGAAATCTTTCCCAAAACTATGCTTTAAAAACTCATTAAATTCTGAAATATAATTACATGAAGATTTTTACTATAATACCTCTTTCCATTCATCTTTCTGAGCATCATATGATTCAACAGTATTCAGATATGTATGACCATCATATCCGCCAACCACATAGAGTTTGTCTCCAAGGGGGCATACTGCAACAGCATCACGAGGAACACTCAAAGGTGCCACAGTTGACCACGAATCACTTTTTGGATCATATCTTAGGAGATTTAGGAAGAAAAATGAGAGGTAAAATTCAGTAATATCACATGAAAATCAATAGGCATTAATAAAATGTGTTATTGTGTAAAATACATAATTAGGAACACCGAAAAACATTATCAACCATAGGTTTGCTATACAAGACAAAAGAGTTAAAAAAAATTATAAAGAATTGAAGAATTAAAGAATATGTACATGATATAGCTCTCTCCAGCCACAAGAGGGCATGCAAAGCATATGGAAAAAGTGTTTTCTTTTTCCATCAGGCATTTCTTTTGTCCATACTCAATTCATATGTTATACAAATTTGGCATTAAAGTCTCCCATAGATAAATTTTCTATAACTTTGACCTGTATGCTTAAACTGTGTAACATTGACTCTAAAAAGTATGAAAAGTAAATTAATACAAGTATACATTACATGCTCTCTAACCATGTTGATCTATTTGTAAAAGCACATTGACAGTGTTGTCTTGTATGTCACCTTTTACTAATTATATTAGGATTACATCTTTTAATCTTAAAAAATTTTCAATAGATACCTAAAAGTCTCATTTTAACTTTTTTCTGAATTTTAAATTATTTCAATAATATTTTAATACTATCAGAAAACCAAGATTATCTTTATGTATCTTTTACATTATTGAATGTCCTTACTGTGTCATGTGAAATTGTTATGGTATGTTGAAACTTAGAATGAGAAAAGCTACAGTTGATTCTCTATGTGTAGTATTTTCCAAACAATAATGTAATTGAGTCTATAGTGAGTCAAATTAATTAATTATAAGTAGAAGTGAGTGAAAACTCACAGAGGTGATTCCTTACATGATTACATAAATTCTCAAGTATTTTCAATTCATACATAATCAAATCTCAAAATACTAATATTATCAGGTTACTTAATTCAGAAAATGTTGAATTGTTATGATTTTGCTTAATTTCTTCATTATTGGCATATTTGAGAATTGAAACTAGGTTCTTAACATTGTTGACAAATGTTAAGGCACTAGCACTTGGATAAAACTCAGCAGAAAATATTGAATTTTAAGAAGGAAATGAAAGTATTAATTCATATAAAACCTATAAAGACATGGAGTAGTAGTTATGAAGCAACACACTGACTAATTCATTATATTCAACTTATAATAATACCACTTATCTCCCTGTTTCTATATCTTTTCACTCAGTCTATATAGACATATAAATTAAACACATTAATTCTAATGAAGATTTCTAATGTTCTTACAAACAGGAGACTTAATAATGGGCTCATTGCACACATGATAGAATGCTTAGAAATAATTTCTTTGACTTCTTGAACTGCATTTTAAATTAACATTATAGAAAATAAACACTGATGGATTGGGAATCATCAAAGTTAAATTCTCCTATGTTAAGTAATGGTTAAGACAATTCCAGGGAAATGGGCAAGTCACCATTTTTCAACAAGTAATAATGTTGTAAATGTAAAACATTTTTTTCTGTTTTGCTGGTTAGTTTTTGTCAATTTGACACAAACTGGAATCACTGGAAAAGTGGGAAACTCAATTAAGGAATTGTCTCCAAATCATTGCCTTGAAGGCATGCCTGTGTGCATTTTCTTGCTTAATGGTCAATGTGAACTCCATTTTTGGCAATGCCATCACAGGACAGATGCTCTTGGGCTGTATAAAGATACAAGCTTAGTAAGCCTTTAGGAACAAGTAGTGTTCCTTCACAGTCTCTGCTTCAGTTATGCCTCCATATTATTGATGCAATTCGTAACTTTGTTTCCTCAATAGTGGATTATAACTTAAATAAGTCATTTCCTCTATTAAGTTAAGATTGGTTAGCAGTGGTTTCAGTGCTGAGGAGCTCCATCTGGACAGGTGAGCATGTGCTATCCAGGGGTGGATTGTCCCCGAAGAGAGCACAAACCCCCCTCCCCCAGCTCCTGCTGCAGGGCTGTCTTTCTTACACACCAACCAGCCCCCCAGCCCCCCCAAGCCTGCCTGATCTGCAAGGTTCTCTGCTCAAGAACAGTTCTCCGCTCCTACACTAAGACTACCCACCCAGAGCTGTGAGTGCCTGCATACCGGGCAGGCCTCAAGGTCCCCTGCAAGGGAGCCCAGGCACCTTCAGCTTGTGTTGCAGGATCTCCTGTGCTCCACAGGACACCACCCTGCCTGCCATGTTCTTCCTTTTGTCCCTGGCTAATTGGGCTATCAGGCATCCCTGTTTAGGTGCTCAGGAGTTCCAACTGGACAGGAGAGTGTGTGCTATCCAGGGGCGGATTGTCCCAGAAGAGAGCACAAAACCCCCTCCCCCAGCTTCTGCTGCAGGGCTGTCTTTCTTACACATGACCCTGCCCCCAAGTGTGTGCTGTTTGCAAGCTTCTTTGCTCAGGAACAGTTTCCTGCTCCTACACTAAGGCTACCCACACAGAGCGGTGAGTGCCTGCCTATCGGTCAGGCCTCTAGGACCCCCAAAAGGGATCGTGGGCACCTTCAGCTTGTGCTGCAGGGTCTCCTGTGCTCAACTCGACCATGCCTTGCCCCCCAAGTTTGCCCTTTTGTCCGCGGGTCATTGGACTACCAGGCATCCAGGTTTCAGTGCTGAGGAGTTCCATCTGGATGGGAATGGTTCCTGCTTCTACACTGAGGAGATACACCCAGAGAGTCAGTCACAGCAAAGAATGAACTAAGACACTAGGTCTCTCATGGCTCCATTTGAAGGAAGCGATGGGAAGGCGCCAATGCAAGAATTCAACTAACAACCTGAGAGGCAACATGATATCACCAGAATCCAGGGATCCCGAAATAAGAAGAATTGTACACCCTACTCCAGAAGAATTAGAAGAAATCGACTCAAAACTGAATTATATGAAAATAATAGAAGGCCTTAAACAGGCGGTGAAAAACTGCTATAAAAAATAAAGATGACAAACAAAAAGGTAGAGGAAATGAATAAATCTCTCAAAGATACCCAAGACAACCAAGAGAAACAAGAAAAAAGCAATCAAACGGGTAAGGGAAATGGTTCAAGACTTGAAGAATGAAATGGAAGTAATAAAGAAAACACAAACCGAGAAAAGGATGGAGATGGAAAATCTGGGTAAACGAACAGGAACTACAGATACAAGTACTACCAACAGATTACAAGAGATAGAAGAAAGAATGTCAAACACTGAAGATACCATAGGGTAAATAAACACACTGATCAAAGAAAACAGCAAAACCAACAAATTCTCATCACAAAACATTCAGGAAATCTGGGACACAATAAAAAGACCAAACCTAAGAATAATAGCGGTAGAAGAAAGAGAAGTACAGCTCAACGGTCCAGAAAATATATTTAATAAAATTATAGAAGAAAACTTTCCCAACCTAAAGAAAGATATTCCTTTGAAGGTTCAAGAAGCATACAGAATACCAAATAGACTGGACCAAAAAAAAATCTCGCTATATAATAATCAAAACACAAAACATACAGAATAAAGAAAGAATATTAAGAGCTGCAAAGGAAAAAGGTCAAGTTACTTATAAAGGTAAACCTACCAGACTTACACCTGACTACTCTATAGAAACCATGAAAGCCAGAAGGTCCTAGATAGATGTACTACAGAGACTAAGAGACCATGGATGCAAGCCCAGAATACTATACCCAGCCAAGCTTTCATTCACTATAAATGGAGAAAACAAAATTTTCCAGGATAAAAACAAATTAAAAAAATACGTAGCCACAAATTCAGCCTTACAGAAAGTAATAGAAAGAAAATCACAACACAAGGAGTCCAACAATGTCCACAATAACTCAGACATCTAATGACCCATGACCCTTCAACAGCACAACTCGAAGAAGGGAAACATACAAACTCTAATACCAATAAATAAATAAATAAATAAATAAATAAATAAATAAAAGAAAAAGAAAAAATGAACGGAGTTAACAACCACTGGTTGTTAATACTTAATATCAATGGACTCAACTCACCTATAAAGAGACACAGGCTAAGAAATTGGATACGAAAACAGGATCCAACATTCTGCTGTTTACAAGAAACATACCTCAACCACAAAGACAGACATCTACTCACAGTATAGGGCTGGGAAAAGGTTTATCAAGCAAATGGACCTAAGAAACAAGCAGGTGTGGCCATACTAATTTCTAACACAGTTAATTTCAAACTAAAATCAACCAGAGAAGATGGAGATGGACATTTTTTTACACATAACAGGAACAATTCATCAGGATGAAGTCTCAATCCTGAATATCTATGCCCCAAATATAAAAGCACCCACGTACATAAAAGAAACATTACTCAAACTCAAGGCAGTCATCAAACCACACACACTAATAGTAGGAGATTTCAACACTCCTCTCTCACCAATGGACAGGTCAATCAGAAAGAAACCTAAGAGAGAAATAAGAGGATTAAGGGAGGTAATGAATCAAATGGACTCAACAGACATCAATAGATCATTCCACCCAAATAGGAAAGAATATATCTTCTTCACTGCAGCTCATGGAACCTTCTCGAAAATTGACCACATACTCGGTTACAAAGCAAACTTAAACAATTACAAAAAAAAAAAATTAGTAACCACCTGTGTCTTATCGGATCACCATGGATTAAAGTTAGAATTCAACAACAATGCTACCCCTAGAAAGCCTACGAACTCATGGAAACTGGATAGTCAACTACTGAACCACACCTGGATCAAGGAAGAAATAAAGAAAGAAATTAAAGTTTTTCTTGAATTCAATGAAAATAAAGACTCAACATACGCAAACCTATGGGACACTATGAAAGCATTGCTAAGAGGAATGTTCATAGCACTAAGTGCCCACTTAAAGAAAACAGAGAAAGCAAATATTGGAGACCTAACAGCCCAACTGAAAGCTCTAGAAAAAAAGAAGCAGATTAACCTAGGGGGAGTAGAAGACTGGAAATAATCAAACTACTGGCTGAAATCAACAAAATAGAAACACAGAAAACAATACAAAGAATCAATGAAACAAAAACCTGATTCTTGGAGAAAATCAACAAGATTGATAAACCCCTATCCAAACTAATCAAACGGCGGAGCGATAATACGCAAATTAACAAGATCAGAAATGAAAAGGGAGACATAACCACAGACACAAAAGAAATTCAGAAAATCATTAGATCTTACTACAAAAGCCTGTATGTCAAAAAATTGAGAAATGTTAAAGAAATGGACACTTTTTTAGATAAGTACCATATACCAAAATTAGACCAGGAACAGGTGAACAATCTAAATAGACCTGTTAGTCGTGAAGAATTAGAAGTTTTTATAAAAAAAAAAATCCCTACCAAAAAAAGCCCATGTCCAGACTGTTTCAATGCAGAATTATACCAGAATTTCCAAGAAGACCTAATACCTATACTCCTTATTGTATTTCATAATATAGAAGCAAAAAAAAGTCATTGCCAAATTACTTCAATGAAACTACAGTTACCCTGACACCAAAACCACACAGAGACTCAACCAAGAAAGAGAATTATAGGCCAATCTCACTCATGAACATCGATGCGAAAATCCTCAATGAAATACTGGCAAACTGAATCCAAGAACACATTAGAAAAATTATCCATTATGATCAATTAGGCTTCATCACAGGGATGCAGGGCTGGCTCAACATACGGAAATCTATCAATGTAATCCATCATATAAATAAACTGAAAGAAAAAAACCATATGATCATTTCATTAGATGCTGAAAAAGCATTTGACAAAATTCAACATCCCTTTATGATAAAAGTCTGGAGAGATTAGGGATACAAGGGTCATACCTAAATATAATAAAAGCTATTTACAGCAAGCCAACTGCTAACATCAAATTAAATGGAGAGAAACTCAAAGCCATCCCACTAAAATGAGGAACACGACAAGGCTGTCCACTCTCTCCATACCTCTTCAATATAGTGCCTGAATTTCTAGCAATAGCAATAAGACAACATAAGGGGATCAAAGGGATTCGAATTGGTAAGGAAGAAGTTAAACTTTCCTTATTTGCAGATGATATGATAGTGTACATAAGAAACCCCAAAAACTCCCACAAAGAACTCCTACAGCAGATAAACACCTTTAGTAGAGTGGCAGGATATAAGATCAATTCCAAAAAAAAAAAAAAAAAAAAACAGTTGCCCTCCTGTACACAAAGGATAAGGAAGCAGAGAGGGAAATCACAGAAGCATCACCTTTCACGATAGCCACAAATAGCATAAATTATCTTGGAGTAACTCTAACCAAGGAAGTGAAGGTTATATTTGACAAGAACTTTAAGTCTTTGAAGAAAGAAATTGAAGAGGATACCAGAAAATGGAAGGATCTCCCTTGCTCTTGGATTGGGAGGATCAACATAGTAAAAATGCCAATTCTACCAAGGGCAATTTATAGATTCAATGCAATCCCCATTAAAATCCCATTGAAATTCTTCACAGATCTTGAGAGGACATTAATCAAATTTATACGGAAAAACAAAAAACCCAGGATAGCCAAAACAATATTATACAATAAAGGAACTTCTGGAGGCATTACCATCCCTGACTTCAAACTCTATTACAGAGCTTCAGTATTGAAAACAGCTTGGTATTTGCATAAAAACGGAGAAGCTGGTCAATGGAATAGAGTAGAAGACCCGGATTTTAACCCACAAACCTATGAACACCTGATTTTTGATAAAGGAGCTAAAAGTATTCAATTGAAGAAAGAAATCATCTTAAACAAATGGTGCTGGCAGAACTGGTTGTCAACCTGTAGAAGAATGAAAATAGATCCATATCTATTGCCCTGCACAAAACTCAAGTCCAAATGGATTAAAGACCTCAATATCAGGCTGAACACACTGAACCTGATAGAAGAGAAAGTGAGAAGTACTCTACAACATATGGGCACAGGAGATCACTTCCTACATATATCCCGAGCAGCACAGTCATTAAGGAGAACATTGAATAAATGGGACCTACTGAAACTGAGAAGATTCTGTAAAGCAAAGGATACTGTCACTAAGACATGAAGGCAACCCACTGACTGGGAGAAGATCTTCACGAACCCCACAACAGACAAAGGTCTGAAATCCAAAATATATAAAGAACTCAAGAAACTAGACTTTAAAATGCTAATTAACCCAATTAAAAATTGGGACACTGAATTGAACAGAGAATTCTCAACAGAAGAAATTCAAAGGGCCAAAAAGACACTTAAGGTCATGCTCAACCTCCTTGGCGATCAGGGAAATACAAATTAAAACAACTTTGAGATACCATCTTACACCTGTCAGAATGGCTAAAATAAAAAACACCAATGATAGCCTTTGCTGGCAAGGTTGTGGAGTAAGGGCCACACTCATCCATTGCTGGTGGGAATGCAAACTTGTGCAACCACTTTGGAAATCAGTGTGGCGATTTCTCAGGAAATTCGGGATCAACCTACCCCAAGATCCAGTAATACCACTTTTGGAAATATACCCAAGAGATGCCTTATCATATGACAAAAGCATTTGTTCAGTTATGTTCATAGCAGCATTATTTGTAATAGCCAGAACCTGGAAATAACCTAGATGTCCTTTAAAAGAAGAATGGATGAAGAAAGTGTGGAATATATACATATTAGAGTACTACTCAGCGGTAAAAAACAATGACATTGTGAATTTTGCATGCAAATGGATGGAAATAGAAAACACTACCCTGAGTGAGGTAACCCAGACCCAAAAAGATGAACATGGTATGTACTCACTCATAATTGGTTTCTAGCCATAAATAAAGGACATTGAGCATATAATTTGTCATCCTAGAGAAGTTCAATAAGAAGGTGAACCCCAAGAGAAATATATAGTCATCCGCCTGGATATGGGAATTAGACAAGATTGCTGGGCAAGAACTGGGAACTTGGGGGTTAGGTGGCATGGGGCTAAGGGGAATTTGGGTGAAAAATATGAGAAGGGGAGGATTGGGGGAGCTTGGGCGGATGGGATCGTTGGGATAAAGCAAGGGTGGACACTGGAGCAGAGAAATATATATCTTAATTAAGGGAGCCACCTTAGGGTTGGCAAGAGAATTGACTCTAGAGGGGCTCGCAGGTGTCCAGGGAGATGTCCCCAGCTAGTACCTTGGGCAACTGAGGAGAGGGAACCTGAAATGATCCTATCCTATAGTCATACTGATGAATATCTTGCATATCATCTTAGAACCTTCATCTGGCGATGGATCAAGATAGAGATAGAGACCCACACTGGAGCCGGACTAATCTCTTAAGATCCAAATGAGGAGCAGAAGGAGGGAGAACATGAGCAAGGAAGTCAGGACCATGAAGGGTGTACATACCCACTGTGACAGTGGAACTGATCTATTGGGAGCTCACCAAGACCAGCGGGACTGGGACTGAATAAGCATTGGATGAAACCGTACTTTCTGAACATGGCGGACAATGAAGGCTGATGAGAAGCCAAGGTTAATAGCATTAGGTTTCCATCCTAACACATGAACTGGCTTTGTGGGAGCCTAGCCTGTTTGGATGCTTACCCTCCTTGACCTGGATAGAAGTGGGGGACCTTGGACTTCCTGCAGGGAAGGGAATCTGGACTGCTCTTCATTCTCGAGAGGGAGGGGGAATGGAGTGGGGGGAGGGGGAGAGGGGAGTAAGAGGATGGGGCAGTGTGTGTGGGGAGGGGGCAATGTGTGGGAGGAGAGGGAAATAGGAAATGGGGAGGAGGCAGAAATTTTTTTTCATCAACTAAAAAAAATAAACAAAAAATAAAGAAAAAAAGAATTGCAAGCAAAGCAACTCATTTTTAATTATTATTACATATTTCCAAAGTGGACCCATAAGGAATATCACAGACTAATAAAGTACTGTATTTCTCAGTTCAAATTACCATGGTTGTATCTCTTAAGTAGATTAAGCTTCCAAAATTCATACAAATAATTTGAAATCATTTTTATATTCATATAATTTAATTTCATGATTTTTAAAAAGATAAGTGTCTTTTTAAATAAGTGTCCAATTATTACTATAATTCCCTGATTATAGAAGAAAATGCCACGGTAAGGGGAAATGGGGATAGAGAAGTGAGAAGGGGAGGATGGGGAGAGCTTGGGGGAATGGGACGGTTGGGATGGAGTAAGAGTGGATATGGGAGCAGGGAAGTATATATCTTAATTAAGGAAGCCATTTTAGGGTTGGCAAGAGCCTGGGCTCTAGAGGGGTTCCCAGGTGTCCAAGGAGATGCCCCCAGCTTGTTCCTTGAGCAGCTGAGGAGAGGGAGCCTGAACTGGCCCTAACCTATAGCCACACTGATGAATATCATGCATATCACCATAGAACCTTCATCTGGCATTGGATGGAGATAGAGACAGAGACCCACATTGGAGCTCTGGATTGAGCTCCCAAGGTCCAAATGAGGAGCAGAAGGAACATGAGCAAGGAAGTCAGGACCACGAGGGTTGCACCCACCCACTGAGACGGTGGGGCTGATCTGATGGGAACTCACCAAGGCCAGCTGGACTGGGACTGATGGAACATGTGACCAAATCGGACTCTCTGAACGTGGCTGATAAGGAGGGCTGACTGAGAAGCCAAGGACAATGGCACTGGGTTTTGATCCTACTGCATGTACTGTCTTTGTGGGAACCTAGTCTGTTTGGATGCTCACCCTCCTAGACATGGATTTTGTTGGGAGGACCTTAGACTTCACACAGGGAAGGGATCCCTGACTGCTCTTTGGTCTGAAGAGGGAGGAGGAGTGGGGGGAAGGGGAGGGAAATGCGAGCAGGTGAAAATTTATATTAGCAATATAAAAATTAAAAAAAGAAAAAAAGAAAATAAAAGATTGGATAGCAGTTATGGAAACCAGAAAACTGGAAAACCTTCTCTTTCTTTACTGTAATGGCTTTAATGTGTGTGACATTTGTGTACTTGTGTTCAATCCTGTGTTTATTTGTGTGTGTGTATGTGTGTGTGTGTGTGTGTGTTAGTAAGAAAATTCCAACAGAAATATATGTCTACAACATACAAATTCTACCTGTTCCATGAATTTCTTTAAGGGAATATCCCCTATATCATCTGTGTTTTCTGAGATCCCACTGATAATTTGTGATTTGGTGATAATTTAACATTATTTTAACTATTTTTGTGCCTATGTATTTTGTCTACATTGAAAGAGAAAGAGAATACATACAGATTATCTTTATTTTAAGCAACAAGTGATGTTATTTATCTAAACCAATGTTTTCCACTCTAAGAACTCATGCCATGGAATATTATTTTAACTTGTTTTATATTCATTTATGCTGTGGTATATTGGTTTAATGATTAAAAGATGTGTTACATTCTTTTAAGTTGCATTTATTTAACTCTGTGAAGCAAAGTTATTTTGCATGTGTAAAACACAAGACTGATCTAATAAAGAGCTAAATAGACGATAGTTTACCAGGAGAAAGATAGTTGGGGCTGCCAGACAGAGAAAATAAATGAGAGAGATGAAAGAAAAGAGGAAGAGTGACAAAAGAAGAAGGAAAGGAGGAGGCAAAGGTCCAACTCCCCAACAACATGGGCAGCCATGGAGTAAGAAGAAAGGAAAGACATAGGCTAGAGAAAGATAGAAACACAGAGAAAAAACATAGTTGAAGAGAAATGGAATAATTTAAGAAAAGCTGGCTAAAAGTGCAGCGGAGGTCCTAGCCACACCACTTAGCAGTTTAAAGACTCATACAGTCAAAAACAGCTATACTATATGCAGTAAAATAGGTCTAGATGGAGAAACATTTAAACAGGTTACAGTGAGTTTTACAATGTATGTAGGCTTAAGAAAAGAGACAGGGTAAAATAGTTAATAAAAAAAGTTAAAAACATGACAAAACTTTATAGCTAGAATTAAAGTAATATAAAAAAGAATAAGCCATGTAAATTTTGAAAACACACATGGAGTCTGTATCCTACATATTGCTTTATTGAACTTGAGTTTTTTGATTCCTATAACCAAAGGGCAGCAGGCTAACAGACATGGGATTGTGAACTAGACTATTAAGTGGAACTAACCTGCTTTAGGTCTATCTTAACTTTTAAAAAGAATTTTTAAAAATGAATTTCCTTGGAGAAGAGCTTTTGTTTTTATTTCTAGAAAAAACAAAAACTGTAGATTCCTTTCAGGTTGATAAGTATCAGGTTTGATTGGGCAAGGGCTGCTATTGACAGTTGATATATATCAACAAAAGATATATCTTGTCTGCCAGGACTTGGCCATTATCTCAATATTTACAGGGACCCCTAAAGAAGCCTTCACCCACAGATATCAGGAAGCAATTTGGAGAACATGAAACCTATATTCCAAAACGATGGAGTAGATGGTTGTTGGTTATTTGGTGGGTTACGGATGTTTGTTATCATTAAAGAAGTATAGCAATATAGGATAAGAAGACAATTATTAATCTCCATTATTTTGCATAGGCATTGATTTTCTTATATTTATACAAATTTAGAGTTATTTTTGTTATAATGTATATATGTTTCTACTTTTAATTTGTATATTGTGCTTATACAGCTCATTTAGAAATACAATGTATAATTAGGATATGGGGTGTGTAGTTAATCTATACTAATGAGACTTTTAGTTACATCAGATATGTTTTCAAGGTTAAGCAAGTATATTTTAGACAGATAGGTGATTATCAAACACTTAAAATACCTATAGAATATGGCAGTTAATATGTTTAATAACCTAAGATTTTGCATGATAATGAGACACATCTGCTTTTGGCTTCAACAATTTACTTCATAAAAGAATGATGAACATTGAAGAAACTCCATATGGAGTTTGTTTTCAATGTGGCAAGTATAGCACATAAGAAAAAGACTGTTAAAGTTTGCCAAGAGAAGGTGGAACAGTCCTTCAAGAATCCTGATTCACAGAAAAGTCTGACAAACATTCTGCAGGACACAGAGGAAAGTGACTGTCAGACTTTGCCATTACAAGGTAGAACAGTCCTTCAAAGTTTCTGCTTCACTGAAAAGTATGCCAGATATGCTAGGCTTGTAGGCTAAAAATAGATGCCCCTACATTGCAAAGCAACATTGGGTGAATGTCCAGGAAACAGGATGTCTCTGTTGTTAGGTAATATTACGTCCATCTGGGATCTTTGGTGGAGATAAAGACTAAATAGAGTTATAGTTTTACTTAGGCATGATAGAAAATAAATTAGGCATAAAATTTCAGAATCACTAAGATAAGATAATTAATGGAGTATTTTATTTTGAATTTGATAAATACAAAGGATCTGAATTGTAAATGTAACTCTTACTTGATAAGTGCTTTTTTATATTTATTTATTTGAAGTGTGAGTGTTGTTATCTATCTATTGCTTTCATTGGTTAATTAATAAAGAAAACTGCTTGGCCTGATAGGGCAGAATTTAAATAGGCAGAGTGGACTGAACAGAATGCTGGGAGAAAGAAAGCCAAGTCAGGCAGTGGCCATGATTCTCCCACCTGACACAGATGCAGGTTAAGAATCTCCCTGGTAAGGCAAACCTTGTGGTTCTACACAGATTATTAAATATGGGTTAAAGCAAGATGTGAGAATTAGCCAGTAAGAGGCTAGAACTAATGGGCCAGGTGGTGTTTAAAAGAATACAGTTTCCATGTAATTATTTCAGGTAAAGCTAGCCAGGTAGCGGGAAGCAGCCCGCCGCCCCTACCACTACATTTATTTATTATGTATACAATATTCTGTATGTGTGTATGCCTGCAGGCCAGATGAGGGTACCAGACCCCATTACAGATGGTTATGAGCCACCATGTGGTTGCTGGGAATTGAACTCAGGATGTTTGGAAGAGCAGAGAATGCTCTTAGCCTCTGAGCCATCTCAATAGCCCCCATAACTGCTTTTTTTTTTAAAAAAAGATTTATTTATTTATTATGTGTACAGTGTTCTGTCTGCATGCATTGCTGCAGGCCAGAAGAGGGCTCTCACTACAGATGGTTGTGAACCACCATGTTGGTTTTGGGAATTGAACTCAGAACCTCTAGATGAGCAGTCAGTGCTCTTAACTGCTAAGCCATCACTCCAGCCTGATAATTGCTTTTGTTGTGTACACTCTTACAATGTTAAAGTTAAAATATTTTATTTTTATTTAGAGAAAAGTGGGAAATATCATAGAATGTTAGTTAAAGATATATTTGTTTAATCTGTGGAATATTTGTTTAATGATATAAAGATGTGTTTCATTCTTTTATGTTGCATTAGTTTAACTCTGTAAAGTTGTGTTACTTTGCCTGTCTAAAACAACTGATTGATCTAATAAAGAGTTGAATGGCTGATAAATAGCTAGGCAGGAGAAGGATAGGTGGGATTGCCTGGTAGAGAGATAAAACAAGAGAATAAAAAGAGAGTTAAGTAAGAGAAAGAGGAGATAGGACACTGGGGGCCAGCCACCCAGCCACAGATTAAGAAGAAAGAAAGATATATAGAATAAAGAAAGGTAAAAAGACCAGAGGCAAAACAAAGTTAAAGAGAAATCAGATAATTTGAGTTAGAAAAGCTTGCTAAAAACAAGCAAAGCTCCAGCATTCATAAGTATGAGTAGGTCTCTGTGTCTTTATTTGTGATCTGGGTGGAGGACACCCAAAGAGCAAAGACTAAAACTGTAAACTTAGCTTTGAGCAAGGAAATATTTATTGCAATAAGTAAGGTTGTTGTTCAGAAAAGTAATTTTGTTTGGAAATTCTGCTCATATTTTTGACAGTCCATTTTATTATCACTTTGAAGACCAAATTGAGTTTTGAAATGGTAAACTTAATTTGATTTGGATATCAGGACTGATTAATAACTTTACATAAAATGTCCTTATTCGTTTATCTCTTTTGTGTCACTACTTTATAACATAACTAAACAAATATGTTTCATAAAGTTTAATACTAAATTTATAGGGCCTTTTACAAAATACTTTGTAAAAGCATAAGTGTAGAATGTTACAAAGTACAAATCTATTTTAAAAACTAATGTATCCAATTACATTTTTGTAGTTTCAATTTTTTTCTCACTAAAAAGTCCAAATAACCACATGTGTAAAAACTTACCTTTCTACACAGTCAGAAAGCCTGGAGCAATGGTTAGGAGCAGGAGCATCATGTCCCCCTACAACATACAAGTATCCATTGTGCGTTGCCACGCCTACACCTCCACGTCTTTTTGACATTGGAGCACACAGACTCCACTTATTAGTGTGTGGGTCAAAGTACTCCATTGACTTGAGGCAGGAACTTCCATCACGTCCACCAATAGCATACAGCCTACAAAAAATAAACACACACATACATATATACACATATGTGTGTACATAGTCACACAAATTCATTTACAGAGATGACAATGAAGGCATTTTTATTTTCTCATACTTTATAATGTATGTTCTAGTCCATTGCTGTTGTCAACAGAAATACTGGATTTGCGAATGAGTATTTATCTATGGCCCTTGGTGAAGCCTAGTCTATTTCAAACAACCCTCTTTAATTTTTGTCAAAAATAATTGAGTTAACACTGAAAGATCTGGAAAATACTTATGTGCAGAAATTCAGAAGGTATCAAGAAGATTTATTTTCATATGTAGTCCCAACAATCAGTTTCAACAAAGTTGCAGTTACAGGAGGTCAAACTGTTTCATTTCATACTTTCTGTCATGTATGAGCTGTTTAGTATTAAATATAATATTTTTCCTAAAAGATGTTTACATAAGGCAACTAATGAAATATAATAAAATTGAGAAGGTAGATTATCCTTATGAAGAAAATGTAACTAGAAAATGATGTTTAATAACTTATGAGTGTAAAATATTATAATATATAATGCTTTAATTTAAATATTATATGGTAATAATAAAGATGATAAACAATCATCAAACCATATGCTTGTAGCTTTCTTTCACACTGAATTGAAAGCAATATAACTTAATAAAGCAAAATGAAATAAATTCAAGTTGATGATTTGAATCTGGTGTGGTGTATAGAGGGGTTATGGAATTGAATCACTTGATATCATCTGGTTAGAACAGTCAGTCAGTTTACAATTATGTGAAACCCGAAAATATTATAGATAGGAACCTCTCTTCTGCTTTAACTATTTACTATTTCTTTTTCTGTTGAGTTCTAAAATACACCTGTGCTGAGTTTTTACTAAGCTCATTGATGTTCAGGTACCAATTTCATACATAGTAGTACAGAATCACATAAATCTTGACACTGGTTACCCTATTGTCTGAACTATCTACCATGTAAGCTATATGTGACTTAGAGTAGTTTCATGTCTCTGAAAAACACACATGTAAGTAGCATTATACAGACTAAGCAGGTTATATTTAATTTGTAATATAATTATAATATAATTTATAATTATATTTAATAATATGCATATATATGCATGAATGTGAAAACAATGAAAAAGCAACCTTAAATTTGCAAGAAAGATATGAAAGGTATATGGGACAGTTTGGAGGGAGGAAAAGGAAGGAAGAAATGATGTAATTATTTAATAATCTCACTAATAGAAGAAAATAAAAATAAAGAAAAACATTATAATTATGTAGTACTGATTCAAGGTTTGGAAGCATCAGTTGAGCTTGTTTTTACAGAATCAGAAAAATGTGAGTCTTTAGGAAGGGCAAAACCAGATGGAATTCATTACTTATGCACCTTAAACTCTCAGAGGAGAGATTGGTGAACAATAACTTACCTTATTCATAAACATAGGAAGACAAATTATTTTTATAAATTTAGAGTAATTTGTAATGCAAAAGATGTCACTTATTTAGGGCAAATTGGAAATGATTATCTAAAATAGTGTTCTTCAAATTCATGTGTATATACTTTTCCTAAAGATTTAAGTAAAATGCAGTTTCTGATTATTTTAAGATAAGACTAAGATGTAAAATTTTCCCCAAAGATTGCTTATATTTCTGGATCCAGGGCCAAATTTTAAATAGAGTCTATATTTTTTTAATGTAGCATTTATTGTAGAAAACTATTTTCCATCACAAAGAAAGGAAGATTCCGCCAAATGACTTTTATAATTGCTAATAAGGATGATCTGATAATGTATAATGTTTACTGACTGATGATCATAACAAAGAAACTGCACAACATGGTCTGGTAACAAAGAGCTTGCATATTTAAGTTTACTTGTTATTTAATGCAACAACTCCAACTGTGCTTCTAGGAGTTGACATGCTGGCCACATAATTCCATTGACGTCCATCAGGATCCCATCTTTCTACAGTATTTAGATAACTCCATCCATCATGACCTCCAACAGCATACATTGGTCCTTCAAGTGTTGCTACACCTAAAGGATAGCATAGTATAAAGGGTCATTTACCTATGCCTCATGAAGCAATAAACTGCTTTAAGAACTATTTTGTATCTGAAATAGTTTTCTGCCCATGTGAGTCATTAATTGATAACATATGAGGCTAAATATGGTATTATTATCATAGAAAAACTTCTCCTGACCACTATATTTCATGATAAGATATCTATAATCAGATTCTCATTGCTTTTTGTACATTCTTCTCACATATGTGATTTGTAACATGTGTTAGATTGCATTTTTAAAGCTTGCATTTATTTCTTTTCAGGACATGCACATGCATAAGAATTATAATGATATAACAGATAATAACTACATTGTGTTTGATTTAACAGAAACAATTTAACAAAAAAAATGGTGAGAAAATTCCAGTCCTGGATCTGACACGTAGTACCATAGTACCATATGAAAGTCTATTGTGCTAAGTAAAGAAATAACTAAGTGGTTAAAAGTGGGTACTGATCTTGCCAAGAACTGGATGAGTTCAGTTATGGCACTCATGTCTGGCAGTTCTCAACTGTCTGCAATTCTGGCTTCAAGAGATCTGATACTTTCTTCTGATCTCCAAGGTACCATTTGCATGTTTGTAAGCCCACATATAGATACATTTGCTTACACATAATTTTTTTAAAAATCATAAAAGCGTACTTTATAAAAAAGTCAAATACTTCATTTTTTCAGATACCATAATATTTAAGCACATAGAACATAGTATAGAGAAATCAATGTACCTTGATATATATTCAAGAGAATTAATGTTTTCCAATATTCTACACAACATTACTTATCCATAAACTGTGTAGAAACCTCTGCTTTAATTATGCTTTAGAGTTCTGATCAGCAAAAGTACTGATCATAAATATATTTATCCTCTATTTGCATCCAAAAATCTCTTAATATCTTAGTGAATGCAAATTTGCTTGTTGTGCAGAGACATACTTTACCATTGTCAAAAATTTTACTCCCAACTGAGCTTGAGGAAAGTGTTCTGTTGCATTTTATATTCTCCATAAAATACGCCTTCAGAAAATTAACATCTTCTCTGAAATGGAACCCTTTCAAATGTTGGTAGAAGGAACATAGAATTAAAATTTAACATTATGTTACAATTAAAGATTTCCATGAGCATTTCAAGTTTGCTTAACCTTCCCAGAACCTTTAAGCCACTGTGATTCTTGGAATATCTCCTTGTAAAGTGCTCCTTGATCTAGTATGAAAAGTTTTCCCACATATTTTTGAGAAATTATATAGCATTAAATATCTTACCAAGCCCATGTCTATGTGTTGACATAGGAGGCATCACAACCCAGGTTTTGGTAATTGGATTAAAACATTCTACAGTATTCAAAGTTTTTAAACCATCTCTTCCTCCCACGACATAAAGTTTATTATCAACAACTGCAACTCCAAACTGAAGTCTACGACCACTCATAGTGCCAATATGGAGCCAACTGTTGGTTCTGAGGTCATACTTCTCAATTGTAGTAGTACCTGTTAAAGATGTAATTAGCAATAATAAAAACCAAGTTAAACAATAAGTGTGGTTATTTAATATCATGTGTTCTAATTCACAACATACCATCAGGAAAGAGAGTTGAAATTAATTTAACTAGCTCATGTAACAGTACTAACTCATATATAAGGCAAGGAGTGATAGTTCCAATGCTTTTAAATTAAACTGGAACCCTGAGCAGAAAGTAGTGTATTTGGTTTTGACATCAAAATATGAATTTAATGATAATATTAAATGATACATGAAATAAAATTGTGGGCAATTACAGGTAGTACCAATACATGGTATATATATATATATTATGAAAAAGCTCGTATCTTAGTTCTTTTAGTGCATATTTATATAAAATATGGGATGAATTAATATTTCCTTCTATAGCTTACTAAAGCCAGTGAACTGAAATTTTAATTATGTTAATAATTATTTTCTTCGTATTTTCTACAATGTAAGGATTTTCTGTTGTATGTATATAGAGGTATGTGTGTGTTGAAAATTATTTTAAATGAATTAAACATTAGAGAGAGGACTAAATAATTATGAATCACAATTCATTTCACATATGGTTTTGGCATTATTTCTTCAAAATTTTCATGGTGGTTATGTGAAGAATTGCAGCTGAAGTTATAGAATTCTAAAGAATTACTTCATTGATGAAAGTTTTAAGTTAAACTTCTGAAATATCAATTTAGTGAAGTAGTATATTCTCACCAGTGAAATAGTAAATTCTAAACTAATATTTTAATGAATTTTTTACTTCTGTAAACACTGCATTTTGTAATTTACTCAATGTTGCTGCTGAGCATTTTCAGTGAAGGCTGATTCATCACAATGGCTATGAGTATAATGAAAAAACTAAAATAGACTTAATTAGTATTCATTCCTATAGTTTATCAGAGGGATAAGCAAAACACTTCCCACATGTTTTTTACTGGTAGATTTGTAGGAAAAATAGTTCACTGTAACAATGAAAATAAAGTTAACATTTGCAGTGTTGTTATTGACAGCTGTAAGGCTATGGTCTAAGAGCATATAAAGAGAAAACTTAGGTGGAGCTTATATTGTCTCTATAGCTAATTTATTTTGATTTAGGTCATCTTTTCTACACTACAAATATTTAGATGATACAGTTAAACTTAAGTACATACAAATTCCTACATGATTTCGAATACACATTTCTGAGAATGTTTTGTTTTTATTTATTACAATTTTCACAAATCATTCTTTTAATTCTTCTGATTTGTTTTATTGTTGGTTTATTCAGTGAAAATTATCATAGCCAATTTAGATTGGAATTCAAAATTAAGCTATACTAATTATTAAGAAAATATAGATAACAATGGAAAGGTAATAGGTTAAGAAATTACACAAGGCTACATTAGCTATCATAGAAAAAATGAACTCGAAATATTTTGATATCCAGGGTAGAAGGCTAACTACACAAGGTAAGATTTTATTTAACTTCTCTATTGCAATCACAAAAGTTTGGATAAGTAGTTTAGAATTTTTAACTTTAAAGACTTTCTCATTTTCTTTAATCACCATCTCTGATAATTCAACTATTCAAATTTAAAATTTTGACTCAGATCTTGACTACAGTTTCTGATGATGGTTCTTTTATGATAATTTCTAGTCATTAGCATTAGCTTCAGACATTTGTGTGTTGTCTGTATTTAATTGTAGTTCTGTATTTATTATATAATTTAGAACCAAAAATAAATAATAGAGTACTATATTCCTAGACATTAATAGGAATTAATTAGATTCAAAAAGCATCATCAAGGCAACTGAAACAATATACTATAAGAAAAGGCATATATAGCACTGTAATGATAAATGCTTTTCAATATAATACTGATTTATGTAAGCAGACGCTACCCTTTCCACATTTTGTGCATACTACTTAGATTTTGTATCTAATTCTGTACTGTTTTATTGTTGATCATAGGAGCTCACACTGGTTGTTCAAGAACCTGAAACCACAAAGAGTATAGAGGGTTTTAACGCTATCCCTTCTAGAATTGTGACAACAGAGATAAAGGAACAAGGACTTCTAGTAAGTATTATTTAGTAACATTTTAAGATTATCAAATCTTAAATTGCCCAAAGTAGAAATAATAGAAGTTCTCTTCCAGTATTATGGTCAGAGTTATGAAGTATTTTCAAAAGGTACTTGATACTACTAGCTCTTATTATTTTCCTTATAGTTGTCAACTTCCCATAGAGCTTTATATGGTGTTTCTATATAGAGACCCTCAAAATGAAAGGTTTGCATGCCTTCAAAACAGAACTGTGGTAAGAGAGTTCAGTTATAAAAAGTTCCTATTTTGTTGATTTTAGAATCAGACATGAAACTGGATACACTTACAATCATTTCATTGTTTTTTTTTTAAAACTCTTCATTTAAATGAAGGATGAAAAAAATCCTTCATTTAAGGATAACATAGACAAGAAATACTTGAAAATGATAAGATAGAGCAAATGCAACGAACACACACACAAGAGACTTCTATACTGTACCAGAGAAATGGCTCAGTGGATCAAGGTGCTGGCAGCTAAACCTGATGACTGGAGTTTGATCTCAAGGAGAAAACTGATGCCTGTAAATTGCCTTCATATGCACACTGTGACACACATGTGCTCGCGATACAATTAATAAATAAAATGAACAGAGTCTCAATACTTAGAAATGTTTCTATATTGCAGATTATGTTTTTTAAAGATATCACAAACTAGAACCAGAATTTATAGTGCATAAGTAGAGCATAAGCCTAGCATAAGTAAAGCGCTGAACTGATTCCCAGCACTGAAAGAAAAAAATCTCAACAAATGATAATTGCATTTATGTTTTGCACTTAATACCTTCAGTTTTTAATTTAAGTACCAAGAAGCTGTTAATGTTATTCTATTCAGTGCAATAAAGTCAGGGATAGTGGTTTATGTCTGTAATACCAGCACTTGGGAGGCTGATGCAGGAGGATTGCCATCACCTTTTAAATCAGCCTAGACTATGGAAGAAATATGTGAAAAATAAGACAATCAAAAAGCAATAAAATGTGAAACTGTCAAATCTGAAATTAATTAGGGTATCCTATAGTATTTGTTATTTTCTGAAGAACACTAGTTATATGAAGTAGTTCCAGGATTTTGGAAAATATTTCCTCAATAATCTCATTTTCAAATGTGTTAAATTAGATATATATTTTGTAGAGTTTATATATTAACAAGCTGATCTATAATATGACAATGTTTAAATGTTTTTTTGCATTAGAACTGATAAGATGATGAATATTTACTCTCACAAATTGATCAATTTTGCTCTCACAATACTCTGCTAGTTATCATGAAAGCAGACTATTACCAAACAAAAATCAGACAGGAGATGAGAAAAGACAATAGAGGGCAATTTTTTAAAAAAAATTTATGTTTTATGTATGTATTAAAGTATCATAGTGAAACAACTTTATTCTACAATTAATGAGCAGTAATAAAAACAAAAGTTTACCTTCTATATGTTCTTTGCTATTTTCACATTCTTACTTTTTTGTCCCTCAAGCTCATAATTTTTTATTATTTTAAATTTCTTAGATTCAGATACTCTATTGTAGTAATAGAAAATTCACTAGGTAAAAATTCTTTGTAATTAATTGGCATATTTCTTATATCTATTCCAATTTCAAATGGAAATAATGGATTGTTACTAGGATAAACCTTCAAGTTGTAGGTCATTTATTCAATCTATCAAATAAAATTTCAACTTATGATTTATCAGTATTCTCACTTTCTTTTCAATAAACTTCATTATAAAACCATTTCTTTAGTTTGGAGATGATTCAGATGGAAAATCACCAGCTGCCCTCTCACATGACCCAGTTTCTATTTCCAACACTCACATGATGGCTAAAAACAAACCAAGGGATCTGAAGTCTTTTCTATTCTTCTTGAGATTGTACTCATGGGTGCTAAACATGCATTTACAATCATGTATAAAAACAAAACACCTTTGCATGTAAAATAAAATAATAAAAAATCTTTGCTTTGTTATTTTAGCCAAAAGAATAATAAAAATGAAAAATTCACATGAAAATAATAAAGCCATAGACAAAGTTTTTCAAGAAGGGGAAGGATAATAGCTTCAGAAGCTGCTCCTTTATCTTCATGGAAGTTTTATTTATATAAAATTAACCTTATATTGCAATTCAAACTGAGGATCTTACTGTTAACATTTCAGTATTTTTTTATAATTAGTATTTAAGCATGTAGCAGAGTTAAGAGAAGTAACTAGATGTCACTAATGTATTTGGGAAAATACATTTATCTCCTTCAAAAATAACAACATGGATAGAAAGAAAGAAAGATGATACAGATAGATAGACTGAAAGACAGACAGACAGACAGACAGACAGACAGACAGATGATAGATAGATAGATAGATAGATAGATAGATAGATAGATAGATAGATAGATAGATAGATAGATAGATAGAGCTGGATAGATAAATAAAATTTCCCTGTAAAGGTTTGACAGAGAAAACTGAATAGTCAAACCTAATATTGTGTTCTTAAAGTAAAATCTCTATTAAGAATTAAGTAAGTCATAATTAACAAATGATGATCCATAAGATAAGGAGGAAAATGAGGTATAAAATGATCATACAAACTACCCTATTTATGAAAATTCAGCTTCTGATACACTTACTTAACAAGGATTTAATAGTCTCCTTATAACGTGGAGGCTGTTAGAAATATCTCTCTCTTCCTTTTTCAAATGGAGGTATTTTCCCAATTAATTAATGTGTTGCTTTTACCTTTAGCAGCATCCATACCTCCCACAGCATAAAGTGCCCCCACAGTTGACTTTCTAGGTTTTGTACGAGGGCTTTGCAACATGGATCTTCTCTCAGGCAAGAGATGATACTTCATAGCTTCCATTAATAGTTTCTGACACTCCAGATCATCAGCAAACATAGAACTGTTTTCCAGATCTGCTAGTAACTGGAAAGTAACAATGCATGGTACATATATAATGAGTCCAACATAGAAAGAACATGGTTTATTTCTATAACATGGAATACTAAGTATGAAAACAGACTAGAAAAATATTAGTCAAAAGTAATCAAAGAGACTAGCTATAGCACACAATGCTGAGTACTTTCATCTACTGCTTAAGGCTAATTCAAACAGTTCATATTTTTGTGTATTTGGGATATTGGAGATGTCATGGAAACACACTCTGTAAAGATATTATCCCCTACATCTGTACTGTATCTTTATCATTACATCACAGCACTATTCTAAGAGCATATGATTTTTTAAAGTGAGCTAGTATATATATATATATATATATATATATATATATATGTGTGTGTGTGTGTGTGTGTGTGTGTGTGTGTGTGTGTGTGAATAATTACTAGTCAAGACCAGAAAAAGTGGGTGATAGATATTGCCATTACCTAATACATTACATGATCCTAAATAACTATGACGAAATATAGGTAAAATATTGTTCTCAAGAGGAACTGCAGAAAACTCAAAGACATATTTCAGAATGTTGATATCTATCATTGGATCCACACTGGCATAGTATATCAAAAGAAATAGCAAACAAGTTTGCTGGATTAAATTGTTAGTCTTATACCATAAGATTTCTATGACAATTCTTTTTCTGGTTAACTTTAGTTCTGTTTTATTTGACTTGTTCTCTGGTGAAGGAATATTTTGATTTGCCAGACTAAACTGCAGGCATTTCTTAAACATGATATTTGAAATAGGTTTGAAGATTATGCTATAAAACTTTCCTCTAAAAAACACTTTATAGATTTATAATGTTCATATATTTTATTTCTTTAGTGTTTGTTTGAAATATTGTGGAAGTCAAAAAATACCGGCCCATTTCCACCTTGTCTGATAGTCAGAGAGTTTGGAGATTTGGCAGTCATTGTTGCATGCCCTAAGTCAGGAGGTGATTGCTCAGTTCTTTTGAAATTAAAATAGCTCATTCTAGTAAGTCCATGCCATTCTGACAGGTGGTCAGGATATGCAAATGTACTTCTACCCTAACCAACACCCACGCCCCAGCCCCACCCATTATGATGAGTACAAAAGTTGTGAAAAAAATAAACGCTAGAGAATTTCACGATTTCTGTCACTGGAATGCCCTGCTGATACTTTTCAAGTTTTCTGTCTCATTTTTATGCGTCTTCATATTCTTTACTTATATTTCTTAATTTCCCATGCCTCTACCCTGGTAAGAAGGCTGGTCCTTGACAAAATATAATCAATTATCTTAGAAACTCTACATGCCCATCTAATTTCATATTACTAACAATATTATGAAATTTTCAAATAAGACATATCTTAAGTATAAAGCATTATTAAAGTTCAGAGAACAATAGTTGTATGATTAGGTATGACACATCCCCTTATTCTAATACAGAGAAGTTTAAACTAATGCCTGCTGAAAAATACCAAATCTAAATAAAGAGCTCTAAATTTAAGAGCTTTGTATACACAAGTGCATCCCAGGATTTTTCATGCCTAAAAAATATGATGAACAGGTTAAAATATATATTATTCAACCTAATTATAGGTCTAAAAACATAGATTCTAAAAGTTCATAGAAAATATCTTGATGTTGTTCTGTGAGAATTACAGAATCTAATCATTCCTAGTTTTGTATGCTTACACAAATAGAAATTTTCTACATAATCTGAATTTCAACTGTCTGTCCTTTATTAAGAATCTTGAGAAATATATATATATATATATATATATATATATATAGAGAGAGAGAGAGAGAGAGAGAGAGAGTAGTTATGTTTTAGGTATTATTATTGTCTTATCTTTTGGATAAACAATATGCTCAAGAAAGCCCTTGAAGAAACATTGTCTTAAAAAAACCAAAAGGAAGTTGATATTATGTCATTATATATGTGTATATATATGTATATATATATATTCTCAATGAACATATCAAATTTTATAATTTAATAAACAAGAGGACTCATTAGAAAGTATGAGATTGCAAAAGCAGTTCTAAGAGGATATTAATGCTTTAAAAAAACAGAAAATACAAACAACTTAAAATATGCTTTGACACCATAAATATATTAATAACAAACTAAACTCAATGACAATAGATGGAAAAAATAACAAAGATTATTGCAGAAAAAATGGAATGGAGACCAGAAGAACATAACAAAAATCAACGAAATATAGTAAGATAAGGGCCAAATTTAACAAGATGATAGGTGAAAAAGGAAACACTACATTAGAAACAGATTAAATCCAGAGAATTGTTAGTAAATACTTTCAAAATGTTTATTTAAAAGATTCTGGAAAGTCTATGATAAGGAGTAAATTCTTAGACAGATAGAAACCACTAAGATTAAATTCAGAGGTTTTAAAAAGTGATAATAATAGTATAAAAATAATGAGCCAAAAGATCCAAGCATTATCCAAGTATCTCATCAAAAAAGAAAAAAAATATGATTCATTAATGAATTCTACCAGATCTTTAAAGAATAACTAACATAACTATGTCTTAGAAAATTCAGTAAAGCAGGAAGAGAAAGCATTCTACAAAAATCACACCAAAAGAAGGTAGCATTATCCTGAACCTGAAACCAAAAAGGGACACACACAAAAAATAGAAAAATTTAAACCAATTTTTTTCAGAGAAATTAGACACACATTATCTCAATAAAATATTTTCAAATGGTCTTAAAAATATATGATAACTGACAAACAATATTTTTAAATATGTTTCATTTTCAATATGTGAAGAAGGTACAATAAATGTATATCAACATATGTAAAACAATAAATTAATAGATTCAGGAATAGAAGCCACAAGGTGATTTTAATAGATATTATAACAATATTGACAACCACAAAAGCCTTCAGTGATCTTCAACACCACTTTAGGATAAACAGCCCTAAAGAAATTATGACTAGAAGGAACACACCTCAAAATAATTAAGAGGCCAACCAGTTTATAATTAATTTAGGCCTATGTGTGTTTTCTTTGGGACTGAATGGCTGTGGCACCAAACCAGACAGTAAACTTCACCAACAAATGGTTTCCAAGGTGGACAACTACATCCACATAAAACCTGAGAGAACTTGGGAAGTAATTCGAGACAAAAGAACAGAGTTAAGCATGACATTTTGATGGCAGTATTTTCTTGTGTGAGCTCCATTTGCTAGAAAAAACTGTATCTCATTTAAGAGAGGCTTTCTGACTCAGGTTTAGCTGTAAAACCTTGCAGCTCTTTTAAGAGGCCCACCACAAAACAATTAAATGGTATTTATACATAGCTAATACCATGCTTCTTGGTGGTTCCAGGGACCTTGAAACGCCATACAGTTGTAGCAATAAACATGGCTCCACCTTCACCATGAAGATAGACTATCAGAAAGCTAATGAATGGGGTGGTTCCAGTTGTCAAATCTACAGCTTTAATCCTAGCCATACCACTTAGCAAATTAAACACTCATGCGGTCATAAAAGGAGAGATATAAAGATAGATTCAGATAAAACAAAACAAAACCAACCTCTAAATGGTTTACAGTGTGTTAAAAAAATATATGTAGGCTTGGGAGTGAAAAATAAAAAGATAAAGTTGAAAGAGAGAGAGAGAGAGAGAGAGAGAGAGAGAGAGAGAGAGAGAGAGAGAAGAAAGGAAGTGGTGGCACACACCTTTAATCCCAGCACTTGGGAAGCAGAGGCACCAGACAGGTCTCTGTGAGTTCAAGGACAGCATGGTCTCCACAGTGAATTCCAGGACAACCAAAGATACACAAAGAAACCCTGTCTCATAAAAACAGAAATTAAAAAGAAAAGGAAAAGAAATAGAGTTCAAAATAAAGCCACGTAAAGATGGAAATTACACAGGAAATCTGGGTTTTGTATGTTATTGTACTGTCTTTGAGTTGTTTGATGGCTGAGGATGAATCAACAGCTGCTAAAAGGCATTTGGTTATAAATGCTGCTGGATTAACATGGCATATAAATTTTGAAAAATTCCTTGACTTCAAAATTTAAGTAAAAAGATATGTTAGTTTGGAGAAGAGGTTTTGTTTTTGGTTCCACAGGAAATGAAAGGCTGTGGATTCATTCTGGGTTTAGAAAAATCAGGTTTGATCAAAGAAGACCCCCTGAGAAATATCCAATAATGGCATTTGGCCCAGATGTCTGAGTTTTACATCCAGAACAGCCTCAAGACTGCTGGCTGAGATGATCAAGCCTCACAGAATAGTCCATTCAGGACTTGCCCATAACTCTAAATTTTCTTTAGGTCCCTATAAGATTATCAGCATCTCTAATCAGCAGGAAGTATCATAGAAAACTATGCCCACATTCCCTAAAAATGAATTATGGATGTTTTTTCTCTCTTTTTTTTTTAGAGTTTTAGCTAAAAGTTGTTATGAATAATGGTCATGGAGAAAGCTAAATAAAGGAGATTAGATTTAGAGTTTTTGCTTTGAAAAAAGGGGGGAAGTGCTGTGGGGCAGTGGTCTTATACCCTATAAAGATTTGTCACTTGTATTGTTTTAAGAAAATTCCAATTGGCCAGTATTCAGATAGAAAGTATAGGTGGGAAATAAGAACAGGAGAATTCTGTGAAGAAGAAAGGCTCAGTCTGTAGTCATCACCCAGACATAAATGAAGAAAGATGAGAATGCCACATTGACAAAAGGTACCAAGCCATGTGATAAACACAGACAAGATAATAGATTAATGAATGATGTAAGAGTTAGTTAATAAGAAAGCATGAGCTAATAGGCCAACCAGTTTATAATTAATGTAGGCCTCTGTCTATTATTTGGGAATGACCAGCTATGGCACTAGGCAGGACAGAATCCTCCGCCAACACCTAACTTTTGATAAAAACTATCAGTAGCAAAGATCTTCTCTTTGTCAGATGGAGGGAGGAAAATCGGATATCTGCATGCTTAAGGGTAAGTATAAATTTTCTACCTCTTACATTGTACCAATCAATTCTAAATGGATCACAGATGAAGAACAAGATCACGTGAAATAAATAAAAAGCATCATGAAAACAAATTAACAAACCTCTACAGAATGCAAGAAAATTCTTTGCCAACTATATATTTTAATTGGTTAATAGAATAGAGAGTCAGGGGAATACTCCTCCACTGTTGGTTGGAGTGCAAACTTGTACAGCCACTTTGAAAATCACTATAGCAGTTTCTTAGAAAATTGGGAATCAATCTACCTCTAGACCCAGATATACCATTCCTAGACATTTAACCAAATGGTGCTCAATCATACAACAAGGGCACTTGCTCATTAATGTTCATAGCAGCATTATTTTAATAGCCAAAACCTCAGAACAACCTAGATGGCCCTCTATTGAAGAAAGAATGAATGAAAAGAAAATGTGGTACATTGACGCAATTGAACACTACTCAGCTGAAAAAAAAAGTTACATTGTGAAATTTGCAGGCAAATAGAACTAGAACAAGAAATCCTGAGTGAGGTAACCCAGACTCAGAAAGGCAAACACAGTATGTACTCACCCATAAGTGGATATTACATGTATAGCAAAGAATAACCAGACTATAATCCATAGTGCCAGAGAAGCTAGGTAACAAGGAAGACCCTAAGAGAGGTACATGGATTGCCCTGGGAAGAAGGATTAAATGAGATCACCTGGTTAAATTGGGGGCAAGGGTGTGGTAATGAAAAGGAGATGGGGGAGGAGAATGTAAGGGAATAGGATGATCAATTGGGGAGAGGGATGGAGTGGGAGAGCAATGAAAGAGATATCTTAATAGAGAGTCACTATGAGGTTAGTGAGAAGCCTCCTCCTAGGAAATTCCCAAGAATCTTCAAGGATGACCCAAGCTAAGACTGCAAGAAGTATGGAGTGGGTGACCAACCTGGCCTGACCCTGTAATTAGAATGGTGAATAACCCAACTATTATCATAGAGCTTTCATCCAGTAACCAGTGGAAACATATGCAGAGATCCACAGCCAAGCACCATGGCGAGCTCCAGAAATCAAATCAAAGTGAGGGAGGAGGTAATATACGAGCAAGATCATGATGGAGAAATATACAGACAGCTGGTTCAAGCTTGTGGAAATTTATGAACTCTAGACCGACAGCTGTGGAGCCTCCATGGGACCAAATTATGCCCTCCAAGTATATGGGAGACAGTGATGAAAATTGTAGTATTTGAGAGGCTCTTGACAATAGGACCAGGATCTCTCCCTAGTGCATGAGCTAGCTTGTTAGAGCCCATTGTCTATGATGGGACCCCATGCTCATCCTTAATGCAGGGGGGGAGGAACTTTGTCTTGCTCCACCTTACTGTGCCATACTTTGTTGATTCCCCATTGTAGCCCCCTTACCCATAGGGTAGACTGAGTGGGAATTGGGCTGTTGGGGATGCAAGGGGGAGGTAGGAGGAGAACTGTGGTGGGAATTTAAAATCAAATTAAAACAATAAAAATAAATGTGATTTTAGAAAGTGTTAATATCTAGAATCAACAGAAAACTCTGAACTTTATATATCAAATACAGATGTAGGAAGTCCTTTTGTATATGTTGCTTTTATTGGTTAATGAATAAAGAAACTATCTTATGCCTGTGCAAGGCAAAACTTAGCTAGGCTGGGAAAACTAAACTGAATGCTGGGATAAAGAAGGTGGAGTCAGTGAGAAGCCATGTAGCCCAGCAGAGAGAGATGCTGGAACTTTACCCAGTAAGCCACAGCCTTGTGACAATACACAGATTAGTAGAAATGGATTCATTTAAGATATGAGTTAGTCAGAAATACACTTAAGCTATTGGTCACACAGTATTGCAGATAATATGGTTTCTCTGATTATTTCAGGAGTCTGGGTGGCCAGGAAACAACAAGTGGCCTCCTACTACAAATTTATTAAATCAATAAAAGGACAAATGAATTGAACAGAACAGATAATCCTCAAATTAAAAAACACAAGTGGTCATTCAACATATGTAAACAAGTTTCAACATCCTTAGACATCAGGAAAACACAAAATAAGAAGGCACTGAAATTCCATATTAATATATACCTCTAAGAAAAAAATTTAAAAAAGATTTAAAATTTAAAAATCTCCATTGAGTAACATATTGGCATAATATAAGGAGAAATAAAACCTTATATACTGCTGTCTCAAAAGTAATCTGGTAAAAAGAAACTAGTAGGAAGTTTCCTCAAAAATCTACAATAGAGCTACTATATAATATAAGTAAATAATCTGAGAAATATTTACAAAAAAATATAATTCAGCATCCTATGTAGATAGTTACCTGTGCACCCATGATTATTTTAACACTATTCAAAAAATTATGATATGCAATAAATATAGATGCCTACCAACAGTATGAAATAAAACAGTGCTTCATAAAGAGGAACTAGCCAATAGTATCTACAAGCTAATCAAGTAAATTAAGACCATTCTCAGCAAAAATAAGCTATTCAGAAAGACAAATAACACCTTTCCCATGCATATACAAAATCTAAATTTAGTTATATGTGTGTGTCTCTTTTACTTTCATGATGTGCTTATTTGTGAGAGAATAAAAGGAAGGCAAGAAGAGAACATGGGATGTGACAGTAAGCTGAATATCAACAAACTATAATAGATTCATATGAAGGAAATATCATTAGGGAAACCTTAATTGCATTGTATATAGATTTAAAAATAATATCAAGCAAGCATTTTTCACTTTTTTGATTGCGATTAACAGCCACCTTAGAAACTACATTTTTTCTATTGTTTGGTTTGATAATAATGGCTTATGCAATCACATACAAATAAGTAACAGATGAAAACTAAGAGAGAAATTATCAATACATTAACATGTTTTTCAATATTAATATTTAATTGGGGAATATGTTATAAAATGTATGAATTTTATATTAATTTTACAAGACATATTTTCCTTTTATAGTAAATGATTTGGGGCACTTTAGCCAGATTCAATAAATATGAAACTCATATGAACAATGTGCTTTTATATATTGTATAAATCACACCTACTATAAGATTAGTTTACAATTAATAAATTGTTATTAACACAAATGTTGCAATAATAGGCCTGCACTGCATTTGAGAAAAAATTCATATTAAAACTGAACAACATGCTGGGCAGTCATGGTGCACATCTTTAATCATAGCACTAAGGAAGCAGAGAAGGCAAATCTCTATGAGTTCGAGGTCAGCCTGGTCTACAAGAGATAGTTCCAGGACAGACTCCAAAGCTACAGAGAATCCCTATCCCAAAAAACAAAATCAAACAAACAAACAAAAAGAACCCCCCAAAACAAAAGAAAGCAAACAGAAACCCTGACCAACATATGAGCCAATCTTAGGTCTTAACTAAGGACATTTATTTTTAGAATCATTTTCTATAATCCTTTAGTTTAGTACACACAATGAGAATACCATTATAATGAGTGCCCCTGAAAGGACAGGAGCTTGTTTTCAATTACAGGAGATATTTGCCCATGTTTGTAGGTAATATCCTATATCTAACTCCTCCTAAAGCCCCTTACATGAAGCGCTCTCTTGATTATTAACCACTTTGCTTAGAAGGTGCGTGGAATCAGGAAAGGAGCCCCAATCATTTTCCTTGTTTGCTATAATGCTGTCTGACAAAGGATGAAACTGAAACTGATGTATATTATGATGTTTAGGATCATCTGTAGGTTATTATTTTCAGCTATGTTCCTTTTTCTACATTATTAATAATTTCAATTGAAGAGTATGTTGTTCTATGAAGTGAGTCCTGTATACACCATTATTAGATATTCTTTGTAAAACTGGATGGATAATGAATGGTCTGCTGACTAGCGGTAATTTAGAAATCCAATTTACATTACCTTAATAAATTTCCATACCTGTGGTGAAAGTAATGGCAGTCTGATATAAGAAAGCAGCTTCGCCAGATCTCGTTGCCTAGTCTGAATATCATGACCTACCCACTGCATAAGAGCATGGAAAATTGTTTCTTCATCAGGCACATTAATGTCATCACTACACAGAAGTTTTGATATTTCATTAGCTGGAAGCAGAAGGAATTCTTGATTCTTTACTACATCAATGAAATGTTCCTACAAAAAAATACAATATCTTGTGATAAAGTAGTTGAGAATCTGTTTAATAAAATAAGAGTTCAATGTATTTTATTTTGTTAATTTCCATAAAGATCAGAACACACATTTTACTGTATCTAATTTCAAGTTTCCATTTGCAATTGCCATATATATTTAATATAATATCAAAGTACAAGCAGCTATGTTTCAATTTTTCATTAAAGCACACCCATAATTTCTAGTTCTTAAATACATATTATTAACATGGATTATTTCAAATATTTATATAATTGAATGTATCAATCTTTTTAAGTATATAAACTATTATACTCTTGAAACATAATTAAGCATTTTCTTTGTAGATTGAGTTTTGATAAAAACAGATATTCTGGAGAATCTTAAAACAGATTATAAATAATTTGGAGTTTTAACTAAATCAAATAATTATATTACTTCTACTTCTAGTTTAATCTTTAGCAAAAAAAAGAATAAGTATCAAAATTTTGCATGAAGTAAAAAAGAAGGCTGATAATTCCATATTGAAATGCTGATGGCTTAAATTCCTAAATCAGTATGCCTATTTACACAATGAACCCTTTGGGGCTAAGGCAATCAGTTGAGACAAAACTGATGTTCTTCTGTCACATACCACTCTGGCTAACATTTCTCACATTTATAGAAAATTATTGCAATGTTCTTTCACACATTAATTAATAATTATACAAGTGATAAGTAATCACTATAGGATCTTATGAAGAGATGGATTACTCTAATGACAGACACGCAGTACACATTGTTTGATCTCCTATATGAGTTGAAAACTCTGAACTCTAACATTAATATCTAAAATCATGTTTATTTTATTTTTCTCAACTATACAACTGTCTTTTCGAGGTTACAGAGTATTTGTAGAAATGTTAAGAAAAAAATTAACCAAACACCAAGCCAAGCTCCAGGAATCCAGTTGAAAAGAGGGAGGAGGGGATATATGAGCAAAGGAGATCAAGATCATTAAGGGGAAATCTATAGAGACAGCTGAACCAAGCTCATGAGAACTCATGAACTCTAGACCAATGGCTGTGGAGCCTCTTTAGAACTCAACTAGGCCCTCCGCATATAGAAGATAGCTGTGTAGCTTAGTTTATTTGAGGGGCCCCTAGCAGTGGAACTAGGATCTATCTATCCTTGGTTCATGAGCTAGCTTGTTGGAGCCCATTCCTTATGATGGAATGCCATATGAAGCCTTAATACGGGGGAGGGGGGGTGTCTTGGTCCTGCCTCAACTTTATGTGCCAGATTGTGTTGACTCCCCATGGGAGGTCTTGCCCTTTGGGAGGGGGTATGGGTGAAACAAGGAAGGTGGGAAGAGGGGTAGAGAGAAAACTGTAGTTGGAAGGTAAAATAAAATTTTAAAAAATAAAAAATTAAATGTATGATTAACTGTCATGGTCATCAGGTGTTAATTCTGAAACTGTATTTATCCCTTAAATAAAAACAAGAGACAGAGTATTTCTGTGTGTAAAACTTACTCAGTGCCAAATTGTATCACAGAGAAGTTTATTTAAAATGTCTTTATTGATTGTTAAAGTAATGATAAGATATGTTAATGTGATATTTAATACACAAGCATATATTTACTTTGTGGTCCAATTGCTATCATTTCAGAGTCATTGCTTCATATGAGTATTGAAAACTGATGAACAATATAGACTAGTGTAAATAAAAGTAAATATATTATCTTCAAACATCTGTGCATGCCACTGTGGAACTTCAAACTATAGACAAGTAATCATTTTAAATGGTTTTATTTTGAAATTATTTTGAACCTGATGCCCTTTTGTTTTTGCAATTTCCAGCAAAATTTTCTTTCATATTTTTGTTAATCATTTATGATCTGTACTTAACTTCATGTAATATTTATAAACTAAATATTTTGTTTATTATATTCTGATTATTTATATGACTGAGATAGAAACTTTTATGTGTAGGCTTGCAGTGTATATCCAAAGCTGATTGTGGATAAAAACACCCAAATCAGGACAGGCAAGCTGTTTTCCTTATTCTATCAACTCAACTATCATTTTCATTCATTAGTGATCAACTCTATGCATCACCAATAATGCATTGGTGTCTCATTAAGGAAAAAAAACAAAACACTTACCCTTGGAGTCATTTAACCAAGAATGAGTCCAGATTTGAATTCTCTACTTAATGCTCCCTGTGTGTTCTCTTCTGTTTGTTGTATGAGTCTGAATCTGTTCCTGAAGCTAGAGTTAAGGGTAGGAAGTTTTTTCATAGAAGGTGCATTAGTTGGTCGTATCGGAATCGTGGGTAGGAGGCTCGGACTCATAGGAAGAGGGTTGTTAGCGTTAGGGTTTTTAATATGAAGTTTATGGTGTAGAGTTCTGGGTTATTGAAATCATGGAAAGGGCCTATGAATACAATTGTTGATAGGGCGTTTATTAGGATAATGTTTATGTACTCGGCTATGAAAAATAGGGCGAAAGGTCCGGCGGCATACTCTACGTTAAACCCTGAGACTAGTTCTGATTCTCCTTCTGTTAGGTCAAATGGAGCTCGGTTTGTTTCTGCTAGGGTTGAGATGAATCATATTATGGCCAGAGGTCAGGCTGGTGCTAGAAGTCATAGCTGTTCTTGCGTATAAATAAGAGACTGGATAGAGAAAGACCCGTTTATTAAGAGTACAGATAAGAGAATAATTGCTATTGTTACTTCGTATGAAATTGTTTGTGCAACTGCTCATAGGGCTCCGAATATTGAGTATTTGGAGTTGGATGCTCAGCCTGATCATAGGATGGAGTATACTGAAAGACTTGATGTGGCTAAAATGAATAGGATCTGTCCTTCTGTGTTTATATATGTGAGTCTCTGAATCTGTCACTGATAAAGAATTTGCTTTGTATTTATTGAACAGCATAGAAAATATCACATGGAGAAGGAACGGCATACCTTAAAGGAACCTTTATAACAGAATTTTATAAGGTAGTAAGTCACTGATTCCAGCTAATCCCAACTTATTCAAGCAACAGACATCATTGTTGGCCAACCAAAATCCACTGCTTTCAATCCTTATGTTAGATTTTAAAAAGTTGTTTTCAACTTCTGTATTTGCTGCTTTCACCAAACAATACACAAGAATAGTCTATGTCAGTGTCAAGGAAGAGTATATAATTTCAAATTGTAGGTATGCATTGATTATCTTGGGCTGTGAAAGTTAATTATGTGGGAAATCCAAAGGAAGTAAGGGTGTCACTTTTTTTCTGTTAAAGTCAAGCTAAGCAGACAATTCGAGAACATAACATGAAACAGTTTTAAGTCTGAAGTGACTTCAAGGTGCACTATTAACTGGCTTTGAGGTCTAGGAAAGCTACAGTCTCTTAAAATGTAAGAGATATTTTGATAATATTTCATAACCACAATAACTGAAAACCTAATTTGCCTAACAGTATTTTTAGAAAGTAATTATTTGCATTCAAATATTCTCAATACAGAATTGTAAACATATTATAAGAAGTATTTTTTCTAATTTTATTGTATTCTAAATAGATACTAATATTATTGAAAAGGGTGTTAAGGGACAAAGCTCTATTGCATATTTATGGACATCTTGCTTGACACTCAGTTTGGATACCACAATTAAAGAGGAAGGCAAGTTCATTTTGAGCAGCAAAAATAATATAAGTTGTTTATCAGAGTGCATTTTGTCTGCAAGAGTAAGATACCAGACAGGAAACTGTTAATACTTACTTCAAGAATTTAAGCAATTTAACAGGAAGTTTTCATGTTTGGCTTTTATAGTAGGATTAACCTTTGAACTACATAACTGCTGTTCTTTTAGATTATATGGCATCCATATTTATGACACAGGAATATAAATAGCATGACTAAATAGCATATTGTACAATGTCAGTCTGTGATTATGTGATTCTACATTCTGGTATTGTATCAAGACTGTATATGAAACTTCAAATTCTAAGCAATGAGCTGGTAGGGGTGGGGAAAAAGAAGAATAAAATTTACACAAAACTTAGACAACTCATATTTTATGTTTTGAGTTTGAGAGGAGTGTTTGTATATATATATGTATGTATATATATGCATGTAGGTATATATGAATTTATCCTACAATCTATTATTTGTATTGAATAATTTTACACTTAGTGTTCTATTTTTCATTAATATGCAATTACCTCTTTCTAAAATCTCAAATGTCTGCAGCAATTTAATTTGTTCAAAGTATTTATCTTTTGATAAAGTTTCAAAGAGATCCACCTCTCTGTTAATCTACTGCTTTAGAGGTTAGTTTGTTTTCATTTTATCAGAGAAATATTAGTAACCATAGTAAAGATTTTATTTTATATCTAATATCCTATTTTCCCTTCCTCTTTATATTCTGTATTTCATTTGATTGTTATCTAAATAAATAAAGATGGTTTTACTCTGTACAAATTCTAAATAAGTATTATCTACTGATAATCACTTGATTCATTATAACTTGGTAGAGTTAAGAGGAATTTCTAAAGTTCAATGAGTGAACTGAAAATTATTTTCTCCAAACTGCAAGGTTTTTCTAATACTTAAAGCCAATTCAATAAAATCATTTGAGTTACTAATCTTGATGAAATATTGCCATTTATACTTTTCTTCTGCTCCTTTTCTGAAACAGTCTCATGTATCCCAGGCAGACCTGAGATTCTTTATGGATTTGAGGATCACCTAGAACTCCTGATACTCCTATCTCTAGCAACCAGGCTAGAATATTAACCACCATGCCCAGTTTATAAAAGGCCTGGGAATTATACCAACTACGTTGGTAAACAAATAATAAATGATAAACAAATGATAAACAAATAATCTATAAACTGAGTTGTATTCACTTTTTAAAATTGAATAATATATAATTTTAATAGAAATCCTAAGTTGCTAATTATTGAAAAGGTTATGCAGGTAATGCTTTCAATGCTGTATATTCAATTAGAAATACAGAGTTGTTCAATTTAAGAATGAGCAGTATTTTAATTCTCTGTAGTTTAGATATTTAGTAAAACTCCATTTTAGTTCTAAAGTAAAAATTTTGAGTATTATTCACCTGAACAATTGTTTTTTTTAATTATTGATAATGTACAAGTTACCTGAAAATTATATAAGTTTATATAGGCTTTCAGTTTCATCAGAGAAAGTATATATTATTACAATCAGTTACTTTGAAACAAATTATTTTACCATGGTGTACTTATGTGCCACATTCTGGAGCTCCACACAGCCCTGGGCATCTCCAAATGAGCGAATCCCTAGGCAGTTTGAAGGATGAAGTTGCTTTATGAGGAAATTGCAGCAGACATCAATGACTTGAGTCAGTTGTAAGAGACATGCTGCAGCTAGCAAATTTTCAATGGTGTCTTCTCTCAGTTGTAGCACACCTAAATGGTTTGAATTAGTAAAGAACAATTACATATCACATAAAATAAGACACAGATATTTTAGGCGACATTTTAGTTGGCCTTTATAGGGCATCTACGTCTTTTGTTGTTCAGTAACTTCTTTCAGAATATGGTTTAAGACAGAAATACAAAGGAGTCTTTGTGTACATACAAATAAAGAAGAAAAAAGGCTGTCAGACAAGATTAAACAAAATGAATGCAGCAAATGAATAGAGAATATTATAAAGAATGGTAAGTTAGTATTTTCTTTTTTTTTAAGATTTATTTATTTATTATGTACACAGTGTTCAGCCTCTGTGTATGCCTGCAGGCCAGTGGCACCAGATCTCATTACAGATGGTTGTGAGCCACCATGTGGTTGCTTGGAATTGAACTCAGGACCTCTAGAAGAGCTGTCAGTGCTCTTAACCTCTGAGCTATAATATTTTCCAAGGTGTGCAGTAAGTCTACATATTTTATTGTGTTATTTCTTAAATTGCTGAGAACCACTAGTATCTTAGAAAAAGGAAAGTGTAATCACATCCTATATTTTTCAACTGCTGACTTCTCTTATACTCTTGCAACTATGGAATCCTATAATAAATAATCTTTATAGTAGTTTTCCTTCAACTAGCATGGCATTTAAAAATTCATTTCAACTGGAGAATCTATCAGTGTTTCCTTCATGTTTCATTGCCTATTAACAGTCCATATTATCTATCTACCTAATCCATATGTTTCTTTATATTATAAATATTCTGATTTTTCCTTATTTATAATTACAATAACTAATATATCACTTGCAGACACATTTTTGTATGCTCATATTCTTCCCTTGGGTCAACTTGATCATGGCAATTGACATTTTTATATGTTGTTGAATTTGAAATGTTATCAAGACTATCTTCTTCCATGTTGATCATGGAGTTTGACCTATAACTATATTTTTGTTTTGTATTCCGTTTTGGTATTTATTGTGTAGCACTTTTTTTATTACGTGTTTTAGATTTATTAAAGTATTTTTTACATTAACTCAACTTAATTTTAGTAATTGATGTGTGCTAACAATTTATCCATCTCTTTTAGTTTTCCAATTTATTGAAATATTTACCTTCAAATTACATTCTAATGATTCTCTGAGTTTGATTGTCTCTCCTGTGATGTTTTCCCTTTCCTTTCTAATCTTATTAAACTTGTTTATTTTAAAAGACCCAGCTCTTTGTTTAAGTGATCCTTCCTTATGTATTATTCTTATATATTTAATGTATGTCTTGATCTTAATTTTTGATTTATGATTACTAATAATGAAATTAAATTGTTGTGATGCCTGTATTGTTCATTATGTTGTTTGAGATTTCTCTAACATTTTATATAAACACTTACAGTGATAAATTTTTGCTATTTAAGCTTCTTTTGTTTTATCCCACTGTTTCTAGTATGTTATGTTACCATTTTCCTTTGAAGGTAGGAATATTTTAATTTACTTCTTGATGTCTGTGATGATACATTAATTATTTAATGAAATGATGGTAAATGCTCATGTGTTTGTATAGTTTCTGTGTTTCTTTCATCAATTTCTGGTTTTACTCTATTGTAATCAGATGGACACTGTATTTATATTTATAACTGTTCTATCTTTTTAATCAATTATCCATGTTCAAGAACTTACAAATGCCCTTAACTGCAGCTCCATGATCCAATAATCTCTTCTTTCCCCAATGGCAATTACAATCAGATGCACATAGCCTCCCCACCAAGCACACATAATTAAAATTAATATAGATAAATTACTCCACACTTTTAACCCATATAAAACACAATCTTGCATTTTATGTTAAAATATCCATCTCCTTTCATGGTAGCAATATTTAACAGCACATTCATTATATTTTACATTATGGTGATTAATTCATTATTTTGTCCTTTTAAATTTTCCAGTTTTGGAAAATTCTTTAATTGCTAAATGGTATATTTCCATTTTTGTAGAGCACAAATAACTATAATGCATGATGTATAATGTAAAGTTAATGTTAGTTAATTCACCATGAGAGCTTACCTGTATAAGCATACTGCACCAAAGAATTAAGTGCATTTGGATCTACTCCTTCCATCTTGACCTCTTCTTGTCTGGCTTCAAGCACATCATTAGTAAACATTGCAGCAAAATAGTCAGACACAGCACTGAGAACCAATCTAGAACCATAAAAGTTAAATCAATACTTATATCAATCAACAACATCACAAAAAATCATACAATGTTTTCAATAAGTTTGTGAAACGTGTCAGTCTGCTTTCTTCATTAAATGTTCAAAATTCCCATGCATGGTTGCAAATGACATTAATTCCAGGGAGACAGAGATAGGCAGATTCTGTGAGTTTTAGGTCAGCTTGGTCTGGCATAACAGTATCCAGGTCAGACTGGGATACATAAAAAGAGTCTGTCTCAAAACATACATATAAAAATCACAATATTTTGTATTAAATTTATGAAATTTTATTTAATATTTAATTAAATTTTACTAAAGTTAAAAAGGGCAGTTAAGTAGACTGATCTTTTCATAGGTTTTGGTATTTTGTATGCATCATGAAATTTCCAATTATGGCTCTATTAGATGTTGGACAAATAATAATAATTTTTCAATATTTCAAAGTAAAAATGATTTCTCCACCATATAATTTGAAATAAGTTTACAGATTCATTCTCATTCATACTTGCTTTCTTTGCATGTTCTGTCTGCATAATAATATTTACCGATGAGCTGGAATCTTGAGAGGTCCAGCAATAAGTAGCACATCACACAATTTTTTCTCTTTCAAATAGTTTTCCATTTTACAGAGAGTATGATTTGCATGGTTTTGAGAATGGAAGTGATCCTCAGAAGTGATATTCATTTCTTCAGGTTCTTCAGCATAGAGTCTAGAAGTTAAGTGAAAATGAAAATATGATTTATCATATCATCATTTTATATGTTTTGTTCTTCTAATACATAATATAATATCTAGTAGAAATCTAGTCATGACTTCTATATATAACTTCTTGAGTAAATTACATTAAAATTTTCTCTATGATAATAAATATTTTATCATTATTTCTGCCTAAACTTCTATTCAAATGAAGAGTCAGAGTATTTTATTTAGAACATTACAACTAGTATTTCTCTCTATATAAATACAATCTACAAAATATAATATCACCCTATATTTGTGCTATTTCTTTAATTCTTATAGTTAAAACTATTATGTTTAGACTTAATTCAAAATAATATCTTCAATCATATTCAGACAGATAGGTAAATAGATATAGATGTATAGATATAGATCGAAAAGACATGCCCATCTTTCTTAAAATGAGTCTATATGTCACATTTACCAGCACTGTTGTCACATTCTTTTTCATATATTCAAGTCATACTTCACCCCTACATTCTAGTCTTTTTTGTTTGAGAAGGTACTCTGCAATCTATGGAAGGAGAAACTTGGACATCAATTCAACCATAAAACACTTGACAATCCATTAGGGATTCAAGACATGGTGGGGCATTGTTGATCTAGAACATGTGAAGAAGTCAATCAATGTTTGATTTAGCTCGAGGCACACCCATGCTCTACACTGACTGGATGGTCATGAACTGAAGATTGTATATCCCAGAGACCTAGAATAGAACCAAACAAACATGGGGAAAAAAGCAGTTAAATGATTCCTAATGATATTCTGCTATACTTATAGATTGTTAGAACAGTGAGCACTTTCTTATTATCAGAGAGGCTCTCTCTGGCAACAGATAGGCTTCTGCACAGAGACCCACAACCAGCCATTATGCAGCAAAAGTCTAAATTACATGTTTCCATTGGGTTCCTTCCCTTAGGAAATCTTATGAAATCTGGCAGAACAGGGGGCATAAAGATTATAGGATTCAGAGGGGACTGAGGACATCAGGATAACACACCAGAATCAACTAAAAAGGGCTCACATGGGCTAACAGAAGCTCAAGCCACAATCAGCACAATCCTCTGCATATATACTATGGCTGTTGACTTAGTGTTGAACTCCTATCAGTGGCAGCAGGTGTTTCTCTGACTCTTTTGTCCGATCTTAGTACTCTTTTCCTCCTATTGGTTTTCCTTGACCAGTCTTGACATGAGGATTTTTGTCTTGTTTTATTGTATTGTGTTTTGTCCTGTCTAGCTGTTGAAGAAAATGGAGAGAGGATTGGCTCTGAGGGAGAGGGGAAATGAGAGGGAGTTAAGAGAGAAGAGAAACTGTGGTTGGGATGTATTGTCTGAGGGAAGAATCTATTTACAATATAAAAAACTAAAAACAAACAAAACCAAAAAACAAACAAACAAAATAAAGTCTATTTTATGAAGAACTCATAGATCCCTAGCCTATTTTTAATTGAGTTTAATTGGCTTAATTGTTTTCTTGACACTTTATTCTTGAGTTTGTATATTCTGAATATGAGTTCTCTGTCAGATGTATAGGAACTATAAGCAACTAATAACTACTGAAAGTTGAATTAGCTTACTCCTTGCATGAGGCCCCTTATGGATTCTCTAACACAGTATGATCAGGCTTAAAAGTAATATACACACCAATAACAAAAATCGACTCAATAGCTTGTAGTTATATATAATGTGCAAACACATTTAAACACATTAATGAATGTAACAATAATAGTCAATAAATGGTTGCCAACTTGAGAATGGTGGAAATGAGAGGGATTTTAGGAAGGGGAGACAGGAATGCCTGGAGGGTAGAAAGGAAGGAGAAAGTCATGTGTTTGCACTTCAATGAAAACAATACTTAAAATATAATAAAAATTAAGGCTAAAATAGATTTCTGTTTTCTATGAATTGGCTGCACCAGTTTTTGAAAGACAATTTCTTCATCGAATGGACTTTTAAAAAATATTAGTTTCTTTTCTAATGCTCACTGTCTTCACTTAGCCTTTCCTGAAGATCATGCTTGTTCATGTCTCAACTAGCTTCCTTCCTACTTTTACCAATTTTCGTTCAAGCGTTTTGCTGGTAACTCACCAAATTTTAATATTTCCTCTCCTCTAATGATTTACTGTGTAATAATTTTTAGTTATTAAAATAGTAGAATATAGTCTCAATAGAGACAAATGGATATTTGGAATTTTGTGATCAGAAGTGATTTTTTTTTGTTTTCTTTGGATCAATTTGGTCAACATCAAAATAATTTCTCTAAATACAAGCTAATTCAGAATTTTATTCAGTTATAATGACTAATGAGATACTTGGAAGATATTTTATTTTTCATGGAGATATTTAGAACCTAAAAGTCTTACAAAAATGAACCCTACATAAGCTCACAATATTTCATGTAAGTATCACGAGCTAAGCAGTTGCACTACTAGAGAATCAAGTTTTACATATTTCAAAGCAAAGATGCAAATCTATGATTGGTCATTTTAAGAAGTAAGAAATGAATGCATAGGGAGACATATGTAGATGAAAATGCATTATAAACATAATAAATATATAAATATAATACATATGTAACTTAATTTATAGTATGAAACTAAAAATATAATATATGCCCATTATTATTTGAGGACAAAGTAATGAAACAAAGAAGCAAACCACTACTATTACAAACAAAGCCAGTCCATTTTTCTGACTTGTTCTCAATAATTTCATACAATTCATAAGTTTTTCACTTACCCTCATTTTAAATGCTATGCTATTAGGTCAGATATTATAATTAATACTATAGCATTAGACTTTCTTTCCCTTATGATGTTCTAGCCACAGTTTGTAACATGGGGGTGGGGAGCATAAGGTATCAGAAAAAACAGTCTATGGGATTGAAATGTTTACATTAAGTACAATCATAGCTATCTATTAGATAAGTTATATTGAACAAATAATTTATCTTTCCAAGTATTAATTTTATCCTATAAAATTGGGATTAAAGCAATATTAATGCTTCCTTCTGTAATTATTCAGCCACCCATAAGGCTGTACTTTCGGGTCCTAAAGGCGGGCACATATGGGCAGACCCTTGGGAACAAAGGGTCCTGCGTGACCCATGTGCACGCAGACGTGGTTACCTCCACATATGACTCAACTGAAATCCTTGAGTGCATGCATGGATTGCCCATCATCTGTGTCATCAGCGTGTGACGTACTCACACAAACCCTTTGTGCGCATGTGCAAGGCGTGGGTCTCCCGTCATCAGTGTGTGATGTAGCTATGTCTTTCCCCCTGTGAGTATGTGCTAGGCAGCCTTTAAAAGCTGGATGTGCCATCTTTACTCTCTCTGTATGCCACTCAGTGAGGCAGCCTTTCTCCCTCTCTCCCTCTCCCCCGCCTACACCGTTTTTCCCAGGCCTGTGTGCACTTTCCCCCTCTAATAAACTCCTAAGTGGGTTGGTTCACATCCTGTGTTCTCTTCTTGCTCACCCAGATCATTTTACCTTCTCTGGAGATTCTGGCTCTTGGTACAGACTCAGCTTTGCTCCTGGCTCCTTCCTGTGGGTTCTCTCAGCTTTCCTTCTAGCCTTGATTAAGCCACCAGCGTCCAAAAGACCTTCTACCAGGGACCTCCATTTGCCACACCAAGCTGGTAGGTACTCCTACTCAGGTAGGTGATTTTTATTATCCTTTTTCTCAAATTGAGTCCCTCGTGTCACTATACTTCCATTCATAATGGAGATATATGATTAGCCAGTGTTTGGCTGTGGACTTCTATATCTTCATATAGACTTCTATATTTGTTTCCATCAGATATTTGATAAAGGTCCTAGGATGGCAATTAGGGTAGTTACAAATCTGATTATAGGAGAAATCCAGCCAGTTCAGGCACCCTCTCTACTCTTGCTAAGTGTCTTACCTGAGGTCATCCTTGTGGATCCCTGGGAATTTTCCAGGCTCCAGGTTTCTCCTTAACCCCATAAAGACCTGCTCTACCATGACATCTCTTTCATTATTCTCCCTCTGAAATGAGTATGGGTAGAGATTCCAAAATCAGAAAATATTCTATAAGAGGGATAAAATGAGTCTTCAAAGGAGGATCAAAGGGGTTGAAAATATATGTGATATGGAAGTAAAAAGGAAACATGAGGGAATAGGATGGCTGAGTTGTGAGTGGGCTGGAGGGGGTTGTGTAATGAAAGAGACGTCATGGTAGAGCAGGTCTTTATGGGGTTAAGGAGAAACCTGGAGCCAGGAAAATTCCCAGGGATCCACAAGGATGACCTCAGGTAAGACACTTAGCAAGAGTAGAGAGGGTGCCTGAACTGGCGGGATTTCTCCTGTAATCAGATTGGTAACTACCCTAATTGCCATCCTAGGACATTTATCAAGTAACTGATAGAAGCAGATATAGAAGTCCACAGCCAAACACTGGGTCTAGCTCAGGGTGTTCAGTGGAAGGGAGGGAGGAGGAATTATATAAGCAAGATCATGAAGGGGAAACCCACAGATACAGCTGACCAGAATGAGCGGGAGCTAAAGGACACGGGACCAACAGCTGGGGAGCCTGCATGGGACTGAACTAAGCCCTTTACATGTAGGTGACAGTTGTGTGCCTAGGTCTGTTTGTGGGGCCACTGACAGTGGGGCCAGGATATACCCCTGGTGCATGACTCCTTTTTTTGGAGCCCATTCCCTAGGGTAGGATGCCTTCCTCAGCCTTGATGCAGGGGGGGAGGGCTTGGTCCTGCCTCAGCTTGGTATGACAGACTTTGTTGACTCCCCATGGGAGGCCTTACCCTTTGGCCATGGGGTAGGAGGGATGTATGTGGGTGCAGGAGGAGGGGATGGAAGGGGAACTGTGATTAGGATGTAAAAGGAATTTAATTATTTTTTTTAAAAGAAACAAAGTGAAGAATACTTGTAGTAGGACATAAATGATTTCAAGGGAAAAATATAAGACAACAGCATGTGGGGGAAGAATAGGAACATAAAGTTAAGTATATAGGTAAATCTAACCATGCAACATGAGGGGCCTGCTTGTTGGGGTTTCTGTCCTGCCCGGTGTCCCACAGCTGGCAAGTCCCAAAGAAAATTACACACAGGAGGATATATGATTTTCTTTGGGTTCACCTTCTTATTTTGCTTCTCTAGGATCACGAATTACAGGCTCAATTGGAAGGAGACAAGAATGCCAGGCAAAAGTTGGGTGCATGGGGGTGGGGGTAGGGTGGGTGTAAGGGGAGATGGGGACAGAGAAGGGAAAAGGGGAGGTTTGAGGAGAGCTTGGGGGAATGGGATGTTTGGGATGGTGGAAGGGTGGATATGGGAGCAGGGAAGTAGGTATCTTAATTAAGGGAGCCATTTTAGGGTTGGCAAGAGACTTGACTCTAGAGGGGTTCCCAGGTCCAAGGAGATGTCCCCAGCTTGTTTCTTGGGCAGCAGAGGAGAGGGTGCCTGAACTGGCCTTGTCCCATAGCCACACTAATGAATATCTTGCATATCACCATAGAACCTTCATCTGGTGATGGATGGAGACAGAGACAGAGACCCACATTGGAGTACTGGACTGAGCTCCCAAGGTCCAAATGAGGAGCAGAAGGAGGGAGAACATAAGCAAGGAAGTAAGGACTGTGAGGGGTGCATCTACCCACAGAGACAGTGGGACTGATCTAATGGGAGCTCACCAAGGCCAGCTGGACTGGGACTGAATGAACATGTGATCAAAACGGACTCTCTGAATGTGGATGACAATTAGGGCTGACTGAGAAGCCAAGGACAATGGCACCGGGTTTTGATTCTACTGAATGGACTGGCTTTGTGGTTTGTTTGGATACTCACCTTCCTAGACCTGGATGGAGGGGGGAGGACCCTGGACTTCCCATGGAGTAGGGAACCCTGACTGCTCTTAGGACTGGTAAGGGAGGGAAAGGGGGAGTGGGGGGAGTGGGAGGGAAATGGGAGGTGGGGAGGAGGTGTAAATTTTTAATAAATAAATAAATAATAAAAATAAAGAAAGAAAGAAAATTACATACAGGTCTACATAGGTTATAAACTGATTGGCCCATTAGCTTAGGCTTCATATTAGCTCTTATAACTTATATAGCCCATTATTCTAATATATGTTAGCCACATAGCTCGGTACCTTTCTCAACAGGCAGGTAACATCCTGCTTCTTTGGTAATCTGGGCAGGAAATGGGGGAAACGGGCTTCCTCCTTCCCAGAATTCTGTTCTCATTGTCCCACCTCTTCTTCCTGTCTGGTTGACCCACCTATACTTCCTGCCTGGCCAATCAGCATTTAATCAAAGCATGATTTAAAGAATACAGATAATTCTCCCGCACCATAACCAAACTTGTATTTTTATGTTATGTGAAAAAAATAAGTATTAAAATGCAGAAAGAATAAATAACACAAAAATAAAAATACTTATTTCATGAATACAAATACAAATTAATAATTAAAGTAATTCCAAAAATCCAATATCAGCATATTAAAAGAATACAAGAAATGACTAAGTGGAATTTATCCCATAAAAGTTGATTCAATAGTCAAAAGTTAGCCAATATTTAAAACCCTTTAAAATAATGAAAAGCAAAAGAACGTGTCAATCAGTAAGATAACACATTGATACAATCTAATATCAATTCTTGTTGAAATAAACTAATTATTAATAGAAATTTTCTTAGGAAACTTGATAGGTGTCTATAAAAAATAAAGATCTTATCTTACAGATATGCAAAATCATAACAAGATACCACCACATGTCTTTTGGTTATTATCAGAAACCAAAACAATCCCCCCCCCAAAGTAAAGGATAAGTATTTCAAAGGATTTAGAAAAAATGAGAGCTCTTGTACATTTTGTGTAGTTCTGTAAAATATGACCCTTTTGTGAAAACATGTCAACTCTTCAATCATGCCAATTAAGCAGTTGTAATTGTAAAGTTTAGCTAAAAAAATTAAAAACAGATGTTCAAAGAAATATTTACAGAAATGTTCATAGAATTATTATGTAGAAAATATACAAGGTATAATAAACAATGTATGTACACATCTTCTGGTAAACAAAATAATATATTCATGTGATGGAATCATCTTTGCTTTAAAAAGATTAAAATCTTGATACATGTTGCAACATGAATGATTTTTGAAGATATTATTTGAAGCATAATAAGCCAGAAAAAATGGACAAAATTATGTGGTTTTTCTCATATATCTACAAGAATCCACACCAATGTAACAGAAAATATAAAGTTAAACCAAGAAAACGCCAATAGCCAAAACATATCTATATAACCGGAGGAGATATAAACAGTAATAAAAATCTTCCAACTAAAAACTGTTTGGCTACAGATTGATTGACAGTAGAATTAGATGAGACTTTCAAAGAAGAGCTACAACCAATCATTTTTAAACACGTCAAAAAAGAAAGAAGAATTCAAATTAAAACAATTTTGAGATTTCATTTCTCCCCAGTCAGAATGGCAATGATTACCAAAAACTGAAAACATGCTGGGGAGATGTGGCCAATCGTTCACTATTCATGGGAAGATAAATTGCTCCAGCTTCTCTAGAAATCACTATGGAGAAGAAAGAAAGAAAGAAAGAAAGAAAGAGAGAGAGAGAGAGAGAGAGAGAGAGAGAGAAAGGAAAGGAAAGGAAGGAAGAATATATATATATATATATCCTATATTGATATATATATATATCCTATATTGAGTGTTGTATCCCACTTGCAGAAAAACAAATCCAGCATGATATTTTTCCTTTGCAGTATCTTTCTCCAAATCTTCATAAGTTAGTATACAATATGAAATAACAACAGGTTATTACCTTCTCTCAAACTCAGTGAAGATGATGTGTAAAGTATCATAGATGGAGTCCATGGTACATCCTGGGTAGAGTAACCAAAATTATCTGTTTTATAATCTAAGAATTTGATTATTTTGAACCTTTATTATGGTATTTTCTATGTATTATAATTCTGCAATATTCAAGAGTTAAGCTATAATTTATTATTATAATAAGGTGTTTATGCCTCTTATCCTTTATAATAAGGAATATATTGTCTATCAATAGTACTAAATGTGTAAATTATACATTCCTTATATCTTCTTATATAATGGATAAATTTCTTAAATATAACAATTTGCTCCATACATATGCTATGTATGTTCAAATGAAATTTTCATTAAACTCTGGGAAATTGTTGTCAGATATTTTAAAAGTTTTAATTTATTTCTGCTGTGTAGTACTCCATTTTGCAAATGCCCCACATTTTCCTTATCCATTCTTTGGTCGAGTGGCATTTAGGTTGTTTCCAGGTTCTGGCTGTGACAGAGCTGCTATGAACATAGTTGAGCACATGTCCTTGTGGCACGATTGAGCGTCCTTTGGATATACACCCAAAAGTAATATTACTGGGTCTTGAGGAAGGTTTTTTCCTAATTGAAAAAAAAATAACTACATCTTGAATTTTGCTTGAAAATGGAGCTAGAAAACATTATTTTGTGTGAGGTAACCCAGACACAGAAAGACAATTATCACGTGTACTCACTCACTCATAGGTGGTTTTTAAACATAAAGCAAAGAAAACCAGCCTACAAACCATAATCCCAGAGAATTTAGACAACAATGAGAACACAAGGAGAGACTTCCATAGATCTAATATACATGGGAAGTAGAAAGAGACAAGATCTCCGGAGAAAATTGGGAGCATGGGGACCTTAAGGGAGGGTTAAAGGGGAAGGGGAGAGGCAGGGAGGGGAGCAGAGAAAAATGTAGAGCTCAATGAAAATCAATAAAAAAGAAAAAGAAAAAAGAAAAACAAAAAAGTTTTAATTTAAAATATTTCCATTTTTTTTCTTTCTTCTCTCTAATCCTTTCTACTACTCACATTGCCTTGAAATAATGACATATTCTTTTTTTGTTTTGTTTTGTTTTTTGTTTTTTCGAGACAGGGTTTCTCTGTGGTTTTGGAGCCTATCCTGGAACTAGCTCTTGTAGACCAGGCTGGTCTTGAACTCACAGAGATCCGACTGCCTCTGCCTCCCAAGTGCTGGGATTAAAGGCGTGTGCCACCACTGCCCAGCTGACATATTCTTTATTGTTATTGTCACATATACATATAAATTTTTAAATATATAATACATAACCTACTCAATCCATTTATTGTTATTCTTATGTGTATGATTGCAGGACTGTTCACTTTTTATTGGATAACCAAATTAGAGGGTTCATCCCTGGGGAAGACCATTTCTTCAACATCAATGTTTGGTCTAACTTGAGATCCATGACATGAGAGGAATCCCATGCCCTACACTGCCTGGATAGCTAGGAATGAGGACTACATTGCCCAGAGATAAAGGGTAGAACCAAACCCAACTGGAAAAAAAACAATGAAATAATTTCTAATTACATTCTGCTATAATCATCATCAGAGGGGCTTCCTCTAGTAGCAGATGGGAGTTGTTACAGAGACCCACAGTAAGACATGGAAAGGGAGAGTATAAATTGGTGATCTCTAATGAATTCCTTCTCTCAAAGATCAGGAAATGCCAGGGAAGAGTGGGTTGAAAGATTGTAGGGGATCAGGGTAGATAGAGGGCACCAGGAACACATGTCCCACTGAACCAATTAAGCAGAGCTCGAATAGGCTCAAAGAGACTGAAGGAGCACGATAGAGCCTGTTTGAATCTGCTACGGGTCCTCTGTGTATATACTGTGGTTATTATCTTGGGGTTTTGAGGGACTCTTAATAGTAGAATACTCACTCTTTTGAATGATCTTGGGACTCTTTTCCTCTTATTAGATTGCCTTGTCTAGTCTTCATGTCAGGGCTTTTGCCTTGCCTTGTTATATCTTGCTTTGTCCTGTTTGGCTGTTATTTCTTGGAGGTTGACTTTTTTCTGAAGAGGAAGTAGAGGGGAAGTACATCTGGGGAATAGGGGAAGGGGGGAGCCGACAGAAAGAGATGGGGGAAACTGTGCTTAGGATGTATGTATGAGAAAAGAATCTATTTTCAGTAAAAATACAAAAAATAAGAGCAAATAAGGAAAGTATAAAAATACAAAAATTCCATGATCATGCCCCTCTTGACAATTTAAGCATCGGGATTAATGTTTTTCTCCCAACTGATAAAACTCAAAGGGTTGTCCAGACAATAAAATAACTAAAATGTATTTATCAAATAGAACAAAGATCAAAGCTGTGCTTTAACAGTCTTTCTAATGACCAAATTATTTAATAATATTAAGAAAGATGTGGCTCCAGCATGGTGAAAAGAAATGTAGTGGTTCCTTCATTTGATTTGCATGATATTACTACATAAAATAGGATTGTAGAAATAGAAAAACAAGTGTTTCCTCTAATTTTGGTTAAGCTTAAGGTCTTTAAAAACAATTTTTTAGTATTATATATCATGTGAAAATTATTTATTTATTTATAGTAGTCTTACATTTACCCTTAAACTGCAGTATACACATTTTTTAGAAAAATATTTCTTATCTTATTTCAGATGCTTTTGTCAGGAATATTTTTTGCCTGATTGGATTGTCTATTTTTCTTGTTTCTGTGTGATATGTGTTGGTTATTTCTTATGATACCATTGAGCATGGTATGTTGACTATCTTTAAAATTAAAGATAAAAGAACATTAAGAAAAACATAATATAATGTCTAATATTTGGCATTAAGGGCAAGTTGATTCACTAGCTATAATAATAAACGTATTTTTATGAGCAGTAAAGAATGACATTTAAGCAATAGCTTGAAAATTTATTTGTACTTTTATTTGTTAAAATAACATTAAAGTGAGTATTTTTGTCTCTTGGAAAACACAGCATGCTTTATGAACTTCAATTTCACAGCAGAGCAAGTAGCATTCAAAAGCTCTCACATGGAAACACTTCTCAATGAGTCATATTACTTTAAGAGCTATTGAGAACTGAAGTACATAGAGTACAGAGTCTCAAATTATCTACCACCTTTTCTTTCCTCTGGCATCAACAGGAATTTGATCATTGGTTTACAAGTATAGCCCTTCAATCCACAAAATCAGTAACAAAATTCTATGAAAATAATTATAAAGTCAGGGTGAATTGTTATATGATGTGGGAAGGCCATTTATCAATCTGTTTTTTCATTGGTTAATCAATAAAGAAAATTGCTTGGTCTGATAGGTCAGAAAATTAGGTAGGTGGAGTAGACAGAACAGAATGCTGGGAGGAAGAGGGAAACGAGGCAATCGCCATGCCTCTCCTCTCTGAGGCAGACGCGATGAAGCTCTAGCCCAAGATGGACAGACATACACTAGAATCTTCTTGGTAAGACACCACCTCTTGGTGCTACACAGATTACTAAATATGGGTTAAGCAAGATATGAGAGTTAGCCAAGAAGAGGCTAGATATAATGGGCCAGGCAGTGTTTAAATAACACAATTTGTGTGTTGTTATTTCAGGGAATAAGCTATCCAGGCAGCCAGGAGCCAGGCGGCAGGAACACAGCCTGCAGCTCCCTCAATGGTAATAGCTAGTCTTAAGAGTTCCTTTAGCAAGAGAAAGACAAGAGTTCCTACTTTTCGAATGACTAATACTCATGTACATATATGTACCCAAATAAAGATAGTTCTGGTTTTTACTTAAAAATTTTGTTGCCAATATACTAGATAGGGTGTCTTGTGTGAAAATGTTAAAAATATGTGGGAAAGAGCAATTACAAACAGAAGGAAAAATTTAAAAGAAAATCCTATATACAAATTACTTTTTCAAATAAAACAGACAGAGGGTTTACAGAGAAAATTAGTTTTTACAGTTGAACATTAAATTTTATTGTGCACTTAACATGAATCAATACAAAAGGAAAACACATTGTCATAAATTTATAAAATCTTAAGTGTACAAGTTCATTGTAAGAGAGACTTTTTTTGCTGGAACATTGGAATAATAAATATTATTTTACTCAGAATTTCTTTGACTATATTCATATAAGTCAGTAAGATTTTCATATAAAAGTTTCTCAGTGTCCATCAATGAAATATGAAGGTAATAAATGAAATTATAAAATATAAAATGTATTTGTTTTAATTACCACATTGTAAAATTTATTATTAATGTATTTTGATGATATAACATAGACCAAATTTTATAAATATTCTAAGTACAAAATTAAATCTCCCATAGATGATTGGCTTTCAAACATTGATCAACTAAAGGATAACATTAGAAAAATGCTAGCAATATGTTCAAACAACACCATATCCTCAAGTCAAAATCTAGAATTCTTCTATTAACCTCAGTACCCAGGTTAGAAAGCTTTATAAAAATAAAGCCATATCTAGTTGATCATTATGTAATACGTTGTGTTGCGTCTCTCAGGGTTTCCATTGCTGTGCCAAAACACCATGCTGAGGAGGAAAGGCTTTATTTGACCTACACTTTCATATTGCTGTCCATCATCAAAAGAAGTCAAGACAGATTTTTGACAAGAAGCAAAAAAAGGTACAATGGAAAAAAGAAAGAATCTTCAACAAATGGTGCTGGCATAACTGGATGTCAACTTGTAGAAGAATGAAAATAGATCTATATCTGTTGCCATGCACAAAACTCAAGTCCAAATGCCTTAAAGACCTCCATATAAATCTGACCACACTGAACCTGATAGGGGAGAAAGTAGTAAGTAACCTTCAATGCTTGGGCACAGGAGACCACTTTCTAAATATAACCCCAGTAGCACAGACAATAAGAGCATCAATAAATAAATGGGACCTTCTGAAACTGAGAAGCTTCTGTAAAACAAAGGACAGAGTCAATAAGACAAAAAAGCAGCCTACTGAATGGGAAAAAATCTTTACCAACCCCACATCAGACAAAGGACTGATCTCAAAAATCAATAAGATTTTAGATATTAAAGAACTCAATAAGTTAGATATTAAAATTCTAAATAACCCAATTAAAAGTGGTGTACTGAACTAAATAGAGAATGCTCATCAGAATTTCAAATGGCCAAAAGATACTTAAGGACATTGTCTTCGTCCTTAGCTATCAAGGAAATGCAAATCAAAACAACCTTGAGATACTGTCTTATACCTGTCAGAATGGGTAAGATCAAAAACACTAATGATAGCTTATGCTGGAGTGGTTGTGGAGCAAGGGGAACACTCATCCATTGCTTGTGGGAATGCAAACTTGTGAAACCACTTTGGAAATCAGTGTGGTGGTTCCTCAGAAAACTGGAAATCAACCTACCTCAGGATCCAGCAATTCCACTCTTGGGAATATATCCAAAAGATGCTCAATCATACTACAAAAGCATTTGTTCAACTATGTTCATAGCAGCATTATTTGTAATAGCCAGGACCTGGAAATAACCTAGATGCCCCTCAAATGAAGAATGGATAAAGAAAGTGTGGCACATCTACGCATTAGAGTACCACTCAACAGTAAAAAATTAATGACATCTTGAATTTTACATGCAAATGAATTGAATTAGAAAACATCACCCTGAATGAGGTAACCCAGACCCCAAAATCTAAATATGGTATGTACTCACTCATAAGTGGATATTAGTCATAAACAAAGGGCAACCAGCCTGTAGTGCAGGATCCTAGAGAAACTAAGTAATAAGGTGAACCCAAAGAGAAACATATATAGACCCACCTGGAAATTGGAATCAGAAAAAATTTGGTAGCACAGGGGCAAGGGGTAGAGGAGGGGAGAAGGGGGCTGGAGGAGAACTTGAGGGAATGGGATGGTCGAGATGGAGGAAGGACAGATGTGAGAGCAAGGAAATAGATATCTTGATTGAGGGAGCCATTATAGAGTTAGCAAAGAACCTGGCTCTAGAAAACTGCCCAAGAATCCCCAGAGATGAACCAATCCAGCTGAGATCCTAAGCAATAGAGGAGATGGTGTCAGAAATGACCTTACCCTGTAGTCAGACTGATGATTATCTTAAATATCTCTATATAACATTTGTCCAACAACAGATGGGGAACAGAGGCAATGACCAACATCAGAGCACTGGACTGAACTCCCGGGATCCAGCTGAACAGTGGAGGGAGTGAGAGTATGAGCAAGAAATTCCAGACCTTGAAGGGCTCATTCACTGAGACAGTTTGCTTGAGATAAGGAAGCTCACCAACTCCAACTGGACTGGAAGTGAACGAGCATGGGAACAACCAAGCTCCCCCCTGAAGGGGGTTGACAGCTGGGGCAGACTGAGGGGCCACTGATAGTGACCTTGGAATGTGTCTCTACTTGCATATACCAGCTTCATGGGATCCTATTCTCTTTGGATGTAAACCTTGCTGAACCTATATGTAGTAGGGAGGGCCTTGGACTTTCCATAGGGCGGGGTTGGAGGGGTGGGGAAGGGTCTGTGATGGGAGAGGGAGGGGACTGAAAAGAGGGGAGGGAGTGCAAATTTGTATTGGTATTTTTTTTAATAATAAAAAAAGAAAAAAAAAAAGACAGAAACTCAAGCAGGATAAAATTCCCAAGGCAGGAGCTGATACAAGGCCATGGAAGGGGCCTGTTAACTGGTTTGCTTCCCATGGCTTGCTCAGTCTTCTTTCTTTTTTTTTTTTTTTTTTTTTTTTTTTTTTTGGTTTTTCAAGACAGGGTTTCTCTGTGGTTTTGGAGCCTGTCTTCTTTCTTATAGAACCCCAAGCCACCAGCCCACAGATGGCAACACCTACCATGGGCTGGGCCCTCTGCCATTTATCACTAATTGAGAAAATACCTTACATCTGGAACTCAAGGAGGCATTTAGTCTGCTGAGGCTGCTTCCTCTGGTGACTCTAGCTTGTGTCAATTTGACACACAATACCACCAAGTACAACTGACCCATTGTCAACTTGACATACATCACCTTTAAATCACACCCTTCCTTTCTTATTCATCCCTAAGATTTAAATAATTTCAATAGTCCCACAGTCTTTACAAATTTAACACATTAAAATTTAAGGTACTTTAAAACAACTAATCTCTTTAAAAAATTCATTTTTTTTAAGTCTTTCATCTGTGGGCTCCAGTGGGGGAAAATATATTACTTTACTTCAAGAGAAAAAAATCAGGGCACAGTCACAATCAAAAGCAAAACAAAATTCCAACCATCCAATATCTGGGATCCACTTATAATCTTCTGTACAACTGCAAAGAGCTTGGGTCACTTCACCAACTCTGCTCATTTTAACAAACACAGTTTGTCTTCCAGGCTCCGAGTAGCTTCACTCCACTGCTGTTGCTATTTGTATTTGGTTATCACATGGTACTGGCATCTCCAAAATGCTGGGGTCCCTTGCTGTGACTGTGTTGCACTTTGACCAATAGCCTCTCATATGTTTTCATCATGTTACCAATCCTCAACTTCTTTCAGTTCTGGGTTTTCAACGCTACTGAGGCTCCAACTTCACCAGGGCTCTTTCCTGGCCCTTGACAGTGCCAAACCTCAGCCCCTCTCCATGAAAGCTTCATTCCTTCAAGACCAGTACCACCGGGGTGACACTTAACACATTATCATGTCTGGCTACCAGCATAACATAAATTATGACTGCCTTTGCAATACAGTTTCTATAGGCTCTCAGGAAACACTTTCCAGAAGATTTTATTTCAGTGATGCTAATCTTTTAATCATTGCTAATTTCTTAGCTCCAGTTGGCCAGCATCAATTGTCCCAACAAAGCAAAATTTTGCTTTAGTAGTTCTGGTAACTTGTTAATCACAACTGATTCTTCAGCCCCAGCTAACCAGAGACACATGATTGCGTTAGGAGTTCTTGTGTCTTGTTAACAACAGCTGATTCTTTAACTTTAATTCTAACGTGTACCACAGATTCTTATATTTTTGGTTGTGAGCCTAGCCTTTAACGGCTGAGCCATCCCTCCAGGCCCACAGATTCTTAATTCAAAATAATCAAGTGGCCCTGATGGAGTCTTTAAATGTTCCTCTGAAATTTTGCAAGCCTGGTCTCTATCCTCTGCACTTCTCTCAATATTCTTATCTTCCAAGTTTCCACAGAACATCACACTGAGGTCCCTAAGTACTCAATGGCTCTTCTAGGCCAAAGTTCCAACGTTCTTGCGAAAAACATGGTCAGGTCTGTTATAGAAATGCCCTACTCTGCTGGTACCAATTTGTCTTAGTTAGGATGTCTATTGCCTTGATGAAACACCATGACTAAAAAGCAATTTTGGGAGGAACATGATTAATTGGCTTATACTTCCACATTGCTTTTCACCACCGAAGAAAGTTATAACAGGCAAACAGGGCAGGATCCTGGAGGCAGTAGCTGATGCAGAGACCATGGAGTGGAGCTTTACTGACTCACTTCCTATGGCTTCTTCAGCCCACATACTAGCAGACCAGGGATGGCAACTCCCACCATGGACTGGGTCCACTGTCATTTACCACTAAATTAGAAAATGCCTTCTAGCTGGATCCCAATGAGGCATTTCCTCAGCTGAGGCTCCTTCTTCTGATGACTCTAGCTTGTGTGAAGTTGGCACACAAAACCATCAACAGTTTGTGTCTTTTGAATATTAATTGCTTAAACTTTCAAACATTTATCTCTTAAACTTGCAGTGACTGGTCATAAATTCACTGTTGAATTTTCTGAGAAATTACTACTTTATTTACTGAGGAGGTAGAAAGGGTGTAAGAGGCAAAGGGGATGCATGACACCAGGAGAACAAGTCCCTCTAAATGAATATGAGCAAAGTTCATATGAACTCAGGGAAACTGAAGCAGCATGCACAGGGATGCACAAGTCTGTACTAGAGCTTCTGGGTGTATATTATGGCTTCCAGATTAGTGTTTTGACTCCTGAAAATGTGAATGAGTGGCTATCTGATTCTTGTTCTTTCTCTTGGGGATCTTTTTCTTCTGTTGGTTTACCTTGTCCGATTTTAAGGTGATGGTTTTGTTTTATCATATTATATTTTATTTTGTTAAAGTACAAAACCAAAAATATTTACTAAGTATGTTCTATGTACCAAAAAATGGGACATACAAGCTTTTACTTCTTTTGGTGCTTTTACTGAGGAATGAAGGGAGACAGAGACATAAGTAAGTAAGTAAATATTTAAGATAATTTCATCAGCGACAAAATAAAGAAACACTAGTTGAATGGAAAATAAAGGAAAATGGGTCTTGAATTATTGAAGAATAAAATGGCACATGATTATTAATAATGTATATTATTGATGAAATTAGTAATAATCCTGGGATTCATTTCCATGATGAAGGGTAAGACTTTTAGAACAAAACTAGTTTTGTATAACAGCAGAGTATAGAAACATCTGAAATGTCTGTATTATAAAAATGATGAACCTCCCTTAGAGATTGTTTTTAACAGATGGACTACCTAGTAGGTTATGTAAACCTAAGCAGTAAGCTCTCTCTCTCTGTATATGTGTGTGTGTGTGTGTGTGTGTGTGTGTGTATTAGCAACATTAAATGTACTAAGAAAGTGTTGTTTAGATTTACATATGGACATATAATAAATTATCGTAATTATATAAGAAAGTTCCATCAATTCTAGAGGTAGTGTGGCAGGAACACGGGAAGAGGAAAGAAAGGGTAGATTGATATAATTTAAGTACAATACACATTCATGAAATTTCAAAGTTTAAATTGAGAAAAAAAATAGTCTAAGCATCCAAAGAGCTAAAACTGAAAGTATAATACCTTGTCTAAAAGATTAATAGAAATTCATTACACAATCTCAGTGTTTATTCAATCTTTTGGATAGTACATGACAAATTAACAACAAGAAGCAAAATGATGTGAAAAATTAGATGAGGCAATTTTATTGTCTATTATATAAGAATTGACAGCAATTACAATAATAAGGGCTTAGAACTCAGTCCTAAACAGGACATTTGTACCACCTCATCAGAGGCTCAAAGAACATTTCAAAAGATAGTAGGAAGGATGTAAGTGCTAAAAGAGAGGTACAAGAGATATAAGATATCTTTAGGGCATGATATCTCCATTACACGTGTGATCATACAACTGGCCTTTGTCTGCATGGAGCCTGCTGTGAGACTGGAATGACTAATAGTCAATCATGAATCATGGGAAGCTCAGGAAGCATTTTCCCCTCCCTGCAGGTTTGGCAACTGATGGACTCACCAAGCTCTAGTATACAGTTCTACCCATCAGACTTCAGTAGTAATTCCAAATCAGTGGCCATAGGATATTAGTCATTAAAATCAGAGATCACACACTCAAAAACAAAAAAATTATGAATTTGGGAAAGGGGCTTGTACAGAGGATAGGAAGATAATAGTAGTAGTAGCAAGAAAAGTGAGTTAAATATGGGAGGGAGTTAAGGTAAACAGAACACACATTTTATATATATATATATACATATATATATATATATATATATACATATATATATATACCAAGGAACACACAAATTAACTGAATGAAAAAAATAAAAATTAAAGCTGTTTGCTGGTTAGTCTTATACCAGCATGACACACAAGCTAGTATTATCTGAATGGAGGGAAACTCAACTGAAAAATAGCCTTTATAAGTTTCAGAAATAAGGTATTTTCTTAATTAGTTATTGTTGGGGAAATGTACACATTGTGGAGTGATTCTATTCCTGGGCAGGTGGTCCTGGGTTCCATAAGAAAGTAGGCTGAGCAAGCCAGGGGAAGCAAACCAGTAAGCATCCCCTCTCCATGGCCTCTGCATTGGCTCCTGTCTCTAGAATCCTTCCCTGTTTGTGTTTCTGTCCTGAGTTCTTTCGAGGATGAACAGTGCTGGTGAATTGTTGATGAGAGATTCTTGTGATTCTCTATTTGTTAGGTTTATTTTCACCTTCAGTTTTATATACATTAAGCATTATATAAATGAGTGGTATCAAATTTAGAATAAATCCACAATAGAATATCTAAGAACAAAAGAAGTATGAACTAATAGTAGAAATTTTAAAAACTGAGGGGTGTAAGGCATATATGTTTTTAAATTTTGCAAATGGCCAAAGCAAATGAATGAATAGAAAATACAGTTGAAGTAGACAGGAATAGCGTTAGGGAAAAAGTAGTAACTATTCTGGTTAAAAGGACATGACATGGCTGATTCACACATGAACTCCCAGTAGCTGTAGCTGATTTCATAATACATACATGAGATCACACCATTCAAAATTATAGCCTGAATTATCAAAGTGGCATAGCAATCTTCTCCCTTAGCTAAGGAGCTTTTGGCAGTTGATGTCTGCTCAAAGAAGTTGGAAGACAGAAAAAAATGGTGGGTCCGATGGAGCTGGAAGGAGGTAGTGGTGGACTAACAAGATCAAATACATTATAAACATGTTTGATGTTTTCAAATAATAGTTATTTTAAAAGAAAGGAAAATAATTATTAACTCGTAATATTATTACAAAATAAAAAATGAACATTATTTTATTTTATTTTTGATGATTAATAAGAACATACAAAATATTGCATAAAATATATTTAGAATGTGATTTCTTTAGGATTTGTTCTGATTTTTATATTATTAATATTATTGATTCCAAAACTACATGTGATTTAAAGCTTTATCAAGTTCATTATCAGTCTGTTGATGGTTAAACATACATAAGCCCTTAATTATTGCTTATAATACACAAAATTATTCACTCACTTCTAAAACAAGTAAGTGACTTGAATAAATATTTTAGTGAAGATATAAAAATACCCAATATTTATAAATCTAAATTACTGTGAACAGTTATTGAACATTTTTGAAACTGGCTATTTTGAAAATAGTAATAGATATGAGGAATTGGTTAAAATAAGAGAGGCTGGAATCTTGTATTAGTTATTTTTCTGTTGCTGGGACAAAATACCCAACAACCTAAGAAAGGGCTTATTTTGGATCATAGTTTATGGTAGAAACTATTCTGGGGGAAATGTCACTGTGGCAAGAGGAGGAGCTTACTGTTCATATTTAATATATACTCAGGTCCAAGAGAGTGAAAATTTTTGATGCTAAGCTCTCAGTTTCCTCTTTTTATTTGGTTCAAGATTCCAGCCCAAGGATCACGAAACCCTCCTTTAAGTCTGGTGTTACATTGAGATGAATGGATCTAATCTGGCTGAAAAAAAAACATGTAATAGTTGATGAACAAGTAAACTCATAGTAGATGTACCTGACTTCATAATACTGGCATAATATCTAAACCATTCAAAAATGCAGCATGAACAAGGAGAGGGACTCAGAATTCTACTTCCCTAGCTGAGGAACTATTGGAAATTGATGTCTGCACAGGGAACTAGAGTAAGCTTTCTTTGAGGGTGCAGCTGCTGGTAGGTTTCCTATACCCTAGTGGATAGTCCCACTGTCACTGAAATATGGTCAGCAATAGTTGGATTAAGGAGGAATAACTAGATATCTAAATAATTCTACAAATGTATGTTCAGAGGTTTTTCTACTGAAAGATTCTAAATCCTGTGTAATTGAAACCAAACATTAAGCACCTGTTAATTGCAACATTATTCACAAATAGGGAAACACCTAAATTTAACATAGATGATTTAATGGATAAATTATGGTATATTCATACAATGAAATAGTTATTTTACAGTACTGAGAATCCAGTGACATAAAATGTGAATGAATTTGAAAGATTTTTGTGCTAGATAGAATTATGTAGCAACAGCAGGATAAATACTACCTTAATCAACTAATATGGTATATGCTCAAGAGCCAATCTCATAGAAACGTGGAGGGAAAAAGCAGTTGCTGGAAGTTATAGGTAATGGAAATGTGGAATTGCTGCAGATTGAGTGTAAATTCTCAGTTATGCAAGAAGTATAAATTCTAGAGATCTGTTATACAATAACACTATAATTAATACAGCATTGCACATTTAACTTTGTTAAATTGTTAAACCAAAATTTAAGTATACTTACAACAATAAAACAATGAACCAGTAACATATGGAAAAGTGTATTTGTTGTCTAAAATTAACATATTCTCATTGAAAATATTAACAGAAAGGCCATGGCTATTTACAGCTAAACAAAAGACAATGACAGCCTTGAAAGAAAGGAAGTAATCTCCAAAAATAAACTCAGAAAATCAGCTCGATATATGAGGGCAGAATATTTGGGCTGTGAAATGTTTTTCTTCTAGTCTTTAAGTTATTCTCTCCTTACCTAACTTCATGTTATTAAGAGTCTTAAAGGAAGAATGACATCATTTTGTGATAAGATCTTAAAGACAAATGTTTGTTGGCAATATCAATGTTAAGTTCTGTGGTTTTATTTCTATATGAATGTATTCCCTGTACACATAAAAGAGCTAGTCATTTATGAAAGTAGTTTGTACCTAAATTACATACTGCAAATGAGAAATACATATTTATATACACAGATGGACACATGGACACACACACACACACATAGATATCATACTGGGATTAAAACCTTAGTTATTGCAGGCTTGTTTTCCTACTCTAGTTTAAAACATGTTATTTATGACTTTTGAGATATACTGTTATTTAAGATTTATTATATTATTATACTTATTGAAACTTACTATATTATTATAGTTTCTGTATTAGAACATACATACTCCACGTACTACCCTAGAATGTAAATAAATAGAAAGCAAGTTTTTAAGACGTATTTTTTATTTTGACCTTTAATACATTTATTATGCATTCTAAAAATATCTATTAAACTCAAAGATCAGGTGTGGAGGTACTTTCTACATGCTCTTTCACTGTTTTGTATTAGTGTAATACAACTTGCAGTCAACTTTATTTTAGCTTCTTCCACAGTGTGCAAAGCATTCTGACATAGCAAAATTAGTCAAAATGCAGTGTGAAGTCGAAACTCTTCTAAAACAGAAAGCAAGAGTCATCTACTGAGAATTTTGAGAAACTTCAAGGCTTTAAGGATTTCAGAGAAGTCTGTCAACCTGAGAGCATTTTTCATGGCTTTCTCTTCTGGGCACTATTAATTTTGTGTTTCACAACATGTTAGAATAGGGGCAGACAAATTATAGCTTGTGGGCTAAATAACACAAATTAGCCATTTTTATGAAGCACAAATTAAAATTCTATTTTATAATTTTTTTTTTTTTGAGACAGGGTTTCTCTGTAGCTTTAGAACCTGTCCTGGAACTAGCTCTTATAGACCAGGCTGGCCTCAAACTCACAGAGATTCATCGCCTCTGCCTCCTGAGTGCTGGGATTAAAGGCTTGAGAAAATGCCTGCCAGTGCCTGGCTCACTAAAGAAGGTGCTGAAGGTGGCATCTCCTCCCTCAATGGTCTTGTCACTTTGCATCTGGCCATCAGCTGGATATCATGTTACAGGTAGTAGAGATACCATCAGGCATTGTTGATCTGGACACCAGCCTGCCCAACATTTATGGAGATTCACATATGCATGGTAGCTACATGTTAGGAGGCCAGAGTGATCGCAGTGGACAGAAGGTTCCAGTTACCCTCCCCAAGAAATTAAGAGTAGAGTTAAATAACATAATCAATTGTTAAATGCCTTTCTTTCTGAAAGCAAAAATTCAGGTTGTCTTTATTTGGGAGTAAAACTTAAATAATATCTTAACAGATCTTCTGATTTAGAAGCATTTAAACTTGTACATATTTTATAAACTATTATAAATGAATTTCCCAAATTTTAATATTTTTAATTTTTATTTATTTTTTTATTCATTTTACATCCCAACTTTAGCCTGCCCTCTTTCTTTTCCTCCCAGTTCCTTTCCCTACCTTTCCTGCACCCCCCCCTCAATCCACTACTCTATATTCACTCAGAAAGGGGCAAATTTCCCATGGGCATCAGCAAAGATATGCAATCAAGCTGCCATAAGATCAAGCACCAACCCTTATATTCAGTTTATATTTCCTATCTATTAACTTCTTGTAATAGAAAATGTTAGCTTTTAAACATTATTATTCTGAAAATTAATTTTAGCAAATGATGTTTATAATAGACTGATTATAGAAATCTCTCCAAATGAAAAATGAGGGGATAATAAAATTAAATTTAAAAAGAAAAGGGAAAATGGTGTAGGAAGCCCTTCTGTATTTGTGTTGCTTTCATTGGTTATTAAAGAAAACCACCTTGGCCTACTAGATACGGAAGAACTCAGATAGGTGGGGAAGACAGAACAGAATTCTGGGAGGAAGAAAGCAGAGACAGGCAGATGCCATGGTTCTTCTGCCTGAGACAGATGCTGGTTAGAAACTTTTCCAGTAAGCCACAACCTCGTGGTGATATACAGATTATTAGAAATGGGTTAAACTAATATGGGAGAGTTAGCCAATAAGAGGCTAGAAATAATGGGCCAGGCAGTAATTTAATTAATAGAATTTCTGTGTGGTTATTTTAGGGGTTAAGCTAGCCAGGTGGTAGGATGCAGCCCGCTCCTTCCTCAATATCTGTAGAACAATTCAGTGAATCAGAAATTATTCAGAGGCATTTTTTCTCACTCCAAAGCAAAACTAGCTAAATTTCCTTAATTATTTTAATTTTCATAAAATATAAATGTGGCATTCTAAAATTATTCAGATATTTGAATCGATAATGCTAACATTTACTGCACACTTAAGGATAAGGAAATATTAAAATTTCTCAATTTATTGCCTCAGCATATATTCCACATAGCTATATGAAATACTTGTTGCTACTCTTCATTTTATAGATGAGAGAATTTGAGGCTCAGAGAGATTCAACAGTTCACTGCAATTCAAAACAGCATTAAATAACAGAAATGGAATTAGATATTTCCCAAAGGCACTCAATCATGCCTTTCTATGTAAAGTGTGCAATAAACACAAATTTCATCTTGAGGGTAGTCCTTTTATGCTATAATAAACATTTTGGGAAGTTGGTTTCTTTAATTTAATAATACATTCCATTTCTTCTGTTGATTAATTACTTATTCATTTATTGTATTAGAAAAGTGAACAAAATGTTTTCTTTTTCATTCTGGTATCTTTATAAAAGCAGTAATGACTTATATTCTAACAAATTGACTACAAATTGTCATAGACAAGGAAAGCAAAAATGATGTCAGAGAAAACAAAAACTAACTACAATATTACACTTTGTCTGTTATCCATAACAATTACTCATTAATTTCTATATTTGGAGCCAGCAGCCAAATTAAAAAATCAAAGGATCGGAGGAAAACTGGCCTGAATCTGCTCAGCATAAATATATATATATATAATTAAGCTCTGCCTTGACTATGGTGAAATTGTCTTGAACTCCTGAGGTATTGATTCAAGTAACTGAACTTAACAAACGCCCATTTAAGTTTTTTATTGACAAATCATTATGAAAATTAATGATATATGATTTTAGAATTGTTTTATGTCAAGATCACTACACCATTCTTCATTCCTTGTTGATATTTGGTAAGTTGCACATTTGCAATTTCAATGTATGGCTTTCATGTATTAGAAAATACCCTAAGACAATTTTCATTTACAGTAAAATTCTGTTTAGTTTACAAGAATTATGTATATTTCTGTGTATCTATATGTCAAAATGTTATCCTTTATTCAATAAAACCATTCCCATTTGTTCTTTAAAAATTTTAAAAAAAAGTTCATCCTCCCATTCTCATCTCGGCTACATAGTTTCTATTCTAAGTCCTCTTGTTAACATAATTGTCCTCCATGATAAAAGGTAAGTCAGACTTGGGTAAGAAATAACTTCTGCTATATGAGAAGAATAACAGCACTATCTCATGATCTTAAGGGACTTGCAAAAGTATTTCTCTTCCTACCCAATTTTAAATGATATAGGCTGCTATTAATATCTTATTACTTATTTTACTGGACTTATTGATGATTTTATACAAGTCCAATAATAATTTATATAATGGTTTATAGAACTGAGAAAACAAATGCCAATGAAGTGGGAAGGGTGGGAATGGATGTGTGTCCATTTAACAACAAGCAAAATAAATTTTGGTACAAAAGAATTTTTCAATGCTATAATGACTACAGATACCAAGAAAGTATAGGCATAATTGAGATAATACTCATTTGGTGATTTGGCTGTATGGGAATATAAAGTGAAAGCACAAAACTGGTTTAATGATCATTTTTATTTGGTGAAAATCAAATCAAGTTAAATCTAGCATTTCTACTACTCTGAACTGGCCATAAAAGCAGTATGAACTGGGAGAGAATGCCTAAAAATATTAGGCATTAAATATTAAGCAGTCAATATTACATGATAATATATTAGCATATACTGAGTCAAAATTTAAGAATTATTTCCATTTTGCCTGGCAAAATTAATAAAATTAAATAAACCAATATATACATATATATACAATATATACATACCCATCTTTCCTCTCCAAATGCATCTTATCTTGTACTATTTCTGCCCAATGCTGTCTAAGTGCATCATGAAAAACAAAATTAAATAGTAAATGGTAATGAAATGCCACTTGACTAATGAAAATAGGTCAAGAGAGGACTGAATTGTAATCTTCTTAGTAAGAAACTTTATTTCATCTATAATGGCAGATATGAAGATTTTAGCTACTCTCAGCATCTGATTAGCATAATGACACAATGTGAATTTTTGAAGTGAAAAACTGTGTATAATAGTGTCATAGTAATGGAGAAAGCTGTAAAACACAAGAAATTGGGTTTTATATTATTATTAGCAGCCAAGAAATGTAATTTTGTACATTATGCTTATCAAACACACAATATGGAGAGATTAGAAAATTCTGATGTCTTAGCAAAGGAGATATATTCAATATATAGAAGAGACATTAAAAGAACATGATTCTCTAGGTAAAAATTGGTGCATGTGTGTGTGTGCATGCACATGTGTGTTTGTACAGACACACATATACATACACACTTATGACATATATATGTAATTATCAGAGGCAAGTGAGCTGGGTGTGGTGGTATATACCTTTAATCACACTCAGAAGGCAGAGGCAGGAAGATCTTTGTGGGTTCAAGCCCAGCCTGATCTACATAAGAAATTTGACTAAGGTATATCCAGATTACATAATGATACACAAGCAAACAAACAAAAATGAAAGAAAAAGAAAAGAGTGAAAACAACATTGACTTTAGAAGAAGGTATTATGATATCTTTATTTCTCTTCATAGAATGCAATAGATGATATATAATGCGGGGAATCCACAGAGTTGGATATTATAGAAATAATAACATAGAAATAATATAAACACAAAATGATTAGAATGTCCATCATTACCACATGAGGATTTATTTTTATTACTGCCTATACATCTATTTTAGGTACACATTTTTAAATTAGTTTATTTTGTTTTGTTTTTTAACTTTATCTTATTAACTTTTATTCTTCTCTTATAAATTATATCCCAACTGCAGTTCCCCCCTCCATTTCACCCAGTACTTCCCTCTAGCCCCCTTTTCCCCATATCAACTCATCCTATATATCCCAATCAGAAAAGAAATAAAAAGGAAGGGTTGAAACGAAAAGAAAAAGAACAAGGTAAGAAAGAAAGAGCAGGCCGCCAAGCAATATCAAAGTAGTTATTTCACTTTTGTGCATGTAATCAAAGGACTCTACATCTTACACCGGGTTTACTTGGTCAACCATGGTTGCTGCTGCTCTATTTATAACAGCTAGAAATTGGAAAAACCCTAGATGTCCATCAGCTAATGAACAGCTAATGAAAATGTGGTACATTTACACATGGGGATATTATTTATATGTTAAGAAAATTGAAATTATGAAATTTGCAGGTAAATGGATGGAACTATACACAACCATTCTGATTGAGGTAGCCCAAGACCAAAAGAAAAATATTCATTTTTTTTCTCTGATTTGCAGATGTTACTTTTAAGCTTTAGGCATGTGTGTTTTAAGCACATTAACCACAGAATTTCGATAACTATTAAGGGGCCATCAGGGTAGAGGAGAACTTTCAAAAAACAGAAATGGAATATAGGCCTATAAAGAGGTAAAGAGGAAAGTAGAATAAGGTATTTAAAAGGAAAGTAGGGTGGGAAGGTGGGATAAAAGAGAATATAGGCAAAGACACAATACTAAAATTCATTTGTAATGCCAAACAAATTTCTTTAGAAGATTTCTAAAACTATGTATTTAAAATGAAAGGGATTTAAATGAAGTCACTACATAACAGGCTACAAAATGTTTCAATTAGCTATTTCTGATGCAAAGTAAAATCCACAATGCCAGAAATGGATTATATATTATTAAGGTTCTAGTCAAAGGGGTCTCATACACCACCCAAACATGATAGGCTATTGCCAATGCTGTTGATTAGCATCCATAACCTTATGGTACGTCCCTGTTGCAGAAGACTAACACTTACGTCATCCATGGTGATATTTAGCTGTTCCCAGAAGCTTCATGCCTACTGACTAGAGTTCATGGTGCTGTAAGATACTTTTTATACTACCAGAAGAGAAACATAATCATCAGTAGCACACAGCTACAAACTCTGTGACCTGCATCAACAATCTGCATGCAAATATACTGGTGCAATAAAAATACAAATTTAGCCGGGCGGTGGTGGCACATGCCTTTAATCCCAGCACTCGGGAGGCAGAGGCAGGCGGATCTCTGTGAGTTCGAGGCCAGCCTGGTCTACAAGAGCTAGTTCCAGGACACGAACCAAAAAGCTGCAGAGAAAAACCCTGTCTCAAAAATCCAAAAAAAAAAAAAAAAAAAAAAAAAAAAAAAAGAAAGAAAGAAAGAAAAATACAAACTTATGGGAGTAAATAGCCACTGCTTGCTTGGATTTAAGAGACACTCCATGAAATGAAACCTAAATAAAGGACTGACTGTTAATGATGCCAAGAACCTTAGACTAAATGGGTCATGGTCCTTGGGGAAATCATACATTATTATTCTGCTTTAGGAACTTAGTACTTTGTATCAATTAATACTTAGTATCAATTAATACTTTGATCCACTATTTATACCCATATATCACTGTGCCACTCAACTTTCTTTAGAGAAGATTCTTCTTGCCATCTATAATAAAGTGACATCCACAGCTGGACATTATTCAGAGAACAGTTAGTTGGAGCAAGCACTAATAAATGGGATGTCTTCTTCCAGTAAGGATCTATGTAGAAGAGAAGGTGGGAAGTTTGTAAGAAACGGATATGGTGAATGAATAAAAAGAAATAGTGTCTTCATGAAGCAGCAGGACTGATGCACTTACGAACTCACCGAGACAGTGGCAGCAAGCACAAAATCTATGCAGGTTCAAGCCAGAAAAAAATCCTAACACTAAAAAGGGGTAGTTGATTCAAATTTCTACACTGGTCATGAAGGTATTTGCAGTTGATACCTTCTGGAAAAGAGAAAATAAGTTATCTGCAATAGCATGTCACTGTGTATTATTAACTATGATCCAGGGCAGGCCCCATACCCAGGAGTTTTTGTCCTACATTGGCCCACACAAAAATAGACTTAATTTTGGTTTGTTGTGTTTTTGATCTTATTGTCTCTTTCTTTTATGATATTTTTAGTGCTGAATATAGAAAGTACCTAAAATTGGGAGCATAGAGAAATGGGGAGGATCTGGGAGGAATTGGGGGAAGGGATAGAAAATGACTAAATATATTGTATGAAAAAAATAGTGATAGATATTGCCGTAACAACTCTTCCTTAAAAAGAAAATAAAATATAAACATCTCATGTGGTTTCTTTTATTTAATAGACCTATAGTCTTGACTATAATATGAGAAAATTCAAGGGTTTTTGTAGAATTGTACATAAATAAAATCAATTTGAAAGCATTATGAGTTACATCATGGGGTCTGTATTATCTCCTTGCCTTGTTTTCTTGTAGTTAACCCTTAAGGCTTAACTGGAGGAGGACAATAGAATGGACAGTGAGTGATGGTGAAATTCATTCATATCATGGTAGTGGAATTGAGAACTTCTTTATATTTTCCTATAGTTTTCCAGAAATCTGTCACAAAAAGAATTCTTCCTTCAAAATAACATTTATAAAGTTGTGAGCCTAGCCATTAATAGCTGAACCATCTCTCCATTCAGCTACAAATCCTATGATCTAAAAGAGTGAGCCAGTATACGTTGGTGCAATAGTGGCAAAAAGACTCTGGAAGTATCCACCAAATATCTTATTTGAGTTAAGGCTCACTCCATGAAATGGAAGGCATACATAAACCTGGGAAGCCATGAATCTGAGACTAGAAAGGCCAGGAACCTAGGAAATGTAAAATATTGTTGCTTTGTTAAAGAAACATAGCAATAAAATGACACTTAATGACATTGTGCTATGCTCATAAATTTGTTCATTATCCAATCATCATCAAAGATGCTCCTTCCTACAGCAAAGGAGAACACCTATAGAGACCCATAATCAGAAAATTTGCAAAGAGTGAGAGATCATGGAACACTCATTCCTAATAGTGAGGTCTCCACCAAATCCCAATCTGAACTTAGGGAATTCTGCAAAAGAGAAGGCAGAAAAAGTGTGAGATCTACAGGGGATAAAGGATGCCAAGGAATCAAGGTCTTGTAGACACAACAGAGATGATGCACATGTGAATTCACAGAAACCGTAGCTCATACAGAGACTAAATGGGACTACCTCATATGGAGTTGTAGAGTTGAGAGGAGATGTGGAAACGTATCTCTATCCCTAACCCAGAAGCTATCTCCAATTGATAACCACTTTCAAATAAAAGGAAGTTTTATCCAAATGAGTCTCACTCAGGAAATAAACACTTCTAAGGACAGATCCCATGCCTAGCAGTAGATGACCAACAAAAAAAAAAATGAAGCCATCATAATTTTTGGAGTTTCTTTGTTTAATAATATTAATTCATAGCTTTAAAAATATACCTTAGTATTCCTTTGTGAATATATATCTTACACACACACATGGACAGCTCAGTGGAAATAAAATAACCAAAATTCTGTGCAGGAGTATTGCTTATCCTCAAACATACAATATCTATGAAAATTTGTTGTGGGACCTGGGGAAGGCAAAGAAAATTTTTTAATACTGTGAAGAATGTGATTGGCAGAATACATATTTTCAGCACATATAGGATTATTTTGAAATCATCCAAACTGCTCATTAGAGAGTTGAATAAAACCCCTGTAATAATAGTACATTATAGTTATTTTCCTTTTGTTGCTAGAAAATAGAAACCAAATAAGAATTTTCCACATTGTTGAACTTGTTTCTATTCTTGATTTGAGCCTTTCCCTGTTTGTATTGTGAATCATTAGACTTCCTTCCATCTTCACTGTCCTCCACTAAACAGCAGGATACCTAAAACAAGTTGCTGCCATTGTAACTATTTAAGGCTTTTATGAAGGAAGTGTATACCCCCCCTTATTTTTTATCATTCAAACTGCATTGTAAACTTTTTAAGGGCATGATTTTAAAATATTTACAATCCTATAGTAGAACTTAATAAGCATCATTAAATATCAAAGTGGCACAAGGCTTTAAGTAATACTATGGACTATTTGTCAAGAATTTTCCTTTAGAAATACTATGAGAAATTGTTACTATAAACCCCAGAATTTCCCCAGGGAGAAGCTATATATAAATTGGATAGAATGATCATAAATAAAGTATACTCAATTGCTATATGATGTATTTATCATTGGAAGCTAAAAGTTTTATATAATGATTATTGTTTTTATATGTATCAATACTTTTTCCCAAAATGAAGTAGTAGACAGCAATATAAAATTATGGATAATTTTGTATTTGAAAATATCAATGAATATTCATCATGTCACTAGTCTCCATGGTATACTTAGCTATTAAAAAGAAATGTGATTTTCTCTAATGGAAAACTGTGATTATATATGAATTCTGTACTCCTACGATAGGTACATATGAAATGCTATCCATGAGTAATTTCATCAGTTATATATTATTAATCATTTGAACTCCTTAGAATAAGTTTATGTGACCAGAGGATGATAAACAAAACAGTGAGACACTTGTGGCTGCTCCAAATAGATTCTAGCATTGATTTTTTTTTAAATAAAAACATTCATGCATTTTTGTGTTCTTAAAACATGTACCAAGCATATTTCTCAATATAACAAATCTGTTTGTATTTTGCTTGTATGAGAAGACAAATGCAAGAGTAAAACTATTTATTATGGAAATAAGAGCTCCTATTGGAGAAGAAAATTGGACTGATCAATTCAGTCTCACCATAACTCTAGGCACTAAACAAGGCATACAAAATAAATAGTAATAATATTAATTGTAAAATGAAAAATATTAAACATTTTTTCTATCACTTTTAAAAACAATAGTACTTTTTGTTTCTTCATTTGTGCTCAAACAATCCTTTAGTTTGATTGTAGCTTACTTAAGATGAAATATTTTCTAATACATATAAAAATGTACAATTTATAAGTTGAAATGGGTTTTTAACAAATGGAAAGTAAATTTGTTTTTTTTTTCTCACAGATACTTATCAGGGTCTTATCAGGCTTCCTGTATACACGTATTGTAACCATCGGTGTTGTATGGGTGATCGTTTATACACACATCATCCTGTCCTGCAACTTGCATTCATTTAAAAGGAGTCTTACACTAATGAGGACTGAAGACATATTTTACACATTTTGATTTAACACTCACTTGCACATATAAAACTGGTTTCTTAAACAATGTTTCATGCCCAGAAATAAAGATAACCGTAACATTTTTAAGAACCTCTCATTTTTGCATTCCTATTATCTTATTTTTAGTATTTATTTTTGTATTACTTTTCAAAACTCTCTTCTCTCACTGTTTCTGTTGTGCAATCTAGTAAAAATGCCTTGGTATTTGAACATACCAAGCACATTTCAGGCACAGGGTCACTGAAATTACTGTTTTACTTTCTTAGAGCCTGCCTACAAATACTACACAGCTGCCTCTTTATTGTATTAGAAAGAATATTAGAATAAGTTTCATCATTTATAATTCATGTTTCTCCTTATGTGGAAGTATTTTCCAAGTAGATTCTATATTACAAATGGGTTTGGACAGAGAATGAAAGCCCATACTGAAAGTGTCTCTATATAAATATTTTGGCAAAAAAATCTTGTACAATGTCATGTTTATACTTCCTACAAAGGGCATAGGTCTCTGTGCATGAGGCATACTGTGTGGGAGCGGAGTATCCAGTTTCCTAGATAGCACAATGCCACCATGGTTACAGGATGGCTGAGAACTCACCTCTATGTCCAAAGGACATGAATGTGATCATAAAATCATCACAATGAACAGTGTAATGTGAATTTGTTTAGTTCACCATTTAATCTGAAGATGTTTTGTACTTGATTCAGGTGGTTTTGTGGGGGCCTGTAGTACTGATTTGCACAGAAAAAAAAAAGATGTATAGTAGTTAAGGACTCTTTAAGACCACTTATATCCATTCAAATTTATAGTTTTGTTTGTTTATCCCTTCTTTTTCACTCTGTCTCTGAATATAACTTCATAATATGTATATGATATAAAATGGGACACTTCCTTTGATTCCATTTCATTACTAACATCAAGAATTCCTGAACATAATGGATATTCAGTATTTGTGGATTTACTTAATGTAAATTTCTGTTAATACAGTTCCCATTTCCTATTCTATATGGATATTTACAATGGCAATTACAATTTTTCAAGGCAAATTTTACTTGAAAAATAAAGTGCTCAGTGGAGACAGAATTTTGATTCTCAGCACATACTCCCAAATTAGAAATATATGCAGATTAATTTTTCTTACAGTTGTCAGTTTTTCAAAAACTTTATAGGTCCAACAGGCCAGTGACATGATCCCCATTCCTTTTGATATTTTAAACTAATAATTCTTTAACTGGAAAGCTCTCTATTAAGGTGTGTGTTGGTACCATAAGTGTGTGTATTAGTTCCATAAACAAGTCATATACATTTTATCCAATAATTGATGTTTATATAATGTGGATTAATGTTAACACTGTGATTTTCACCTAAACACTAATACAATTATTTATTTAGGAGTAATTAATCATGGCTATACCTAAATATCTTGTCATTTAGCACAAGCACAATGTAATATTACATTGTTTATCTTTGGAACTTTATTGTTAAAACAAAAAAAGAGAAAATCTTTCTTGAACTAGGTAGTTGCAAAACAAGCAACGATGCAGAGTTGGCAGATGACTCTGCCAATTTGCAATTCAAATGACAAAAGAATTCAGAACTCTGATGAGGGGAATATTGATATATGCATCCTCACAGTGATTAAGCCTGTGGCAGACATTCTTAAATATACTACTAACGTGTGATCCAAGTTCGTAAGTATATATTTGAGTTTTTAATTATTATAAAAACATATTAATAGAAATTGACATAGTGATTTTAATTTCCTTGGGGAATTAATTTGACTTATTTTGTAATACTGGACACTAATAAATTAGCTCATTATGGGTTCAGTTTTTATAATATTTACAGAAAGTGGAATGTCTTATAAAGTATTCATTGTTGAGGTCTGAGAGCTCACCCATGCTAGATTTATGATTTCTCCATACTGTTTGCTGTTTTTATTTTATCTGAAATTGTATCAAGGATATGGCAGGATGCTGCCAATTTAGTGGTCTTTTTTTTTTCCAGTTCTCCAATCTTGCTACAGAAGAGAGAATTAAAGGAACACAAAATCCTAGAGCTTTTCTTTGAATTATCTTGGAACAAAACATGTAAATGTATAATAGGTAATAAGAGACATAATATTTTATCTAATAAAGTCCTTAATTTAGTTTTCCCTTCTGCTTTCATAGTCTTGACACATGCATAAATGTTTCCTGTGTTTATTTTAAGAAAATAGTAACTTTCCTATGAAAATTTAATAATTAAGAACAATTCCTTAGCAGATAAGAAATGTCAAAATCATAAATAAAATCATCTGGTGTTTTAGACTGCACAAGTACCTGTCGTTTTCTTTTAGTATCTAATTTCTTAGACTCATTTTTATTCTTTTTAGTTTTATTCAGAGATATACCCAGAGCTTTCTTAGAATATGACAGTGGACTTTTAAATTTATATATAGCAGAGACAAATATTTCCTTTAACCTTCAACTTGTCAGTTAAGAAGTATGGAAGTAGTTCACAAGAAAATACTTTGAGTTGAAAAACACTAATTTCATATTATTTTGAAAGTCTTTTAGTTGAGCTATATTCTCTATTCAGTCATTGTAGTTATATTTTTTTTGCAGTCATATTATTTTTCAGGTAAATAAAAGATGCATATGCTCACAAAGAAACACTTGATATTTTAAAAGATCTTTATTGCAAGTGATCTAATATTATGCTTAAAGCCATTTGACAATTTTTACCTGTTTAGAGTTCATGAAGACTAAGTTCCTATATAGCTGTCATTTTGCATATGTGATTTTTCTCTATCATGATATACTTCATTTTCTTTTGATATTCTGTATTAAACTCATGGAAAAAAGATTGCATTTTCTAAATATAGTGAACAGACCCTCACGATGAAGAAAATATCCCAGTACTTAATAGGAACACAATATCAAACACCTAGATTTTCAAAGAAGTTAGTATAGTTTCACTCTACATTAGTATGTGATTTTTTTTAATACGTCAAAGCAAGTTCTTTATTCTACAGCACTTCTAAAACTTAATTTCAGTTGAAAATTTAATTATGACTTACCAAATTAATAATATAAAATTTTTAATGGCAATACAAAACATGGGCAATGCACTAGGCTTACTTAAACTTGACAGTGCTAAAGATAGCATAAATATTTCTTCCGTTCAGACCTTACTGATGAGAGCAAGTTAGGTTAAAGTCATATAAGAAATCTACCCCAAAATATGCATTTCATTTTCTTATTTTAAGATCCTGCTTATGTAAGCAGATTTTTATTGCTTGTCCCATGAACATTTCTGTGTTACAAACTGGCTATGAAAGCAATGGCATTTAAAACGACTGACTTTCAAATGCCAAGAAATTTTATATATTCTTACTTTAAAAGAAACACATTTTTTTAAACTATTACTGTGTCCTAAGCAGTAAACAAGTATATGCTCTGCAGTTAGAACTTGGATTCATTTTTTTCAAAGTTGCCCCGTTCACAAAATCAGAAAGAGTTCTTATTTAATGCACTTGTCAAAACAATTCTCACTGTGGGAACATCTAAACTGTTAAAAACAACTACAGAGTTTAGTAACGCAAAGAAATCTCTTTTAAAAGCAAAGGAGAATTCTGAATATAACAGAAGTAAAGCTACCATAGGAATAATAACTTTTCATTAATTATCAAAACATATGCTTGATTACAGTGTTGTTTCATAGACTAGAGGCGGGGGTTTCTTGAAGACCCTGATTGGCTGCTCACAAACTCAGAGATAGTATAACATTTCTATTTAGAACGAAATGGGAGTTTTGTAGAATAAATTAATCTAGGCTAAAGCTTTCACTTACATAACCAAAAACTCTTACCGTGATTTAGAATCTTCTATTTTGTCATCACCCATCATCTCCAAATCTTGTGAGTGCTTCTCACAAGCTTCTTTGAGCAAATTCTCCTCTGGAGCCCCTTTAGGAGTGCCTTCATTTGCTTGAAGATGTACTATCACGTTTTGTTGGTGCCAGTTCTGAAGGACTCTTTGATGGGCAGGGGCTGGTCCTGGCACCGGCGTCAGTATATTGTGGTGGACAGGACTATTGCCTTTCTTCAGTCCATTTCTGTCCCGTGAGTGGTTCTTCAACCTGCCCTGCACCGGGGTCCCTCTATGCTCATATCCTTCCTGCTGAAGGCAGCTTCCAGTGTTAGGCGATCCTTGAGAAGGATGACTAAACCATCTCCAGCGAAGCCTCAGGATCTGTTTCACATCAAACTCTTTCTTGCCGGACACTGACATTGTTGCCGGAGGAAAGACAAAAGCCTTCTCTAACAGAAAGGAAATGGAGCCTTTGTTATCTCTTGTTTCTCTGCCTCTTGTGTAGAACTAACAAAAGCACAAGTGCTGAGAGAGAGAGAGAGAGAGAGAGAGAGAGAGAGAGAGAGAGAGAGAGAGAGAGAGAGAGAGAGAGAGAGAGAGCAGTCTTTCTTGCTTTCTCTCCCCTCCCCCTCTGCCAGTGATACACTGTGAATACTTCCAGCCTAGCTGAAGCAGAAAGCTGCCGCTAACAGTGTAGGTGGGAACCCATACTGACAGGATGATGAGGTCAGACCTTAAACAAGTAAATCAGCTTAGCACAGGAAAGCAGCTACCACAAACACACTCCAGCTGCTAGATTTGCAAATTCACAGCCCTCACGCCTGAACTGGTAAATATCTAACCCAGCTTCTTTGATGCCAAAGTGCATAGCTACTACATAAACACAGACATGTGAGTAAGAACAACATGTTTAAAGTCACTTCTACATTCCCCGTGCCCTCCCCACTGGCATACTCACTTCTCAGTAACCCACTTCCAAAACTGTGCTAATTTGTCCTAGGAGAATTTGTCATGGAGAATTCGTTATGATCTATTTTGAGATTCTTCTTATGTAAAATTTGAATATAGCTCATTAAGGAAAAGCATCGTATCCTCAGTACCCTTTTGCAGATCTGCAGTTATTACATGCAAAGCTCTTCTGAAAATGTGAACTACTCTGGATAAACATTCTGTTTGAAAATAGAAAATATAAAAATAGTAAAATCATGTTGATTAGCCATGACTACACCCCCACACCCCTACAACACATACACACACACACACACACACACACACACACACACACTTATCCCAAGTTAGTTGGAGAGACAGTGCTTTTCTGATTTAACTTGAAAGGGATGTTTTCTGTCGTTGACCATAGCTTGAAAATGAATGCATCTTCTGGCCTCTTGCCTATATAAACACCTCTTTATCATACCCTGTACTTTCACAGGCAGTGATAAGGCTTATTTTCTTTGTTCAGAACTCTTTTAAAAAGGATGCAGCAGGGCATGTTTTAAATTAACTCAAAATCACCACACTGTTGAGTCATATCCAAAATTCTTTGACATCTAGTTCAGAATGACTATTTTATGCCAAGGCAAATATTTCTAACTCAAACTAACTTTTATCATTAGTAAAATACCAACATCATTGTGCAGTTTATTTTGAAGTATATCCAGATCTTGTGGTTTACACTCAAATTAGTAAAAAGGGAACTTATCTTAGCACATCCTTAAAATCAATATTGAATTGGTAAGATTTTCAGTTTCAGATTTGTTGTTAATAAGTTGTGTGTTCCCAGAAAAATTATTATAATATGGAGAAGTTAAATTGATTTATAAGTAGCTACCAACACCAGTGCAAAAAGGTTTTAAAAAGAAATTAGAGAAGAAAATTAACTCTTCTAAGTTTGGGGTTTGTCTCTAGTTGTTTATAGTTCTAATTGCAACTTTCCCTTTTCCATCTTGCTTTTGTCAGCATGGCTGTTACTTTATGGCAAATTGACTAGGCTAAAAAAATCCCCAAATATTTGATTAGACACTCATTTGGCTGTTTCTCTGAGCGTGTCAGTGTAAGTTTCATATTTACATCAACAGAGTGAGTAAAATATTTTGATGTAATTCTGTGTGAGACATCTAACCAGTTGAAAGCATGAATCTTTGTTCAGATTTGAACTAATGTTGCCTTTTTCTGGGACTCATGCTTGAAATCATTCAAACCCAAACTATACCATCAGAACATGTGTTTCTCCAGCTTCCTTGCTGGAGGTCTGAGAACTCCAGCCTCTTCTTGCCTACCATGCACCCCATTAGCTATATTCTTCAGAAAGCCCTGGCTAATTCAAGCTTGTCTGATATTCAAAAGTCACTAAAAGACATACTGATCATATATCGAGCTCATTTTAGGAGTTATAGGCCATTTATTCTCAACTCTAAATTTATACTCTACTTCCCCATAGATTGTTTAGTCCAAGTGTTAGCATCTATAGTCACCTGTCTTTGACAGATTGATTGTAAAGAGTACTCATCATGCAAACTCTAAGTAACTGAATAAAACCTCAAATAGTTCTTTTTATATGGCTAATGTGCACAAACAATTAAATCTGGAATCCTATCTTATTATCTAAGTATGTAAGATTCTACTAAATACCTAGGATTCATGGTATATGTTTTTACCCACTATACATAAAATACAATGCTGCACAAAGAGAAAGTAAATTGTATGTGTCGGATAGAATGATTGAAGAGTTTTAATAGATGTGTACATGATGTGTGACAGGAATAAAAAGTACTGAATTTTAATAAATTTAGCTCTAAACAATGCCAAAGTTTGAATGTAGCTTACCCCCACTAGAGTTAATGCGCTGGAAGCATCTTCTGCTAGGAAGCCATGGGGGGTGATGGGTGGGACCTTGAAGGGATGGAAATGATGGGAGTAAAGAGATTAGAGAATCCATCATTAGAAAGAATTAACATAGTTGTCATAGGACCAAACAGTTTATCAAATAGAAAAACACAAAATACAAAGATTAATTCTTGAGTTATTCTCTGACTTCCTGTGTCATTATGTGGTTTTTCTTCCCTCTTGCAAGTGCTCCTACCACTATAATGAAATTATGGAGAAGATTATTTTTACCTAGAAGCAAGTTGCCAAAGGTGTTATAGCTTTGACATGCTAAATAAGAATTCATATTAACTTATTTAAATTCAATTACAAGATAATATCACATAGAATCTAGGAACATATTATTGAAGTATTAGACTTCTGAAATATTCTATAGCAGAAAGAATATACAAGCATGCAAAATTGGTTACTGTTGTCATTTAATTTTAAAAACTAAATATATGTATTATATATAGCTATTAATAATAAAAGTTGACTATCTTCTTTTTAATTTGCAGTCTATTCCTTATTTTATATAAAAATATAGAAAAGTGGACATTAAAATAAATACCTTTAAGTGTGTGTGGGGAAACCTATGTGTGTTTTACAGTGGAATCTTTTTTCTTTTGAAACTATTTTCCACTTTTTAGTACCTTGTTTTCAAATAGAAAAATAATTGGGTTTGAAATGCATACAATAATTTGGATTAATATATCTACAGTTTTATATAATTTAATGTCTAAATTTTGTGAATATCTGTAGTTAAATTTAATTCCTAAATTCTTGAAAATAAGAAAACTTGGAAGTGAATTTAGAAATTTCAGGGTCATAAAAAAAAATCCAATCCAAAATTTCTGAATGGTACAGATTCAGTATAATATTTAATAAATATGTATTTTTCAATACAAATGGCATACATGTACTTGTTAAAATGCTGAAAGCTATACATACATTGACATAGGATGAAACAAATTGTGCCCTATAAATAAAAATTTAAAAAGTTTAAATCAGAAAATTCTGTATAAAATAATATTCATTTTCCACCACTACAAAAATATAGATAAACACACAAACCTGGCAGGGACGTGTAGCATGTCAATAAGTGTATATACACATATAAATTTATAATTATTTTAAGCAAATATAAATTTAAGGAAGTAAAGCAGTATAGACTGCATTAAACATACTCTGCCGATTTTATAGGTCTACCAGTTTCATTTATCACAGTTATTTAGTTACCAATGTACCTTCCTTCTAACTAAGATATTTAATCAAAATTCATTCAAGAATGTGAAAAGATTCTTTTGTTCTTTACAGCAGAGGCTGATGAAGAAATAAAAACTACAAAAAATAGTAAAAGATTCTTAATTATAAAGAAAGTGTAGTTACTGTGAATTGGTTAATTAAATTTGAAATTGATTGATTTTAATATCTTAGGAAAATATTGGAGTGATTAACTTCAACTGTACTTTGAATTTTTATACTTGGAGTTCAATATTGGTCAAGTATGGAAATAAGGATCTAAGATTCTTTTTTTATATTTATGCCAAAGTAAGATTTGAGAATTTTGAACATAAAATTGACATCAGATACATGTAAAAAGGTTAACATTTTCAGTAATAAGAAATTTACATTAAATATACAATGAAATATCACTTTTGATCTATTTGGTACTTTTAAATTGTGCCTAAGGCTTGGCAAACATTACAGAGAACTAGGCACAAAGATTTTAAGTGACAGATTCTCAGGAAGTCAGCTATGAGACTGTGTCTTTTAGAAATGGCTGCCTAATAAATATCAATAGACATACTGATAAAGATGGAGTCCCACCCCCTGGACAAAGAAGTACAGGCAAATAATGACTGCTATGTTTGGGAGAGGAGAATTAACCTCTCCCAGGAATAAGCCCTCTAAATAGTTACTCATTACAAGATGGTATTAATCAAGGAAAATGAGGTTATCAATTTAATAGGGAGATGGAAGAGACTGGAGAGGGAAGATATGTTGGGGGAGGAAATGATAGGTTATATTTTAACCTAAACCATATTAAATAAATAAAACAAGTGTCTAGAAGATGTTCAAGTAAAGGAAAGTTTATATATTTGATAGGATGGTAAACCAGCATAGTTATTGTAGATGATAGTATGAAAGCTTCAAAAAAATAAAAGTAAAACTGTCATATAAATCAACACTTTTATGACTGGGAATATAAACAAAAAATTGATGTCTATGCATTGAAGAGGCATCAATACTACTATGTTGATTGAAACTTTATTCAAAGTCGTGATGATAGAGAAAGAACTTAAGTGTTCATCTGTGGGTAAATGCACTAAAATTCTCATGTAACTACACAAATCAATAGCCTTTAGACTTTGAAAACACAAATTATGTCACTTGTGACAGACAACAACACTGAATGTAGAGAGCATTAATTTTTAGAAGAAAAAGCAAGAGTCAGAGAAACACAGTACTAGCTAATCTATATATTGAATCAAAAGGGAATGGACTCACACAATTACAAAATAAAAGGATGGCTCTTGTCCCCCGATCTTTGAGCTACCAGGCGGCCCTGGTTAGGAGCTGAGGAATTCCATCTGGATGGGTGAGTGTCTACTATCCAGGGGCGGTGTGTCCCAGAAGCTAGCACAAACCCCCCTCCCCCAGCTCCTTCTGCAGGGCTGCCTCTATTAGGCACACCCAATCCCCCTGCAGCCCACCCCACCCCCAACCCTGCCCTGCGGCCTGCTAGGACCAGTGCTCAAGAAAGGTTTTAAGTTCCTTCACTAAGGCTATCCACCCAGAGCGGGGTGTGCCTGCCTTCTGGGCAGGTCTCAAGGTTCCCTGTGGGGGAGCTTGGGCACCTACAGCTGGTGCTCCAGGGTTGCCATCTGAATTGTTGTGCTGAGGAGTTCCATCTGGACCGGTTGGTTCCTGTTTCTACACTGAAGAGATACACCCAGAGAGTCAGTCACAGCAAAGACTGGACCAAGACACCAGGCCTTTCTGGGCTCCATTTGAAGCAAGAGATGGGACGGTGCAAATACAAGAATTCCTCCAACAACCTGAAAGACAACATGACATCACCAGAATCTAGGGATCCCGAAACAAGAAGAATTGTACACCCTACTCCAGAAGAATTAGAAGAATTCGACTCAAAAGTGAATTATATGAAAATAATAGAGGACCTTAAACAGGAGGTGAAAAACAGCCATAAACAATTAGAGATGACAAACAAAAAAGTAGAGGAAATGAATAAATCGCTCAAAGATACCCAAGAAAAACAAGAGAAGCAAGAAAAAGCAATCAAACAGATAAGGGAAGCCGTTCAAGACTTGAAGAATGAAATGGAAGTAATGAAGAAAACACAAACCGAGGGAAGGATGGAGTTGGAAAACCTGGGTAAACAATCAGGAACCACAGAGACAAGTCCTACCAACAGATTATAAGAGATAGAAGAAAGAATGTCGGACACTGAAGATACCATAGAGAAAATAAACACACTGATCAAAGAAAATAGCAAAACCAACAAATTCTCATCACAAAATATACAGGAAATATGGGACACAATAAAAAGACCAAACCTAAGAATAATTGGGATAGAAGAAAAAGAAGAAGTACAGCTCAATGGTCCAGAAAATATATTTAATAAAATTATAGAAGAAAACTTTCCCAACCTAAAGATAGATATTGCTTTGAAGGTTCAGGAAGCATACAGAACACCAAATAGACTGGACCAAAAAAAAAAAAAATCTCCTCGCCATATAATAATCAAAACACAAAACATACAGAATAAAGAAAAAATATTAAGAGCTGCAAAGGAAAAAGGTCAAGTTACTTATAAAGGTAAACCTATCAGACTTACACCTGACTACTCTATGGAAACCATGAAAGCCAGAAGGTCCTGGATAGATATACTGCAGAAGCTAAGAGAACATCGATGCAAGCCCAGACTACTATACCCAGCCAAGCTTTCGTTCACTATAAATGGAGAAAACAAAATTTTCCAGGATAAAAACAAATTTAAACAATACGTAGCCACAAATCAAGCCTTACAGAAAGTAATAGAAGGAAAATCACAAACCAAGGAGTCCAACAATGACCACAATAACTCAAACATCTAGAGACCCTACACCAGCGCAACTCAAAGAAGGCAAACACACAAACTCTATGACTAAAAATCTGACCGGAGTTACCAACCACTGGTCATTAATATCCCTTAATGTCAATGGACTCAACTCACCTATAAAAAGGCACAGGCTAAGAGATTGGATATGCAAACAGGATCCAACATTCTGCTGTTTACAAGAAACACACCTCAACCACAAAGACAGGTGCCTACTTAGAGTAAAGGGATGGGAAAAGGTTTATCAAGCAAATGGACCTAAGAAACAAGCAGGTGTGGCCATACTAATTTCTAACAAAGTTGACTTCAAACTTAAATAAATCAGAAGAGATAGAGAGGGACATTTTATACTCATAACAGGAACAATTCGTCAGGATGAAGTTTCAATCCTGAATATCTATGCCCCTAACATAAAAGCACCCACGTACGTAAAAGAAACATTACTAAAACTCAAGGCTGCCATCAAACCGCACACACTAATAGTAGGAGATTTCAACACTCCTCTTTCACCAATGGACAGGTCAATCAGACAGAAACCTAACAGAGAAATAAGAGAATTAATGGAGGTAATGAATCAAATGGACTTAACAGACATCTATAGAATATTCCACCCAAATAGGAAAGAATATACCTTCTTCTCTGCAGCTCATGGAACCTTCTTGAAAATTGACCACATCCTCGGTAACAAAGCAAACTTCCACTGTTACAAAAAAATATCCATAACCACATTGTCTTATCAGATCACCATGGACTAAAGTTAGAATTCAACAACAAAGCTATCCCCAGAAAGCCTACAAACTCATGGAAACTGAACAGTCAACTATTGACCCACACCTGGATCAAAGAAGAAATAAAGAAAGAAATTAAAGTCTTCCTTGAATTCAATGAAAATAAAGAAGCAACATACTCAAACTTATGGGACACTTTGAAAGCAGTCCTAAGGGGAAAGTTCATAGCCCTTAGTGCCCACTTAAAGAAAACAGAGAAGCATACATTGGAGACTTAACAGCCCACCTGAAAGCTCTAGAAAAAAAAGAAGCAGACTCACCTAGGAGGAGTAGAAGACTGGAAATAGTCAAACTGAGAGCGGAAATCAACAAAATAGACACACAGAAAACAATCCAAAGAATCAATGAAACAAAAAGCTGGTTCCTGGAAAAAAATCAACAAAATTGATAAACCCCTATCCAAACTAATCAAACGGCAGAGAGAGAATTTGCAAATTAATAAGATCAGAAATGAAAAGGGGGACATAACCACAGACATAGAGGAAGTTCAGAGAATCATTAGATCTTACTACAAAAGCCTATATGCCACAAAACTGGAAAAATGTAAAAGAAATGGACACTTTTTTAGACAAATACCATATACCAAAGTTAAATCAGGACCAGGTGAACAATCTAAATAGACCTGTCAGTCGCGAAGAATTAGAAGCTGTTATCAAAAACCTCCCTACCACAAAAAGCCCAGGACCAGACGGTTTCAATGCGGAATTCTACCAGAATTTCCAAGAAGACCTAATACCTATACTCCTTAATGTATTTCACAATATAGAAACAGAAGAGTCATTGCCAAATTCCTTTTATGAAGCTACAGTCACTCTGATACCAAAACCACACAAAGACTCAACCAAGAAAGAGAATTACAGGCCAATCTCACTCATGAACATCGACGCAAAAATCCTCAACAAAATACTGGCAAACCGTGTCCAAGAACACATTAGAAAAATTATCCAATATGATCAAGTAGGCTTCATCCCAGAGATGCAAGGCTGGTTCAACACACGAAAATCTTTCAATGTAATCCATCATATAAATAAACTGAAAGAAAAAAACCATATGATCATTTCTTTAGATGCTGAAAAAGCTTTTGACAAAATTCAACATCCTTTTATGATAAAAGTCTTGGAGAGATTAGGGATACAAGGATTATACCTAAATATAATAAAAGCTATTTACAGCAAACCGACAGCTAACATCAAACTAAACGGAGAGAAACTCAAAGCCATCCCACATAAATCAGGAACACGACAAGGCTGTCCACTCTCTCCATACCTCTTCAATATAGTGCTTGAAGTTTTAGCAATAGCAATGAGACAACATAAGGGGATCAAGGGGATTCGAATTGGAAAGGAAGAAATTAAACTTTCGTTATTTGAAGATGATATGATAGTGTACATAAGCGACCCCAAAAATTCCACCAAAGAACTTCTACAGCTGATAAACACCTTTAGTAATGTGGCAGGATACAAGATCAACTCCAAAAAATCAGTCGCCCTCCTATACACAAAGGATATGGAAGCAGAGAGGGAAATCAGAGAAGCATCACCTTTCACAATAGCCACAAACAGCATAAAATATCTCGGGGTAACCCTAACCAAAGAAGTGAAGGATCTATTTGACAAGAACTTTAAAGCATTGAAGAAAGAAACTGAAGAGGATACCAGAAAATGGAAGGATCTCCCTTGCTCGTGGATTGGGAGGATCAACATAGTAAAAATTGCAATTCTACCAAAGGCAATTTATAGATTCAATGCAATCCCCATCAAGATCCCATCAAAATTCTTCACTGATCTTGAAAGGACAATAATCAACTTTATATGGAATAACAAAAAACCCAGGATAGCCAAAACAATCTTATACAATAAAGGAGCTTCTGGAGGCATTACCATCCCTGACTTTAAACTCTATTACAGAGCTACAGTAATGAAAACAGTGTGGTATTGGCATAAAAATAGAGAAGTTTACCAATGGAATCGTATAGAAGACCCGGATTTTAACCCACAAACCTATGAACACCTCATTTTCGATAAAGGTGCTAAAAGTATACAATGGAAGAAAGAAAGCATCTTCAACAAATGGTGCTGGCACAACTGGATGTCAACCTGTAGAAGAATGAAAATAGACCCATACCTATCACCATGCACAAAACTCAAGTCCCAATGGATCAAAGACCTCAATATCAATCTGAACACACTGAACCTGATAGAAGAGAAAGTGGGAAGTACCCTACAACAGATGGGAACAGGCGATCGCTTCCTAGGTATAACCCCAGCAGCACAGTCATTAAGGGCAACATTGAATAAATGGGACCTACTGAAACTGAGAAGCTTCTGTAAAGCAAAAGACACTGTCACTAAGACAAAAAGGGAACCCACTGACTGGGAGAAGATCTTCACCAACCCCACAACAGACAAAGGTCTGATCTCCAAAATATATAAAGAACTCAAGAAATTAGACTTTAAAATGCTAATTAACCCAATTAAAAAATGGGGCACTGATCTGAAGAGAGAATTCTCACCAGAAGAAGTTCAAATGGCCAAAAGTCACTTAAGGTCATGCTCAGCCTCCTTAGTGATCAGGGAAATGCAAATCAAAACAACATTGAGATATCATCTTACACCTGTCAGAATGGCTAAAATCAAAAACACCAATGATAGCCTTTGCTGGAGAGGCTGTGGAGAAAGGGGCACCCTCATCCATTGCTGGTGGGAATGCAAACTTGTGCAACCTCCTGGAAAGAGGTGTGGCGGTTTCTCAGGAAATTTGGGATCAACATACCCATGGACCCAGCAATGCCACTCTTGGGAATATACCCACGAGATGCCCGATCATATGACAAGGACATTTGTTCAACTATGTTCATTGCAGCATTATTTGTAATAGCCAGAACCTGGAAACAACCTAGATGCCCTTCAATGGAAGAATGGTTGAAGAAAGGATGGAATATATATTCATTAGAATACTACTCAGCGGTAAAAAACAATGACTTCGCGAATTTTGCATGCAAATGGATGGAAATAGAAAACACTATCCTGAGTGAGGTAACCCAGACCCAAAAGGATGAACATGGGATGTACTCACTCATAATTGGTTTCTAGAGATAACTAAAGGTCAGTGAGTCTATAATTTGATACTCTAAAGAAACTAATTAAGAAGGTGAACCCAAAGAAAAGCATATAGCTATCCTCTGGGTTATGGGAAGTAGACCAGATTGCCGGGCAAAAATTTGGATCTTGGGGGTGTGGTGGGAGTGGGGGTAAGGGGAGAAGGGGAGAGAAATGTGAGAAGGGGAGGGTGGGGGAAACTTGGAGAAACGGGATGATTGGGATAAAGGAAGGTTGGTTAGGGGAGCAGAGAAACACACATCTTAATTAAGGGAGCCATTTTAGGGTTGGCAAGAGACTTGGATCTAGAGGGGCTCCCAGGTGCCCAGGGCGATGTCCCCAGTTAGTTCCTGGGGCAGCTGTGGATAGGGAACCTGAAATGACTCTATCCTTTAGCCATACTGATGAATATCTTGCATATCACCATAGAAATTTCATCTGGCGATGGATGGAGATAGAGACAGAGACCCACACTGGAGCACTGGACTGAGCTCCCAAAGTCCCAATGAGGAGCAGAAGGAGGGAGAATATGAGCAAAGAAGTCAGGACCACAAGGGGTGCGCCCACCCGTGGAGACAGTGGGGCTGATTCTTTGGGAGCTCACCAAGGCCAGCTGGACTGTGACTGAAAAAGCATGGGATAAAACCGGACTCTCTGAATTTGGTGGACAATGAGGGCTGCTGAGAAGCCAAGGACCATGGCACCGGGTTTTGATCCTACTTCATGTTCTGGCTTTGTGGGAGCCTATCCAGTTTGGATGTTCACCTTCCTAGACCAGATCGAGGAGGGAGGACTTTGGACTTTCCACAGGGAACCTGACTGCTCTTCAGGCTGGAGAGGGAGGGGGGAGGAGTGGGGGGAGGGTAGGAGGAGAGGGAGGAGTGGGAGGGAAATGGGAGGCGGGGAGGAGGCAGAAATTTCTTTTTTTTTCCAATAAAAAAAAATAAAAGGATGATTATCAGGGGTGGGAAAGGGTTTCAACTGAAAGGGGGAAAACTACTTAAGGAATACAAAGTTTCAGTCACATGTCAGAAGTGAATTTCATTGTTCTATTCAATAAGATTGCTGTAATTAATGATGGATTGCATATTCCAAAATATTTGAGCAATGATTTTTTTTTAGTCTTAGCATAATGGAACAATAAATAATGGAAGTCAAATGATGCCAATAAGCCTGATTTGGTCTTTTTACAATGTAAGTCTATACCAAAATATCAACTTTTACAACTTAATATGTATGTAATTATTTGTCAATTAAAATAAATAAAGTTTATCTGCCAATTTGTACAGAAATAGAAATCAAAATATAGAGGAAAAAAATAAAAATAGCTACTGAGAGTCACAGTTTAGGAAATACATTTTAAAAGTTAATCTTTTTCACACAATACATTTTAATTATGTTTTTTCCCTCCATCAACTCCTCCCTAATTTTACCCATATCCTTATCCCCCCCAACACACACCCTTCATGTTTCACCCACCTAATTTCATGCTTTTCTTTCCACTCAATGAGAAACTGTGATGTTCAACATGGGGTTTAAATGACATTAAAATATAGTAAAGAAAAGATTCATGTTGAGTTACCAACACCACACAAATTAGGCACAGTAGAACAAAGCTAAAGGCTGATTTATTTGTATGATATAATTCATATACCACAATTCCAACATTACTTAAAATCATAATATTTTGTAGAAAATAACACTGAGCTTATGCTCAGAAAAATTATATTTAGTATTTGTTTACATTGTATCATGTAAAGAATAAGAGGCAGACATATTTCATGAGTCATTCTTTAAACTAATTATCTATCAAACTGAAAGAAATTCACATGAACGTTATATAACCAGCACCTTCAGCAGTTTTGGAGATATGAATTGTGAACATACAGGAAAATGCACACAACTCTGAGTTTTTACTAAAAGTTTTCCGTATAATTGGAACTTGCAATTATCAAGGCTCAGTGAATGTATTTATACAGCTGCTAATAATAACTCAAAAACTAAATTTAAAATTTATTTCATTTAAATATAATTAATGTCTACTTGATCATGTAGAAATGATGGGCTTCACAGAAGGCATATGGTGTATATTTGAGATATTCTGAGCAAAATTACATTTAAAAGAACATCCTAGACTTTTTAAAACAATTACATATAGCAATATATCTAAAATAATGACATACAATGAAATAATCATAGTTACTTAAAAGGAAATAATTTTAGTAATAGTATTCTCAGCTTCCTTACCAATTCCATCTAATGGAAAAATCATGAAAAAATTGTCCTGTGCTTCAGAATTTATACATAAAAGAAAGCAAGGAACAATGCAATGCTCTGGTGTATAAAATGTATTGAAAAAGGGCAATTTAAACTATAAAGTGCTTATAGATATCTGTAAACAATGTAGAAAATGCCTTTTTATCACTATTAAGAGTATTTTTACTGTTAGAAACATGTATTTACATGCTTCTTTCTGTCTAACAACTGCCATGATAGAACATTTTATAATTCTTAATTCTCAGTTGTAAATAAATAATATATAATAGAATGTTGTATTAGTTAGGGTTTCTATTGCTGTGAAGAGACACCATGACCTTATGAAGGAAAATATTTAATTGAGGCTGGCTTACAATTTCAGAGGTTTAATCCATTATTGTCATGGCAGGAATCAAGGCAATGTGTAGTCAGACATGGTACTGGAAAGGTAGCTGAGAGTACTTCATCTTGATCAGTAGGCAACAGAAAGTGAACTGGGACACACTTCCTCAAACAATGTCACAACTAATCCAACAAGGCCATACTCCCTAATAGTGCCACTCCCTATGAGCTTATGGGTGTCATTTATTTTCAAACCACCATGGATAGGCACACACACTGCAATTATGATAATCAAGGTTTATAGTCTTATATTTAAAGAAATTGCAGTTCTTTTGTGAAAGGTAAATAAAACACCCTTCAAAGAGTTAACTATCCACCTAAATAATGCATTTATCCATTGTGAGTGCATGTGTAGTTTTGCCAGTTTTGCAAGGTCAAAGCAATGTAATAAGGAAATACATAAAATTTTGCTGTCAGGGAAAAAAATGCTACAGAATTAAGATCAGAAAGATGAGGGAGGTGCCTTGATCTTCCTGTATTTCAAACCTTTTTTATACCCTCTCTTTAACAATATTCCCTGAACCTTAGGTGTGGATTTGTTTTGTAGATACATCCACTGAGATTGAGCTCCAAAACTCTGCGTTTTCTGGTGGTTTCCCTGAAAAGAACCAATTTTAAAAACATCAAGGTACATCAAAACAATCCAAAGTATAGACAAACTGAAATATCAAACACGAAAAACTATCAGAAATATTAACAACAAATTGTAAAACTATTAAATATTATTGCATAGCATCAAAATATCAATCATTGACTATAATATGAAGTAATACCACAGGAAATCATTCTCAGTTATATTAGAGTAATACATTATCAAAATACTTTTTATATAACTTCACCAAATTGAAATTTCACAATACTCAGCTATAAGGTAGGTGTTTAACGCCAAATATATGACTGTGATAAATTTTCACATATGTGTGAGTAGTGCAGATACACGTACAACAAATCATTTTGGTAGTACTATATTTAATGTCATAAAATCAGCCTTGTTTGGATGGTTTGTGCCTAGGTTTATTGTTTCTTATTATGCCATGTTCAGTTGATATCCCTGGGAAGCCTGTGTTTTTCTGAAGGGAAACAAAGGAAGAGTGGATTTTGGGGGGAGGAGAGATGTGTGTGAGGAGAACTGGGAGGACTAGAGAGACTAAAGAAGGAACTACAGTCTGATGTAATGTATGAAAGAAGAATAAATTTAAAAATAACTGTGTTTGTGTTTTGCTTGCATGCATGAATGTGTACCACTTCCCTCCTTGCCTGATGTACATGAAAGGCAGAGTAGGGCTTTTCATCCCCTGAAACAGGAGTTGCATTTGGTTGTGAGTTACCATGCTGCTACTGGGAACTAAAATTGGGTCCTCTGCAAAATCAAAAAATTCTTTAAAAATCATTAAGCCATTTGTATGCCCTGTGGATATGTTTATAACAGAGTGAAACTAGAATAAAAAGTAAATTATATATGTATATATATATATGCATTATTATTTAAATAAAGGAATATCTGCAGTATAAAAAGGAAATAATAGAACAGTATGGGTTAAATTGGGTGGAAAATGAGAGGGCAACATACTATAAGTAATACTGTAAGGGATATATAACATTGAATATATTTGAAAAAAGTCATAGGGAAGCATATTCCTGTAGAAGCTTCCCAAAGTATAGAAATACACACATTAGAAAGAGGATAAACTGAGCTGTTATATAACATGGAGAAAATACCTAATCAGCCACTTCAGGCTAACATATAAAAAGCCCTATGCACAGAATGAGTTAGTATGTAAATATTTAATTAAGTAGAGTAGTTTTACATGCTATGGTTTGGCCAGTTCAATAACGGCTGCCTGCTGATAGAAACATCAACAAAACAGTCCCTGAATCTTGAAGTCTAAACCAGTCTTTAATCTATGTTGCAATCCTGAATAAGTAGGTTCTAATGGCAGTGAAGCCATATCAGTAATAGGATGGAGGAACTTGCCAATGAGAGTGAGAGAAAGCAAATAAAAAGTAAAAAGCTTCCTTCATCAATGTCCTTTTATGTAGACTGCTAACAGAAACTGTGGCTGAAATTTAGGGCAGGTCTTCTCACCTCAAATGATCCAATCAAAAAACTCATTCACAAATGTTCCCAAATGCTTGAGTTCTAGTTAATTCCAAATAAAACCAAGTTGACAAGAAGTATCATAGTTATCCTCTAGAACTTGATGATAAAACTCTATTGCTGAAGAAACTGCATATCTTAGTTTAGAACAGGAAGAAATCAGTTGCTACAGATATGGAAGCTTTATTTTACTGACTGATTCTCATGGTGCAGAAAAATACTATGTCAGCTACCTGGAGAAAAAAAAGTAAACAGCAGTATTATCCAGCTCTAAGTCTTACCAACTACAAGAGAAACTGGTCTGAAAAGACCTGTTCACTGCTGCAATAGTGGAACAAACATCACAGAAGCAATCAACCACTTCCTGATAGGATTTAATTTCAACTCCACAAGGTGAAAACCACACCTGGTACTGCATTTGTTTATCTGCTAAATAGATACTGTACTAAGCAAACTCCTAATGACTTATTACTGTACTCATAGATTCTTACATCTCACCTCCCTCAACAGAGAAGCTTCTTCTGGCAGAACACAGATATTAATAAAGTGACATACAACTTGTAGATGTGCAGAGAAAAAGAGACTGCAGAGTGCATGGGACATTTGTATAACAATCTCCCTTCCAAGGTTCATTAATCATCACAGAAAATGAAGCATAAAGATTGGCATAAAGTGTGAGAGACATTATATGAATATAAGGAAATAATGTTTTCAGGATAGAGCAGAACAGTTGAACATATAAACTCATATCAGTTTTTATTAACATACATAATACCTGAGAAATCTCAAGTCAAAACAAGTCCCAGCATGGAGGGAAGAGGTAGGCATAAAGTCCAATGCCTACATAAAGAACCATTATGAACTGACAGTTGCTGGGTGAGGGAGAATCAGTTATTTAAGGCTAAGTGCCCTAGTAGGATGACCATGGTCCACTAGAAGACCACCCTTCCAAGAATATGTAGACATGATAAATTAATCATGACATTTAAAAAATATAGAGGGCACACATTTCGGTATGTGGATTTGGGAGAAGGTATAGGATAAGTCAAAAATAATATTGTGGGAGGAATTATCTACCAGTGTTTATGGTAGAAAAGGGGAGCTTGGAATCTGAGAGAGAAGCACAGTGTTGAAGTGGGCTAAACATTGTCTTATTGCATATATTAAGACAAACCAATGCAAATACACATGTATATGTATATATATATATATATATATATATATATATATATATATATATATATGAACAGTATATGTATTAGGGAATATATTGTAAGACAGACACACACATATGTATACATTAGATTTAGAATGTATATAGTTAATATGTACATATTTGAAAAACATATACTTTCAGGAATGATACAATAATTTAATGAAACTATTATCAGTGCTACTAAAATTTCTTGTAGATGTATACAGGATACAACAATATTTATGAAGAGAGGTATAAGCCTAAAGACAAGATGCAAGAATATTTATGAAAATATGTATAAGACTAAAAGGCAAAAACAATATTGCAAAGTAAAAATATAGAATAGAAGTGAAATGAAACATAGTAAAGAATATTGGGAGATTAAATGATTGAGTGAGAATAGTGTAGTAGATTTGGAGAAAGGAAGAGATGGTAGGCCCATTAGTCAAAACTAAGGATATATGAAACAACTTTTTGGAAATCTTAACTCAATGTGCTAATTTCAAAATACAATTTTAAAATAAACAGAACTGGAAAATAATTACACTACATTTGTGCTTAATACAATTCCCAAATACATTATTTATTAAATGAAAACCTCAGTGGAAATCATCAGATTCCTCCCTACCACTTACTGAAAAGTTAGGTCCTAAAGGTCTCCGAAACAGCATGGGCTGTTGTAATTGCCATTGGTTATCTCCCAGAACTTTATGGTAAGCCCCTTTACATAAGATACCACATATTCCATTGTATAAATGTACCACATTTTCATTATCCACTCTTAGTTTGAGGGGAATCTAGGTTGTTTCTAGGTTATGGCTATTACCAATAATGCTGCTATAAATATAGTTAAGAAAAATGTCCTTGTGTTATAGTTGTACATCTTTGAGTATATGCCCCAAAAGTTAAGTATTGCTGGATCTTGAGTTAGATTGATGCCCCACACTCTGAGAAACCACCACACTGTTTTCCAAAGTACTGTACAAGTTTGGATTCCTACTAACAATGGAGTTTTCCCCTCACTCCACATCCTCTCCACTCCAGCATAAGCTGTCATCAGTGTTTTGATCTTTACAATTCTGATAGATATAAGATGGTATCACAGAGTCATTTTCATTTTCCTGATAGCTTAAGATGTTGAGCAATTTCTTAAATGTCTTTTAGCCATTTGGGTTTGTTCTGCTGATAATTCTCTGTTTAGATATGTACTCTATTTTTAAGTTGTAGTATTTGATATTTTCGATGTTTAGTTTCTTGAGTTTTTTATATACATTGGAGATGAACCTTCTGTCTGGTTGGTGAAGATCTTTTTCCATTTTGGGGACTGTCACTTTGTCTTATTGACTGTGTCCATTGTTTTACAGAAGTTTCTCAGTATCAGAAGTTCCCATTTATTCATTATTATTCGCAGTGTCTGTGCTAATGGTGTTATATTTAGAAAGTGGTCTCCTGTGCCCATATGTTCAATACTACTTCCCACTTTCTCTTCTATGAGGTTCAGTGTGGCTGGATTTCTTTTGAGGTCTTTGAACCATTTGGACTTGAGTTTTGTGCATGGGCATAGATATGAATCTATTTGTATTCTTCTACATGATGACATTCAGTTATGTCAGCACCATTTGTTGAAATTGCCTTTTTTCCATTGTACAATTATGTCTTCCTTGTCAAAAACCAGGTGTTAATAGTTGTGCTGATTAATATCAGGATTTTTAATTCAATTCCATTGAACCATGTGTTTGTTTAATGTAAATACCAAGCAGTTTTACTTACTATCGCTTTACAGTAGAGCTTGAAGTCAGAGATGATGATGCCTCCAGAAGTTTATTTATTGTATAGGATTATTTTGACTATCCTGGGTTTTTTGTTTTTCTCTATGAGGTTGAGTATTGTTCTTTTGAGATCTGTGAAGAACCGTGTTGGGATTTTGATTGTGATTGCATTGAATTTCTATAAAAAAATCTCCCCGAGTGAGGCATTCTCACCCAGAGTATCATAAGAGGATATGCAAAGCAAGGGTTAACCAGGCCACAATCCACAAACCCAGAGAAGATAGGTAAAAGAACCACCCTTAGAGGAACACACGTGGAGGGCTTCAGGAAGGGAAAATAGTTAAGATCTTCTGGGTAAACTGGGAGACAGGGATAATAGGAAAAAAAATGGAGAGTGGGAACATGATGGATCAAGAAGGCTGAGTTGAGGAGGGACAGAGAGGAAGAACAATCAAAGAGATATCTTGATAAAGGGAACTGTTATGGAGTTAGGGAGAAACGTGATGATTGAGAAATTCTTAGGAACCTACAAGGATGACCTCAGCTAAGACTCCTAGCAATAGTTGAGAGGGTACCTGAAATGACCTTCCCCTATAATCAGATAGTGGCTACCCTAATTGTCATTACAGAACCTTCATCCAGTAACTGATGGAAGCAGATGTAGTGACGCATAGCCTAGCACTGGATTGAGCTCCTAGAGTTCAGCTGAAGAGAAGAAGGAGTGACATGAGCAAGGGGTGTCAAAATCATGATGCGGAAAGAAGAAAGCAATTGGCCTGCCCAAGCTACTGGGAGCTTACAGACTCTGGACTGGAACTTGCTTGTGAGTGAACTAGACCCACTGAATGTGGGTGAGTTATGTGGCTTCATCTGTTGGGAGGTTCCTGACAGTGGAATGAGGATTTATCCTGGATGCATGAACTGGATTTTTGGAGCCCATTCCCTATGGTGGGATACCTTGCTCAGCCTTGATAACTGGGTGAGGGGTGGGGAAGGGGCTTGGTTCTGCCTCAACTTGGAAATCCAGTCTTTTTTGACTCCCCAAGGGAAGCCTTACTGCCTCTGAGTACTGGATGGGGGCGGTCAGTAAGGGAGGAGTAAAGGGGTCAGCTGAAGGAAAGGGAGGAAGAACTGGGGTTGGTATGTAAAATGAAAAATAATTTAAATAAAAATGTTACCACATACTTTGGTTGTAGGACATAGTAAAATAGGTTTCAAACCAACAGGGAAACTTCTTCTCTACTGACTATCTGTCATTATACCAGAAAGTGTTATAAGCTGCTGAGGGAAAAATATTATCAATGGTCTTACTCAAAACTGATTACAGCATGTTGCAATAATGACCTGCCAGAGAATGTGTGCACACTGATCAAATGGTGGCAAGGCTATTGGAGTAACTAGTTACCCTCAGATTGGAATGGAGGCCTGTTTCACAGAAGAGAATTTCATGCCCTATCTTTTATCCAAGATAGACCCTCAGTCATGGATAAAAGTCCATGTTTAGGGTTGTCATAAACCCTATGGTACTTGCTGTTGTTATTTTACTTAATGGCTGTGTGAAAAAATTGCCAATAAATATTAATGCTTAAAGCAATAGACCTAAACTGCTTTCAATCTTTGCTGGAAAAGCTTCTTTTTTTTTTTTTTTTTTTTTTTTTTTGCGGTGGGTAGCAGTTGGTATAAAAGTGTAAAACTGCTGAGAATGTATTCATGACCATAAATAGGGGATTAATATTAACCTAACCACACAAAGTCTCAGGAAACATCATGAAAGAAAAAGTTAAAAAATATTGAGAGCTGAAGGATGGGAGAATGAGTGCTATGAAACACTACCTTTTTAGCATGATGTTTCTGAAAGATGCACGAAAGCTTGACAGCTAGTGGGGGCTGCAGAAGGGTCAAAATTTTGTCATAGATAGAGTTGATGATCTCCAGGCCACACCCTGAACTGAAGAGCTATTGGCAGTTGATAGTTTCTAGAAGAAGGAGACAAATTTTTTTTTAAGGATGTAAGGACTGATAGTAATTACAAATTCCAATGGGTGACTCTATACCCAAGGCACATGTGGGAGGTATTAACTGGATTCTTTGGCTATTACTCTAAGACACAACATTCAGAGAGACAAATAGAGAAAAAACATGAAGTTTGGAGAGACATACATTTGTGATCAATGGGAGCAGTTGCACACGATAAGTGCAAGCTATCTATGATTGTGTTTCACTGTGTACCAGTATAAAACTCTCAAGAACATATACAATTTTAAGAACAATAAATTTTACAAGCATCCAAAAACTTTGTATAGTTTTGATAATTTAAATAAAATTTAGACTAAAAAGGAAAAGGATGAAAATAAAAGTAAGAGTAAAAGTAGGAGAAATTATAGTACCCAACATTTAACAACTTAATTTTGACACACTAAAAAAATAAATCCAATGGGAAAAATAACCATAAGCAGGAGGCTGATGTGGGAGTCCCTTCTGGTGCTGTGATTACCATTAATGAGTAAAGAAACTGCTTTGGACATATAGCAAGGCAGAACTTAGGTAGATCTGGAAGATGGAACTGAATGCTGGGAGGAAGAAAGCAGTGTCAGAGAGACACCATGGAACCACAAGAGTCAGACATGCTAAATCTTTGCCAGTAAGCCACTGCCACATGGTGATATACAGATTAATAGAAATGGGTTAAATTGATATAAGAGTTAGCCAAAAAGAAGCTAGAGTTAATGGGTTAAGCAGTGTTTTAATTAATATAGTTTCTGTGTGGTTATTTTGGTTTTGGGTGGCTGGGACAAACAAGGGACCTTTCTCCAACAGGCAGAGTGGAGAAATGTTTCAGAAGTCAAGAGCACTGGCTACTCTTCCAGATAACCTGGGTTTGGTTCCCAGAACACACATGGCAGTTCATAAACCTCTGTAACTCTAGTACCAGGGGATTTGGTGGTCTCTTCTGACCTCTGAGGGCATTGCACAGGTATACATTCTCAAAAAACACACACACAAATAAAAATAAAAATGTTTGCAAGATACGTAGGTAGAAAAGGACTGAGATTTATAATACATAAATAACTCAATGAAATGAAAGGCATCATTCAAATAAAAACCAAACAGAACACCCAAGCTGACATAAAGACAAAATGAATGTAAAGATGCCACTTGAGAATGTATGAGGGGCTATTCACTATCTTTGCTGGTAAAAATGTAGATTTACATCATGAGTACTACTGTGGTATGACTGTGACTTGCCACATGTTGAGGTTTGCTCTGTGTGCATAGTTTTCTAAAATAGTGAGATTTATGAGAGGTAATAAGATTATAAGCTTAGGACACTCAAGAAAGGATTATATGGGAATCAAAATTAGTTTTAAGGAGAAATGATTAGGCTTTCAAAGTGTTTGTTGTCAAGGAAATTAAGCACCTTTCCTCCATTTCTCCCATACTAATAAACACAGGGTAATATCATCTACTCTCATGTCTCTGTCCTGAGAACAGTATACCAAAATAAACCAATTTTCTTCTTAAATTGTCCACTGTGATATACTTTGTTTTAGGAACACATAATGAACTAAGAAAATGAGTCTAACAAAATGGCAAAAATGAGATTGTTACAATATCAAGTATTAATGAGAATCTCTAGAATGTCATTCCCTTACACGTTGCAAATTGCTAATTTAAAAGTGTTTAATAGTGTCTTATAAATGTATAAAATGTAGAATATGACTGTCATAAAACCAGACAGTTTCACTCTTGAGTATCTTATTCCACAAATAATTAAAATTTATTTTCAGGCAAAAATATACACAATACTCATGACATTTATTATCTTTATAGCCCAAATGTGAAAATTATTCAAATATATTTCAAGAAATGAATGACTAAATAGCCTATAGTATGTTTATCTAAGAATATATTAGTTTCCATCAGTAATAATAAACTTCTTACATATGAAACAATTTGTATGAACCTCAAATAACTCATGCCTAAAACATAAGGGTAGTATCTAAAAGGATTCTATTTTTTTCATATTAATTCTATTCATTGTGATTCTCCTTTTATTACATTATTAGAAGCACTGAGTTATAAAAAAAGGAGAACAATTTCTGATTTATAAGAGGTATTGACACAGAATGAACATAGACGGTAAAAAACAATGACTTCACAAATTTTGCATGAAAATGGATGGAAATAGAAAACACTATCCTGAGTGAGGTAACCCAGACCCAGAAGGATGAACATGGGATGTACTCACTCATAATTGGTTTCTAGAGATAAATAAAGGTCAGTGAGTCTATAATTTGATATCCTAAAGAAACTAAATAAGAAGGTGAACCCAAAGAAAAACATATAGCTATCCTCCTGGTTACGGGAAGTAGACAAGATTGCCGGGCAAAAAAATTGGGATCTTGGGGGTGTGGTGGGAGGGGGGTAAGGGGAGAAGGGGAGAGAAATGTGAGAAGGGGATGTTGGGGGGAACTTGGGGAAACGGGATGACTGGGAAAAAGGAAGGTTGGTTAGGGGAGCAGAGAAGCACACATCTTAATTAAGGGAGCCATCTTAGGGTTGGCAAGAGCCTTGGACCTAGAGGGGCTCCCAGGTGCCCAGGGCAATGTCCCCAGTTAGTTCCTGGGGCAGCTGAGGATAGAGAACCTGAAATGACCCTATCCTATAGCTATACTGATGAATATCTTGCATATCACCATAGAGCCTTCATCTGGCGATGGATGGAGATAGAGACAGAGACCCACACTGGAGCACCGGACTGAGCTCCCAATGTCCCAATGAGGAGCAGAAGGAGGGAGAATATGAGCAAAGAAGTCAGGACCACAAGGGGTGCACCCACCCACGGAGACAGTGGGGCTGATCCATTGGGAGCTCACCAAGGCCAGCTGGACTGTGACTGAACAAGCATGGGATAAAACCCAGACTCTCTGAATTTGGCGGACAATGAGGGCTGCTGAGAAGCCAAGGACAATGGCACCAGGTTTTGATCCTACTTCATGTTCTGGCTTTGTGGGAGCCTACCCAGTTTGGATGTTCACCTTCCTAGACCAGGATTGAGGGGGGAGCACTTTGGACTTTCCACAGGGCAGGGAACCCTGACTGCTCTTCAGGCTGGAGAGGTAGGGGGAGGAGAGGGGGGAGGAGTGGAGGAGGGAGAGGAGTGGGAGGGAAATGGGAGGTGGGGAGGAGGCAGAAATTTCTTTTTTTTTCCAAAAAAGATAAAAAATATATTGTCAAAAAAAGATTGAATAATTACTAGCAGTAGTAGGCTGAATTTAAAATGATTCATATTCAGGAATAATGGGTTCACTTACTCAACCTTAACTCCTTGGATTCTATTTTTATTTTTATTTTTTGGTTTTTCGAGACAGGGTTTCTCTGTAGCTTTTGTGCCTGTCCTGGAACTAGCTCTTGTAGACCACGCTGGCCTCGAACTCCCAGAGATCCACCTGCCTCTGCCTCCCGAGTGCTGGGATTAAAGGCATGTGCCACCACCACCCAGCTGAATTCTACTTTTTTAAACAAGCATTTTATCACCCATTTATTCTAGCAACCAAATATCTAACAATGATAAACACTGCTAATTGGCTCAGCATCACTGATTCTAACATAAAATTTCAGAGTATTTTCCATGAGCTTTCCTACTCAATTATGCCATCTAAATCAAACCTTAAACGACTCTGTTGCCAGTAGTTAGAAAATTAAATATTTTAAGTTTTTTCCTTCCTGAGATGTTAAAACCAATACGATGCAAATATCTTTATGCTAAAAGTTTTAATGGAATAGGGTTCATAATCAGTTTTGGTAGGATTATCTGTGATAAAGCTGAAGTGACTCTGTTTATTTAAAGATAATTATTTAAATAATGCAAATGCCATTAAAAAAAGAAACAAATGGAAATGTAATGCAGCAAAACTAAATATTTGAACTAATAATTGCTTGGATATACTTATGAACAGACGGAAATAATGGAAAAAGGAGAAAAATTCAAGACAAACTGAGGAAAAACTCACTATAAAGAAAAGAGAAAAGGGCCAGGGTTTTGAATCACTGGTTGAATGCTTACCTGGAATGCACAAACAAATCAAATAGATTTGATTGCAAGCACTACAGAAAAATAGGGAATTATTTTTTTAAGATGAGGCTGGAGATATGACTCAGCAGTTAAGAACAAGTATTCCTCTGCCTGAGGACCAATGTGTGGTTCCCATCAGCCACTTAATGTGGCTCACAACCTCTTATAAATCAAGATGGATGCTGCTCAGTTGGATGAATTAAATGTAATGGATTTAATTGGGCCCTGTGATGGGGGAGAGTCTTCTGTTTTGTGTTAATTTCATTGGTTAAATAAAGAGACTGCCCTGGCCCTTTAATAGGACAAAAAATAGGTAGGCAGAGAAAACAAAACAGAATGCTGGGAGAAAGAAGCTGAGTAAGGGAGTCACTATGATTCTCCCACTCCAGACAGACACAGGTTAAGATCTTCCCTGGTAAGCCACTTCATGGGCTACACAGATTATTAAAAATGTTTTAGATCAATATGTAAGAGCTAGCCAATAAGAAACTAAAACTAATGGGCCAGGAAGTATTTAAAAGAATACAGTTTTCATGTAATTATTTCAGGTAAAGCTAGCTGTGTGGGTGGCCGGGTGCTGGGGACCCAGCCCCACCACTCGTATTACAACAGCCCTGAAGAAGCAAGAGGCAGGTGGCAGCACTCAATCACTAAAGGCAACGTGGTAATAGTTATTGCAATGTTTAGTATAGGCAAAGCAATGTTTAAAATGGCCTGATCCAGAATGAACAGCACAGGCAAAGCAATTTATGGTGACCTGACTCATATGGAACATTGGTATTAGCAAATTAGTCATAGTATTTCTAGGAATAAAATAGATCAGATGCCTACTGGAATTTTGTTGGTCTGTATAATAGGGGAAAAGTCTCAAACAAATAAAAGAGTGGTTGCATTATATTGAAGCAAGAGAAAATACCAGTGAATGAAACAATATCAAGAACTAAACCAGTTTGTAGACTGTGACACCCCTTGATTGAAGGCAAAGTACCTCTGAGGAAGAGCTTTGCAGTTTTACCTCATGAATATATCTCAAAGCTAGATCTTTATCCTGGTTATGGATTTGCCTTTACTGCACATAATGCTTCTCCCTAAACTAGGATGTATGGATTTACAGATGCTTTATATACCATCATTGTATTCTGCACAGTATTGCTTCTGACCAAGGTACTCACTTTACAGCCAAAGAAGTGTGACAGTAGACAGAAAATCATGGAATCTATTGTATTAGCATGTCCTCAGCTCTCCTGTAGTATCTGGCCCCATGAAAGGAAGAAATAGCCTTTTGAATAAAATTATAGCACAAATATACAATCAGTGTCCTGGAGGGCTGTAGCAGGGATTCCTAGGAGGTGGCTTTGCTTGGAATCAAACCCCAGTCCTCTGAAAGAAGAGCCAGTGTTATTACCAACTAAGCAATTATTCAAGCAAGCAAATATGCGTTAATTATATCTAGTTGGGTGTGATTATGACATGGTTATTGTTTTTTATTTGGAAATTAAGCAAGCTAGAGATATATGTTTATGGGACATGTTGAAAAGGGATATACTTACAATGGCTATTCTTAGTTGCCAGCTAGACAGTATATAGAATTAACTAAATTCCAAAGTGCCTGGTCAAACATGTGAGAGATTTTTAATTAATTGGATCATTTGATGAAAGAAGATCTGTTGTAGGAGATGCAGGCTGTGTTCCACCGCCCGGCTCCTGGCCACCAGCTAGCTTTTTACTTGAAATACAACACACAAATTATATTCATTTAAACACTGCTTGGCCCATTAGTTCTAGCCACTGAATGGCTAATTCTCACATATTGCCTAACCCATATTAAGTAATCTGTGTAGCACCAGTCTTACTGGGAAAGATTCAGTATGTCTGACCTGGCAGCTTGCTTCATCGCATATGCCTTGGAAAGGAGAGGCATGGCGTCTGCCTCTCTTCCTCTTCCTCCCAGCATTCTGTTCTGTTTACTCAATCCACCTATGTTCTAACCTATCAGGCCAAGCAGTTTCTTTATTAATTAACCAGTGCTCTTCCTCCATGAAAGATCCTTGCTACATTCATATAACTTGAGGTAATAAGATCCAGCTTTAATCTGAGTTGCACCTTCTCCTGCTAGCCAATGTAAGGGCAAAAAAGAAAGATTTTGCTCTTTGTCGTGTTCCCCTTGTTTTGCAACCACATCTATTCCTTCATCAGTATCGCAGTCTACTTCTTCATGGGTCCAGCATATACTGAAGACCACTTGAGACACTGAGCCTTGTAGACTGAAATCTACTTAACTCTTGAACTTTCCATCTAGAAACAGCCATTGTAAGAATAGTTGGACCATAAGCTTTAATGCGATCTAATAGATACTGTATGTATTCATTCTATTAGTTCTATTTCTCTAAAGACTCTTTAAAATGCATTCACTTTCATTTTAGGAGTTTGTTACAACATAAAATAAAATATGTTATTGTATATGTGCAAGCATATACTTTTGACAAAGTCCAAGCCCTGGTGAATTATCATTGAAATATATACTATTATAGGAGCAACATTTTATAAATGAAGATGTATAAAACTCTCTGCTTATACAAATCAATGATTAATGCCGTTTTTATTTCTACATGAAAGCAAATAAAATATTGGGAATTTATGTTCTATCAAATACTGTATTTTTAAAAACTATTAATGATTGCTTATCATTTGTGAGGGTATAATTTGAATTTGTTCCTAAACTTCATACCCTATCCATTGAACACAAACAATTTAATTTAAAACAATCTTGTGTCTTATTTATTTATGAGAATATATCCAAGTTCCAAAAATAAAGTGAATTTGCATTTCCTTTCACCTAAAAATGACTCATAAATTATGAAACGTTTCTTAGGAGTAGTCAGAATGCATCAGAGAATTAATACATTAACTCTCCAAATCTTGGAATTGCTGATATAAGAGTACATAATAGTTAATTAACTACATTCTTTAAATACTCTAAGTATTCATATTCCTTGATTACAATGAGGTTAGGTTCCAATAAACCCAGGAACAGTAAAAAGAAATTGTAAGATACATATACATTAAATATACCTACCATTTAGCAGTATAGCCTAGCAATATACTATATTATCACACATATTCATTGCTAACCCTTATGAAGAGTGTGAGAAAATTTGGTTTCTTCATATCATGTATATAGTTATATATATGAATATATTTTGCATAAAGTCAGGTAAACTGCTCTGTTTTCTTGTATTGGATTCCATATCATAAACAAGTGCTTTCAATAGTCTATTTAGTGTCAAATTTATTGCATTTCATAATTTACATTAATAATTTATTGTTAGAAATGGCCCTCAAAGCATAGTGCTTTGTAATTTGGCTTCTGAACTAGGACATTATAATGTGACTTGCAGAAAAAAAATGTGTTAGAATTAATTCAAACATGATTTAAAATATTGGTTGTTATGAATTTATTGTTAAAAGTTACGAAAATACATTGATTGTAAATTATGAGATGCCCATAAGAAGAAATATGCATTTAAGAACATTACATGAAGGTTGGAGCGATGGTTCAGAAGTTAAGAGTGAAGACGGCTCTTGCAGAGGACCCAAGTTTAGTTTCTATCAACCACATTCAATAGTTCACAAATTTCTAGAACTACAACTCCAGGAGGTTTGGATGCATTTTCACTTGTGCAGGCACCTTGAGCCTACCACATACATAAAATATATGCATAACTAAAAATAACAAGTTTTAAAAGAACCTTATAAGTTGACCAGTTGAGGAAAATGTTATGGACAAAGAGTCAGAGTAATGTAGAAAACTTGCCTCATTATTATTAATTATGATTTCAAAATTACTTGTTACTGTATAGTTACTACAAATAATTGAAATTTGCTGTGTTTGTGTAATTATCACAAAACTGGAAGATTGAAGTTACAGAATCATGATAAAAGTCTATAAATAACAGGAAAGAAAAATATAAAATATGATTATTATATAGCTAATATAAAGCAATGACAATCAAGTTAGGTGCAACAAGAGGTCAGTTCCAAATTTCTAATTATAGCATCTATTAAATAGATTATGAATTTATATAAACCATTAGCAGTAAAATTATAGTAAATGCATATTGTATCTAGACATATGTAAAAATGAAATCAAATTATAAAAACTTTCAAAGCATTTCAAATTTTATATTATCTTTAGTTCAGGCTTTGGAAAGGACTAATGAATATATTTGTTGAATGTTTAAATAATATATTGTGGTTTCTATATTTATTCTATTTTACTGACTAAAGATAATCTAAAAAGTTTCAACACTATCCAACCATAATTCCTAAAGCATAGGAAGTATATTCTTGCTTATGCAAGCTGAGTCTATTAGAATTCAGTTCTCTCCAATGGTTTTACTAGATGGTAGACAACTCTTTGAATTTTAATTTTATGGTAAATTATATATTATATGCAGATATCAGCACTGTGATTCTACTGTTTTAGTACCACCTATTGGCAGGGTTGCAGTTTACAGAGAGAAAATAGTACTTTTAAAATGCTTTCAAATAGATGTGTATGTTTGTACATGTGTGTATGTGTATGCGTGTGAGTGCTTATTCATGTATTATACCTGTTTCTAGAGTGTGTAGACCTGTTTTAGTGTGGGTGTGTACACCAGAAATCAATTTGGGGCATTATAATACATTGCTCTCCACTGTATATTTTGAGATGGTCCTTCACTAAACATGGAGCTCACCAAAGTATTTAGATTATCTTACCATCAATACCCAGGTATTCTTCCTCTCTGCCTCTACAGCTTTGGGACTGATTATAGGTGCACACTGTAGCTCTGGCCCTTTATTTTTCACATAGGTATTTAGCATTGAACTCTGATTCTTGTATTTGTATGGAAAATAGTTTATACGCTGAGATATCATTATATATATACATATTTGTATATATATGTGAATGAAATAAATTTAGCATATATTTAATTATATATAGTAAAATTTAAGCATTAAGTTTAATTGCAGGTAGAGGGTGTTGTGCATTTTTTTTATGGAAGTCACTTCTAGATCATTAATCATTTTTTTCTGAAATGAAAACATTGTACTGTATTGAAATTATTTGGTGTGTGTGTATGTGTGCAAGCATGCATGCATGCATTCACATGTGCCCAGGTGCTCATATGTATATTTATATTTGATCTAAACTACCAGAGTGTGCATGAGGACAACAGAAGAAAACTTTGAAGAGTTCATTCTCCCCTTTCACTGTGGGTCATGCAGCTAGAATGCATGCATCCAGTGACTTCACCCATTTGGCCATATCACTGGCTCAAAATTCTTTTTTTTTTTAATTTTCTGAAGTAACCCCTATGAATGTTTTTACTCTTTTTTTTTGGTAGACAATATTGTTGTAATTACGTAATAATGAGGAAACAGATACTAAGCATTTATGCCCAAACTTGGATTCACAAGATTATCGTATGCCCTGTCCTCAACCAAAGGGCTACAAATCCCCCTGCAATTAATTTTTTTTGAGCTCCCAAGGTCCAAAAGAGGAGCAGAACGAGGGAGAACATGAGCAAAGAAGTCAGGACCACAAGGGGTGCACCCACCCACGGAGACAGTGGGGCTGATCTATTGGGAGCTCACCAAGGCCAGCTGGACTGTGACTGAAAAAGCATGGGATAAAACTGGACTCTCTGAATTTGGCAGACAATGAGAGCTGCTGAGAAGCCAAGGACATTGGAACTGGGTTTTGATCCTACTTCATGTTCTGGCCTCGTGAGAGCCTAGCCAGTTTGGATGCTCACCTTCCTAGACCTGGATGGAGCAGGGAGGACCTTGGACTTTCCACAGGGCAGGGAACCTTGACTGCTCTTCAAAATTCTTATGAAAATAGGAACAAGTAACATATACAATGTTATGTTATATGTTTCTAAGTGAAGTTCAATTTATTTCATTAACTATGTATATGGCAAAAATCATCCAAATGTATCTGTCAAGTAAAGTGCTAGGGAAAGTGCAACATGTACAGTTTTTAAAAATATCTTACCAAAGCCAGGCAGTGGTGGCTCACGCCTTTAATCTCAGAACTCGGGAGGCAGAGGCAGGTGGATCTCTGTGAGTTCGAGACCAGCCTGGTCTACAAGAGCTAGTTCCAGGACAGGCTCCAAAACCACAGAGAAACCCTGTCTCGAAAAAACAAAGAATCTTACCAAATTAAAAATACAAAATCAATAAACATTTCCCAACCTAAAGAAAGATATTCCTTTGAAGGTTCAAGAAGCATACAGAACACCAAATAGACTGGACCAAAAAAAAAAATCTCCTTGCCATATAATAATCAAAACACAAAACATACAGAATAAAGAAAAAATATTAAGAGCTGCAAAGGAAAAAGGTCAAGTTACTTATAAAGGTAATCCTATCAGACTTACACCTGACTACTCTATGGAAACCATGAAAGCCAGAAGGTCCTGGATAGATGTACTGCAGAAGCTAAGAGAACATGGATGCAAGCCCAGGCTACTATACCCAGCCAAGCTTTCGTTCACTATAAATGGAGAAAACAAAATTTTCCAGGATAAAAACAAATTTAAACAACATGTAGCCACAAATCCAGCCTTACAGAAAGTAATAGAAGGAAAATCACAAACCAAGGATTCCAACAATGACCACAATAACTTAAACATCTAGACACCCTTCACCAGCGCAACTCAAAGAAGGCAAACACACAAACTCTATGACTAAAAAAGTGACCGGAGTTAACAACCACTGGTCATTAATATCCCTTAATGTCAATGGACTCAACTCACCTATAAAAAGGCACAGGCTAAGAGATTGGATATGCAAACAGGACCCAACATTCTGCTGTTTACAAGAAACACACCTCAACCACAAAGACAGGCACCTACTTAGAGTAAAGGGATGGGAAAAGGTTTATCAAGCAAATGGACCTAAGAAACAAGCAGGTGTGGCCATACTAATTTCTAACAAAGTTGACTTCAAACTTAAATCAATCAGAAGAGATGGAGAGGGACATTTTATACTCATAACAGGAACAATTCGTCAGGATGAAGTTTCAATCCTGAATATCTATGCCCCTAATATAAAAGCACCCATGTACGTAAAAGAAACATTACTAAAACTCAAGGCTGCCATCAAACCGCACACACTAATAGTAGGAGATTTCAACACTCCTCTTTCTCCAATGGACAGGTCAGTCAGACAGAAACCTAACAGAGAAATAAGAGAATTAATGGAGGTAATGAATCAAATGGACTCAACAGACATCTATAGAACATTCCACCCAAATAGGAAAGAATATACCTTCTTCTCTGCAGCTCATGGAACCTTCTCGAAAATTGACCACATCCTCGGTAACAAAGCAAACTTCCACAGTTACAAAAAAATATTTGTAACCTCCTGTGTCTTATCAGATCACCATGAACTAAAGTTAGAATTCAACAACAATGCTTCCCCCAGAAAGCTACAAACTCATGGAAACTGAACAGTCAACTGTTGACCCACACCTGGATCAAGGAAGAAATAAAGAAAGAAATTAGTCTTCCTTGAATTCAATGAAAATAAAGAAACAACCTACTCAAACTTATGGGACACTATGAAATCAGTCCTAAGGGGAAAGGTCATAGCCCTAAGTGCCCACTTAAAGAAAACGGAGAAAGCACACATTGGAGACTTAACAGCTCACCTGAAAGCTCTAGAAAAAAAAAGCAGACTCACCTAGGAGGAGTAGAAGACTGGAAATAGTCTAACTGAGGGCTGAAATCAACAAAATAGAAACACAGAAAACAATCCAAAGAATCAATGAAACAAAAAGCTGGTTCCTGGAGAAAATCAACAAAATTGATAAACCCCTATCCAAACTAATCAAACGGCAGAGAGAGAATATGCAAATTAATAAGATCAGAAATGAAAAGGGGGACATAACCACAGACATAGAGGAAATTCAGAGAATCATTAGATCTTACTACAAAAGCCTGTATGCCACAAAACTGAAAAATGTAAAAGAAATGGACACTTTTTTAGATAAATACCATATACCAAAGTTAAATCAGGAAGAGGTGAACAATCTAAATAGACCTGTCAGTCGCGAAGAATTAGAAGCTGTTATCAAAAACCTCCCTACCAAAAAAAGCCCAGGACCAGATGGTTTCAATGTGGAATTCTACCAGAACTTCCAAGAAGACCTAATACCTATACTCCTTAATGTATTTCACAATATAGAAACAGAAGAGTCATTGCCAAATTCCTTTTATGAAGCTACAGTCACTCTGATACCAAAACCACACAAAGACTCAACCAAGAAAGAGAATTACAGTCCAATCTCACTCATGAACATCGACGCAAAACTCCTCAACAAATACTGGCAAACCGTATCCAAGAACACATTAGAAAAATTATCCAATATGATCAAGTAGGCTTCATCCCAGAGATGCAAGTCTGGTTCAACATATGAAAATCTATCAATGTAATCCATCATATAAAAAAACTGAAAGAAAAAAAGCCATATGATCATTTCATTAGATGCTGAAAAAGCTTTTGACAAAATTCAACATCCCTTAATGATAATAGACTTGGAGAGATTAGGGATACAAGTGTCATACCTAAATATAATAAAAGCTATTTACAGCAAACCGACAGCTAACATCAAACTAAACGAAGGGAAACTCAAAGCCATCACACTTAAATCAGGAACACGACAAGGCTGTCCACTCTCTCCATACCTCTTCAATATAGTGCTTGAAGTTTTAGCAATAGCAATGAGACAACATAAGGGGATCAAGGGGATTCAAATTGGAAAGGAAGAAGTTAAACTTTCGTTATTTGCAGATGATATGATAGTGTACATAAGCGACCCTAAAAACTCCACCAAAGATCTCCTACAGCTGATAAACACCTTTAGTAATGTGCCTGGATACAAGATCAACTCCAAAAAATCAGTCGCCCTCCTATACACAAAGGATATGGAAGCAGAGAGGGAAATCAGAGAAGCTTTGTGGGAGCCTACCCAGTTTGGATGTTCACCTTCCTAGACCAGGATTGAGGGGGGAGGAACCCTGACTGCTCTTCAGGCTGGAGAGGGAGGGAGAGCAGTGGGGGGAGGGGGAGCGAAATGGGAGGTGGGAGGAGGCAGAAATTTCTTTTTTTTCCAATAAAAAATAGGAAAAAAAATCAATAAACAAATTAATTTGAATTGGGCATTCTATGATGAGAAAGCCTTTAAATATTAAAGATTGCAGAATAAAAGATGTCATAACAACTGTGGTAGAGACCTGCATAAAATGAATACAAATGAAAGGAAAAAATGCTTGGTACATTTCTAATGTAATATTAATAGACGTTTTAATGTATACAAGATGTAAAGAATACCTGCCCAAATTTGCAACCTTCTATCCTACTTTAAGTTGTTTCACCAACTATGATTTATGACTACTAGTGGAATAAATTGATTAGAAAATAGGTTGAGCTTGAGGAGGTATATATGATATAATATTGGAATACAGTAGACAGATGAAATTATATGGTCTGTAGTAGAGAAAGAAGTGCTGCAACATGGTTTTGATGCTACCTTTAAGGCTTTTTAAAGACTACAGCTCTATGTTTTCCCTTACCTCTTTCCTCCATTAAAACAGAAATTATCACTCCGCTAAACCATAATTATTTGATACAGTGTAATAGATGTTATTTTATAACTTACTTACAGGTGTCATAATGACTTGGCATATGTATAGTTGTCATTTCCTAAACAGCAAATAGTCCATTTGCATATACACACACTAAAACGTGACTGCTGAGTGTCAACTCAAAATAATAAATTAAGAGATAAATTCTGACATGAGTAAAGGTTGTGAACAATTTGCTGTGTTTCAGAAAAAGACATTCCTTTGAAAGATGGGACTATTTTTGTTCATATATAGCAGCCCGATATGTTATGGAACATAATGTTTCAGTTTCTCCTCCTAAATGGCTAGTCTCAAATTAAGTTGAAAATGTGAAACAAGAAACATGTTTCTTTAAAGAAAATGGAAATAACATTGGCTTGAGATTGTTCTTGGTTAGACCTGTAGCTTTATAGCACTAGATGAAGTTTTAAAGCAATACTGATCAGTGAGAGGAAAGAATACTAGTAAAATTGGTGAACAAAGTATGTGAGCAAGCAGTATGTAAAAAGAATTCAATATGATTTTGGTCCTCTCACTTCCCCATTTATTAAGTATTCTAAAATGTGGTATATATAATTCACCTATATTGCTTGAAAATTTCTGTGTGAGATTCTCAGTTCAAGCTATATTAGTGAATAATACAATCTATTATCAACTTTCATCTGTGTTTACACAATTTTCTCTGATTTAAAAATCAAGATCACCATTTCCACTCTGAACAACCTAATATTTTTTCTTCAGGACTCACATCTAGTTGCTCCATATTTATTAATCTCTACTCTTTTCTGATATCGGGATTTCTGTACCCCTGTGTGAAACTTGATGGGAGTTTAGAAGTTCTTTGGATCCTGTAAATATAGTACCTTTGTTCTCATTAGGAGGAAGTCCAGAAGGAGTTATGACAATTCTAAAGATGTAATTCAGATAAAATGTAAAATAATCAATGACTTAACACTTCCATTTAACACAGTCATGGTCTCTTCCCTTGTTAGCTTCCTGTCTAAATGCATCATTCTCATTATTTCACTTAGTTCAGAAGTTACTTATCTATATGTCTCTTACATTCTCAACAGAAAGTAAATGTTGATAGACACAGTAGCTACTGAAGATAGAATTGATTGATCATTGGATTAATGTTCATCAAGTGGCAGTGCTTTTCCTATGCCTATGCTATATTATATGTGTACATACTGTATCTTACTGTAAACAATTATCATTAGAATTATAGCAAAATTTATGGATGAATAAAACTTCATTGCTTATGGATACCACATTTTCTTTGGAAGAATGAAATTCCATCAATTATAAGAAAATGAATGAAAACGGAGATAATAATTTTATATGAAATAAACCAGACTTACAAAAACATTGTATATTTTCAAAGTGTATGAAATATTTGTATGAAAATGCCATAAATAAAACCAATTATTTCACTTGTTAAAATTAATATATGCAAAAAAGTTTTACAAAAATTCAATTGTATTTTATGGTTGTGAGATAACCTTAAAATTATGCAAAGTTTGGCCTTTTAATAATTCTAGGTCACCTCATTAGGATTGCTTCAGTAATGCAATCAACATTCCAGCTAATAATAGAACTCTACCGAGATTCTATTTTTATTACTCAACCTTATTATTAAGAGATAATTAATTTCATGAATATTTTCTGAAATCCACATGTTTCAAAATATTTCTATTTAATATTCACTTGGGGAATTCCACAGACATTCCACATATCCCAACATAATTACATGATATCAGTTCACAGATCAGATATCATAATCACAAAATGACTTAGGAAACCCACTGGAACTATATGAACAAAAATAAAAATTATTTGGAATTAATACTGAAATAAGGAAATTTTTATAAGAATTGTATTAAGAAAATAATAAAATATTATGGAGCAGCTAGAAAGTTTTGTACAAGTAAATTACATGAGGGTTTCATTTTAATATAAAGACATGAAGGAAAGATACAGGAGACTGTAATTGTTGCATATATAAGGATACAGAAATATTATGGGATTGAAGAAATGACTCAGAGGTTAAGTGCATTGGCTGCTCTTCTAGAGGTCCTGAGTTCAATTCCCCGCAACCATACGGTGACTCACAAACATTTATAGTTGAATCTGGTACCCTCTTCTATAATGCAGACATACAGGCAGGCAGAACATTTTGCACATAATAAATAAATAAATAAATAAATGAATAAATAAATAAATAAATAAAACGTTTAAAAGAAAAGACAAATTATGCTCAGAGAAAATGCACTAAATTACAAAGTTTGTAAAATACATTAGGAAAGATAGAAATCATCACACTAATTAGTACACAGAACTTCATGGTGACTCTGAACCCACCTCAGAAAGATGGGAATAAGACTGCAGTTGTGATCCCTTGAATAAAATACTACTTTAGTATAATTCATAAAGAATAATGCCTTTATTTGAATTTCATAATATAGGATGAGGTCACAGAACCCTAACAAAACATACAAATAGAATGACAAATAATAAGAGTATAAATAACACTAATTTCTACTCACTCTTAGTTGGGTCAGGAAAGTACATGTAGGAAAAGATATCATTGAAATCAATTTCTCTTTGAGCAAGAAAGACAAAACAAAGGTGAGTATTCAATAGCAATACTTTAACACATTGTGCAAGACACCCAATATTTATTATGAATCGTTTTGGAACAGAAAATTCTGGGCTCACTTTTATTATATTGCTTTAGAAACTGAACATTTTTGTTATTGGTGCAGTTATACTATTGGGGAAAGCCAGGAGCATAACAGAGGGCATCACACTGATATAGTAAACAGAACTTCTGTTGACACTATACCCATATGCACTTGTTCTGTCCCCTGAATTGCCACAAACACTTTCATGAAAATGTGGAGTTCCTCTAATTTGTACTGTTTGACTGTGATAGCAAGTTAGTATCCCCAAGAATGCTGAACTCTGCAGGAGAGATCACACCCAAGCAGGAAGGCTATCCAAGAGGGGAGGCTAACCAAAAGCCTAAATAACAGCACCACCCTACCAGGGAGTCTAGCCAACAACCTGCTTGACCTTGAGGTCCAGCTGAATAAACTTCAAACAACAGTACAAAAGCACACAAGAACAAAAATCTTACTAGCAAAGTACATTCATAAACAAATTGTAATGATGGTAATTAAATCAATCTTAACCTGAGTAAAAAAAGTTTAAATCAAAGAATTAAAAATAACAATGTACACCAATACTTCTTAATAGATATACATGTAGAAATTATAAACATTTGTATTGGTAACACAAAGTTGAAGAAAACAAATGAAAACTATGTAGAGATTTCATCTGTGATTTTAGTTGTCATCAATTTTAAGTAGCTAAGTATATTAAGTTATGTTAATAATCAGTTGTATTTTGTGCTCTGTATCTCATTAATAAACTATCCACTTGAATATTGTGGGACTACACTAAAGAAGCAAAAGCATTTAACTTATAGGACAAAGGATGTTATATTGCTGCTTGCACCTAGTATATTTTAAGGAGATTTATAATTTTAAATTTAATTATAAACTAATTTCAGACTGATTGCCTTAACCAGGAGGACCTCTGTTGAGCCCCTATTAAGAATTCAGGTGTGGAAGTACAGAGTTCTAATCTCAAAGCTGAGAAAGTAGAAATGGGTTGATCCCTTACATTTATGTCAAGTATCACCAAATTGACAAGCCCCAGTTCCTAATGAAAGACCAGGTCTCAAATATATACATACATATACATATACATATATATATTTATATATTTAATATTTATATATTTTATATATAAAACTTCAAAGTGATGTTGGGAAAAAAGTACTTTCAGCACAAAGCTGATGGTCTGAGTGTTTTTCCCCAGAACAAAAGGTAGAAGATGAGGACTGAATTTCAAAACTGTCCTTTTTTAATTCTTTTTATTGATTTTTATTGAGCTCTACATTTTTCTCTGCTCCCCTTCCTGCTTCTCAATTCCCCCCTTCAACCCTCCCCCACGGACCCCATGCTTCCAATTTACTCAGGACATCTTGTCTTTTTCTACTTCCCATGTAGATTATATCTATGTAAATCACTTAGTGTCCTCATTGTTGTCTAAGTTTTCTGGGATTATGATTTGTAGGCTGGTTGTCTTTGCTTTATGTTTAAAAACAACCTATTGGTGAGTACAGGTGATAATTGTATTTCTGTGTCTGGGTTACCTCACTCAAAATAATGTTTTCTAGCTTCATCCATTTTCCTGTAAAATTCAATATGTCATTATTTTTCCTGTGGTGTAGTACTCCATTGTGTAAATGAACCACATTTTCCTTATCCATTCTTTGATTGAGGGGCATTTAGGTTGTTTCCAGGTTCTGGTTATGACAAACAATGCTGCTTAGAACATAGTTGAGCACATGTCCTTGTGACACCATTGAGCATCCTTTGGATATATACCCAAAACTGGTATTACTGAATCTTGAGGAAAGTTGTTTCCCAATTTTCTGAGAAATCGCCATACTGACTTCCAAAGGGGCTGTACCAGCTTGCATTCCCACCAGCAATGCAAAAATGTTGCGTTTTCCTCACAACCTCTCCAGCATAAAGTGTCATCAGTGTTTTTGATTTTGGCCGTTCTTACAGGTGTAAGACAGAATCTCAGAGTTGTTTTGATTTGAATTTCTCTGATGATTAAGGATGTTGAACATTTCCTTAAATGTCGTTCAGTCATATTAGATTCCTCTGTTGAGAGTTCTCTGTTTAGGTCTATGCTCCATTTTTTATTGGATTATTTCTTCTTTGGCTGACCAATTTCTTGAGTTCCTTGTATATTTTGGAGATCAGACCTCTGTCTGATATGGGGTTAATGAAGATCTTTTCCCATTCTGTAGGCCACCGTTTCGACTTGTTGACCATGTCCTTTGCTTTACAGAAGTTTTCCAGTTTCAGGAGGTACCATTTATTAATTGTTTCTCTAAGTGTCTGTACTCCTGGGGTTATACTTAGGAAGTGGTCCCCTATACCAATGTGTAATTCCCACTTTCTTTACTGTAAGGTTCAGTGTAACTGGCTTTATGTTGAGGTCATTGATTCATTTGAGCTTGAGTTTTTGCATGGTGATAGAGATGGCTCTATTTTCATTCTTTTACATGTTGATATCCAGTTATGCCAACACCATTTTTTAAATATGCTTTCTTTTTTCCATTTGATATTTTTTTGCTTCTTTGTCAACAATCAGGTGTTCAAAGGTGTGTGGATTAACATCTGGGTCTTCGGTTCCATTGGTCCTTCTGTCTGTTCTTATGCCAATACCAGGCAGTTTTCAGTACTTTAGCTCTGTTGTAGAGTTTGAAGTCAGGGATTGTGATGCCTCCAGAAGTTCTTTTATTGTATATGACTGTTTTGGCTATCCTGGGTATTTTACTTTTCCATATAAAATTGAGTACCATTCTTTCAAGGTCTGGGAAGAATTTTGCTGGGATTTTGATGGGCATTGCATTAAATCTGTAGATTGTTTTTGGTACTTTTGCCATGTTTACTATGTTAATCCTGCCTACCTAAGAGCATAGGAGATCTTTCCATTTTGTGGCATCTTCTTCAATTTCTTTCTTCAAAGATTTAAACTTCTTTTCTTACAAGTCTTCCACTTGTTTGGTTAGAGTTATTCCAAGATATTTTATGCTATCTGTGGCTACTGGGAAATTTCTCTGATTTCTTTCCCAGCCGTTTAATTATCTGCATACAGGAGGGCTACTGTTTTTTTTTTTGAGATGATCTTGTATCCTGCTACATTACTGAAAGTGTTTCGTGTTTTACATCCAGCCTATGCCTCATTCATATTTATTTGTTTTTCTAGAATGCACATTATATTCATTATAAAATAAAATTCAAGGTTTGCAAAATTAACAGTATTTGATGCATACAAACAGGGAAAAATTAATATTATGAGGAATATTAACATTTTTACCATTACAAAGTTATTTTTTTGCATCCTCAAATATTTACTCATTTAATTTTTCCCATAGACACTATCTAATTACCTTTAGTCATAATTGTGTAATGTAACTCCTAACTTTTCATATATATATATATATATATATACATATATATATATATGTATATATATATATACATATATATAAATTTTATTTTGGTCTACACTAATTTATCTCATTCTCTACCTATTCATGGTAAATAATGAGTTTTTGACTGTGTTCATTTTGTCTCATTTTTAATTAAATTTCTTCTTTAACAAGTCACATGTAGACAATATGTTCTAATAATTCTTTTCCTTATATCATTATTTTTAAAATCTTCCTACTATCCCTACCAATCCCCCAAATCCTAAGGTTTGTGATTATTGGCTTTGTTGTGTTATCCATTTATTTTATTCAGTACCATGTATACAACTATTTCACTGGAACTATCCAATGGAACCTGATGGTATCACCATTGGTACACAACTGAATGCAGTTAGTGATTTTTGAGAGAGAGATGGAAGGAAGGAAGGAAGGAAGAAAGGAAGGAAGGTAATGAAGGTAAGAAAGAAAAATGATCAGTAAAACTATTTTTTAAACATTCTGCATTCTTGTTATTCAAGTTACCACTCTATTTAGACATTTACTTTCAGGCATTATTTCCCTTCGGACCCTTAAGTCCTGAAGGTAAGAATATATTCAGTCCTTTTATTAATATATTCTGTTCAATATAGATTAAATTTAGGACATGGAGAATTTTTATGGTACTGTCCTTGCAGTTTGATCTCTATTGGACAGTTTGCTACTGCTGAGTCTATGAATGTTGACAGAGGGAAAAAAGAGGAATAAGCCTTACTCATCAGAGGATCTTGTGTGGTGTACCAATGAGAAGCATGATTAGATATGCCTACTGGTTCAATATTGACATAAATATTATAGGAATAACTAAACACTTTCAAATGTATTTTAGGCCTGTTCCATGAAATGGAACTTACACCTTACATGATTGTTAGGACCAAAAAAAAACCCTGTGGTTTGACCAATAATAGGTCCTAGGTAAGAAACTTCTGCTATTGTTATTGTAAGTAGATATTTTTTAATACTGACTCCTAATGTCTTATTGTTAAACTCATAGACCAGTGCATATCTCATTCCTCATAAGATAATCTTCTTCTGCAGCAATGGCAATTAACATAGATATTCACAGATATCCAAGATATAGATAATATGAAATTTCAAAAGGCTCAGCAATAAATGGGCCTTCTATATTATACTCTCCCATGCCAATAAATCAAATATCATGGCAGAAAAGGGGATAGAAAGATTTTAAAAGTCAGAGACAATGGATGACTATGGGGAAACTGTTAACAATACATTCATTAAATAATATTAATTTCCTCAAATGGAGGAATAGTTTTTATTTTGATTGATGACTCAGAAATTACAGCATGTATTAGAATAGGAGTGAAAGGTACCACCAATATAGAAGCATATTTATAAACCACAATATTTGGACAGTCATCGACCAGGTAGATACCAATGTGATGTGTTATAGATGTACATCAAAATGTAAATAATCAGATGATAAATTATTCTGCATATTGCTCATTATCTTCAACTTTTATAAATATTCCTATAAAGCAGAAGCTTTAATTATTTTTTCCACAGCCAAAAAGTTTAATATTAGTTTCTTAAGTATACAACTTCTTTTTCCCATTTCTAGTTCCTCAGTCAAGTTCAGTATGAGTTGTTCATATAACTTCCTTAAGTCTGTTTATTCTTTCATTTTGTTGTCTTCTTGTCAAAATTAATTTCCCAAAATGTGCTGTCACTATACCTAAACTATTACCTTTCTATAATCATTTTGAGATAATGGATTGTGTCTTTTGAGTTAATAAGTTACTACAATGCTTCAAAGGTCTTTTCAGATTAAAAAATAGTGTCTGTAAAATTAATACAGAACTATAGTCCAGTTTCAAAAGACTAAGTACAAAAGGATACGCACACTACATAAAAGTCACATAAATACAAACTATGCCATGTATAAGCACAAAATTGAGGTAGCCAAACAACTCTCTATATAAAACACCTCAATATCATAGAAAATTGTTCACATTAATACCATTAAATATTTCCAATGAAGTCAGTAGGCATCAGAACTTTTAGAGGTGGAGCCTTGTTAAAGGAAGAATTTCACTGGCAGAAGGATTTGTATTTACAGTGTTGCTCCACTTCCTGTTCACTTTCTACCAAATTGCATGGGGTAAAGGCTTTTATCATAGCAACAGAAAAATTCACCAACACAAAAGTTGCTACCAGGGTGTATGTTGTTGCTGTGAAGAAACAGACCATGTTATTTTGGGAGGAATTTGAAAGACTTTAAAATTTTGGAAAAGAACTGTAGTTGAGAATTGTAGGCAGAAATTAAGGGAACATTCTAATAGATGCTTGGAAGGACAGCAGTACTGCAAACAATGTGGACCATGAAGTACCAGCTCTAGAGTTTTCAGAGAAAAATAAGTACTTTAGCACAAATATGGGTAGAGGCCAATCGAGAGATATTTTGGCAAAGAACGTGACTTTATTCAGCTCAAGTACTGAGGTGTCTGAGGCTAAATTAAAAAAAAAAAAAGAACAATGGACTAATTTATTTTGTAGAGGATATTTTGACACGGCATATTGTTGAGTGTGTTCCTTAGTTACTATTGATATTCATGGCCACAAGAGCAAGTAGGGCAGAAATACAAAGTATATGGTGTGGAAGAGAAAAGAAGCCAATATAAATCTTAATGTTACAGATGAGGCAGGTGCTGGAAGAGAAGTTGTAAATGTAAAGGAGATCAGGGCCATTAAGAAGAGGCTTGTTTTGCACTGGAATAAGGCAGAAGATATTCCCAGAGCATGACCATCCAGTTATACTACCAACTTGTAAAAGAGAGCCTAAAGCATTTTCTGCTCCTAGAAAATAACTGAGTCATGATTTTAAAAAAAGTACTGCTAATTTAAGAACAGTGTCTATCTAAAGCTGGAAGTAAAACAGTGTTGTCCATGTGCTACTGATTTAGAGGCATAAAGGATACAAGAGTGAAGACAAACCATCCAGTGTCAGAAAGCAGCTGAGTCAAGAGTTCATGTGACATGTGGGTCCATGATAACAGGTATTGAGAATCCATAAATAAAGCTGTGAACGTGAAGGCAGAGCTGAGGTGGTGAGACTTGGATGTTGGAGATGGAAGCTGAGGAGATGGATCTGATGAGGACAGTTATATACTATTAGTGTAACTAATGCAATGGAAGAGGTGAGCAGCACCTGGAAATTAGTCCATTGTGAGCAGCAAACTGGAGGGGCAAAGTTATCTGTGCTTTTTAAAATTAAAGTCCCAAACTTTGCACATGAACCTACAGGACTTGATAGTTGTCTTCCTGGGTTCTCATTTTTGTTTGGCCTATTTCCTCACTATGCCTTCATGTCTCTATTTTAAAATGACAATGTATATTCTGTGTCATTATATATTGGAAGCTTATAATCTCACTTGATTTATAGAGGTCTACAATTCAGAAATTTCTTTGACTATCAAAACAAGGCTGGGTATGGAACTTAAAACAGTGTTGAAAACTGTGGAAGATTATGGAGACTTTTACAGTAGTACTTTTTCTATTATGGATGGCCATGAGTCCTCTGGGAGCCAGGGATTAGAGTTTGATAGCAGAAATGAGAAATGTTGCCCATATCTTCTTGTAATTGAACACTCAGTTTGCAGTTGTTGATACTGTTGGAGAGGTTTTAGAACCTAGATAAAGTGGAAGCTTGTGGGAAGAAGTATGCTATTGGAGGCAGGCTTTGATTTTTTAGAGAGTCACCCTAATTTCTGTTTTCTCTCTGCTTTGTGTTGTGGTTGAGATGTATTTGTTCAGTGTTTTGCTCTTGCCGCCATGTCTGCTCCTTGGCAATATGTCTCATTCCACCATGATATTCATATCCCTGTGAAACATAAACCAAATTAAATTCTTCCTTCTATAAGTTGCATTAGAGAATTGCATTTTATTACAGAATCAGAAAAGTAACTAATATTATGGTGTATAATGAAATATTCTAGTAATGCTTAACAATTTTGAGAAAAATAAATATTTGTCATCATAAAATAAAAATTTAAAATCTATCAAAATAAAGTTTAAAAACTGAAGCAGTACACAAAAATAGAAAACAATAAATTCAACTATTATCATTCAAAAATCTTAAAGAAGCAATAAAACATTAAAGTTTCAAAAAAGAACAAAGTATGTTTTAGGAAGCTTTAAGAAAACAATTATGTAAAATTGATTTAGTTCTTCATTGTGAAGTTATACTAAATGTTATTAATTGCAATGTGCAAAAAGGCAGATATTCAAAACTCTTAAAATTTTGAAAAAAAATATGGAGTGGAGTAAGACTATTAGAGTAATCAGAACGTGGCATATACAAGTTTGATGCCTGATGTTAAAAGCTAAGCTAAAGCAAAGCCTAAAGAATTTTTGATAATCACATATTAAACCTAACACTGTGATCTAAAAGGATAGTTCATTTCTAGTTCCAGATCATAATATGACCATGGAAAGCAAGTAATAAAAGCAAAAGGGAAATAAGAAAATTTGCATATTTATTCAGTTCAGAAAAAGTAAAGTATATGGAGTCTTTTAGTAAACCTTATATGCGGGATAAATATGTTAATATGTAAAGAATCATGTATATTGTCTTAGTCTTCTATGACACCATGACCACAGCAGCTCTCAAAAAAGAAAGCATTTACTAGAACTTGCTTACAGTTTCAGAGGTTTAGTCCAACATCCTCATAGCAAGGAACATGGTAGCAAACAGGCAGATGTGGTAGCTAAGAATTCTACATCTGGATCTGTAAGCTGCATCAAAATAGAGCAACCAGGCCTTTCCAGGACTTTAGAAGAACCAAATCCCATGCTACAAAGTACCACACTTCCTCCAAGGCCATAGCTACTCCAGCTGATCACCTAATATTTCAGATCTTAGCAGCTTCATTCCTAGGTAACTAATCATTCAAATACATGAGCCTGTGTGTGTGTGGGTGATTTTTACTCAAACCACCATATATGTATCTTTTTATTAAAAATAGGATACATGTGTTTCCAAACTTAGTCAATAAGAAGAGAAAGAGAAATGATTTCAGTTGAAATTAGAGCCATTTGGAGATCCATTCAATGTAAATAGTAATCAAATAATTATTATAATAATAAATGTTCAAAAACAGAAATTACAAGATAGAAGTTATTTGTACATCTCTATCACATAAATCTATGTAAATATGTCTTTATGATTTTAACCAATACTTAGAGAGTATATACACTTACAAACTTTGGTTGGCTTTTGCCTCTGTATGATACTGAATGTTGGCCACTCTCATTTTATTTGTTTTAAAAGTTTTTCCAAATTTTATAATGGTAATTTAAAAAGTAATTCAATAAAATATCAACTTATTGTGGTCTTAATTTTAAAATTCATATTATTAGATCTGGTATATAATTGATTCAACCTAGAGAGAAGTATATGTTAGTTAAATCATAGTTTTAGCTGTACTATTTGCTGAATTCTAAAGAGGCAATTTGTTATAATTCTGGAATTAAGTATATTAAATTATTATTGATTGTAGTGTTTTTAAATGACAAAGCCACTTACCATACTTAGTTAAATAATAGATATATTCTTCATAAACAAATGCAAATATCTATGCAGAATATGAATATCAAACATTGAAGACTGTGAGTCCAGTTACTATTCTATTAAAAAGGCAAAATCTATTGACTACATAGCATATGCTATGCACTGTTAAGGATATTACTTATTAATAAACAATTCATTTAACTTTCTAAGATAGAAATTATTGCCCACAATATGAAAATAGCAATAAAGCTTTATTTTACAATTATGAAGACTTTTCTGACATTTTACATTCCTAGCCTTAGCTTGGCTGGGTTCTCACCAACTTTTTTTTTTCCTTTTTAAATTGATTTTATTGAATCATATGTTTTTATCTACTCCCCTCTATTTCTCTCCCCTTCCTTTCAACCCTCTCCCATGATCCCCATACTCACAATTTACTCAGGAGATCTTATCTTTTTTACTTCCCATGTAGATTAGGTCCAGATATGTCTCTCTTAGGGTCCTCATTGTTGTCTAGGTTTTCTGGGACTGTGATTTGTAGGCTGGTTTTCTTTGTTTTATGTCTAAAAACCTCTTATAAGTGAGTACATATGATATTTGTCTTTCTGGGCCTGGGTTAACTCACTCAATATGATGTTTTCTAGCTGGAAATTTCAAGATGTCATTATTTTTTTCCTGCTCTGTAATACTCCGTTGTGTAAATGCACCACATTTTCCTTATCCATTCTTTGGTCGAGGGGTATTTAGGTTGTTTCCAGGTTCTGGCTATTGATGATGATATGATAGCTTACATAAGGGACCCCAAAAATTCTACCATGGAACTTCTACAACTAATAAACACTTTCAGTAATATTGTAGCATACCAGATTAACTCAAAAAAATCAGTAGCTAGCCCTCCTTTACAAAGATGATAAATGGACTGAGAAAGAAATTAGAGAACCATCATCCTTCACAATAGCCACAAATAGCATAAAATATCTCAGAGTAACTCTAACCAAGTAAGTGTAAGATCTATAGGACAAGAACATTAAATCTTTGAAGAAAGAAATTGAAGACACCAGAAAGTGGAAAGATTTACCATGCTCTTCTATAGGTAGAATTAACATAGTAAAAGTGGCAAGCTTACCAAAATCAAGCTACATATTCAATACAGCACTCAGCAAAATTCTTCACAGACCTCGAAAGAGTGGTACTCAACTTCATACAGAAAAGCAAAAAACCCAGGGTTGTAGTGATGAGACAAGCATACCTTCTTTTCGTCTCACCTGGTTCCCGCATGGCTAGCATTACACACTGAATAACAACACACAAATAGTATTCATTTAAACACTGCCTGGTCCATTAACTCTAGCCTCTTACTGGCTAACTCTCACATCTTGATTAACCAATTTCTATTAATGTGTATTGCCACTTGACTGTAGCTTACAGGCATGAGTCTAACCACTGCCCGTCTTGGGTAAGAGAAGCATGGCATCTGCCTGACTCTGCTTTCTTTCTCCCAGCATTTTGTTACATCTACTCCACCTATCTAAGCTGCTGTCATATCAAAAGGGCCAAGGCAGTTTCTTTATTAACCAATGAAAGTAACACATAGACAGATGACCCTCCTACATCATTTTTCCTTTTTCTGTTTAAACAAAAAAGAAAGGCTTTCACTTTAACAAAGTAAAATTACATATAAAGAAAACAGTTATAAAGCAAAAATTATACATATAATATTTATATCTATTTTATCTTTTATTATAATTAAGGAAAACTATAGCTAGCTAGCTATCCTTTAACTCCATCAAAGACTCCAGAAGGATATAACATTACCTAAGTAAACAAGAAGTAAGCAACTTCCAAAACTCTAGGAATGACAGAGACATCTCGCTGCCTGTACAGTCACCCAAAGTTCTTTTGTACCATTGGGGCATCCATCTTCAGCCTACATGCCCATAGTATCCAGAGACATTTCTATCAAGCAGGAAATTTCAAAGGCAGTTCAGTCACTATCTGCTGTGTCCTGCAGAATGTCTCGCAGACTCCTTCATGAATCAGAAACCCCGAAAGACCATCTCACCTTTAGGCAAGTTTAGCAGTCTTCTCTCAGGAGGTTCTTTGTGTCCAGTTTAGGCATCAGTCCTGCAAGAGCAGTTTCTTGCCCAAATGGCTAACCAACCCCCCGAGGAGCCTCCTTGATAATCATCTTCCTCTTGAAGTAGATTGGTGCTGCCAGGAGGAGACATGTCTCATTGTCATGAAAAGGCCTAAGTTATTAAAGTATTAAATGCCATATTCTGTAGTCTTTGAAAGATATGAAGAATGCCTATTTAACTGAAATATATATCTATATATCTAGAAAACCTAACATGACTACAAGCTTGACTATTATTGATGATTATCCATTAAAAACCTATATTTCCTAATTATACATTACATTTTTAAATGAACTACACAATCACAATACTTCAATCAAGAGAAGAAACACATATACATATAACAAAATAGACCTTAACTTTATACCAATAAAGCAAAATTTATACCAATGTAAATTATTCATATCTATATCATATCCCCCTTTAAATGTAAAAGAACATTTATAAGCAATATTTGGGAATAAGTGGATTTAATTGGTCACGTTGGGCCACCAAATGAAGGCATAAGTCACAAACAATCCCACACTAGTTTGTAATTATGATTAGTAAAGAGGTTATTTATTTAAAGGGGAAAAAACATACAGATCACTGTCCCAGACAACAGCCCTCTGCACAATCATGAAAGGAGTCTAGTAACTGGAAGCAGAGCCAAAAGTAAGAGAGCTAGTGAAAGGCAGTCACTACTTTTTTTTTTTAAGAGAGAGAGACTACACCACAATGTATAGTGATTAGGCAAGCAAGCCTGCTTTTCATCCCGCCCAGCTCCCACACAGCTAGCTTTACACCCAAAATAACATTTGTAGTAAGGAGCTGTGGGCTTCATTCCTGCCACACGTGTCCCAGCCACCTGACTAGCTTAGCCCCGGAAATAATAACACACAAATTGTATTCTTTTAAACACTGCTTGGCCCATTAGCTCCAGCCTCTTCTTGGCTAACTCTCACATCTTGACTAACCCATTTCTAATAATGTGTGTAGCACCACGAGGTGGTGGCTTACTGGAAAAGATTCAGCATGTCTGACATGGTGGCTGGTTCCATCGTGTCTGACGTCACTTCCCTTCTTCCCAACATTCTTTCTGTCTACTCCACCTACCTAATTTTCTGCCCTATCATGCCAAGCAGGTTCTTTATTAGTTAACCAATGAAAATAACAATAGACAAATGAGCTTCCCACATCATTTCCCCTTTTTCTGTTTAAACAAAAGGAAAGGCTTTCAGTTTAACATAGTAAAATTACATATAACAAAACAGTTATCAAGCAAGAATTACAATTACAATATTTATATCTACTTTATCTTTTATCATGACAATGGAAAACTATAACTATAATTATCTATCTATTATTCAACTCCATCAAAGACTCCAGAAGGATGCAATATTACCTAAGCAAATAAGAAGTAAGCAACTTCCAAACTCTAGAAATGACAGAGACATCTTGCTGCCTGGACAGTCACCCAAAGTTCCTCTGTACCTTTGGGTAATCCATCTTCGGTCTACATGCCCATAGTATCCAGCAGACATTTTCATGAAGCAAGAAATTTCAAAGGCAGTTCAGTCACTATCTGCTATGTCCTGCAGAATGTCTCACAGACTCTTTCATGAATCAGGAACCCCAAAATACCATCTCACCTTTAGGCAAGTCCAGTAATCCTCTCTCTGTATCCAGTTTATGCAACAGTCCAGGCAAGAGCAGTTTCTTGCCCAAATGACTAACCAACTCCATAAGGAGCATCTTTGATGCCAATCTTCCTCTTGAAGTAGATTGGTGCTGGCAGGAGCAGATGACTCTCATTGTCATGAAAAGCCCTAAGTTATTAAAACATTAAATGACGTATTCTGTAGTCTTTGAAAGATATGAAGAATGCCTATCTGAAATATATCTATGCACATCTAGAAAATCTAACCAACATGAGTACAAGCTTGATTATTATTAATGATTATCCATTAACAGCCTATATACATTACATTTTTACATGAACTACACAATCACATATAACAAAATTGACCTTAAACTTGTATCAATAAACCAAGAGTAATACCAATGCAAATTATTCATATCTATATCCTATCTATCCCCCTTTATATGTAAAAGAACATTTATAAACAATATTTGGGAACATGGGCACAGTTTTTTCTCTCCAAATTGCTTCCTGCTGTATGGGGGCACTGTTAATCATGTCTTTTATGGTGTAACCTGTGTGCCAGGTTCATCTCAGTCAGCAGTTGAATGAAGTAATTTTTTGAGGGTGTTCACAGCAACCTTTCAGGAGGGCGTGGTCTATCATACCATATTGGGATAGAAGAAATCCACAGGGTCTCATCCTCTGTGAAAACAAAAGGAGGACTTTTTCAAAGCATCATAACCTTAGATCCAAATTTGGAAGTCAAGGTATTTTCAAAATATCTGTGTTGGATTAGTTCAGCAGCATTTATAAATAAATATCTTTTAGCAGCTGTTGCTCCTTCCTCAGCATTCAAACAATTCAAAGAGAGCATAATAGCATACAGTATCAAGATTCTCTGTGTATTTTCCATCTTTGTGCGGCTTTATTTTAACCTCTTTTTTATTTTCACTTTTTTTTGAGACAGGTTCTCTGTATATCTTTCCCTGGAATAACTCTGTACACCAGGCTGTCCTTGAACTCGCAGAGATCCACTTGCCTCTGCTTCTCAAGTGCTGGAATTAAAATGTATGCTACCACACCTTGAACTCACAGAGATCCATCTTTCTGCCTCCCAGGCATTGGGATTAAAGGTGTGTGCTACCACACCTTGAAGTCACCAAAGTCAATCTACCTCTGCCTCTTGAAGTCTCAGAGGTCAATCTCTCTCTGCCTTCCAAGTGTTGGGATTAAAGGTATGTACTACCATACCCAACTACTCTCTTTCTTCTTTTTTTTTTACTTTAAGAACTTTACCTTTTATCCTGCATATATTTTTAACATACTGTAAATCATTTAATGGTTTTTTTTTTGCTTGTTTGTTTTTGAATCTCTGTTTACTATCTCTCTCTCTCTTTTTCTGACCACATGAGCCTTTAAATTACTGATCTATCTGGGTAGGATTAAAGCTGTGGCTTTGCTGGCTAGATCCAGCCCATTCCTTAGCTTTCTAGCCTCATGGCAGAGGTACTAGCTGTAGCCATTTTTATTGTCACAACTCTATGGCATTTCAAGGTCCCTGCCAGCAAGCAAGCTGCAACATTCTGCTCACAGACCACACTCAGTCAAACTGCCTGCCTGAAAGAGTCAGAGTTTGCCCTGGCAGGACGGCCCAGAAACCTGGCATTTTAAAATGGCATAGCTTTTTTCCTGCTACAGCTGAAAACCAAAAGGCATGTGTTCAGCTTTTCATCAACAACATTTAAGAAGTGTTTCGTGGCAGGACCTCTTAAAAGAGCTGCAGGGTTTTGAAGCTAAAGCTGAGTCAGGAAGTCTATCTTAGATGAGAACACTTGATTGCCTCTAGAGAGCAGAGCAGACCCGAGAAACTGCTGCTACCAAGAAAAACATGCTTTACTCTATTCTTTTCCAAGCTTTCTCAAGCTTTCTGTGGATTCAGTTATCCATGTCTGGACACCATTTGTAGTGATTAGATGAGCAAGTCTGCTTTTCATCCCGCCTGGCTCCCACATGGCTAGCTTTACACCCGAAATAACATTTGTAGTAAGGAGCTGTGGGCTTCATTCCTGCCACACGTGTCCCAGCCACCTGGCTAGCTTAGCCCCGGAAATAATAACACACAAATTGTATTCTTTTAAACACTGCTTGGCCCATTAGCTCTAGCTTCTTCTTGGCTAATTCTCACATCTTGACTAACCCATTTCCAATAATGTGTGTAGCACCATGAGGTGGTGGTTTACTGGGAAAGATTCAGCATATCCGACCTGGTGGCTGGCTCCATTGTGTCTGACCTCACTTCCCTTCTTCCCAGAATTCTGGTCTGTCTACTCCACCCACCTAACTTTCTGCCCTATCAGGCCAAGCAGTTTCTTTATTATTTAACCAATGAAAATAACAATAGACAAATGAACTTCCCACATCAACAATGGGCTGTTATCTCAGTGGCTATTGGCTGAAGGAGCAGAAGAAGCTCCTATAACACAGGATAGCCAAAACAATCCTTTTCAATTTTTATAGTGAATAAAAACAACACTAGAAAGATGAATTATCTCATGAAAAACTCTGTTGAAAGAGAAATATGTTGAGGCCAGCTTGAGCTAGAGTTGCACAAAGAAATCTTGGAGAGAGAGAGTGGGGGGAGGAAAAGGCGGAGGAAGGAGAGAGGAGAAGAGAGAGAGAGAGAGAGAGAGAGAGAGAGATTTCCTTGTTTGGTCAACTTGATTCTGCTTTACTTAAATCAATTTAAAGACGTTTAATATGCTTTAGTACTTTAGCCATCTTAGATCATTAAATATGGTTAAAAATTTACAATAGAACTGTATATCCAGCAGATTATGCAACTGCATGCATAATTAAATGGAATAAAATCTGAGCTTGAGATACTGCAAAGTATGTTTCTTATAAACTCTATGAGCATTAACCAGTGTTCAGCTTTGGTTAGATTACTATAAATAAAAAATGACAAAGAAATTATAAATACAGCAGCTTCTCTTAAGTTTTGCAGTGAATTCTGAAGTGGGTTCAGGAGAAGAATTTCTCTTCTGCCTTTTTATAATTCTCTTTAAATTCCATAGTTGCTACCATCATTTTATGTATCTCAAGAAATTCAGAGATTAACATTTATTCTTTGTAATTTTACATTTTGTCTCCCTCTTTCTGTATTTTCTTTTCAACTCCAATCCAATTATTCATTGAATGCACAATAGACACTTCAAATCTTTGTGTTTGTAAGTTTATTATGCTGTTTGCAGTGTTTTTCCTATTGGTTGCTAAAATCCCCATCCTTCACGAAACTTTTATAAATCCTTACTTATTTCTGTCCACCCCTGAACTACCAAGAATGTAGCCTCATATATTCTCAGGCACTTCTTTCATGTTGTTTGTATTATGTATGCTTTTGATCTTGTCTTTTGTTTGTTACCAGACAAAATAGTCTTGATTGAATATTAAAACTCCTGGATGCAGTTGTGTAGATAAAAATATTGTTTAATATTAAATTATATATCTAAAGAATAAAATAAAAAGCACTTTGAAAGGACAATAAGAAGACTTAAAATGTATTTGAACAGAGAATATAAATACATTTTTAAGAAAAAACAGTATAACTTAAGATAATTTATTATATTTAATTTTCCTTTTATTCTTAGCCTCTCAATTGTCCTAGATTTGTTTTATATTTGGGCCCAGTTTACTCAGCAGTAAGTTTCCAAATACCAGTACATTTTATGTTGGGTTAAAGGGCAAATGAGGGAGGGAGGGAGGAAGAGAAGGAACAAAGAAGCAAGGGGGAAGTAAGAAAAGTATGATTTAATATCTTTCAGGACAAAACGAATGAAGAAAGTCCTGATTCTTTCAAGTAATGTCCTGCTAGCACCTTTGAGTAAAAAGAAGGTGAAGCTTTTACCAGAAGCCATCAGTACACAGAAGCACAGACTCATAGAGCTTTACAAATCTCCATGGCAACTTGGATACAAAATCCTATTAAATTTCTGGGGTCTAACCTTGATTCCCCAGGAGTATATACTTCTATTTTTTCATTTATGAAAGAAAAATGTGTCAAGGCTCAATAAATCCACTTCATGAAAGCACACAAACATCAATTTGTGATCACATAGCTACTCACAAGGTTAATAGCTCATTCTGTTCTAATAATTAGGATCTGATTTTTCCCTTCTTAGATCCCCCAAACTATTCAGGTAATAGATAAGAAAGAAATAATTTAATTACTATTTTAACTACATTTAACTATTTTTCCCCAAAAAATTACACTTTTTTTTCTTTAAAATGGTTAGGAATTCTTTGAGAGTAAACAAGTGTCAAAAGCTTATAGAATGTTCATTATATTCTATGAGATATTATAACAGTTATAATATCTCATATTATATCTCAAGTGCTTCTAAGTTTTTATTGAAGATGCAGTAACAGCATACAAATATTGACTGGTTTTAAGTATAGCAATAAAATTAAAACTTAAAGATAAAAGTTGTTTTCCCAGTAAGAGAACTATTTCTATTTACAGAAAATATTTTAATATTTTTTCTCTTACCTAAGTCTAAAAAATCATATTTATATCATTGTCACATTTTGTATCATAAAGGCAATAATATTTTAAACATGCATAATTAATAGAAAATAAAAAATTATCAGCAATTGTACATTGCAAAAGTATATTCAAAATTGAGTAAAATTAGAGGAATTTTGTAGGGATGAATGATACTCTATGTATTATCCATTCAACAAAATTTTGAACATCACTTAATGGTAAAATACTGTCAAATTTTCAAGGGTAATTAGCACATTCATATAAAACAAAATTCATTTCTTATTTGCTTTTAAGTTCAGAAATACAACATGTGATTATGAAATCAGAGTGTATTGTGTACTTTGTTAGTTTGGGACAAGATTAATAATCTTTTATTTTTAATATCTTCCAATGAACCTAATTACCACTAATTATGAGTAGATAATAACCTCAAGAGAGTAGCATGAACAAAATAATTTTATTTGTCACATGTGCATATGATAATAAGAGCTGTCATTATGCTCCCTTTAGTATGTACCATGAAAATATAAAAAAGAAAAATATTCTTTTCCCTTACTGTTATGTTTTTATGGTTATACTAAAATGACAAAGATGTAAAATGGTTATGAATTGCTTTAAGAATTAGTATATTTATGAGTCAAAGCCTGACTACTTATATACATTTTTATTCTAGGGTAATAATTTTCTTCAAAGTGTACAAAAATAGAAACATGCTTGTATACTACTATCAACTGTGCTTTATCTAGAATTTTGGAAAAAAAGTTCATATGTCAAGCTAAACAATTCATATAGGAATATATTTTGATCAGTAATTTTCTTCTTGTAATAACCCAGTTTTAAGAAGGAAATAAAAGTGTTACAATTGGAGAGATAAAGCAACATGTAAAAAGATAATAAAGGCAAAAGTTCAATAAGAAAGAAGTAAGTAAATTTTCAGAAATAAAACCCACAGTATTGGAAATTAGGTCATACTATTTGTTAATTTATTAATTCATTTGTTTAGTACATACATAAGATTTATTGTGAATATACCAGGAAATTAGTCTAAGTTCTGTAGATGCAATAGTGAGAATGTCATGAAAATTACTTTCAAGTATCATGAGAAACTGAAAATTCAACATGTAAGATATAGAATGGAGGAATGGAGTAAAATTTTGTGCACTTTTAATAATATGACAAAACCCCCATTTCTTAAATGGTGACTGATCAATTAGTAATTGCAAGTCAAGTGAAAATGGTGCCAGGCAAGAAAGTGATAGATACACTGGAAATGCTAGGTATGCTCATATGGAAATTAGAAATTTAAAGAACATTCTTCATTTCCACTGTTCAGAAACTTGAAAAAATTAATCAGAATTTTAAAGTTCCAAAAGTAATATTTTTCTCACTATAGAAAAATATGTTGACAGTATTTAGAGTTAAGGAAATTATTTTTAAGGGTTCAAATTAAATTTTAAAACAAGTCAGAAAATGAATCACTTAGGGAAAAAAAAATTAGCAGCAAAAAAGGGAAAAGAAAATGTTGAACCAGACAAATTCACTGTATTTCTTACCAGCTGGTGTGATGTTTAAATATTTAACTTTTCTAAGACCTTATTTCCTATACCCTCATATTGAAGCTACACAATAAGGTTTTAGTCAGAACTTTGCTAATAGTATGAACAAGGGGTAGAGGGGTATACACTTGGAATTATTTTTTTTTCCAAATGAGCCTTTCTTTCCAGAACATCTCCATTTTTTGACACCCACAAAAAATCGGGAAATGGGAGGAGGCAGCGGGGAAGAGACAAAAATCTTTAATAAATGAATAAATAAATAAAAAAATCTATTAATACTGCCAACTAATAGATGAGATGCTATGAAAGTTAAAAGCTTATGTACAGCAAAGGACACTTTCATTAGGACAAAGCGGCAACCTAAAGAGTGGAAAAATATTCATCAGTTATACATCTGGTAGAGGATTACTATTTAGAATACATAAAGATCAAAAATAAATGAACATAAATAAGAATCCACTTAAAATGGGATACAGAACAAAGCAGAGAATTCTCCTTATGCTCAGTGAATTCAATTAAAACTACTTTGAGAACACTTCTCTGTTGCTGATGGGAGTGAAAACCACTACAGAAATTATTGTGGTAGTATCTCAGAAGTTAAAAACTTATCTACCTCAATCCAGCTATTCTAGTCTGGGGAACATATGCAAAGGAGTCTATATCTTACTCCAGAGATACTTGCTAATTCCTGTTTCTTCTACTCAATTTTATAATAGCCAGAAACTAGAAACAGCTGAGGTATGCATGATTACCTGATGAATGAACAAAAATATGGCACATTTATACAACACCAAGCAAAACTACTAATGTCAAAGATGGATTACACCTTGTTGAGTCATTGGTCACAGGGTTTCCTCAGACCCCTCAAAACATCACAGGATATTGGCAAAGTAATACATTATCCTTCACAATCTGATAGCTTTGCCTGGTTGCTGAAAATACTCTTACTTGTCATGAAATATGGAGGTGAACTTTTGCACAGCTAGAAGCTTCACTCCTACTGATTAGTCATGGTGCTAGAAGTTACTCTCCATGTTCTTAGAGAAGAAAGATAATCATCACAATCAGCTAACTGCAAATCTTGTGACCTACAAAAGTGACTTTTCTGCAATATATTTTGGTACATTAGTGCACAGATGATCTGTGACTAATCAGTTTTTAAAAATTGAAATTAAGGCCCACTCCACAAGGTGGGACACACACATGACACTACTAAATTGGCTAAGAACCTGAGACTAGATAAGTCATGGTCCTAGGTAGAAACTTAAAATTATTATTCTGTTCAAGAAACTTAGTAATAAAAAGACTCCTAATGACATATACCAGTAGATCAGCACAGCTCTCAAACCTCATCAGAATAACTGCTTGCAATAATATGAATTAAAACAGTGGCCTGCAACTGAATAATGTACAGTGACGAAGAGATTTTGGAACACTCATTCCTAAACAGAATGTTTTCATCAAACTACTTCCCTCAAGACTCAGGGAGGTATGTGCAAGAGGAGGCAGTAGGATAGCAAAAGACAGTATGTTTCAGACACAAGAAGACTTTTGTACCTATGAACTCACAGACTGTGGCATCAAACACAAGATCTACACAGATTCAAACCAGACAACATCTTAGCAATGAAAAAATTAAGTGGTAAGAAGCCATTTGCAATCGATACATGCTAGGAAAGAAAATTTCCTCCAATGGAGTGTCACTGTGTATATCAACCACAATCCAGGGCACGTTCCATAATCAGGAGTCACTGGCCAACATAAAATAAACTCCATGTTCTTTATTTGTGGGCTATGTGTGTGTGTGTATGTGTTTTGGCATTTTTGTCTCATTTTATTTTTATTTTCATTTTCTATTTTATTCTATTTTTAGATACAGAGAAATATATAAAATTGGGTGGCTAGAGAGGTGGGAAGTATCTTGGAGGAGTTTATGACCAAAATATATTACAGGAAAGTATTAATAATAAAGAAAAAACCAACAACAAAAGACATGCTTTAAAATGCATTTGGCAAAGTAAAGAAAATGCAAAATAAAAATTTTCAGTGTTTCTTAAATCGAGAAAATCATTATAAATATTATGGAGTCATTAAAACAAGACATAAAACAATAACAAAATGTTGTTATTATATTTAATTGTATATTCTGATTCTTCATTTCCCAGCTTAGGCTCAAGAAACCCCAAATTTGAAGAAAAACAAACACACATGTATGCACGCACACACACACACACACACACACACACACATACACACCCAAGAAGGAAGGTATGAGGACAAATAACACCAGGGTTGTTTGATAAATCCTCAAAGAAATCATTTTGTTTTATATATATTTACTACAAATTAAAACATGCACATAATATATTGTGTTATATAAATTATATGATAATATTAAATATTAATACCAATAAAATATTTATTATAGGACTGACAATGTTCCTAAACTGACAAAACCCCCAGAACCAGACATAAGAAACCTCTTCACCAGTGGTTGGTCATGGTAGCCTAAACAACTCTTAAAACAGTATACACTATCTATGCACCGTTTGTTTGCCTCTCTGAGGTGAAAGGTAAGCACCCATTTCTGAAGATACTGCATAATAGTAGCACAGGACTCAGATGATTCAAGCTTCATATGACCACAGAGCCTTTTATCCACAGTCTAAGATTCCCTAGTTACAAAAATTATTGTTCAAGTTCTACCTTACTGAAACACCTATAAACAATTATCAACATGGCAAGATATACAAAAATCCAAGAACTGGCAGTCACATATTGGTAGTAACCAAACACTGTCTTATTGGATTTGAATATCCACTCAATGGGAAGGTAATCATGCCTGGTATTAAAAATATAGCCGTCTTCCTAAGGCCAGTGAACTCATGGACCTTAGAAAATAATCTACTTCTCCAGTTTTGTTAGATATGCGTAGTTCCTAACCACATTCTAAATATTTCCTGATACCTATAGATAAAACTATCTAACACCCCTCCTCAAAGAAGATTTTCTTTATAGAAAACAGAGACTATCACAGAAAATTACATCTGGAAACAGTACAGAGATCAATGAATCATGGGAAACCCAGCCCCAACAGATATGTCTATATCATCACATCTTCTGCATCAGATAACACCGTGAAAACAGGGATGAAAAATTGCAAGAGAATGCCCACAATTCTTCTGGGAAACACTTTTTCCTAGAAATGGCTACATAAACAAGACATGAACAATGACAATATGAAAAGATATGGTAACATGAAGGGAGAGAAATTTTGTGAGGTTCAAGTCTATATGAATTGCTTCAAGCAAGTAATGACGTCTTACAGATGGACAATTAGCCTGTCCCAAAGTTGAGACCCTTGTGGTTAGCCCTGAAGCCATATACACTCAAACAACAAAAATGCACTCAACAGATTGTATCTATGCATTTGTGCATACACACGTAGATATGTATATGCAACTATAATAATAAAAGAAAAGATGTCATTATAGTGAAGGTAGGGGGCATGGGAAAGTTGGAATAAGGATACCAAGAAGGGACTGGAGGGGGTAAAGAAAGGGAAAAATGATGTAATTCTATTTTAACTATTTTTAAAAAGAAAAAAATCTTTCATAGTTTTAATTTTGTGGTGATTTGACTGAACTGTTTCCCATGAGTTTCAGGTATTTGAATACTTGGTCCTCAGTTTGGGGAGGATTAGGAAATGCAGCCTTACTGGGGAAACTATGCCTCTGGGGGCAAACACTGAAGTTTCAAAAATCCATGTGCTACTTCCAGTATACTCTTTCTGCTTTTTATTTGCACGCCAAGATGTGAACTCTTTAATTAATACTCCAACAACTATGTCTGACTGTGACCTACTACCTACCCTCTGGCATCATGGACTCTAACTCTCTCAAAGCATAAGGCAAAAGTAAACTCTTCTGTAAGATGCCTTGATCATGGTATTTCATTGCAGGAATGGACATGTGACTAACACAAGAATCAGTGCGGTTTTTCAAAGATAGTCCAAAATGTTATATAGAAACAATTAGAACAAATTATTATGAAAGGACATTGCCCTCTTTTTTAGGCATGTGGCCCCCAATTTTAGAGTTAATTTTTTTATCCTTGTACAGCAGAGTCTCAACTTACATGACTTTGAGGAAATTCACTAAATTGTCATCAATTGAGTCTCTCATCTAGAAAATAGATAAAATAATTAACAGTGATATTACCAAGATGGTTCAGTTGATATGCATGATTGCCCCACAGGTCTGATGACCTGAATTCAATTCCTGGGGACCATGCAGAAGTGAAAGATCAGAATATATTCATCATGCACATACACACAAAAATAATCAATAAATCTATAGCAAGTTATTAGTCAGGCATAACTTAATGTTTTAAATGCTTTTAATGTTTCCATGAGACATAAATAAAAGGGTTGGAGAGATAGCTTTGTGGTTGAGAGCAATTCCTGTTCTTGTAGAGGACCCAAGGTCATGTCTCACCATCCCTATGGAGATTCATAACCACCCATAACTCCTTTGCATGCACATGGTACACACAAACACACACACACACACACACACACACACACACATTCAGGAAAACAATATTATTGTAAAATAAAATAATTAAAAAAATTTTAGAAGAGACCTAAGCACAAGCTCTAAGAATCTTTTCATTTAGTATTTGAAGACTCAGACTATAAGTTGCACTATACTAACAGTATCACAGACATATCAGAATATTTCTCTTTGCCAAAATGAGCATAAGAGCTTCCTCAAATGTAATTAATTTGTTGATGAAATTACCAAGAACACTAATAAACCTTGCTTTTATTCATGTTTCATTGAAAAAATGTCAATGTTTAAGTCCACTTAAATCATCATGTCAGTATGTTCTAATCAATCATGCTTTATACTGTGAAATAGTGCCAAGGTAAGAATATATTACAAAATGTAACTCATACAAATATATTTTAATAAAACAAGATATAAAAATGTATTGACTTGGTTTTAGATTCCACAATACAATTTTCCTTAAGAAACTTTCAGTCTATAATCTTAGATGTGGTATAAAAATATTATTTGTATGTTTATGTGAAAAGAGAAATAAAGTTTTCTTATAATTTTCAACTGTATACTTCTGTGAGGTAAGATTTTCTTTAAATCTTTAATTAAAAAATAACATTTGAACAAATAAGCTACAATATTTATGATGACTTAGCTGTACTATGTTAAGAAATAAATGAGAGAAAGTATACAAATTTGTAGCATCCTTCTCACTAGAATATTCTGAAAAATGCATACTTTATAAATATGTCATTTGTACTAGCATTTATTAAATATTTAAAAATTTGTCATAAGATTTATGTGCTTTGTATATCTCAACAAAAACTTTAAATAAAGTGACTATATGCATATACATGTAAATGTTTATAATTATATAAAATATAATGTAAAATAAGATATAATGATACAATAAAAATTATAACTTAAATATGTGGAATTATTTGAGACATTGAAATTTTAAAATTATTTTTAATTTTATACATTAGTACTATATTATTCCACATTTCCTTCCCCCTGCATTCCATCTCAAGTCCATTTTCTCTATGGTTTAGCACTTTTATTTAGATATTGTTACCTATGAATGTGTACATATAAATTTGTATAATATATAAGACATCTACTGACCCATATACTATTGCTTGCATATATATAAGTTTAGGTTTGACTACTTAGGATTGAATACACTCTCAGGGAGCTTGTTTCTGAAAATTGTTGAATCTCCTCTTTGTCATCATTTCATGCCTGAAGGAGTGTGGTCTTGTGAAATTTCTCCCATTACATCAGCACACTAATTGGTGTTGCAATTATGTAGGTCATATTAAGAAATCATGTTGTTGAGATTTCAAGAATAAAGTTTCCCTAATTTGTCTAGAAGAAACTATCTAGTATCAAAAATCTTTGTCGTTTGGCTCTTATACACTTTCTGCCCCATTTCACTATAATGTTCTTTGAGCCTTAGGTGTAGGAATTACATTGTAGATGTATTTATTAAGGATGGGTACACCCTGGCCACTTATGCTCTGTGCACACATAACTTATGAATCTCCATAATTGTCACCATCTACTCCCAAGCAGCTTCTTTGATAAGGTATGAGAGTGATACTTTTCTCTGTGAGTATTAAAATAAATATTTATATTACTGTTAGGAACTATATTTGTTTAGGAAAATAGTAATAACAGCCTATCCTGTAAAGACTATGATGTCTCTCCCCATGGCTAGTTCACTATGATTATAGTACTTGGCCTGAGTTCTCTTCTAGCAGTGAGCCTTAAATCCAATTAGACAGATGCAGTTTATCATCAACATATGATTGCCACAACTGTACTTGTGGAAGTTTAAATGAGAAAGGTGGCCTTAAGCTTAAATATTTAAATGCTTGAGTTGCTGTAACTGCTTTTGGAAGGATTCGGGAATGTGGTCTTCTTGGAGGAAATGTGTAACTCAGTGTGGCCTTTGAGGTTTCAAAAAACCATGTCAAGATCTCTCTCTCTCTCTCTCTCTCTCTCTCTCTCTCTCTTGTCTCCAAGTAGTGGATCAAAATACAAGCTCTTAGTTACTACTCCAGTGCTACGCCTGCCTTCTGCTGCCATGTTCCTTGACATGGTAGTAATATTTTTCTAAGATACCTTGGTTATGCTTCTTTCCAAATCAATAATAAAGTAACTAAGACAGTACTTTTAGAAACATGTCGCTGTACTGGTTTTGTTATAATCTGTGGGCTTTGCAGATATATAGGACTGTTTATTCTATTTCTCCTTTGGTAGTTTGCATAGCATTTCTAGGCACAATGAAATCCAGTCCTGAGGAAGACATCTAACAAGTCAGTTCTAGATCAAGCCTCCCAAGTTCCATGTTTGCATTGTATATTGGTAAATACACACTTCAACTAGTATTTAAATTGTTGTTAAAACTTTATATTAATATAAGTTATATTTTATGAGCCTTCATAAAACTCAATAGCTTCTGTACAGAAAAGGAATCAATGTAAATAAACAAGAGTCACACCTCAACATAATACATGCAATTTATAACAAGCTGACAGCCAAAATTTACATAAATTGAGAGAAACTCAAAGGAATTCCATTAAAATCAGGGACAAAACAAAGTTGTTCAATCTCTCCACACCTAGATAACATTGTCCTTGAAATCTTACCTAAAGCAATAAGATAATTGAAGAAGACAAGTTAGAAAGGAAGAAGTCAAAGTAACTTTATTTGTAGATGAACTGCTTATATACATAATTAAACCTAAAATCACACCTAGGTAATTTCTGCAGCTATTAAACACTTTTGTCAAAGGGAAAACAAAATAAATAGGGAAACAAAATAAATACACAAAAAATAAAAGCCTTCCTATATAAAAAAATAACAATTGTGTTGAGAAATAAATCAGGAATTGATGATACCTTTCACAATAGCCTCAAAAAAAGATAAAACATCTTGGAGGAAACTCTTGTAAAGTAAAACTTTAAGAAATTGAAGAAGGTATTATGAGATGAAACATCTACCATACTGATGGACTGGTAGTGTTAACACAGTGAAAATGGTCATCCTATAAAAAGCAATCAATAGATTCAGTGAAATCCTCATAAATATCTCAACCCAAGTCTTTACAAACCTTTAAAGGACAATTTTAAGCTTCATATATGTGGCAATTTGAATGGAACTGGTCTCCATGAGTTCCTAGGGAGTGGCACTATTAGGATGTGTGGCTTTGTTGAGTAGGTATGGCCTTGTTGAAGGAATTGGGTCACTGTGGGGTGTGTTTTGAGGTCTCATAGGTGTTCAAGCCATGCCTAGTGCCTAAGTTTATTTCCTGCTCCCTTCAGATCAAGATATGGAACTCTCAGTTCCTTCTCCAGCACCATGTCTGCTTGCCGTCATGTTCCATGATGATGATACTGTACTAAACCTCTGAACACCCCAATTAAATATTTTCCTTAAGAAGATTTCCCATGGTCATGGTATCTCTTTACAGCAACAAAAACCCTGAATAAGACAATATGGATGCACAAAATTTTCAGGATATATAAAACAATCCTGAATAATAAATGTTGGAGTTTCCATCCCCAATCACAAATTGAACTACAGACCTACACTAATAAAACAGCTTGATATTGGCATAAAAACAGACTTGTCAATCAATGGAAGCAAACTGAAGACCCCCAAATAGTCCACAGACATATTGATACCTGATGTTTGATAAAGAAGCTAGAAATACACACTGAAAAAAGACAGTATCTTTAATGTTCTTGGTCAACTTGGATGGCCACATGTAGAAGAATTCAAAGAAATCCACCCTTATCACCCCACACAAAATTATCTACAAATCAATCAAATACCCTACCATAAAACTACATACACTGAGCCTTATAGAAAATAAGTGAGGAATAGTCTTGTACTCATGATACAGAGGGAGACTTTCTGAATTTGACACCAAAACAAAAGACACTAAGAATATCAATGTATAAATGACACCCTATGGAACTGAAAAGCTCCTGCATAACAAAAGATACCATCATTTGGACAAGGTAGCATCCTTGAGAATAGGAATTTTTTTTGAAACAACTACATATCTAATGAGGGAAATATCTAAAATGTATAAAGAAATAAAACAAACTGAGCTGAAGAAAAGAAACAACCCAGTTAAAATGGGGTAGAGATCTAAATAGAGAATTCTTTTTTTTTTTTCTGAGACAAGGGTTCTCTGTAGCTTTGGAGCCTGTCCTGGAACTAGCTCTTATATACCAGCCTGGCCTCAAACTCACAGAGATCCGCCTGCCTCTGCCTCCCAAGTGCTGGGATGAAAGGCATGCACCACAACTGCCCAGCAATAGAGAATTCTTTTTTTTTTTTTTTTGGTTTTTTGAGACAGGGTTTCTCTGTGGTTTTGGAGCCTGTCCTGGAACTAGCTCTTGTAGACCAGGCTGGTCTCGAACTCACAAAGATCCACCTGCCTCTGCCTCCCGAGTGCTGGGATTAAAGGCGTGCGCCACCACCGCCCGGCGAGAATTCTTAAAAGAAAAAAAAAAAACCAGCTGAAAACTAATTTAACAAAGCTCACCATCCTTCATCATCAGGGAATTGCAAATAAAAGCTACTTTTTCATCTTGCCCAAGTAAGAATAGCTAAGATCAATAAAGCAAATGACAGTTCATATTGGCTAGGATGTGTAATAAGGGAAATATTCATCCATTAATGATTTAGTGCAAACTTGGGCAACTACTGTGGAAATCAGTTTGGGAGCTCCTCTGAAAGCTGAGAATAGATATAACTCAAGATTCTATTAAAAAGTTGAGGGATAGCTCTCCTGGGCATATACTAAAAGGATGTTTTATCATATTACAGAGACACTTGCTCAACTGTGTTTGTTGCTTATCTGTTCCTAATAGCCAGAATGTAGAAAAGGTCTAGTTGTTCATCAAAAAATGAAAGGTTAAAAAAATGTGGTATATTTAGTCAATGTAATAATATTCAAGTATTAGAAAACTCTAATCATGAAATTCATAGGTAAATGGATGATCTAGAAAAAATTATCCTTGCTGAGATATTCCAGACCTAAAATAAATATGGT